>CM052718.1:37293343-37378599 GCA_028551405.1 Uromys caudimaculatus | reverse complement strand
AAAGCGGGAGGAGTCAGTGAGCTCTGGGGACGCCTTGCCCCTGCTAGGGGCTTTTCTGCGTGCCTGCGAGAGAGGATTTTCTCCCGGAGCTGCTGGTCTATGGAATCCTAATGTCCCGGGCAGAAGTTTCCTGCCACAGCCGCCCGCTTTTGGGATCCGGGGGGGTTTCTAGGCCCGCCTACCTCGTCCCTGTGTCTTGGGGGTTCAGGGCAGTACCTGGTGAGCTGTGGGGCGTGTCTTTGGCCCACTCCTGGCTCTTACGATCTGAGTGGGATCTTTGTCCTGGCGCTGATTAGCTGTGGAGCCCTGTGGCCCAAGCTGAGGTTTCCGGCCGTCACCCTATACTATCTCTTGAAGGCAACCCTACTTACATCTGGATTAATAGTTTTGAAGTTTATAGTTATATTTTCTTTCTTTAAATTTTTTTTTTATTCTTTAATCCTTTTTTACAGTCCAGTCTTCATCCCCCTCCTGGTCTGCCTCCTGACCACTCCCCATCCCATCCCTCCCCCTGTCTCCAAGAGGATGTCCCCAATCCCCCACCCCCACCCAACCAGACCTCCCCATTCCCTGCGGCCTCAAGTCTCTGGAGGGTTAGGTGCATCTTTTCTCACTGAGGCCAGTTGGGGGCTTCATATAAGCTGGTGTATGCTGCCTGGTTGGTGACTCAGTGTCTGAGAGATCTCGGGGGTCCAGGTTAGTTGAGACTGCTCGTCTTCTTATAAGGTTATCCTCTTCCTCAGCTTTTTCCCAGCTTTTCCCCCCAATTCAACCATAGGGGTCCCATTGGTTGGGTGCTAGTATCTGCATCTGACTCAGCTGCTTGTTGAGCCTCTCAGAGGGCAGCCATGCTAGGCTCCTGTCTGCAAGCACACCACAACATCAATAACAGTGTCAGGCCCCGGGGCCTCCTCTTGAGCTGGATTCCAATTTGGGCCTGTCACTGGACTTCCTTTCTCTCAGGCTCTTCTCCATTTTTGTCCCTGAAGTTCCTTTAGATAGGAACAATTCTGGATCAGAGCTTTTGACTGTGGGATGGCAACCCTATCCCTCCACTTGATGTCCTGACCCTCCACTGGAGGTGAACTCTACAAGTTACCCTCCCCACTGTAAAGCACTTCATCCAAGGTCCCTCCCTTTAAGTCCTGAGAGCCTCTCACCTCCCAGGTCTCTGGTACATTCTAGAGGATCCCCTACCGCCTACTTCCTGAGGTTACCTGTTTCCATTCTTTCTGCTGGCACTCAGGGCTTCAGTCCTGTTCCCCTAATACCTGATCATGTTCCCCCTTTCCCCTCCCTGTCCCCTGTCCCACCCAGGTCCCTGCCTCCCTCTGCCCTCTGTGATTGCTTTCTTCTCCCTCCCAAGTGGGACTGAGGCATCCTCACTTGGGCCCTTCAGCTTGTTAGTCTTCTTGAGTCTGTGGGTTGTATCCTGGGTATTCTGTACTTTTTGGCTAATATCCACTTATTAGTGAGTACATACCATGCATATCCTTTTGGGTCTGAGTTACCTCACTCAGGATGATATTTTCAAGTTCCATCCATTTGCCTGCAAATTTCATTAAGTCATTGTTTTTAATAGCTGAGTAGTACTCCATTGTGTAGATGTACCACATTTGCTGTATCCATTCTTCTGTTGTGGGACATCTGGATTGTTTCCAGCTTCTGGCTATCACAAATAAGGTCACTATGAACATAGTGGAACATGTACCCCTGTGGCATGGTGGGGCATCTTTTGGGTATATGTATTGCTGGGTTTTCAGTAGATCTATTTCCAATTTTCTGAGGAATTGCCAGATTGATTTCCAGAGTGGTTGTACCAGTTTGCAATCCCACCAGCAATGGAGGAGTGTTCCTCTTTCTCTACATTCTCACCAACATGTGCTGTCATCTGAGTTTTTTACCTTGGCCATTCTGATTGGTGTAAGATGGACTCTCAGGGTCGTTTTGATTTGCATTTCCATGATCACAAAGAACTTTGAACATTTCTTTTAAGTGCTTCTCAGCCATTCGAGATTCCTCTGTTGTAAATTCTGTGTTTAGTTCTATATCCCAGTTTTTGATTGGGTTGTTTGGTTTTGGGGGGTTAGTTATATTTTCTAATGATTTTTAGTATTTAGGTTTATTCCTGGAATCACAAAGATCTTGTCAGAGGCCCACATAGTTTAACAAGTATGTATCATCTTTCTTATCACCTCATAGTTTCAGTTATGTTACCATTCATAGAATAGATTGAAAACTAAACATTGATTAATAGACACAAGTATATAAATACTATGTACTATATACAGTATGGCATGTTTAGTGTAACATGGTATGATAGATGAAGGATGGGTATTTCTTTTGTTCTCCTGAATATATTTTTCTTATTTATTTTTCTTTTTTCTTTTTTTATTAATTATTTTATTCATTTAAATTTCAAATGATATACTCCTTCCTGGTTACACCTCCACCAAATCCTACATCCCATCCCCCTCTCCCCTCCTCTTTGCCTCTATGAGGGTCCTCTCCCCCCTCCCCTTTGCCTCTAGGAGGGTGCTCCACCACTCATTCACCCACTCCTTTTTCACCCTTCTAGCATCCCCCTACACTGGGACATCAAGCTTCCCTCCTCTCCCATTACTGTCAGATAAGGCCATCATCTTTTGTTATGTTATTAAAACTGTTTCTTAACAATATTTTAAATATTTCATAAAATTTTATTGAATAAATATTAGAAAATTTAAAAATTATTTAGAGTACTTTATTTATAACATTTATTATTATAAACTGTTAATTAGAGGGTATTTTTATATGTCTTTTCTATAGATTATATATGTGCTGCATAAACATTAAAATTACAATTAGTGGGCCAAAGATCACTTGTATTTTAAAACTCAGCCCTTAGCCCTTAGGTAATTTTTTTCTTCATCTTAAAGCCAGCCTTGAAAACCATAGTTGTATTACAAGGCTGTGAGGAGATTAAGCCATGAGAACATATGCCGCGCATTTATGATAGCTCATAAGACATAGTTAGCACCTAGTAAATGCCATTTTATGAATTTTGTGCTCTGAATGGTGGTGTGGCTTTTACACTGCTTTTAAACTAATCTAATTGGACAAAGCAATGCCATTTTAATTTTAACGTGTTTCCTTCTAAATACAAAAGGAAGAGTGCATTTTCATCGTTTTTTATTTATTTTTTAAATAGTTTTATTTATTTACATTCCAAATGTTACCCCACTTCCTGAGTCCTCCTCCAAGAGTTCTTCAACCCTCCCTCCTCCCCTATGCCTCTGAGAGACTGCTCCCCACCCCATCCCCACCACCCACCTCTTCATCCATCCACCCCTCACCTGGCCCCATCCCCTTCCTTGAGGCATCAAGTCTCTACTGGGTTATCACGTCCTCTCCCACTGAGGCCAGGCAAGGCAGTACTTTGCTACATATGTGCTGTGGGACACAGACCAGCTCATGTATGCTCTTTGGTTGGTGGCTTAGTCTCTGAATCTTTGGGTGAGAACTTTTACAAAAATTTTGTGAATTTGAAATTTATATTTATTTAGCTACCAAGGCTTTATGGGTCTATTTGATTGATTCTAAGCTGCATTTTATATATATATGAACCTATGGAGACTTTGTTAGTTGTAGTAATTTAAACCTTTCCCCCTAGTTTAGACTGTGAAAAAAAGTCCAAGATAATTTGAAAATTACAGGGGATCATAACTAGAAGGAAACAAAATTAATGCAATAAGGTTTGATCTCCAGAGGCTAGCTGAAGTTTCAAGGCACTGATGACCTCCCCACTGTGGTTAGTCAGGTTCTTCCCTGGGTCATGTCTCCCTCTTACTTCTGCTCCTTCATTAATCAGCCTTGCTATTCTACCTCAGAACGGGAATAAAGGGTCTTTGGCTCCCAGGAATAAGTCTGCAGAAGTCTGTCCTAACCAGGCAGTTGGGATTGTCTCTGTCACATGTGAAAACTCATGTCCACCAAGTCTTATATTCTCTCCCTGCCATCTCCAGGAAGATTTGCCATGTTACCATCAGCGATAGGAGAAGAACTGCGTTGAGACTTCAAGGCTCGAATAAAGTCGGGCTCAAGTTTAACGACTGTACTTTGGAGTTAGCGTGGCTGGGATTCAAGTCCTGGTCTGTCTTGCTCTAAGCTCTCTGTCCTCCAGGGCTGCAGGCAGGCAGAAGTTGGGCTCACTTTCTTTACTGTTCATTTTACAGGGTTGTTGTGAGGAATTTGCAGCTTTAGGTAAACCTACAATTTATCTATAAACAAAGAAACAAGACACTCTACCGAAAACCCAGAGCAGTTTCTTTGCACCCGGCTGGTTGTGTGACAGAGTCACACATGAGAAGAGAGGCTGATCTTTCTCAGTTGAAAAGCTGGTTGAAGGGTTAGGAAGCCAGTGATGTAATTGTCCCGCTTACTCCTTGTGATGGAGGAAGAACAATGATCTGTGACAATAGGTGGGAAATGGGAAGTCAGTGGGGCCTGACCTTTCAAGAATGGGGCCCAGGGAGGAAATGGAGTATCCTCTGTGCTGCTGAATCGCTAAGTCTTTTAATAGAGCCATATTCTAGGAATGAGCATTAGAGTGGGGAAGTTCAACCCACGCCCTAAAGCATTTCAGCAGTAGTTTTGGAAAGCAGTTTTCTCTGGCCGATTGTGACAGCACAGGCAGCGCGATCTATCTCTTCTCCTTGTAAGGCTTTTCCTCTTTCTCTTGCCATCTCCACAATCATGTGTCACATTAAGAATTTACTACACCCTGGACATTAGGTAGCATTCTAAATTGATTCATTCACTGAAGGTATACTTACTATGTACTGGCTACCTCCCAGCCATTGTTCAGCATGCTGAAGATGCAGCAGAGAGAGAAGGTATACTTACTATGCACTGGCTACCTCCCAGCCACTGTTCAGCATGCTGAAGATGCAGCAGAGAGAAGAAAGAAAGAAATAGAAGAGAGATGATAGATAGATGATGGATGAATATCTCTATTATTATTGTCTGTGTTGCTCAGAAATCCAACCTGTCACATGTATAAATTAGTAAATAAGATAAAACATTACACCTATTAATGCTTTCTTTCATATTAAGACCAAGATCAATGATGTGTTACATAATTACAGGGGGTTCCATTGTATTTATGCATTACAGTTCATTTAACCATTGCCTTACTGGTGGGGAAAACGTTTTCTTTACTTTGTTTCTTGTCACTATAGACCATGCTGTGTTCAACATGCTTGTATTTCTTTGCACACATTGGGGTCTTTATTGTTCTATGACATGTCATCATTTGTATTCCATGAGTCATAGCCTTCATTCCTCTCAAAGGAGTTACATTTATTTCCCATTAGAGGCTTGAATGGCTTCTTTTCATTGTGAACTATCTAGGTACAGTCCCAGATGTCACAATTTTGTTTAAAAAATGTAATTTATTTAAGACAAGACTTCATCTACATATCTCTTTGAGATGTCACTGTCTGATTGGAGTTCTATGGGGCAAAGTGTTTTTCTATTTTCCCCACACAGAGCCTGTTTGTTCAATATCACTGACCTCATTGCTACCATCAGAAGTATCAGAATGTAAATCTGATATTTCTTGTTCATTTTTTGCTACTATATTGTAAATAACAGTATTTTTTTTTAAAAAAAATGGTTATTTTATTTATTTACATCTCAAATGTTAACCTCTTCCCAGTTTCCCCTCCACAAACACTCTATCCCTTCTCCCCTTCTCCTTCCTCTGTGAGGGTGCTCCCTCATCCACCCACTCTCTCCTGCCTCAGTGCCCTAGCATTCCCCTATGCTGGGTCATCAAGCCTCCACAAGACCAAGGGGCTCCCCTCCCATTGATGCCAGATAAGGCCATCCTTTGCTACATATCTAGCTGGAGCCATGAGTGCCCCATGCCCTCTATGGTTGGTGGTTTAGTCCCTGGGTGCTCTGGGGGGATCATAACAGCATCTTATATTATGTTCTGGTTGCTGTTGGAATGTGAGAAAATCTTCTGTCTCACTGTAGCCTTTTGTTTTAACAGTAGAGCACTTTAGTGTATACTTTGAAGTTTTCAAGATACACGAACATAGTTGCAATCTAGGCAAATAGTGTTAATCTTGCCTCTTTACTTTGAACTTTGCATTTTTTTTCTTCTGTCAATGATGTCCTTACCAGAGCTAAGCAGTTGGGCAGAATAGCACCAAATTAGTGTAATGGTGGAAAGGGTTGTGAAGCAGAGCTGGGGGTGGGGTGGGGAGGAGATAGCATTTCTCACAAGGCTTTGTTTGTAGATAGATAGATAGTCCTTCGGAAAGTTTGCATGTCTTAAAATGTGTTCCACATACAAAGCCTTTGTCAACAACTGTAATACCTTTACTTGGTGTTCCCCTCCCTGCTATGGCTTTGCATAATTCTGTCATTAGACTTCCACATAGTCCTGCACTTATTTTTTTTTTTTTTTAAGTCATCAATCAGTGTTTTAGCCATCGTCTGCTCAACTGGTCACTGGCCTTCCTGAGGATAGGAACTGTTTTCTTACTCTCTATGTCCAGAGTTGCTAGCAGGATGCCTGGAAAAATATTGGCCCTTAACAAATGCTTGCTAAATGAGCTACTAGGTTTCCAAGTGTGCAAATGGATGCATACACATCCATTAATTTTTGTTGCATGTTGAACAAAATGACCAGGCAGTCATGCCACCATGGGGTTGCTTCCAGCCTCACACAGAAACACTAAATGAGGCTAAAGCCCAACTTCTCCTTCCCTGGGTTCAGAATTGAGGCATATGTGGGTAGAATGAGCTGGCTCAGTTCCTCTGTTTCTTTGTGGGATTGATGGTATGGTAGAAGTATGATTGAGCAACAATACTTCCTTCACATAAGTCTCAGGAACTGTGGGTCCAGAGGTCGAGTCAAATATGGGCTATTTCTTAAATATCTTACTTTCAGGTTCTACTTGCTAATACCTGTGAATGTTTGTTGGTTTTTTAGCAGAAATAGATCATCAGCTATGGGAACAGTGGGTCTGAAAAGACATTCTTCTCTCTTGCTGTTTGGGAAGATTACTGGATAGTGATTTTGCCAGCACCTATATTTTAGACCTCTCTTTCATGTATCTATCTATCTATCTATCTATCTATCTATCTATCTATCTATCTATCTATCTATCTCTCTATCTATCTATCTAAGCTCTAAATCACATGTATATGAAGAGAGAAAGAAAAGAGAGAGGGAAGAGGAAAAGAAGGAGAAAGGAGGTACAGACATAGAAAGATAGCATGTAAATTGGGTTCTTATGAATCTCATCAGACAGTAACTTTACTTCAGTTCATTTATTATTATTTTTCCTATGAGAGAGATCAATACATTGAGTCTCTTCAATGCCTTGTAGGTTCAACTTTCAATCTAGGCACGGCGAATATAGTCTCTCTTGCTGTTAAATATGACTGACTGTAAATCGTTGCACACCGGTCTGTTTTGAAAGGTATTGGTGTTATATCTGGGCTTATTGCAAAAATCATTTTGTTATGTATGTTGAGGAGGGTGTGGCTTATGCACCATATGTCCATTTGCCCTTTGTGCTCTAGCATTTGAGGAAAGGAAGTATTTCCCAATTCAACCCCACCCTTTTCTTAATCTTTTGGCTTACTTTGCCTCACACGATGCCACTTTTTTGAGAAACCATGTGGCTCTTACTGTCTGACCCACCCACCCCACCGTCTCAGAATTTTTAGCAAGCTGGTAAAATACAAATAAGTTTGGTTTTTTTGTTTTTTGAGATGGAGTCTTACTATGTAGTTTTGGTTGTCCTGAAACTCACTAATGTAGATCAAACTAGGCTCAAATGCACACAAATCTGCCTATCTTTCCCAAGTGCTAGCACTAAAGTAGTACACAACCATTCCCAGCCTAAATATGGGTAATTGTTCCTTGTAAGGTGATGGTATTTTGAATGAACTCCCAATGGCTGTCTCAAATGTACTTCAAATGACTTAAGTAGATAGAATCTTGATTTTATCGTCTAATACTGTCTTCACTGGGCTAGATCATTTACTGTCTTTAAGACCCTATTTACAAATAAGCAGAGAAATAAACAAAACAAATCTCAAATTCTTGTGTGATGGATAAATGAGATTATCTACACGTTGAGTCCATAGTAAGCTCTAAAAAGAAAATTGCTATGATCCCTTTGAAATAATGTAGTAAACAATATGAGACAGGAGAGGCTGTTTATGAAAAATGATTACTGTACAATTGTCTAGACTCTAGAACAGTGGTTTTCAACCTGTGGGTTATGACCTCTTTGGGGATTGTATACTAGATATCCTGAATATCAGATATTTATGATTCATAACAGTAGCAAAATTACAGTTATAAAGTAACAACAAAATAATTTTATGGTTGGGGGTCACCACAACATGAGGAACTGCATTAAAGGGTTGCAGCATTAAGGGTGAGAACCACTGCTCTAGAGAAACAAAAGGAACTAATAGGAAGGGGAAGGGGTGAGAAAGTTGAGGGTAGGGGTGCGTGGGAATAACATGCCCCACATACACCATGTACTTGTATAGAAGTGTCCTTATATAACTCAGTGCCATGTAAAACAAGCATATATAATGAAAAATTTAGAAGAGAGAAGGAATAAAGAAAATGAATGCTGTAATTTCTGCAATGGTAATTTCTTTACAAATTAGCCAATGGTCATTTTTATACTTTTACAAGCTTGGTGAATGTATAGTTTCAACTATCAGCTAGACAAGATGTGATCATGACTTATTTGAATAGAAACTGGAAATGAAATGGGAAATGCTGTACAGGAGATAATATGTAGTTAATGGCCTTTGATTATTTTGGTTCTTTCTATGAGTCTACTGGTAAAGTGGTAAAGTATGTTGCTCATTTTGTTCCCATTGTCATAAATGTCCCATGAGAGAGGATGAGCCTGGCATTCTTCACAGTGTTCCATTAATCATTTTACCTGTAGTTTTTAAAAATCCTATTGCAAGCTTACCAGACTCTCTATGATCTCTTATGCCAAGAGAAATTGTCTTATGATGGGGACATGAATGTTCTGGTCACCATGACAGTTATTAGTAACTGTAAATTGCTAAATTGCTAAAGTAGAATAGACTGGCCATGAGAAGTAACTATTGTAGTTTCTGTGATAGTAATTTCTTATAAATTAATCAACTGTCTTCATTCTAGCATTTTAACAATCTTTGCTAATGTAGACTTTGAATGATGAATTTTCTTTCTCTTTTTTTCTCTTCCTTTTAAGATAATTTACAAAGATGTGAATCAGAGCCTGAGCCATAGTACGTTTACAAGGGTACTAACTTTAGTGCTGGGAGGTACTAGTACAGACTATAGCATCTTCCCAGTGGAGTCATTGGAAGACTTTATGGAAATTCCGTCTGGGAATCAGGAATTCAAAATTCTAGGATATCCTGGTCTGAATGTGTTTTCTTTGAGCATTTACTTCCAATCCTGGCATATTTCCCTTCTTCCTTTGTTCTTCAATTTGGAGATTTATTCAGATTCAATAATCTAAATTAATGATTAAAATTCAATTCCAACTTACAAGATTTTTAGGAATATAGTGATAGATGGGAGGGATAAATCCTTACTTTTTGTTTTGAAGCTACTATTTTAAAAAGTTACACATGGAAGTCTTTGTATTTTCTAGAATATTCTTTAAGTATAGCTGTTGTTAAGACTTAGCTTTCCTCACTCGGTTCAAAAGTTGGATCTTTGATGCAACCACCAAATATAAATATACTGAAATTCCTGCATTTCTTTTAAAAAAAAAAACAGCCAAAACGAGGGTTTTGACCATATACTTACAGCTTTTATTTTAAATTTCATTAAAGATGAGAACTCTGCCTCATTCTTAGTAAGTCATTGGCACCTAACTCAGCTCTCTTAAGCTTTGTAAATGCTGCCAAATATTTGCAGCACAGTTGAAGGATGAAATTTCAATTCTACTATGGTCATTGACTTAACTGTTTGAGAAATCACACCAACCAATTTTCATTTCACCCACAGGACTTTGCATAAGGAACAAATAGCAATTGAAATCATACTGGCTATAATTGCTAAGTGCTTGACTGGCCTCAGGGGAAGGTCATCTGGTCAAAGCTAGAGTAAAGTTGGAGATTTAGGATTGCATTTGGTATAGACCTTCTTATAGTCGGTAGCCCAGGTAATCTCACATGCTAATACAAGTACAAAGACTGTCTTTATTTGCATATAAAGATAATAGATAAAAGTCAGGTCTCATAAATATCTCTCAGTCAAAATGCCCTCTTATTCAGAGAGAATGAATGGAAGAGAGAAAATAGAATTACTAACTATCCACTTATGACTATCACTGACCTAAGTCTGAGACAAGAAAGCTAAAAGATATACAGCATTTAGGTGCTGTAATTCTAATAACTACCCATATAATAACAGTTGTATACCAAACATATACCAATGCTGACATTCTCTGGTTAGATTAGACAAACTTTCTCACTGGTGCTAGATTCATCAAAATGGACCAATCACTTCACATCTTCCCAGTTTGGCTTGTCATAGTGATTGGTCAGTAGTAGTAATCAAGCCACCATGGTGAACAATTTTGTGCTGGGCTCCTGTATTCTTCATAGCTACTGTGTGAGCTTCCTTTTGACTTTACAGCTCTGCAAAACACAGAGCTGAAGGGACAAATCCGTTCTCCCATCTTGTACTATATTAAGATGCAACTATTCATACTGACTTAGCATGCATAAAAGTTGAATTATTATGTTATATTTCACACCAAATGGTTGCTAGTTCAGTAATATTTTATTAGGTCACCCTATCTACCTTTATCTTTGAAGAGCTACAAATACAACAAGTCTGGCTTGGACACAAAGGGCTAGATTACTCTTTTTCTAGAGTTGGATAATTATTTTATGGTGAGATAAATATTGCCAAAGATCCTGAACTTGGCTATACATTAGTGCCACCTGGAGTAGATTTGTAAACAGCCCAGATTATGTGAGACTATTTCAATCACAATCTATGGGAACAGTGCACCAGCACTGAGTTTATAGAACAGAGAAGCCACCAAGTTAAACAAATGTAAATTGAAATAAATAACCCACTAAATATTTAATCAGAACAATCACAATCATAATGATTAAAAAACAATTCACTTGGGACCTGCCCTTGAGCTGGATCCCACTTTGGGCCCATCGCTGGACCTTCTTTTCCTCAGGCTCCTCTCCATTTGCATCCCTGTAGTTCTTTCAGAGAGGAACAATTATGGGTGAGAGTTTTGACTGTGGGATGGCAACCCCCTCCCTCACTTGATGCCCTAACTTTCTGCTGGAGGTTGGCTCTACAAGTTCCCTCTCCCTACTGTTGGGCATTTCATCTAAGGTCCCTCCTTTTGAGTCCTGAGAGTCTCTCACCTCCTAGGTCTCTGGTGCATTCTGGAGGGTCCCCCCAACCTCCGACCTCCCAAGGTTGCCTGTTTCCATTCTTTCTGCTGGCCTTCAGAGCTTCAGTCTTTTTCTATCGCCCAATATCAGATCAGCCCCCCCCCATCCACTTTTCCTCCCAGGTCCCTTCCTCCCTCCCCAGTTGTGATTGCTTACTTCTACCTCCCAAGTGGGACTGAGGCATCCTCACTTGGGCCCTTCAGCTTGTTAACTTTTTTGAGTTCTGTGAACTGTATCTTGCATATTCTGTACTTTTTTTTTTTTTTTTTTTTTGGCTAATATCCACTTATTAATGAGTACATACCATGCATGTCCTTTTGAGTCTGAGTTACCTCACTCAGGATGATATTTTATAGTTCCATTCATTTACCTGCAAAACTCAGGATGTCCTAGTTCTTAATAGCTGAGTAGTATTCCATTGTGTAAATGAACCACATTTTCTGTATCCATTCTTCTGTTGTAGGACATCTGGGTTGTTTCCTGACACTATTACTGAGGCTATGGAGTGTTCACAAAAAGGGACCTAGCATGACTGCCCTTCGTAAGACCCAACAAGCAGCTGAAAGAGTCAGATGCAGATACTTGCACCCAACCAATGGACAGAAGCTGCTGACCCCTGTTGTTAAATTAGGGGAAGGCTGAAAGAAGCTGAGGAGGGGGGCAACCCTGTAGGAGGACCAGCAGTCTCAATTAACCTGGACCTCCGAGATCTCTCAAACACTGGATCACCAACCAGGCAGCATACATCAGCTGATATGAGGTCCCTAACACATATACAACAGAGGACTGATGGATCTGTGTTCAATCAGAGATGATGTACCTAACCCTCAAGAGACTGGAGGCCCCAGGGAGTTTAGAGGTCAGGTGGGATGGGGGACATCCTCCTGGAGATTAGGGATGGGGAGTAGGGACATCCTCGTGGAGATTGGGGGTGGGGAGAAGGTATGGGATGTGGAACAGTCAAAGGGTGGATGGGGTGGGGGGAATAAAATCTGGAGTGTAAAAAAATTTTAAAAAGAACCCAATTCACTTATTTACTCATGTGTCTGTGTATGTACATGTACATGCTGTGTCCTATGTAACATTTATGGAGGTCAGAGGACAACTTGCTTGAGTCATTTTCTTCTTTGCACCATGCTCATCCTAAAATCAAACCCAGGTAGTCAGACTCAGTGGCACGTGCTTTTACCCATCAAGCTGCCTTGCTACCTCTCTTTCTAAAGTTTTTATAAAGAGGACTATACTCTGTTGCTGTCATAAAGTACCAACAAAAATCAGCTTCGACGAGGAAAGGGGATATTTCAGTTTATAATTCCTATAGTCCATCATTGTGGTGAGGTCAAGTCAGGAACTTCAAACAGCTGTGCCCAACACATCTAAAGTCAAGAACAGAGAGAAAGGAATGCACAGTTGTCTCCTTGCTTGCTGTCTCTATGTTTTGCATAGTTCAGGACCTGCTGCCTACGAATGGTGGTCCCAAAATGGTCTAGGTCTTCTCCTACATCAATTAAGCTAATTAAGACAATACTTCATAGACATGCTCACAGGCCAAACTGATGGAGACGATCATTCATTGAGGCCTTCTTTCCAAATGGTTCTAGGTTGTGTCAGGTTGATAATTAAAACTAACCATCACTGAGATATATGTATATCACCTTTGCATATTGTGACTGAAAAAAAAACACATTTAGGGAGAGGAGAAAAATGCAAATCTGCTAGAAACCTTGAGCCACTGAAAGATAATGTCTGTCAATGAATGAGTTTTCATTCAGGGTGACCTTTGGCATGAACAAAGAAGAAATCTGCTGAGAAATTTAAGTGCCTCAGGATGTCTGACTTCCCATGCCCATTTTAGACTTACTCTTTATGCTTAGTATTCATCAAAGAAACCTTCATTAAAAATCACTTGATAAGATCTCTTGGCTGGGTCATCTGCTTTCAAGTCTCCATGGTAGCTGGTTGGGCTGGAAAGATATTTTATGTCAGAGAGCAGACACACACACACACACACACACACACACACACACACACACACACACACACACGCAGAGAGAGAGAGAGAGAGAGAGAGAGAGAGAGAGAGAGAGAGAGAGAGACAGCCTGAGACACAGAGAAACAGAGACACAGGGAGCGACAGAGAGACAGAGACAGAGAACAGAGGGACAGAGACAGACAGAGACAGAGACAGACAGAGAAATTAGAAGATGACATTTTTATATTTGTATGTAGGTAGGTCTGGGAATATAAAAGATTATTTTATCCAGCACACTTCCTGTATACAGCCATGATCCTGACCATAATTTATTCAATGATTAATGATTCACACAGAGAACCATAGTATTCAGAGCAGAGCTATCAGCATTGGCTTTGGAGTAAACAACCTCACCACATTGTCATGTCTTTTACTTCCTACTTCCTACACAACTTCCTTGACTATTCTCTCTCAGTTTTCTCATGAAGTGATAACATTTAGCTTTCCCTTTAGTTATTAGGATAACTACCTTGGGCAGTATTTATAGTGCCTATGACATACTGCAACTTATCTTAGTCTTGAGCTTTGTTCTCTCAATCTTTTCACAGTCCAGTATCTTGTAAACACTAGATGGTAAGTAGTTTTTAGAGCGTGAATTGTTATTTTAAGATATTCTGGTAGCAAGTATATGTGGTGTACACAACATATAATTTCTGATATGTCCTCACCAGATAACAAGGACTTGGGAATTTCTGGCAGAGGTGAAACTTCTTGAAGCTATATTGAAAGTCACGCTTTTCCCCTGAAGACATGCCATGAGATTGTGCAGAATGCGCCAGTATGTTAGGGAAAGACTCAGGTTTGTGACTTGCTGGCTGTCCATATGTCCATCTTCTGTACTAGGCTGACTTGAGAGAACAGGGGCAGGAAAGTTGTGAATTAAGTAGAAGACAACAGTGTAAGCATTTCTTTCCTGAATGGGACACAGTATTCCTTCTTCATCACACCCTTTTCCAGTTCATTCAGTTACCAGCTGTTCAACCACAACTCAAATTATGAATGTTAATTTCTGCTCTAACTATGGGTATTTGTCAATGTGTTCAATTTGGGGTGGTAAAGAAGGTTCTTTAAAGAAAAAATAGCCATTTAGAGAGGTGGTTAACTTACTAAGACAAACACCTAAAGAACACAACCAAATAGGTTTAGTATATTCACAGAGTCATACAACCAGTTCTAGAGTATTTTTATCATCTCCTCAAACAGACCCCACTTTCATCAGTAATCATGCCTCAAATTATGCAGTAACCCTCTACAATGCTTCTTGAAATCTCTATAAAGTAAATGCTCTAGGATTGGACACCACAGTGAGCTATGCAATATGTAAACTATTATGAGTGAAACATTTCCCAGGCGCTAGCAAAAGGGGAAGAACCATGAGAAATGGCCAACCAATCCCATCTCTTTGGGAACTGATGTTGTATGCTGGAGTTCACACATGGCTTCCTCATGAAAAACGAAGTACTGAAAAAACCCATGTTAGTGACGGAGTGAGCTGGGCTTTCTGCCACATTACTAGTAAGTAAGTTGGGGATTGACATGTGTGTGACTTCAAAGCCCGTATTTGCTAAAGGAGAACCCGACATAAAATCTCAGCTGAATAAAACTTCTGGATGCTTCACCCAAGCCAGCTGTGCAAATCTCTGGATTTGCTGCCTTCCCAGCCAGCTGCCTTCTAAAAGAGTTTTCCTGTTGTTTCCAAAGAAAATGTAAAGTAAACAACCCAAGGACCTTTGGTTATCAGCAGCCAATGTAAAGGCTTTTCTGCCCTGGATACAGTCAGCTTAACCAATGCTATCTTTGTTAGCAGAATTATGGGGGTGGGAGTTGGGAGAGAAGAGTCAAAGGGTAATTAAAGTGACTTACATTTCTCTTTCTTCCTGCTATAATCCTGAGGATTTGAGTTCTTCAACAAATCAAATTCAGTTTGAGTTTTAACCTTCTTACATGAAAAACCAGGTTTAAAAATAGCCTTTCATGCCCCGGTGACTGTAAACAAACATTGGTGTGTGGAGTCGACTGAAGGGCAGCAGACATTACATAGCCCTGCAGGAATGTGGAATTTAATATAAACGGAGTGACTCTCCTACATATGTGCTCTGTCTTTGCTCTGTATTGCCAGCAGAGTTCTTTGGGGGAAGGGAGAAGAATCATCATTAAATGTTTGAGCTGAAAAGAACTTTAGAAATCATGGAGACTTGTGGATACATTTCTGAAGTGGAGTGACCGAGAACAGGATAGTGCTAGTGGGCTAGCTAGTGAGAGCCAGAAACTGGGGCAGAATCAGCTTCTCCCCTATTTCTTTTGAGGTATCAATGGTCAGATAGTAAGGAATCTACTTGACCAGTATATCTTATGCTATTTTAGAAATAGGGACCATTCATTCATATACCTGTGAATAGACTCCTGATTGCCATGAATATGGAATGTGCCTGTTTGTTGGGTTTGGGATCTTGGAGACCTGCTCTACACTATCTGGTAAATTACAACAAAGTAGTCAATTTAACTTTTGATAAACAAATGTAGATCTTCTGCATTGTGTTGTTGGGACAACCTTCTGCAGTAAGGAAGTAAATGTTTCAGAGCTTAGTTGATGTTTAATTTGAGTACACTTCTTTCTCTCTTTACCTGCCTCCCTTTCTTTTTAGAATGTTCACATATTCCTTTGAGTCCTCAAAGAGTTTTTCTGGAAAAAATATTATCTCTCTGCACAACTGTGTTAGTTACTTTCCTCTTTCTATGATAAAATGCCGTGATCAAGGCAAGTTAATGAAGAAAGAATTTACTTTTGCTTACTATCCCAGAGAGGTGAGAGTCTATGATGGCAGAGTGGAAGGATGGCAACTGGATCAGGAAGTTGAGAGCTTACATCATTAAAAGAAAGCACAAGCAAAAAAAAGCAACTGCATCTGGCATGGATTTTTAAACCCCTTACACCTACATCCAATGACATACATCCTCCAACAAGTCTATAACTCTTAAACCTGCCCACAAAGCACCACCAAATGGGGACCACATATGTAATACATGAACCTTTGGGGGACATTTTCGTCTAAATTCTGATATGGTCCAAGGTGATCATTATGGTAATTACAGCTGCTCCCATTTGCTGGATGCCTTATTATATTTGAGACACTTTGTGAACATTGACTCTTATTTTCAAAAAAAAATCTTATTATTATCCTTCCCTTCTTAGGGCTGAAGAAAAGCAAGTTCAGAAAGCATGACTGGTCTGAGGACCTCACACCTCGAAGTCATGTCTTTAACGCCTGTGATCACCTCTATTCTTATGTCACATCACTGGGTATGATGGCAAACATGCATATCTTTTAGTGCTCATCATAAAGTCTTGAGAAAATAATGAGTACCCAGTGCCCTATGAAACAAAATCTACCTGTGATTCTGAAACCATGGGTATAAAGAAAGAAGGCAAAACATGCAGATAGCAAAAAGAGCTATCATGAACAGAATACCGATATAGCTTCAGTGACAGAAATAAAAACAGGACTGATTTTGGAGTTGTAGAACAATATTCAAGTCACAGCTTCGACATGCCTGCTATATGGCCTTGGGAAGACTTTGAGACTTCTTTCTGTACTCTTCACCTGGACGAGATCAGCAATAAAGAAGAGAGATAATAAAAGTTAGGACTTGCCAAATGAGTATTGTTGAAAGGGGATGAGTTCAACATCCATAGCATTAATTAGTTCATTCTCTTTTCAATGAGTAGGTGGAATAGAAGGGCTTCAGAGTCTCCCTTGTATGACCAGTCTTGATTTGACTACTGCTTGCATCTGTTAAAAATACTGATCTAGTGAGATACTGATGCTGCACAATAAACCAAATCTACTTGTGATTCTGAAACAATGGGTATAAGGGAAGAAAGGATAAAAATATGCAGATAGAAAACAAATAAGCAAGCAACCCCCCCAAACCCCTATCATTAGCAGAGTACCGATACAGCTTAAGTCAAGAGGAACAATATCAGGCTTTTCTGTAAATACCAATTACTCTGAAGACTTTATATTTATAATGACCACCAAGAACATCAATATACACATATTTATTCTATCAATTGTTTGAGGAGAAATTTGTCAATAAAAATGTTGCTGTTATATTTATTTTTGTTACCTATCTGTGAGTCAGGGAAAGGATCAAGACAATCCTATCTACGTCATCCTTATGACTTTCTACTATATTCCTTGCCTAATACCTGGTAGATGTTTAAAAGGTAGCTGTTAAATAATAATGGTGGCTTAAGGCACATGGCCACTATGTAGCAGATATTGTGTTCAGAGTTCCTATTGATACTCATATTTAATTCTGACAGTATGCTTTGTTTGGTTAAGACAGTGCTGAGTCCTACATGCCCATGCCGAAGGGATAGACTGACACAGTTCCCACCCCTGGAGCAGAGCTGGCAGGTTGTGGACCTCCATAAGTGTTGATGGTTGCTAGGCATAAGGCTTGTTTTACTTTATGTTCCTCCTTTGGAGGGAATGTCCTCTTTGCCAAGGTTAATGACTTCATGATAATCAGAGACAGCATGAGTCTGGGAGGTGAGGGTGTGTCTAATGTCCTCAGCAAAATGGTAAATGATGTGACCTTCAGGACAGCTCTTAAGGCTATGGGAAAGAACTTTGAAAACATGAGTTCAAGAAAATATAATTTCTCAGCTATGCAAAATGTAAGTATGAAATATGAATTATATAAGGGGCTTCATAGATTGAGACGAACAGAGGCAGCTGCATTATGAGTCCGCTTGTCAGAAAGATACTAAGGATCTTAGGGCAAGATGCCACCCAGATAAGTTTATTGTTTGTGCAGGTAGATTCCTAAGTTCAAGGTCAGCCTGGGACAGAGTCGGTTTAGGCCCAGCCATGGTGGGAATGGAAATCTCAGAGTTAGATTCTACCCAGCCAGCTTATTTTCTGTGCTTACAAAGGCAGGCAGGTAGATCTCTGAATTCATTGCCATTTTTTTTTTAAAATGTACTTGCTGTCTTCTAATAATCAAGGGGCTAATGTCTTATAACGCTGATTCATCGGATAATAAAACAAGAACCTGGGTATATGATTGCATTGATATGTAAATAAAAGACTGGACTTTGATCTTCAAGAGAGAGCTACCCAGAGAGAACTGCTTGGAGAGTGAATCCAGCTCTTTTAGAATTTTTCTAGCAGGATTTCTGACTCTGGTTGGAAGATCCAAGATTTTTTTCTAGTTTTTCTGACTTTGGTCAGAAAACCCATAAACTATCCAAAGAGCTTTTTGAATTTTTTTTTTCTAGAGAGCTGTCTTGAGCAGAAAACTATCTTGAACAGACTACAGAACCTCGAGCTATCTACAGAGATCTCTGGAGAGCTGGTGTGAGCAGAGCAAAAGGCTATCAGCTTGTATGCACAATTGACTTTGAGTTAATCTTTTGCCACTCCCAAACACCCCTTCCTCAGAACCCCTCTCCAAGCCAGATGGTCCTTGCCAAGACAGGATGTCATACATCTCCTGCTGGCCTCTATGTGTAGGTAAGTACGGCCCTGAATTTCAGATCTTGCCCACACACTCTGGTATGTGCTTTATGTAGTACTAAGACTCAAATATAGGGTCTTAGGTACCCTAGGCCAGCACAAGTTGTAGGTGACTGCTACGTCTAAAACTCCCTCACAATAATACCATAAGCAAATAATTCACAAGATTTTTTGTACCTTTTGCAGATGAAGAAACTGAAAAATAGAGAGGTCAAGTTATGGTATGTCGGAGAGTCCATATTCTCAGTGTGCGATAGAAAAAGGAATAATTGAACAAATGAAAAAAAAAACATATCTCATGTATGACACCAGAAGCCAAGTAGTTGAGAAACTGATAGGGAACAGATAGACTGGAACAAAAGAGTTACCTAATATCTGTGGTCTTTATGTAAATGGTAGGGGGCATCAGAGCTGGTAATTTCTTAGGCAGAGGTGTTCTTATGAACATCAGAAATAAAACCCGAATGGTCAATAAAAGCTGATGTGTTAATTTTCTCTTGTCTTTCTGACCAGCTTGGGCTGTTACAACTCTTCTATATATGCAACAATTCATAGTATTATTGTCTTCAAGGTAGAAACTATAGACTCACTTTTCAAGTCTAGGCTCTGGACAACTGCTGCATTTCAGTGAGGCTCTGTTTTTTTTTTTGAGAATCGTAGTTAATTGTTGTTCAATCGATGTTAATCTTAGATAATCCATTTATCCAGGGGACCATAAATGACATTAAAATTTAAGAAATGGATATAAAAATGCATGTAATAGCACCTGGCTTGAGATTTCCTATCCATTCTGCTGTTCTGTTTAATTTTACAACCACAATGTTGCAGTGTTCAACTGGCACTCTCAATACCAGGTTCACATGTCTGTTCACAGCAGAACAGCACAGTTTATAATCAGCACTCGGTGTATACCTTTGTGCTCTGCAGAACACAGTGTCATTTAGTGATGGAGGAGTGATTCTGACTCTCAGGGTCATGGCTGTGGTTTGGGAGGTATTGTTTGCCAGGAGCAAATGGAACACCTTGAAACGCTACAATCACTTGCGTCTCAGTCACCTTGCTTTAGTGCTTCTGTCTACAGTAACCCATCAGAACATATTGTGTGAAAACACTTCCTCTTCTCTCAGATCCCCAAGCCATCTGGTGAGTCTTTTGTCTATTGCTTTTACAAATGGCAGGCTGGCTGCTGAGCAAATTGTCCTGGGAGAAAGCAACTGACAGTACTTAAAGGACTCTTAGATCCCTTGCTGCATTAAACCAGATAACATTTGTGAGAATGCCTAACTGGAAGCCTGGTGGAGCAGGTAGTGGAGTTAGTGGTGGGATGGACAGGCCGCATCTATGAATCTTTGTAAGATTAAGCTCAAAGACAAACAGGTTTTCACCGAACTGTGCTAATCTTCCCTGTAACAATTTGTAGTCAAAATTCTATGACAACTTCTGTTTGTGGCAAGGTAACAGGGTTAAATCCTTGCTGATGCCGACCTTCAGTTTATAAAGGCAGGTATGTGGCACCATTTCTTTCTAGTGACATCTCTTGATATTAGCAAAAGAATCACATATGCAGTTAGAGGCTTTTCCCAATGTAAAGATGTGAAGCTGGGCACTTTTGTCACAAGTAATTATTTAAAGCGATGCTGGACTCCTCTGGGGTCCTGGGCTCGTTGCAGGGAACGGATATACTTTCTGTTTTGATAGGTTCTATATTGCTAATGAGATGCTTGACAGAGGAGAATGAAGAAACTTTCCCATCTGCCTTCCCTTCATGTTCTCTGCTAATGTCAGAAAGCAACCAGGGCCCCACTGAGCAGAAGGGAAGCTTCTGGGGCTTCCTCTATTATCTACTGGTGAAGGTATTAAATGGGAACATTCATAGAGGAATTAATTACACAGAGCATGAGTTCTGGAATCAGGAAAAACAGATTGAATATTGTATTTCTCTGCTTATTAAGGGTAGTGCATACCTCTGTTAGCATGCTAGTATTGACTTCCATTGAAAATAAATGTGATGCTATCTGTGTGGCTGGCAATAACCTCATTACTTGATTCCTGTGTAGTGGGTGCATTTGTCCATTCCTTACCAACTGTACCAGGACCTTGTCTCCTAGGTGATTTAAAATTTTCTCAAGCTGAGAGCACTAACCATCACTTGCCTTTTCTCATTTGGAATATTTTATTGAAATAAAGCAAAACAAAAAATGTAGTTTCTGAGATCTGTTTGTGAGTGGGAGACTTACAATCCTGCAGAGCTATTTAATGTCCTTGCTAATGACACACAGTGAATTTTAGGTTATGCTCAGCCCAGTCCTCTCCCTAGCCAGGACATTCAAATCATAGAAGTCTCACAGGTAACACATGTTTCATAGAACCTTCTAGATGATCATAGGCAATACTTATCTTTTCATGAGCTACAGTAATTTTTACCATATGTCAACAATATATGATTATTACAAACTTTGTGTTATTTTTTACATTGTTAATTTTAATGTGTTAAGTATTTAAATATGATCTAATTTTAGTTCAGGGAAGTTGGTAACTTTTGTTATAAAATCATCACCTATATGCACTTCTAAACTTAGGAGTGATGGTTGATTTAATTTATTTAAGGCTAATTTTCAGTAATTGTAATTAGTTAATTCAGCATATTTTGCATTTAACTTATAAGCCGGTTATCAAGAATACACAGAGGCAATAAAAAGTCTTGAGTTCCTATCTGAAGATTAACATTTTGGTTAAATTCCTGGTTGTTTCCATGTGTTTTCTCTTTATATCAATTTAGTTATTTAACTAACAATTATTAAATACCAAGTTAAAACAGTTACCTCATTTGAAAGAATAGACATATTTCTTTCGAATGTATGATTGAATCTGACTTGAGCTAAAAATACTGTCAGATTCCAACAAAAGACATCTAGGCTGTATCTGTCATGAAAGTCCATGTGGATTGTATCTTCTGAGTCAAAATTAATGTAATTTTCAGACCACACAAATGACAGAGGATTATTATACATCATGGTCTTACTCTGGAAAATCTGGGAAACATGGCTGTAGTAATCATACATGTAGCTAAGTCTGATTTCCTTTCACATTACTTTTTCTTTGTCAGTGAACTCAGAGAACTCTAGAATCACATTAATGGCTTCTTGACTTCTCAAGTAGACTTTGGCTATCTATACCCTATCTTATTAGGATCATGGGGACAATGGGAAAAACCTTGCTATTTCTCTACCATCAAGGAAGATCCTGAGTATTAGAAAGTGAGTTGGTCAGAGCCATGATAATTTAAGTGAGAACCAAGAATTTCTGGCCCTTTGGTAAAACTCCTTGCTTAGGAAGGGGCTGCTCACTCTCTGAGTTTCAGAAGCACATGGAATGGGAGAGAGCATAAGGCATCTCAGCCTCAGAAGCTTTGACAATTTTGGCTAAGTACTTCTATTTTGCAAAGAAGAGTAGATATCTCAAATGTACTGGAAAAAACATCAGCCATCATCTTTATCCATTGGATGCCAGAGTACCTTCCAAATGGTGACAACCAGAAATGTCTTCAGATATGGTGAAGTGTCTACCTGGGGGAAATTTGCTTCTGGTTGGGCATTCCTTCCTTAAAGTATTAGTTAACATATTTTGTTGAGGTTGTTGTTTTTTGTAAAATGACCATACAAAGGCAGTGCAAATACTCACCAGTCCGGGGTACAGAGGATTGCAGACTTGGTCTGCAGATAAGGATCATATAATCAGTTCTGATCAATGAAATTTGAACATTACTATCTGTCAGCAGCTAGGCAACTCCTTTCCATATGTAACAAATGTGGAGACTATAGTTTAAAGATCAATGAGGCAAAAGATGGGACAAGTCAGAGTTCTGAGTGACATGGGGTTGAGGCGTGATGGGCAAACTGTGAATTAAATATGAAAAAGAGAGCTTCAGCGGACAAAATGACCACAATTTAGGGATATTTACAAAAGCTAGCATGCCTTATGAATTAAAAACATGTTTTTATTTTTAAATATTTATATAATTTAAACTATCATCTTAAATTTTCAATAGTAATATTAGAAGTAATGTTTGTACATTATATTAATTTGGGGTTCTTTTCATTCTGCAGTGATTGATTACTCTGACAAATACAGCTTAAGGGATAAAGAACTTATTTGGCCTCACAGTTCAGATGCATGTAATAGTGTCATATCTTTCCTTCTCATTTTTCTTCCTTTTGTGAGTCACTGGGTACTGAACCTGTGGGGCCTTGTGTGTGCTTGATAAGAGTTCTATCTCCTGCTCTTTGTATCCTTTCTTATCCCTGCTCATTACACAAACAAATGCATATTTATTTTTATTATAAAGTGCATATGTATCATGAAAACTTTAAAATGCAGAAAAGCCCAAAATTGTTGCTATTAACCTTATAAATTTTTCCAAGAGCTTTGTAAACCTGTTGACACATTTGTATGTTACACAGACACTTGCATAAAAGCATGAACCTGTTGACAGATTTGAATGTTGATACACACACATGCATTTGTATAAAAAAGTGAAATAGTAACTAGGCAATAGTTATAATAGTAACAAGGGTGATGATTTGTGAGTATGCCGTGTCAGAAGCACAGACAGACATGTTTTTGTCATTGTATGATGTTGGGATTTATTGAATAACAATAAACTTACAACTTACTTCAGCTCTTTAATTCACAAGTACTACCGATTCACTTATGGTCACTGGAGATTACAATTTTTTTACTCTAATATTGATCAGTAATATTAATGCAAAGGTCACACATTACTTTTCACATACAATATGTATATATAGAAATGTATGTATGTATGCATGTATGGTGTTCCAGAATGTTAAAGAAATTGTTAAGAAGATTTCAGAGTTCAGAGAGGTAGCCCTGAAGACTGGTGAGAGAGAATTAACCCCAATTACAGGAAAAGTCTACAGGTGCAGGGGTGTTCATAGAGCAGAGTTATTAAATGGCTGTTCAGGAGGAGGATAGTTTTGAGTGTGCTGTGCATCAGAAACTCTGAGTTAAAGCTTAGAGATAGAAATGGAGTGTCTTTTGCTGTGGATGTTTGTTTTTTTATGAGGCTTTTAAGGAATGGCTGGGTAATAGGTCAGTGCTTTCAGTGTTGGGATTCACCTCCTTTTATGAATACATGTTTAGGGGTCATAGGATAGGATTGATAAGCTCATGTATCTGTTGTTTCTGATATTATTAGATTTATCACAGAGGTACTTATTTAGTGGAATGAATGATTTATCAGTTGTGTCTCCTGGTGTGCTGCCAGATGGTGATTATTTACTTATATAAACAAGATGTAGAGTTATTCTGTCTTGGAAACTGTATTTAGAATGGAATAACTCAGGTCAAGGCTGTTGTTTTATGGAGTGGATCCACTCTGAAAGTTAACATCCTATTCAAGAGGGAGTAACTTATCATGGGTCCAATGTGTTCTCAAAGCTGATTTCATTTGAGGCTTATAATATACTAGGGATACACAGAGTGGCTTAAGTGTTTCACTCAATAGACAGGATTAGTGAGAGAAAAATAGGTTTGCCTTACATGTAAATGTTAAGATTTTATACCCACACATGTATGTATGTATTTATTATTAATTAATTATTTTATTAATTCTTTTTTACTTCTTTCATCATATACCATTATCAAGTCTCTTTGCAAAAGTCAGGAAAATTTTAACAACATACAGTAACTTCATAGGCAGATAATTGCAATATGTGTGATCTTGAGTAAGTTACTTTTTCATTACATTTTTTCAGTAAATGCTTGTTTCTTATTTTTAAAAGTTTTACATCTATCTATCTATCTATCTATCTATCTATCTATCTATCTATCTATCATCTATCTATCTATCTATCATCTATATCTATCATCTATCTGTATAATCTGTATCATCTATCTTTCTATTTATCTATATCTATCATCTATCATATCTATCTATCTATCTATCTATCTATCTATCTATCTATCTATCTATCATCTATCTGCCTATTTATCTACTTATCTTGTGTGTGTGTGTGTGTGTATGTGTGTCCGTGTGCGTGTGCGCGTGCGTGTGTGTGTGTGTGTGTGTGTGTGTGTGTGTGTGTGTGTACATTTGTACCCTCATGCATGTTTACACCACAGCTCAGGTTTGGAGGTCAGAGGACAACTTGTGGTAATTTGTTCTCTCCTTTCACATCATAGGTTGCATAGGTTGGACTCAAGCTGTTAGGCTGATGGCAAGCACTCTTACTTGCTGTGGCATCTCACTAGCCCATTGGTTCCTTCTCTTATAAAATGCATGTAATACAGTATATGCCTGGATTACATTATAGAATTTTACCACCAACAAAGTGCTACTATCTAAACAATATTCTGGTTTAGACTTCCTTACATAGTCTTTTTAAAATTATGTACTTTGATTATGTTACTAATGCAGTGAAGTAAAGTAATAACTGTTTTCTAGATGAAGAAAATGGGTCTTAAAGTTGTTCTTTGGATTACCCAAAGCAACGTGAGAGCCGGTGGTTTCTAGCAGATTGCTACTTCTGGGTCCCAGTGCACTGTGCTCTGTTGCTTGAACCCTGTAGAGTTTTGAATGTGTGAGTGCTACCCCTCAGATGACTTTGTGGCCAGAAAACACTTGCTTCTCTCATTTTAAGATAAAGTTTCAAAGGTTGTAATTTTTCAAAAGACCTTTTATTCATTATTATTCTTGTTACATGCATGTGTTTGCATGATGATGATGGTGGTAGTGGTGGTGGTGGTGGTGGTGGTGTGTGTGTGTGTGTGTGTGTGTGTGTGTGTGTGTGTGTGTGTGTGTAAACACAAAAACATACACACAACACTGATCACATATAGAGAGAAGTCAGAGGACAGCTTTTGGGAGTTAGTTCTTTCCTTCCATCTTTATGTGGTTCCCGAAACTGAACTCAGGTCTTTAGAATTGACAGCAAGTCCTTTTTTTTTTTCTTATCTTCTGAGCTACCTTTCTGGCTCCCAAAAGACCTTTTCTTGTTCAGGCTACTAGTTTCTGGAATATATGCTAGCCATTACAAGAACTTGGGAGGCTATATTTAAGCAGTGTGCACGGACATGCAAATACATTAAATAATACTAGCAAATCCTACAGATTTACAACCATTCAAAATCCAAGAAAGACAAAGAACCAATGTTCACTTTTTCTGGGTTCATATATTTATCATTCTCACACCCCCAAGTTCTTTGATATCTCCCTCAAAAGTCCATCACGGAATATGACGAAAGAGACGATTTAGACGGAAGGATGCATGGAAACTGACTTCTCAACCTTCTGCTCTATTGTACTGTTGAAGAATATAAAGATAATTTTTAAACTGATAAAGCAAACATACATTTACTTATTTTCCTTTTCTAAATGAGAAAAACGTTGTTTTGAGAACATTGCACTTTTTTATATCCAAGGCTAGATCTGTCTTGCTTTAGACAGTGAAGCATAGAGAGTCACACAAATCAGTTCTAAACAGAAGTTCTCAGGGCCACTGCACGACTCCACAACATCCTTATTCTCTCTGCTGCTAGACCATCAGGTCTCAGGTAAAGGATGATCTGTTTTTTGTCACTTCCTGAAAAGAACCTGAGGATTAAAACAGCAGTTCCCTGTAAAGGATATGGAATAGGAGCAAGAAATAAGCCTTTATTCTCATAATACAGACACCAACTCCTCCATGTCTGGCATCTGGAGCTTATGATAGAATTACCTAGGCTTCACTGGCTTTTGGCAAAGAACTTTCTACATTTCTACTTCCTAAGTCATGCACACACTATCCTGGGCTGATTTTCTGCCTATGGCAGACGACATCCCATGCTTCTGGCATCTTCTGGAGTCTCAGTTACAACTTAGAATTCACCCTCATAGCATAGTGCTTAAGACTTGGGTTGGTTACTCACAGTTTTTATCCAGGTTCTGTTTTTGACCAATGAATCCCTTTAGTGGAATTTTAAATTCGGTTTTATCCTTTTAGAATAATTTCCATTTTCACAAGTTGGAGCTTCTGATAGGTAGAGGCTGTGTACTAGTGTTATGTCAACTTCATACAAGCTAAAGTCATTTGGGAAGGAAGAACCTTAAATGGAAAAAATGTCCTCATCAGATTAGCCTCAGATTAGACTATGGGCAAGCCAGAGGTGCCATATATATATTTGTGATTGATGTGGGGGGACACAGCTCTCTGTGGGTGGAGTCAGCCCTGGGCAGATGATCCTGAAGGCTATAAGAAAGCAGGCTGAACAAGCCTCAAAAGGCAAGCTAGTATTCAACAGTCCTCCATGGCTTCTGCTTTAGTCTCTGCCTTCAGATTCCTTCCCTGACTCCTTTCAGTGGTGGACTCTGATGTGGAAGTGTAAGCAAAAGGAACACTTTCTTCACCAAGTTGCTTTTCATCATGGTGTTTTATCATAGCAATAGAAATTCTGAATAGCTTCAGGACACTTTTCTTATGTGAAGTTTCTTCCTAATTGAAGTCTTGTTATAAAACTTAGCAAATGCAGTAAGCAATAATCATACCACATCCTAGATGTTGTATTGTCTTAAAAATTTCCTCTACAAAACAACTTAGTTAATTGTTTTCTAATTCATCTTGACCAAGGTTATTAGGAAATGTTCAGAATGCAGCCAGATTGTTTGCTAGTCTAATCTCTAAAGGTCTCTAGCCTAGTTCCTAAAACTTATTTCCCTGTAAACCCTCATGATTTAGACCCCATTGCCTCTATTTCTAATGGCATTCTTGTCTATGAAATGCCCTCCAGAAAGGCCCATACATAATATTCCACTTACAGCCCTCTAATTCTTCTCTAGTTTGCATCTCTGAAGTCTTCCACTGTCCTTCTAGAAACAAGTTCCATATTGTCCAAAGATATGGACAGCATGGCCAGATTTATTATATTAGTCCCAAAACTTGGTACCAACTTTCTCTATTGATTACTTTTCTCATTGCTGTGACAAAATGCTTGATAAGGGTAACTTAAGGAAGGAAGTATTTCTCTTTGAGCACAGTTCAAGGATAACACTCATCATGGTGAAGAAGGCTTGGCAGTGTAAGCAATTCCATTTGTGGTGGAACAAACACAAGTATCAGGTCACATTGTGGTCATGGTCAAGAAGTCGAAAGAGATACATGGTGCTGTTTAGTTTTCTTCTTTATATTCAGTATATGACACAATGGTATGGTATGGCCAACATTTAGTGTGGGTCTTCCCTCCTCAGTATAACCTCTTTGTAAATGCCTTCATAGATATAATCAGAGATATGTTTTGTAGGTGATTGTTAAATCCAGTCAATTGACAATGACACTTTTCTTCCTTCCTTCCTTCCTTCCTTCCTTCCTTCCTTCCTTCCTTCCTTCCTTCCTTCCTTCCTTCCTTCCTTCCTTCTGCCCTCCCTCCCTCCTTCATTCTTTCTTTCCCTCCCTCCTTCCCTCCCTCCTTCCTTCCTTCCTTTCTTCCTTCTCCATCTCCCTTTTTTCTATTCACATTTCCAACATTTATTGAGAACTCAATATGTATTACTTTGATTCTTTGAGTTAACATTTGTTATAAGCATATCAAAAGCAGTGATGGCAGATTCAGAAAAATCTCACGGTATACCTTCTCCATGAGATATTGTAAAAATAAACTAATGTGGATGGAAAAGTTTTGTGTATGCTTTGGCATGCTATTAAGACATGAAGGATTATTATTATTCAATCTTTAATATCAGTTCTTTGCAACCCAAAGTTCTGGTATTTTTCAACCCATTGACAATCACAAATATTTCCCAGGACCCCACAGGCCTGCAATTAAGAAACTGGAAACATTCATAAATATACAAGTTGACTAATTAGTCCCTAATTAGCTAGCAGATTGAGTATCATAATCACCCTAAGATAGATTGGTTAATGTCATGGAAGGAAAAGAGGAGTTTGGCTACATTATATTATGTCAAAATTTACATAAATATTTCATTAAAATATTTAATGGGATCTGCTAGTCTGAGCCATGGCTAGCCAGGAAATCAGTGGCATTTATAAGACCTTGCTTTTCTTTGGCAGTTTGGATATGAAATGAACAAATGATCTCTTAATGTGTGTGGAGAACACTTAAAGATTTTTATTATTCATTCTATCTCTGTAGTCTGTCTATCTATCTATCTATCTATCTATCTATCTATCTATCTATCTACCTATCTGTCATCTATCTATCTATCTATCTACCTATCTGTCATCTATCTATCTATCTATCTACCTATCTATCTACCTATCTGTCATCTATCTATCTATCTATCTATCTATCTATCTATCTATCATCTATCTTCTATGTATGCATGCTATTAAAACATGAAGGATTATTTTTATCTAGTTTTTATTATGAATTTTATATAACACATATTATGTATATACACAAATATACACACACACACTACATGCATATACATATACATGTAGGCAGTGTGAATTGGCAGATGACTTTTTTTTTTCAGTTTTCTTTTTTTTTTTTTGGTTTTTTCGAGACAGGGTTTCTCTGTGTAGCTCTGACTGTCCTGGAACTCACTCTGTAGACCAGGCTGGCCTCGAACTCAGAAATCCACCTGCCTCTGCCTCCCAAGTGCTGGGATTAAAGGCGTGCGCCACCACCGCCCACCACCCGGCAGCAGATGACTTCTTAATCCTTTGAAGAGAAGTGGAAGATCTTCATTGTTCACTCAATAAAGAACTCAGCATTAACAATAACTCTTGCATTTGAAGAAACTATCCTGACATTATTCAGATAAAGCCTAGTATGATGAACACAGTTCACCTATATTTCTTGAAGGAAACTTAGTTATTCTTCCCTTTGAACTTATATGTTTGTTTCATGCCTCCCTGAGTCAAACTGCTAATCCTCTAAGTTAAGGCTCAGTCGTGCTGTGGTTTAGTTTTCATGGTTACATGGAGTTTGAGCAATCACAGTCCTAGCAAAATTCCCTTATAGAAGATCCTCATCTAGATCTGTGGGCCAAGCACTGGTTTTCTTAAGGAGAGATGTGTATTGCTGCTCTTTTTTTTTTTTTTTTTTCGGAGATTCTAGTTCTTATGTTTCCATGTTTGGAACTTTGGTTTATTAGTAACATGTGCCCATGGTAACTAATGAAAACATTGAGATAGGCATTTATTAATTTAAATTACCCAATGTCACAACATTACCCAATGTCAAGCTAATATAGGATTCCTGAAGCCTTTTACTGAACATATTTCTTGCTTAAATAGTAAGACAAACAATCCTGGGGGTACCTTAATGCAGTTAGGGTGTCTTAATGACTCTTGGTGGGAAAAAAACAAAATGTAATTTAAAAATGAAAATAATGTACACCAAGGACACTGGATAGTTAAACTTTGGCTCAGAAGCCCTTCCTTTGCATAGGCCTGGAAGCTGCCAGTTATTGTTGTTGGTTCTATGTGCCCAGCATCGACACTGTGATGATGAGGGCATAGAGGATCATGAAGTAGGAAACTCCTGAAGGACTGCTGGTATAGAATTCTTATGAGTTTTTATACATGTACATTTCGTTTGCTGCTTAATATTTTGGTTGATAATGGTTTTTGCATTAAGTTGTTGATTTTTTTTTATAGCTCTACTCTTTGTCCTCAGTAACCTTATGTCTTTGAAATACTATTTTAATCAAGTTTTGGTCCTTGATTTTATCCCTGAGGTTCCAACTTCACCTGCAATAACTTAAGCCATAGGCCACACTTGAAGCCACTTTGTTGGAAGAGGCAAGTATTTATTACTTTCTTCCTCACAAGCTCCTTTATGCGCAAACTCAGGTTTTTAGGTGGTGTTATCATCCCAAAGACATCATGTGTTAAAGGGTTGGACTGCAGATCGTGGACCAAGTAATTGAGGGGTGACTGGAGAGTCAATTGGTTAATTATTTCAAGGATTCATAATTTGATGGCATCATTGGAAGACAGTAGAAAGTTTTCAGCAGCAGGGCCTAGTTGGAATTTGTAAGTCACTAAGAAAATGCCAATGGTGGATATATCTTGTCCTTAGGCCCTTCATGTGATCTTTCTAATTCCTGGCCATCATGTACATGCAGTCAATAACCACCTCTCTCACTGTTATTTCTATCATAGGATTCTGATTTGCCTCAGGTTAATGTACTGGATTTATCTGAACTTGGAGAAGCATCTTAAATCATAACCCAAAATAAAACTATTATTGCTTGAATGTGAGAGGTCTCCTATAGGCCCATGTGTTTACTACATTGTCACAGTTTCTGATAATTTTCAAGGTGGTGGAAATGTTATGATGCAGAGCCTACTTTGAGGAACCAGGTCAACTTAGAGTTGCCTTTGAAGAATATGCCTGGTTCCAGTCTGGTCTCCTCTCTCTCTTTCCATTCCAGAACACAGTAGGTGACCTTTGCCATATACCTTCTCTGCCATCATGTTTTGTCTCACTATGGACTCCGAATCCTATACAACCAAGAATATGGGCTGAATCCTTTTTAACCATGAGCCAAAATATATAATTCATGACTTTAAAATGTTTATGTCATTCTTTAAGATGTTTTGTCATAGCCATAAAAAAGTAATTAATATATAAATATTCATAATTTCCACAATAATGTCTCTTTTACTTTATAATTTTAAAATAATATATTTTTATAAATTTTTAAAGAATTTTATATTATAATAACCCCTTCTCCTTCTCTTTTTCCCAAACTCCTCCTAGATATTCCTCCCCTCTTTATGACCATTTTTACTCAGAAGAGATGATCTTGCAGCAGATACCCTGGTCCTCAGCCTTCTATAATCTTTCTGGGCCTTTTTCTGCAGTGTTCCCTGAGCCTCAAGTATAGGGACTCTGTTGTGAATGTATTTATGAACACAGGCACCCCACAGACAGTTGATCTCTGCATTCTGATATGTTATGGATCTCTGTAATGATATTTACCAGCTACAAAGGAAGCTTTTTGATGTGGGGTGAGAGCTACATTTATCTGGATCTAAGAATAAATATTTAGATGCAGTTAGAGATTGTATTGGTTTAGGAAACTGGCTGTGATGATTTTTCTTCTAGTTTTTATGGCCTCACTAGCCACAGGCAGTTTGCTAAATTTATATCTGCAGGCATGAATTTCTTCCTACTGAGTAGGCCTTAAATCCAATTAGGTGACTGTTGGCTGTTGGTTACCTCCTAGGATATTAGTGCCATTATTACATTAGTTTTCTTATAAGTAAAAGAACGCTTAACTAGAATATCAAGGCTGTTATTGTTCATTCTATTTTTTTTCTTAGCGATGTGACTTATGTACCACTGTGTATAAAGCCTCATGTGAGCAGAACCCTGGCCAAGGTTCTCCATGGCTTTCTTCTTCTCAAAAGATGAATTTCTCTTCAACAGTTGGCACCTGACTTTGATGGTTTCTGTGACAAGCCTGCGCTTCCACTTGCTACTATCCTCAGCACACCTGGGCCTCCATCAGCCAGCTGCTTCATCCGTCACAACTTCTTAAAATTCTGTGGCATTTCTTCCAGTTCAGATCCCCAGCTCAGCTGTATCAATTGACTTTAGCTTCTGTGAAGACTTTTCAGAGAGTACTGTTGCCTCCCTGTCTTAGTTTGGGGGTTTATTGTTGCAACAAAATACCATGAACCAAAACAGCAAGTTGGGGAAGATAGGGTTTATTCAGCTTACACTTCCACATTGCTGTTCATCACCAAAGGAATTCAGGACAGGAGCTGAAACAGGGCAGGATCTTGAAGGCAGGAGCTGATGCAGAGGCCATGGAGGGGTGCTGCTTATGGGCTTGCTTCCTCTGACTTGCTCAGCCTGCTTTCTTATAGAACCACAAGCTCAGGGATGGCACCACCCATAATGGGCTGGCCCTCCCCACTTGATCACTATGTCTTACATTTGGATCTCATGGAAGCATTTCCTCAACTGAGGCTCCTTCCTCTCTGATGACTCTAGCTTGTGTCAATTTGAAACAAAACCAGCAGTACACTCCCCAAGGCAACTAATACTCTACCACCTATATACAGCTTTGACTGACGGTCTTGTCACTTTGTTTCTCCTCTTCTTTTTCCTTATTCACAAATATTCTGCCTGTTATGGTTTGAATCTCACATGTTGCCCCCAGACTCCTGCTATGAATGCGTGGTTCCCAGCTCATGGCACTATATTGGGAAGTTGGTTTAGATGGAAAGCGTACATCACTCAGTGAAGAGTCTTGGATTAGTCATCCTCTTTTTGTTGCTGACTTTGCTTCCTGGCCTGTTCTGTTTTGTTCTGCCATGTTCTTCTTGCTGTGCTAGACTGAATCCTCTGAAACTGAGCTGAGATACTTCCTTTTAAAAGATATGGGACATTGACCATAGCAATGAAAACAACAACAACAACAACAAATCAAACTAACACATTGCTTAAAAAATATTAACAAATAAACAAGGCTGTTGTTACACCATGTTCCAGCTCACGCATCTTCAATGGTTTGCTACTTGTCTTAGTTAGGGTTTCCATCACTGTGAAGAGACATCATGACCAAGGCAACTCTCATAAAGAATAGCATTTAAGTGGGGCTGGCTTACAGATTCAGAGGTTCAGTCCATTATCATCATGGACAGAAGCATGGCAGCATCCAGTCAGGTATGGTGCTGGAGGAGCTGAGGGTTCTACATCCTGTTCCGAAGGCAAACTGGAGAACACTACATTTTCCAGGCATCTGTGAGGAGGGTCTTAAAGCGCACCCCCACAGTGACACACTTCCTCCCACTCCTACTTCATGAAGGCCACACCTCCTAATAGTGCCATTCCTTGGGCCATTCATTTTCAAACCACCACCCTATTGTTTTAGGTGTCAGGCTCAGCATCCTGAGCTTGGAGCCTTGGGGCTCTCAGGATGTAGCAATGATTGTTCATAGCACATAGTCTGAGCTTTTCCTTTAGCACATGCTAAATTCTCCATTTTGTGTGGTGCTTCTGTATATGAATATTCCCTGCTGCCTGACTTTAATACTCTTGAGGGATGGTCTTTGTCTTTATATTCAACTGAATCCGATATTTCTCACAGTGCCAGCTAGATCTCCAGCCCCAAGAGAAGAATATTTGCTGCATGTAGTAAACAATGAGCGATTTTTCAGAGTAGCATATTTGGTCCAAGCAAAGCAGAATTTTTCATCTATCTATCTATCTATCTATCTATCTATCTATCTATCTATCTATCTATTTGGAGAAGATTTATTAAATGCAGAAAAATATAATAGCAAATCACCATATTTTTCTTATCTCAAACTGTACATTGGTCATATATTGTAAAATACTTTCCTCAAAAGAAGTAAGGCATTCTGAAGAAACAGGCCCTTATTCAATTCTTATTCTGATCACTAGAGGTAAGTACTATGATGAATCTTAAGTGCATGCATTTTATCTTTCCTTATACTTTTATGTGCAAATACATGAATCATTCCTACCTGGTAGGAATCAACAGGTCATCTCATAGGACAAATCCAGTTCATGACTTATTTTTATAGTGACTATATTCCAATAATGTTTTTAAGACTATATGAAATTGAAAGCAAACAAAATTAGTTTTGTTGGTAATAAAATGTGGTTCACAAAGTCTATCGAATTTACCATTTGTCCCTTGTAGAAAATGTGTACCAACCCCTGATATATCGTGTAGCTTTGTTTTAAGTTACAAAGTAGTATAATATCTTATTTTTGAAACCTATAAAGTTGTTTAATTTTCAGATACATGTTTTTAAACATATGTGTATATGTCTTCCTGTCTGTTTGCTTCAGTCTTTTTAATAGCTGTATAGTGTTTCATAAGATTAGCATAGTAGAAGGAATAAAGTCATTACCCAAGTAGATGGACTTTACTTTACTATATTTCTATATTTTTATTTACTATATTACTTTATTTCTATATTTTTTCCTGTCATGAAAAAAAAATGGAAGAAATGTTGTCCTTTTTGTACACAGAAATTTTTCAAGGGATTTGTTATTGGAAGTAGAATTACCAGTTTGTAAGAAATGTGCAGGAGCCTCGCATGGCTATCCTCTGAGAGGCCCAATAAGCAGCTGACTGAGACAGATGCAGATACTTATACTCAACCATTGGGCTGAAGTCGGGGACCCCTGTGGTTGAGTCAGGGAAAGGCTGGAAGAAGCTGAGGAGTAGTGTGACCCCATAGGAAGACCAGCAGTCTCAACTAACCCAGAGACCCCGAGATCTCTCAGTCACTAAGCCACCAACCAGACAGCATACATAGCTGGTCTGAGGCCCCTGATACAGATACATACATAGCAGAGGACTGCCTGGTCTGGCTTCAGTGGGAGAAAATCCACCTAACTAACCCTCAGGAGACTAAGGGGTCCAGGGAGTGGGGAGGTCTGGCAGGGGGGGCATCCTCTTGGAGACAAGGTGAGGAGGAATGGCCTGAGGAACTGTGGGGGAGGGGACCTAGATGGGAGCAATGACTGAACTATAAAAAATAAAAGTAATAAAAAAATTGTAAACAATGAGCAAAAAAGATAAAAAGAACTATCCATTGTTGATGTTACTAGATTAAACAATTCTTGCAAGTAGTTGTAAATGTTTCAATAATTAGTTTGAGATAAACTCAAACATTTCCTAGAAAATGGTAAAGATAACCCCTATCTTAATGGACTTCAGTTTTCTATTGCCTTTATGTAACAGTGAGAACAATAGCTCCTAAGGACTCTAGCACACTGATAAAGTGACATTGCTCTGAAGGTATTATTTGCAATGGTACTAAGGAAGGTGTCTACCAGCCAGAATAGAAATGACAGAAGGCTTTCTCCAAAGGAGGTTGTTGAAAGAAGTCTGAAAAATATTTGACTTCAAAGCAACGTCTGGAAACAGGTGTTCTGTTTTGGTGTAGACAGTGTGGTCCTCCACATACTTTCTGCAGATGCTGTTGTTGATGCTGTGGTCAGGACCACTTCCCTCTGGGTATACAACTCCAAGATCTGACTGACAAAAAGGTTCTTTAAGCCAACTGTAAATGCAATAAAGAATTTATTTAGTAGTCATAGTAAACTCATTCTGAGCCAAAGACCTGGGACAAGGCAGAGGAATGGAAATAGCAAAAAGATAAATGGAAAAAGAACCTTGCTTCATATTATTATTAGAGTCCTTAGCATCTGGAATGAGATCCCATAGGCATAGAGATCTTCCAAGTTCTCTCTATATTCCATGCGATCTGAAACATTCTACATGATAAGACAAATGGGCTGAACACATGTGACTGATTCCAAGCTTTAGGTCCTTTGAGTGTGTTTCCTTGGATGCTGTGAATATTCCTCTCGCCTGCAAAGTGAAGAGATTTACTAAACACAGAGGGTATTTCTTATTTTGCACTGACTTTTGCCTCAACTTGTAGCCCATCACCTTCTCTCTTGAGCATTGCAAGAAGCTATTAACTAGTTTCTCTGTCTTTAGTCTCTACAGTATTGTCAAAGGGACATCCTTGCATATCTAGTGGAACCTTTAAGAGAATCTTTGATGGCAGCTAAAATTCATTCACAGAAATGAAGAAGGTAGTTTGTGTCATCCTTTTCTGGCCTTCTGGATTCAAGCCAACTACTTTACAAATGCCTATTCTAAAATGTACCACACTGTAGGAATTTGCGATCAGAGCGGGGGATATTGCACAGAAGTTCTTGAAGCATATTTACTTAGTAGAATACTTAGCACCTGTTGGTGCTAGAAAGTCCATTTTGTTTCTACATTATGAAGGCATGAAGGTCTGTGTGTAATCATGTAAACACTTATCTTCTTAGATGCCTTTGCTGTACATGGCGCTTAGATAAGCCATAGATTTGCTAAGTGAAGCTGCTGTTTGGATGGAACTGTCTTGTTTAGAGACTGATCAATCAGATGTCATAAATGAACCTTGTATTAGGAGGGGCTTAGAGGAAAAGTAGAACTATGAGTGGAATTACGAGGACAGCCATGATGCAGAGAAAGGTCAAATGGACACTAGATGGTCAGGATGTACATAAAGCATGAATAGTTGCAACAGTTTTTATAATAAGGCATGGCTTTTCAGGGATAAGCAGGAAGAACAACAAAATCTATTGTCTTGAACACCATTCCCACACATCTGCCAAACATTGAGAAAAATGGAGTTTACCAGAGAGCCTACTGGCATATCATACTTTATGTTCTAACAATTGGTGCGATAGGGAGAAGGGCTGACCTAGAAATCAAAAGATATGAGTGCCAGAATCACACGTACCAGTGACTGTCCTGTGACCATTTGGCTACCACAATGCTGTTACCTACTTGTTAAAACTAACAGGTCAGACCTGAAGCAAGGCTTTGCTCCCATGTCCCACCTTCCTAGCAGACATCAGTAAATGATGTTAATATTGATACATGGACTCTTCCCATGAAGCAAGCACAAACCAATTGGAGATGGCTCCTGAGGTCATTCCACCTGAGTGTCCTCATACCTTGGGCACCCTGCAAATCTCATGAAAAACAAAGAAAGTTTTTGCCATGTCATGATTTCTCTGATTCTCTTTCCTTCTATGTTGATAAGCAGATGATTCCTCTTTAAGTTGTCACTCAAATGTCACATTAGAGTGAAAGAGCAGAGGTTTCTGGGAAACTTAGCATGGTCTTTTCTATCAGGCATGATGTACGATGTTCACAGTGTGAACAGCCAATTCAGAAATGATCTCAACAGCTATGAGATGTTAAAACATTGAGTAAGAACACAACCCAATTGAAAAGCCGCTCAAGTAAGTAAATCCCAAATCACCCAAAATGCAGACATATTTCCATTAACAGCGATATCAGATTATAGTACCTTACTTTGATACTTTAACTAATATCAACAGGTGATTCAGAAAGACTCCTTGCAGGTTTCATCATTAATAATAGTAAGTAACCTGCATGCTCATTATAATTTTTCTTGGGTTTCTGCTTTCAGCATCTAACCTGTCATAGGCTTATGGTTATGACCAGTTCGAATTCCTACCACACCTGCCTACAATTATGATACCCGACTACAGATGAGCCAGATCAGCTAGAATTTCCAGGGGATGTAGTGAGACCATGGTGCTTAATACAGAGAAGATCACCAAAGGAAACTAGGCAGAATAGAGTCATAGAGGAGGAAAGAGCTCGATAAAGTTTTCCAAGCAGGAAAGAATGTTCTTAGGAGTCTATAATGATATGCAGAGACCGGAAGTGGATCCCATTGCAGCTTTACTGAAACATATACCACATCCCTATAATTGGGTACATGTTATCTCCTTGTTAAGAACACAAGTATTTTAAGAGGTGGAGGTGATGCAGGTTTTCATTTTCCTTTTTGAAAGAACTCACTATATACTTATACCCATAACAAAAGGTATTTGAGATACCGATGGACCAGTAAAATGGAGAAAAGTATAAACACAGTGAGAGACAAGGACTCCAGCATCAATTTCCCCCCAAGACTCTTGCTCTTGTCTTAGTTTAGTTTGTATTCTGAGACATGGAGGTATTCATTTTCTACCCTTTTAATTCCGTCTGACTACAGTACTGCCTGGTCCTCACACTTTTATCAGTATGGTGAATTCTTTCTTGTCCCTATATCTGTTCAGATTCCTCCCGTTGTTAATACACCTGAGTTCTTACTTCATTTCCCATTCTCAACTCTCATGCAAGATATGAGGAATTCCTTGAGTGCTTGTCATACCCAATATAGCCTTCTGCCCTAGAATCATCTCAAAGCTAGAGTTTGTTTTCTTGGATTCCTTATTTTATAATGGGTCTTTGAAGTTGGGGGTTAGGCCATATCTAGAGTAGTAATGAACTTCATTAAGCAGTAAAGTACTTGATTGTTTCAGTTTCATATATACACATATATAAATATCTACATGTATTCAGACATATGTAAGAATAAACACATGTTCATTTTTTGTACATTATAGGAAAAGAACCTAGAGTTGGTGATTGGGACATTTTCAATTTTCCTCATTTTTGAAGGTGCCTGTGAGTGGTTCTCTAGTTACTGGTGGTAGAGCTAGAAAGCAGGAAATAGCAATGATCTTAATTAAATTTCACAGTTTCCTGAGGATATTTGTGAAAGAATAATTCTTCCTTGTGTTGAACACTAAACTACTTGCATGTCTTACATGTATCACTGAGGGAGACTTCTTTCGGAACAAGAGCAGATTTCAAAAGCAAGCTGCAAGCCTAGAGATTTTACATTGTTAAGAGAGACTCAGCATGAAGTTTTTTTCCTGTCAGTTCAGAGAGCTGTTATGTGGGAAGTCCCATCTCAGCTCAAAATTGTATTTTCATGTGTTTTTGAAAATAGGGAGTCAAAGACAAGAGGGGAGACTAAACCCTTTGTATCTTCTACCTTTCCTCATGTACCCAATTCGTCCTACATTTCTTTTCTGTCCCAAAGAAATGGGATGAAATATTTTCTGACAATCTTCTTCACTAAAAAAAAGATGGCACAAGGCCTGATATGTGCTGGTTCCTATGGCTTTCTGGAAATAGCGTTAATGGCTCATACAAGTGTTTTGTTATTGTTGTTGTTGTTGTTGTTGTTGTTTAGGCTAGATGGAACCTAAAGGTTTTTAAGGCAACTGGTTTTTAATCTAATAGGGTGGTCATGAAAATGATATAATTCTGAATCTATGGCCTTAATTATGGGTTCTTAGAAGAGCTGTTTGATTTAATCATGTGAGCTTGCCTATACATATACACATACACATATACATCATATACATACATACATGCACATACACTCACATATATGTAGTTTTGTTTATTCTTCTGTCATACATTACATATGACTGCAGCTTCCCCTCCCTTCACTCCAAGTACACCCCCAACCCCCACCCCTTCCCTCAGATCCACTCCTCCTCTGTTTCCCTTCAGGAAAGAGCAGGTCTCTCAGGCATATCAACCAAACACTCCTTAAGTTACAATAATACTAGGTACATATCCTGGATGAGGCAACCAAGTAGAAGGAAAAAGGTCCTAGGAGCTGGCAAAAGAGTCAGAGACACCCCCATGCCCACTGTTAGGAGTCACACAAGGACACCAAGCTATGCAACCATAATGTATATGTAGAGGACCTAGATTGTCAGTTTGGTGTCTGTGAGTCCCTGTGACCACTGGTTAGTTGGTTCTGTGGGCCATGTTCTCATGGTGTCCTCAGCCCCTCTGGAATGTGCCTGTTTTTAAAGGCTGAAAAATGGTAAAATATTGGGAGCATTACATAGTTCAATTTCACAGATATTGAACATTTTAAACTCATGTACCAGAATCCCCTGGAGAATATGCAAATCAGATCTCTGACATTTCTCTCTAAAGTATGTGGATGTGGTAGTTAGGCTATAATTTTAAAGTATTAACTAACATTCACTTTCCTCGTGGTGCTTGTAAAACCATACGCTGATGTCTCTTCAAACTTGGTCAGACATAAACAGTTTTCAAGGGTGCCAAGGTAGTTATCACTTTCAGGAGATTAAGTTTATAACTGTATGGTTTGCTGTCATTAGAACTGTCTGATTTCATGCTGAATCAATGTGTCCCTAAAGGATTTCATACTGCTAAAGGGTGTCATTGGAGAACTGGTACACACCATTGCAAACACTCACACCCAACATCCATTTATGCTTCATACGGTAGCACCATGATTCACAATGGGGAAAAATCTTCAGCCTCCAGGAATGTTTGGCATTTAGAGGTACTCTTAATTTTTACAACTTGGGGAAGGGTTGTATTTAGATGCTAGAACCTAGGGTGCTGCTTTACATTGCTCAGGGCAGCCTCCCATAACAAAAATCTTACTTAGACTAAGTATGTCAACATTATTGAACTTGTATGACTCCGAGTTAAATATATCTCATAGAATTTTCTATGAAACATACAGGTAGCATTTATTATTAGAGACAGAAATCAGGAATGGCATTTTACAAGATATTTCACACCGGAACACTTTGGCATAAGAGCCTGCCATAGGTTGGAAGCAAACTCTAAGATAAGGGGTAGAAGATAGGCAGTATTAGACCATGTCCTTGGGATCCCTGGGTGGAGGGAGAAGTGGAACTCTCTGGACTGAATTCTAGAGCAATGCTGCTATAAACACCAAAGATAAGATGGTCCATCAGATTAGTCTCCAATTGGGGTGTGAGGACCTGAGTTCAACTTTACCCCAAGGGATCTTATTTTAAAGGGATTGAAGCACAGTGAGGATGACTCATAGCCAAAGGTACACCTTCCTACAGCTTAAGCAGGAGCTGCTGGTGCATCAGAACCTTCTCCACAGGACTGAAGAGAGGTGGAACTGGTCCCTGCATTACGAAGCCCAGGGAGTCACTTGACCTTTTTATGTTTTATTTATTTATTTTTGATTTCTATAAAAATTCACATAAAGCTCATAGGCTACTGGTGAGGCTTTTTATGTGTGAAGAAACTGAAGAAGACAGTAGTTAATTTGTTCAAGGTTATATAGAACATGGTGAGCTGGAGTTTTAGTAGACCTCAATTCTCTGAGTTCAGTCTCTACCGCTCCATCATTTTTTCTCCTACTGTCACCATGCCCCTTCCTCCTTCTCTGCCTTCCTTTAGAGGCAGGATCTTACTATACATTCCAGGCTCTCCTGGAACTGACTATGTAGGCCAGACTTCCCTTGAATTCATAGAGATCTACCTGCCTTTGACTCCCAAAGGAGCTGGGATTCCAGGTGTGTGCCACCATGCCTAGCATTTTTTCTTTTTTCTTTTAATGATTCTTAAAGTAAAATCTATTAATAATGTGATCTCTTTAATTTGGATATTACTCTTGTTTCAAAATGCCCACATTTGACACAGATATTGCACAGAGCTTTGCCATATGGCTTGAAGCAGAGCAAACCTGTCCCACTTGAAATTTGGTTAATGGTGATATTCTTTACTCTATTTTCTAGTAAAGAAAATGAATCTTCCTAGATACTTTACCCCTCCTTGCGTAGGGTTTTACACCTTTTTTCCTGTTCATCTCTGTTCCCATTATTGCCATATTTCTTTAGTTGACATCTGGGGAACCCCATCACTACCTCCAGATTCACCTCCACTGGTTTGCATGACTAGGAAGCATCTTCTAAAGGACTGGCTTGGCATGCATACTACTTTGTAAACATAATAAATATAGCAAAGGAAGGATTTAGATAGTCTTTTAAGCACCAATTCCTTCTACTTCTCAATGCAGTGAGCCAGGGGGAGATACCTCTATCCTTGGAATTGGGTATACCTTAAAAGACCAGTGTTGACTCATGTGTATTAATGTTATAAATTTACAGTTTTTAACCTTAGAAAACTCCTGAGTTTTCCTTTAAAAATGTCATGCTCTCTGGGTGTTACGGTGAAATGTAAAGATGAAGCCATAAAGCTTGACTTCTAAAGAGCTCTGTAAACCAGATAGCAACCCCTTATAGGAGACCTTGCAGTGTGTTTCCCAGAAATGTGTCCTTGGAATCCAGCTTAGAGAAGATGAAGAGTACGGACCATCAAGGAAATTCAGGCAATTCTTCTAAGAAACAAAGTCTAGCAATTTAAATCACAAGTCTTGAATTCAAGTATTGGGCTAACAGCTTCATGTTGTATGATAGACAACAGAACTTTTAACTTTTTCTGTGTTATTTTACTCACTAGTAACCTATAACAGCAAATACTTCCTCCATCAGAGTTACATAAGAATTAGATGAGAAACACATAACAGATATCCAGAATAATGACTGTTACATACGCACACAACAGAGCTGGGTCCTAACCTCTAGTAAGGTTTTGGAATTTGTTTCACTTTGCCAGGTAGAAATATTCAAAACCAAAATCACTTTACAAATATTAACTTAAGTATTATTTATACATATATGGTGCCAAGGAGAAAGCCTGTCCCTTCAGGCTTGCTTTAGATAAAACCAAACACATACATAGGTCTTGATGGAGGTTCTGCTCAAGTTAATAAGAGAAAATACAGAAAAAGCTCTGGGAATCTTTTCCTTGAATTTGCTCAGCTATAATATTGTATCTCATAGATTTGCTCCCTTTAGAGTTACTTCTGACACTGTGTCCTAAAGAGGAAGGAACTTCAAATTACTTCTTAATCCTGTTGGGCATTTTGTTAGGGTGTTTAGTCATTTAAACATAACACTCATTAGGGTCAATATATACATTAATCAGTAAAGTCTAACAGTGATTATTTTGTTAGAGAACACAGCTCAGGCCACATAGAAAGTACAGGTCACCATGCATCTGCCCACTCCCATCGCCTAGACCTCTCCTCTTTATCTAATTTCTCTGCATATGTGAATCATAGTGGGATTATCCTTTACTTAATAGTTAATATCCACTTACAGGTGAATACATATTATGTTTGTCTCTCCCTGTGAAAGGGAAATAGAATAGACTTTTGGGTGGACTAGGGATGGGTGAGGATGGGAACAGGAGAGATCTGGTGAGATGGGGGAAGAATGGAAAGATAAAGTATGAAGAGAGACTACTGATATAGGTGAGAATTTAGGGGTGATATGGAAACCTACTTCAGCAGAAACTTCATGGAACCTATAAGGTTGACCCTAGCAAGGACTCTAATAGAGGAAATGGAGCCTGAACCAGTCTTCTGTAACCAGGATAAGGTCTCAGTGGTGAGACTGGTGCATCAAACCAGTCACACAATCTGTGGCCCACAATCTGCCCTGCTCGCAAATGCCCTAGGCAATTGTGGCTCAAGGCTTGTGACAATGGCCAACCAATGACTGTTCTAGCCTGAGATCCATGCCACCATGAGAAGGAATTCATGCCTGGATCCTCAGTATCCAGAAGCTGTATGGCTCTGAGACGTAGGATAGAATAAAAAAAACCCTGGAAACAAACAAGCAAACAAACCCAACCCCAACCCAAACCAAAACACAAGTATAACAACAACAACAACAACAAAAATAAAAAAAAAGCCAATGAAATGATTCCTAATATATTCTGCTATACTCATAGATAGGTGCCTAGCCAAGTCATCAGAGAGGTTTCCTCCAGTAGCTGATGGGAGCAGATGCAGAGACCCATAGTCAAACATTAGGCAGAGATAAGGGAACTCTGCAGAAGATTGGGTGGAAGGATTGTAGATATCATATGGGTTGAGGACACCAGAAGAACACGACCCACAGAATCAACTAAGCAGGCCTCATAGGAGCTCACAGAGACTGAAGCAACAACCATGGGGTCTGCATGGGTTCGTACCAGGCCTTCTGCATACATGCTGTGGTTCTTTAGCTTGAAGTTTTTGTTGAAATCATTCAAAACAGTGGAAGTAGGGGTTATCTCTGGCCTTTTTCTTGGTTATGGGACTGTGTTTGTCTTACTGGGTTGCCTCATCCAGCCTTGATATGAGGGTATATGCCTAGTCTTGTTGTTTCGTGTTATGCTGAGTTGAGTTGATATCACTGAAAGGCCTGAACTTTTTCTGAAGAGAGGACCTGTGGAACTGGGAGAGTGGAGAGTGAGGGGAGACTGCAGTTGGGATATATTGTATGAGAGAAGAATAAGTAAAATAAAAAGAAATGAATGAATGAATGAATGAATGAGGTGCAGATAACATACGAAGTTTAAATTCCAATCCTAGAGAACATCCCAATATATCAGGATTTAATGTATGACCATGCTTCTACTCCTAGAAGGAGCAAGGGCATACTTTAAATCCTGACACACTGTAGTTTTTACTAAATCTCATAGTAACACTACAGTGTAGATGTTAATGTCTCAATTATGTCATGTTAAGATAGTGAGTTGATTTTCCTTAATTTCTGTGCTCAGTAAGAGACAAACTAAGAAGCAATCTCTAAAGGTCTACTTTGCTGGGATGCTGTAGATGTGAGGTCTCAACTCAGTAATTTTCTGAGTGCAATCCTTGACTCCAGTGTACCAGCCATTCTGTTCTCATGCAGCTCAGGGAAAGACCCTAGAGTCACATATTAGCAAAGTAGTGTTTCTCTGTGCAACATTTTTGGGTCATCCTTTTGTGTTATAATATTCTGGTTTGTAACATGAAGTCAATGTATTTTCTCTTATTTTTACTTGAAAAATCAGAACCAGCATAGCAGTGTGGAAATGCATGTGCCTATGTATATATGTCCATATCCTTATCTACCTATGTATCTATGTATGTATGTATGTATGTATGTATGCATGCATGTATCTATCTATCTATCTATCTATCTATCTATCTATCTATCTATCTATCTATCTATCTATCTTAGTGTGTATGCATGTGTTGGAGTGATGTTGAAGTTATGCATGTTTTACAAAGCATGGTGTTGGGGTTGAGGGTATAGCAGAGAGAGGCATATTATATTATATTATATTATATTATATTATATTATATTATATTATATTATATTATATTATATTATATTATATTATATTATATTATATTATATTATATTATATTATATTCTCTGAGTGTCAGGGTTTTGTCCTGATATGGGAACTCTAAGGCATTGCCTGTGCCTTGTCTACCCCCACTTTACCACCTGTTCATAAAATCTCAATGACCACTCATTTAAGAGTTGTAACTGAGAACCTTTAAGTCTGAGACGTTTTAGTGAGCTTACAGGGCTTCTTAAAGGTAAAGTGAGTAAACATGATGTCAGTTTTTGATCCCATCAATCGAGATTGTAAGCCTCAGAAAATCAGACAGGAGGAAAACATTTCAAAGGCTGGATCTCACTTGATATGCACCAAGGGGAATGCCCGGATAACATTGCTCAATCTAAAATGCGACCATTTACTTCAAATTGTGAACCTCAAATCAGCAATTTACAAGTACTAGTTTTATTAGCTGTTTTTTTTTCCCCCGTGGAACCAACTCTGAGAGTCATGAGGGCTGAAAATCACAACACCCACACATTAGCCATAGTTTCTGTGGATGAGGCTTGGTATTCATTGTAGTCAAGCTGCAATGAAGTTGTTGGCCAGATTGAGTTTTCTTTCACCCGGATTTTCAGGTCTCCTCCTATGATCAACTCATGATGGAGACAGAATTCAGTTGCGTGTGGTTGTGGATGACAGTCATTGGTTTCCTCACAGAAGTAGTCTGCAGGATGGCTTCCGTTTCAGAGACAGTAGAAGAACTTCTTTTCTGCTTAGAATTTGCTCTTATAGGAAAGGTTCAGGTGCTTCTTAAAAGGGCTTCTCTGTAAGGTCTGTCCATAAGCCAGAAGCACCTAGTTCATATCCGCTATACTAGCCAGTTTTCTTTCTTTCTTTTTTTTATTAAATATTTTCTTGATTTACATTTCAAATGTTATCCCATTTCCTGATTTCCCCACAGAACCTCCTAACCCTTCCCCCTCCCCCTGCTTCTATGAGTGTGTGCCCCCACCCACCCACCCACTCCCACCTCCCTACCCTTGTATTCCCCTACACTGGGGCATCGAGCCTTCACAGGACCAAGGGTTTCCTTTCCCATTGATGCCCGACAAGGCCATCCTCTGCTACATATGTGGCTGGAGTCCCTTCACGTGTGCTCCTTGGTTTTCTACAGGGATCTCCATGTCTGTCTTCAGTGAGTTGGGGTTATAGGGTGCTACCCTAGCCATCCCCCTTTAGTGAGAGTCCTAGGGATATGGTTCTTTTGCTTAAACAACGAACACTTTATCTACTGAGCCATTTCCCATGCTCTATCTTGATTTTATTCCCATTCTCTATCTTAATTTTAGTGCTGGTTTTAATCTCTAAAATGATAGAGTTTCTAAACTATCTTTTGGTATTGAAAGTTTGAATTATACTTCATTGTCATGTGAACTATGCTATATGTAAACTAGACACCTTGATGACATTTGTAGATGTATTTGTGAAAAAGAAAAAAAAAAGAGTTTAAATGCTAACCCACACATCTATGCAAAAGAATTCCCACCGATTCACTGAGATAGCTGATGAGAGATTCCAGTTATGTTTGCAAATTCCATCTCATTTACCACCTCCTATTGGTTAGTCCCTTCTGGGGTCACTTAGTCATCATCACAGGCTAACTTTTGAAAACTCAGAGCATCTCACTTTCCTGTTTTCAATCTTTGTTTTTATAGGAAAACTTGTATATGGAAAAATTTCGTGCAATATTTTGCTTGGTAAAAATTTAAATCAAGATAATGTAAACTATTGATTGGTTAATACCTTTATGGTAGATTTATATATGTTGTAAATATTGCATGATTTTACATATTTATTTTCCATATTACCTTTCTAACATTTTCTATGTAGTAATTGATTTTCACTCTACTTTCTAAAACTGAGTTTCACAAATGGAAAGAAGTAGCCTGTGTGTGCTGTGCAACTCAAGCGCAAAAATGAAAGTGTAGAAATTACTGCTGGAACATATATGAAGTACAGCTTTTCTTCTGAGTTAGTTTTGAACAAAGGTAGGTGTTCATGATGCCAAGTGGGTTTTTTTCACCTTTTAGAAATAAAGAGCAGAAGATAATCCCCAGCTCCAGAAACAGGAGGGTGAAAGGAAATAGAATTCATAACCAGGATCCTGAGTCTCAGAGCCAATGTCCAGGTCGGCAGAGGCTGCACAAACCTTGGGTCTTGGCTTCTTGCAAGGACTGCCCAGTAGGCAGCCCACTGACTTCTCCCCTCTTTCCCAGTCCTATCACGATGAAGAGAACCAACCCAGGTGGATGAATTCTGTAGCTGGCACCCATGAGCTCTTCCCCTTTGCACAGCATACTATTCTGAGCTTTTTACTCAAGCTAAAATAAAAGCAACATCTAATTCTTTAACTGTGCAAACCATATTCCTGAAGCCCTTTGCTTATTAAATATAAGTAAGAGATGTCAGACTTCTTTCTATCATTCGGACAATTTTTAATAACTGATTTATTAAATCAGTGCAAACTAATTCCTAGTCACAAAACTTAAATTGTGGTTCTGTGATGTATGAAGGAAGGGGTTATTATTATTTAGAATTAAATCCAGCAAGAAAAGACATCCTATAATTAATTGAAAGGTAATGCACTTAAAGGAAACAAAATCTGGCTATATGGATGAGATTGCTTTCCTATAGGTTCGAAGGATAAGCATTTTTGAATCTAGTGTGTATAAGGGGAGAAGTGGGAATATAGATTTAAAACAGTATTATGCCCAGTTTCCAGTTTAGAGCATCTTGTCAGTTACCTAAAGCACTCTAGTTATTTAATCTCAAAAGTCGCATTTTGGTACATGGTTTTATGTTTAGACTATGTTTATAATAAATTTATACTATTATAATTATTTTATGCAATTCTTTAATGAACAGCACCTGTATCTTAACTCATATTTTGTGATTGTTTTGAAATGATAAAGTTTTGCTAAGTAAAATATGTCTAAAACACTTACAACAAATGGAATTGATGTTCTCTGCTTACATAATACAAGCATTAGCACAGTTCTGAACCTAACAAGATGTTTGTTTCTTTTAGAAAATTCTCTGTCAGTGTCCTCTTATGTCCTCAATGAATTTTCTTTTATGTGTTAAATGTCAAGAACTTGAAATTAAAAAGCTGGGCTTAGTGGGCTTGCTGACTTCTCTCATGTAACGTGTTAGAGAATAGTTCAAAGGATTGATCATTAACAAAAATGACAGTGGTAGCGAAATCCATGCCAGATGAGATATGCAAAAATTTTGTCTGTGTGTTTACGTATATGTATGTGTGTCAGTGTTTAGCTTATATATGTGGATGTGCATGTATGTGTGTATGTGTGTGTATGTGTGTCAGTGTTTAGCTTATATATGTGGGTGTGCATGTATGTGTGTATGTGTGCATGTGTGCATGTGTGTGCACATGTGTGCATGTAAGCGTGTATATGTATGTGCATGTGTGTGTGCATGTATGTATTCAACATGAACGTGTGTGTGTGTATATGTATGTATGTATGTATGTATGTATGTATGTATGTATGTATGTATGTTTGTGTTCTCATAGCTGTTTGTCGTAGCCAGATGAGGTCTCTTATTAGGAGACTTCTCTAACCACTAAGAAGTACTTCATCTTTCTTCAGTTTCAGAAAGCCCTGCTTCCCTAATCTTGAGCACTTTTGAAGTAGCAGGGTGCTTAGCTACAGGATACCTGTTACAGCTACACAAAACCAACAGTTATGGGGACTTTTTGTAGCAGATTGTACAGAATGTGAATTTGTGCAATTGTCAAACACAGAGGTCAAGGTAACTTTTACATTGCTTTGCAAGTTCTGAGGAGAAAAGACTTCATCTTGTTGACTGGACCATATCATCCAGAAACACCAAACAGAAAGACAAAAAGAACCATCTACAAAATTGTAATGATATTTACTCCATTTTGAAATGTTTCTTTGTCTTTTTAAAATTAATTTTATTCCAATCGCCCCCAGCCTTCCAGCCCTTCCCTTATAAATCCCTCCCACCATTACTGCTGTTTCTCCCCAGAGAAGGGAAAGCCCTCCTTGGGTACTGCTCCACTCTTTGACATCCAGTTGCAGTAGGACTAAGCATATCCTGTCCCACTGAGGCCCAACCAGGCAGTCCAGTTAGAGGTAGGGGATCTAACAGTAGGTAATAGAGTCAGAGGCATCACCCCTCCAATTTTTAGGAACCCATGTGAAGACTAAGCTCCACATCTGCAACAAATATGTAGAGGGCCTAAGTCCAGCCCCTGCATGTTATTTGGTTGGTGGTTCAGTCTTTGTGAGCCCCCATGGACCCATTAGTTGACTCTGTAGGTCTTTTTGTGGTGTCTTGACCCTTCCAGTTTTCTCAGTTCTGTCATCCACTCTTCCACAGGACTCCCTGAGGACTGCCTGATGCTTGGATGTGGGTCTCTTGCACCTGTTTCCACCTGCTGATGGATGAAGCTCTCTGGAAACAGTTATACTAGGCTCCTGTCTGCAAACATAGCAGAGTATCATTAATAGTGTCAGGGATTGGTTCTCTTGCATGGGATGGGTCTCAGGTTGGATCAATCATTGGTTAGCCATTCCCTCAATCTCTGCTCCATCTTTATCCCTGCATATCTTGTAGGCAGAACAAATTTTGGCTTGAAAGTTTTATGTGTGGGTTGATGTCCCCCTTCCTCCACTAGAAGTTCTGGCTACAGGGGGTGACTACTTCAGCCTCCATTTCCCCTGATGGTAGGAGTCTCAGCTAGGGTCACCCTGATAGACTCCCTGGAAGAACCCCCACCCCTGTTCTAGATCTCTAGCTAGTTCCAGAGATGCCCTCCATCAGTTGGCACACTTACTCCCAGCCCCCTCACACCCCCGATACCCATCCCTGCTCCTCTTCTCACCCCTTCTCCCACCTAATTCTCTCCCTTCATTCACCTCTGATAATTATCTTGTTTCTCCTTCTGAGTAAGATTCACATATCCTCCCTGGGGCCTCCTTATTACTTAGTATCTTTGGGTCTATGGATCGTAGCATGGATATACTGTACTTTATGGTTATTGTTCAGTTATAAATGAATATGTAAACCACACGAGTCCTTCTGGATTGGGTTCACCTCACTCGGGATGATATTTTCAGTTGAAGACTTACCATTTTATACCTCAGCCAATTTGATTTAAATTTAAATTAATTTATGTTAAAAACCTAAATGGACTCTATGGGTATTCAATTAAAAGATAGGTTGTGTGTGAAGTTGGAAGGGAAAAATGAGAGGAATAGAGGGAGAATTAGAGGAGGAAGAATGACAAGCATATTGTATGCAAATACATTGTAAATGTATGATTACTAAATAAAATGCATCATCATCATCATCATTATCATCATAATAATAAAAGCTTAGACCTCAGATAATGGTACTATTGAAAGATGGCTTTAAGAGGAAATGTTATTGGATACTTGCAGCTGGGCACTTAGAGAAGATACTGGGATACTGCTCCCACCAAGTCTCTCTTATCTCTTGGGTGTGTGATCATCCCCTGGAACATGGAGCATGGTCAGTTTACCAGGGTCCAGATTCATAAAGAAAACTGACTCCTCTTCTTCCAGAAGCTATCATTTGTCAATAGCTTTTCAGCTAGGGGCAGAAGTTCAGGCAGGGATTTTGCCTGGTTCCACCTTGAGCATCTTTTATGCCTGTGGTTATAACCGCTGTGAGTTTGTAGGTGCAGCTACCCACTTGGTCCAGAAAACACTATTTCCTTGTAGCTGTCTAGTGCCTTTGAATCCTACACTCTTTCCGTGTTCTCTTTCTCAATGATCCTGAGCCTTGGGAGAAGGTATGCTATAGGTTCCATTCAGGGATGAACATTCTGTGGTCTCTTTTTCTCTGCATCTTGACCAGCTGTGCGTTGCTGTGTTAATTGCTATTTGTTGTGAAAAGAAGTGTCTCTGATGAGGGATTCACTCATCTATGGCTATAACAATAAGTCATCAGAAGTCAGTTACATACTATGTCCATTCAACAGAATCATAGTAATAGGTTCTCAGCTAGGGCTTACAACCTATTCAACCACAGGTTCCTTGTCCCAGTGATGTTGTCAAATATGGATTTCACTTGTGGAAGTGGGTCTTGGATCCAATCAGAAAGTGGTTGGTTACTCTTATGATATTCATGCCACTATTGCAGCAGTGGCCATGTCTTGCTATGTGACATTATTTTAACTCACAAGGATAACTTAAATTTGAGTAAAATTGATGAGTCCTTTTCTACTCTCATAGTATATATAACATTTTTCAGAACTATGAAAGCTGGCCATCAGGGAAGAACTGTCTATATAAATAGAAACTTAGTTTTTTTTTCATGTTCTATAACTCAAGTATGTGATATCTTCAACAACAGGGCCTTGGCAAGGCATGGAATGTACTCAAGAGTAGTGTTAATAGATTTGATATGTGGGAACCTATGAAAACTTACTGGCCCAAAACTCTAAAAGAGGTCATCTGTTCTTGGCACTGGGAATTTTATGTACTAGCCTGAGGTGTCTGGTAGGGACATTGTTACCCCATTTATAGAGGAACTCCATTTAAATATGTATATATTAAGCTTCTATAGTAATGGGTTTGTATATGACTTTTTCACAATGTCTTTAGAGTTAGTTATCCTATTCTCTACCTTACGGTACTCCGTGCTTTCAGCCCTGACCCCATTTGACACTTACTGTTTCATTATCCCCTTTTACCACTTTCTACCATTACTTTCTTTTCTTCCTCATTTGAAAGCTTCCTTATTGCCCCTTACTAATCTCTTGACTTCTATGAGTGTTCATAATGAAACACACATACCTGAAGATTCAATACTAGCATCCACATTTAAGAGAAACAAGCAAAATTATATTTTAGGCAAATGTGTGACATTATTAATTCTGTGTTACATTTATCTATTACCATATTTCACAAAAATTAGTAAGATGAACTCTATGTCCTGCTCCAGTGAAAGTGACTGCAGGGACTTACAGGAAGAAATTCATTTTGCACTTGTAATCATATATGTATATACATATGTATGTAATTGAAATAAAACATTTCTAAATCCAATCAGAGGATTTTTCTTTAATTCTCCTATTCTATTCTATTCTATTCTATTCTATTCTATTCTATTCTATTCTATTCTATTCTATTCTATTCTATTCTATTCTATTCTATTCTATTCTATTCTATTCTATGCAATCTAAAGAAATGCTGATCAAAGCTGTCCCCACTGATTGGCAGACCCACTAATGGGCAGTGCTCCCAATTTGAAAGAGATCTTGGATTAAACTAGGAAATGGATGGAGCTTGTGGGTCCCTTTTTCCCAGGTGGGGGTACTTCTTATATTACATTTCAAGTGTATTTGAAACAGAACCTTCTCTAGCCGTCAAAATGCTGGTGGGTGGGGAAACATTACCTAGGAAAGGTCATGTTGCCTGGTTTGAGGAGAGGCAGCTGCTGATGCCCAGGCTTAGGAGGGGAAAAGTATAAGAGACCCCATGCCTCCTGTGAACGAGGCCCACAGAGAGTAGACAAAGGGTTTGGAGACCATGCTTTTAACCCGGAAGTTTGCATGGCTTCTTCTCCAATAGCTTTGCAAATCTTTATATAGTTGGCCCATTCCCACCACAACTACTCCTCTCCTGGCAATCAGTCTTTGGTCTCATCCTTTTATGTGTGGAAGTCTCAGCTTAGAAGAGACCCCCCCCCTCCTTTTCACAGCAAAAGCCTGATTTAAACAGGTTTTTTCTCTATCCATCTTCCCCAAATGTCTCTTACCAGGTCCCAATATTAACTCTCATATTCAAGAAGTATGATGCTCCTTCTCATCCAATGGCACTCTTCCAAATGTTCTCCACTGTCATGTGCTACAGTGTATCCAAATTAATTATTTGAATTTTACCTTAATGTGCACACTCACATAGAATAGGCACTTGCATCTTAGTGTTTTATCTCTACTGCTTAACACATTTATTCATTTATTTGCTGAATAAGTAAAGTCACACAAAACAAAGTTTTGTAAAACAAAGTATTTTATAACTGTTCACTGTGCGCTGATCTTATATATTATTATACTTTTTTTGAACCATCTCCTTCAACCACAATAAGGTCTGTGGGTTAAGAGCAAATTTATTATTTGTTATATATTATGATATTGAGGTTCAGAGGGGATGAGGAGGCTATTTGGGTTCACATCTCTGGTAGGAAAGGGCAAATACCCAGGTTTTGATTTTAAGTAGTCCATAGTTCATGGGATGAATGGGAACTCTTCTAAACTTGTCCTCACCATGACCTTCAAGCACTTCACTGATTTGTACTCATTTTTTGGATGATTCATCTGTACATGTAAGTGAAAGTCTAGAAACAGACATACAAAGTTTGGTTCAAGGTGAAGCACATTTTTATAGATAATAGAAGTCATATCTCCTGAGACTTTTAGATACTCTGAATATAGCAGTAGGATTTCAGGAATAGGATATTTCCTTAGAATTTGTTTAAACTGTGCCATTTGATCATGTAGGATTTAGACCACGATGCTTAAGTCTATTAAGGAGATGAAGTGTGTTTGTGTCGACACACATCCTGCAGCTGAGAAATTCATATACATTAAGAGCTAGCTCTGTATAATTCATGTTATTTACTAGTGCGATTTTACTGGCCCTCCAAACATCATTGAGTGCTCTACTATAAATATGCCTTCAGTTCTTTTCCAAACCACTAGTCATTTGCCCAGCGGGCCATAAAAGCAATGTATCATGTAACCATGTATTGGATGAAATTTCAAAAGCTCCCCATTTAGGCAGCAGCCTTAGTGGGTTTGGGGGTCTGTAACATTATCCATTTAATTATACATTTGGGCACACAGAAAAAAAACCTGCATTATTTACACAATTGCCTGGAATATTCCCTCCAAGCTGTTAGACCTGAGTCAGAAACCATTAGAATGCTAATCAAGAGAAGAATATGAAATAGATTTCCTTAGTGCAACTGCAGCAAGCTTTCTAGACACTTTTATTTCAGGCATATGCTCTCCCCAGGTCCTAACAGCTTCTCTCCCTTCCATAGTCCTAATAAGGTTACTAAGCTTCTCATTTGAGAATTCAGTGCAATTTGGAAATATTGATTCTATTTCTCAAAGACAGTACCTGCAATACACAAAGCACTGTATTTGAAGCAAATTGAATATTCAAAATAATAAAGTTACTCTATTTGGGGGTGGGGAGGGGGGGAAGTTGCTGGAAATATTTCTTCCAGGAATGGGCATCATGTGGGGCCATTTACATTAGCTGTATGAGAGACACATATATTGTAGAAAGAAAGAGCATAGAATGAGTACAAAAAACCCAGAGCATCTGTCTTCTTCATCAATATTTTTGAGTAACTGTGCCATTCTGTATGCTGTACAGTAACAACTACCCAGAGGCAAACTAGAAATTGTTCCTGCCTTCTACACAGCTGCTCATGAGGAAGCAGTCAACTGAAAGACATCATTTGGTAAACAATGTGACAAGAGAATCAAGGCACTAATTGGCCTGCTCAATCTCAGTGGTCTTTGAATGGATTCTACTTTTTCACAGCTTCTATTCTCTATTGCCTGTACCCTCGGATACTCCAGAAGGTCATTATTTTGAATTTATAGCTCAAATACAATATGTATTACTTGGTCCTGCATTAGACTGCAACTCTTCCCTGACTCATCTTTCAAGTATTCAGCTTTGTGTTTTTTTATACCTTCCCCCAAAGAGGGTTCTGTGCATTAAGTTTCTTGAATAGGCTTTATACTACTAGAGACTCAAGGATATTTAGTCTTGAGATTTTCTCCTCAAAAGAAATTTATTAAATATTTTCAGTTTATTCATTTGCATTATTCTACCTGTTAAGACAAGAAAAGAAGACAACAGGTCATTTCCCCCTAAATAACAGACTAATGGTCTCTGTATTAGTTGATAATATTTTTTCTTTCTGAAACTTCTTAAGCTGGGCTTCCACAATTTACATTTTGCATTATTCTGTATACTATTGTCTTCCAGTGATTCTCTATGGTGACCTATTAAACTTTGCTTGTGGCACAAAAAAAAAAAAAAAAAAAAAAAAAGAAAAGAAAAGAAAAAAAGAAAGATGGGATTAGACACACGTAAAGACAGAATACTTCAATGTGCAATGCTATGCAATGTGGTGGATACTTTTCAGTCATTATATGGAGAAACTTCCACTGACAAGTAACATTGAGTGAGTTGCTTGGTCAATGCTCTATGTCCTTCTCTGGAAACTCTTGGAATTTAAGAAGAGACACAGTGCATACTAATATCAGAAACCTTTCTACATATTGTCACTACAATTTGGATTGACAGAGCAGTGGTATTGCCCCCAAAATGCGCTGAACTTAAAAAATGGCAAATGTTGCCTTCTGTATTATGGACAGCAAGACTTTGTAGATAAATAAGAAATTATTTATCTTACCCAGCCTAATGGCTATTATTATTACACTTGCAGTCTGTCCTGCTATGAAGTCTGGAATACAATGGGTCTGTCTTTCCTGGAATCTTCTTTGAACTCAAGTGGCTTCTAGTCATTGCTTTATGGAGATTTTAGGGCTCTGAAAATCAATCAATAAACCATTAAATGTATTCTTCACTCTTGTCAAATGGATCTGAACATTCTATAACTGTGTGATATAACGAAAATAGACCAGTGACTTCTCTTAGTCTCAGTTTCTCCCTCTGTGTGACAGAAATAGTAATGAGTGCCCTGAAAATTAAAGGTAAATGAAGTATCTTCAGCTAAGAGTCAAGTCTGGTTTCATATATGTATTGGTATTGGTTAGATATTTGGCACCGGTACACACTTACCAAAGCAATAATAAAGTTCACTGATGGTTATAGGAGGTGTGTCTCTTTGAAACATTTTTCTTTTGCTCCCCAGGTGGGAGAGAGAAAGAGAGAGAGAGAGAGAGAGAGAGAGACAGACAGACAGACAGACACAGAGAGAGATGGAGGAAGAAAAGGGTGGGTGAAGAAAGACAGAAAAAAAGGAGAGAAAGGTGAGATCTCACACACACATAACGATAGAGAATGCTTCAATATGTAAAATGGGAATGGGAAAGGGCACATTTCTTTGCATAGAAATAAGATCTGTCTATCTTCTTGGCTCTCGAGCCTGGCAGACCAGGTAGTAGGGTTCAGTCCTCAATGTTTATTTGTGCAATCCTCACTTTAGCCGGCAGCTGCTTCAGTCCGGGAGTTTTACAGCAGGAAATATAAAGTGCTGTTGAATCTAGGTGCTTTAGAGTCCTAGGTAGAATTATTTCTTCTTTGGGGGAGAAAAGGGTGACAATCAGCCAAGGACTGTTAAGCTTCATGGGCTCGATCTTATCTTATTACATCTACCCTTCCCAGTTCTTAATCATGGCAGTGTAATAACAGTTTTAAAATTTATGGAGACAATTAGAAACGAACAGTTCTTTTAACCCCCAGCTCTTTCAAAGGCACATGATACTGCAAAAGAAAGTGGAGCTAGGAGATTGCAGTGCTTTTCAAGGTGTTAGCAGTTAGATTTCAACATGCTGGCCAGATCCGGGAACCAGGACTCTTGCCCTCGTCCTTTATTTTTCCAACTGATGTGTGAAGTCATTTGAGGGCTACAGCTTGGCTCCCTGAGTCATACCACATCATAATTGAAGGGGGGAGGGATTCAAGGTTCTTCTTCCCCCACAAAATTATTATTATTTTTCTTTAGAAGAAAGGATCTAACTCCCCGGACCACTGAAAATCAGGGCTTCCCTTAAAGTCCTTGTCTCTTTGGCCTCATCTGGCTCTTTGAGGATTGGCATGTGATTTCTCTTCTCTGACTCAAGCTCTCTGGAATTGAATGCCAAGGTTAAAGAGCTATCTACTAAGTTGGTCATAGATTAGAAGGTATGGCCCAGGGCGGGTAGGACCTGTTCATTTTTCTTCTTTCTTTCAGAATCTCATACATACACACAGTGTGTCTTGATTCAATTAACCATGGCTCTCCCTCATGTTCCTCTCCGATGCTCTTCCCAGTCCGATCTCCTTAACTGCATGTCCTCTTTTCATAAGCCAGCAAGTCCATCAGTGATATAAGACCAGGCTTTAGTTGTGGAACTGAGGCAGTAAGAGTCCATACCAGAAAAATGATAGATAGGACTGATTCACTTGGATGTTGAATCCAGAGGTTGTGAGGTCAATTCAGGGTAGGCAGATAATATGTCTATTAGATAGGCTGAAGTACTCAATGAAGTGTCTTCTAGTTAGAGTTTATGTACCTAACCAGTGTTCTAGACAGACTATCCATGGTTACAAAAGTTGACTGGGATGAGAAAGATGGGAAAGCAGACAGAAGAGATATGGTAGAATGAGTTTTGGTTGTACAAATGTTTGGTTGTCAAATATTTGAGGTCAATGCTGGAAGTCATTTCCAGGGTTCAAGTTCTCAGCCACTCTTCACTTGCTCAGTATTCCAAGAGTCACTTGAGTACTCCAAGGCTTCTCTTAATGCTAGCACACATTCCACTTTCTGTGAAATCTTTGCTCCCTACATGGTATATTAAATAATGCATGTGGTGAATATAGGTGGGATACATGTACAAATATTACAAATGAAACCTGTAACCTTTCATGTAACATTTTTACCAATAGAATGTCTACAGGTATTTGGAAGAAGAGTAACAATAGTAACAGTATAGTAATTTGAGCTGTCGCAGCACTGAAGGGAAAGGCTTCCCCTACAGAAGCGTTACAGCTCTGCTCTTGCTGCTGCCACAGGGATAGATTTTCCCATTGCAAGTGTAACAGTTCTGCTCCAGCAGGGTATGCTCCCCTTAGCAAAAGTTTTACAGCTCTACTCCACACTGGGGAAGAGTTTCCCCAGAGAAAGTTAACAGTTGTGCGCTAGCAGGGGAGGTTTCCCTAGCAAAGTGCTACAGCTCTTCTCTCTGCAATAGAAGTCTCATAGCTTTGCTCCAAGAGGTATCCTGGTAATCAGGAGTGAAGGAATACCACAAAGGAACACCACACAACAACTCTCACAAGAGAGATTTATTAGGAGGGAAAACCCCAGGAGGGTGGCTGCCTCTGCTCCTGTGAGAAGCAGCAGGGAACTGAGTGGAAGACAGGGTTTATATACAATTTCTTGGTGGGTGGATATTTCCAGGGTGAGGATTGGTTGGTTTTCCTGTTCATTGGTAGGTTTTTTGCTCAGAATTGGTAGGTTTCTATGGCTAGCTCGGTGATAGGTAGGTTTTCCTGTTCAGGGATTGGTGGGTTTTCTTCAATATTTATCCTACAATAATGTTATCTATTTTCTGAGCACTTACCATGTGCCACTGTAATGAGTACTTTATATATATGAAGTCTCTTCAATCACTGTGTAAACTCTATAACATAAACTGTAATGCTATCTTGATTTCACAGATGAGTTTATAGAGTCTTAGAATGGAAAGCAGATCTATAGCAGTCACACAATTCAGAAATATTCAAGTTAAGTAAGACTCAAATCTGGACAACTTGAACTTTTGATTTGGAGATGTCAAGGAAGCAAAATAACAGAGGAAGCCAGATATTCTGAAAATTATACCATAAAACATGTAATGTGATGTATGAAAAGAAATAAAGCCAAATGGCACAATCAGTTAAACATGTGCTAAAATAGTGTTATGTCAACTTGAAATGAGCTAGGGTCTAGGAAGTGGGACCCTCAACTGAAAAAATGCCTACATCAGCTTGACCTGTAGCAAATCTGTGGGGACATTTTTAAAATTAATGAGTGATATAGGAGGGCCCAGTTTATGACAACAGTGAGAGAGTGCCACCTCTGGGCAAGTGGTTGAGAGTTGTATAAAAAAAATGCAAGAGGAGTGAGCCATGAGGAACAATCCAGTAAGCTGCATTCTTCTGTGGTCTGCTTCAGTCCTGCCTCCAGGTTCCTGTTCTTGCTTAAGTTTATGCCTTGGATTCCTTCATGAATGGACCATGATGGGGACATGTAAGCCGAACAAACCTTTCTTTCCCACATTCTTTTTGGTCATGGTCTTTATTATTCCAATAGAAAAGAAAAGAGGGCAAAATAGATATTTGTGAAATGGATGACTTTAGTAGCTGCCTAGCTTGAAGAGTTTCTACCATGTCTATTTTCTTCTTAACCTTTGCTCCTCCTTCCTTCATAGTCACCATGCTAGGCAGAGAATACACACACAGAACTAAGGAGAGGGAGATTTTATTGTATTACAAACCAATATTTAAGATAAATACATAACCCCCATGTTGATTAGAAGAAAATAGAAACTTAGACTGTGCAAACGTCAGTTCACTGTAACTGGTTTAGCTTCTCCACTGGACGTCAAGGTTCTCCTTAGTGACAGGTTGCTTCCCTAAAAGGTCCTGTCATCACAAATGGCCCCATTCTCACAGTCAAACACTTCCGTCTCTCCAATTTACCCCTTTTTGTTTGTTTGAAGGTAGTACAGCCTCTGTTATCCTGAAAGCAGATACTATCATTTTCCAAATGTGAGAATTAAATCCATTACTAATGCTCCTCACTTCATTCAGGTAAGCTCAGCTACCAACCCGAGTGCTGAAGGGAGACACCTATAATCATCCCTTTATTGTTTGCTCATTTTAAGAGGCCTTTCCCTCCCTTCTCCCACCCTTGCAGCTATCAGGAATTCACATTGTGGAGGCCCCTTGGTGGCCTTGTGGGCAAGCATCTCAATTTCCAAACATCTGGCTGGTTTCAATCAATGAGGCTCTCACACATGGCTCTTGGGGCTGCAGTGGTACTTGTGGGGGTCATTGAATTCAGAATTCAGAGCCTATAATAAGCATCCAGACGGTCTCTGAATCCTTTTGTTCATGGAAAACTACTGAAGCTGGGTTAGATGAAGTGAAAAATGACAACAAAATCTAACAGAGCTAATAGGTTTGACAGCAAGCTCAGAAAGATTGGGGAAAGCATACTTGACTCAAAACCAAAATTCTAGTTACTGATGGCCAGAGAACAGACTCTAAAATGCTTAAAAAAGAAAAAAAAAAAGCAATCAGGGGAAACTGGGTGTCCAAAGCACAGGAAACATGCCTGTTCTTAATGAGAGGCAGATAGCCAGACATTCTGTTACTTGAGTTGTGTTTTATAGATTCAAAGTATTAACACACCTGTGGACAGAGGATAATCTGCTGGGACTTTGCAAGCTCATAATTGGGTGCGTATCTAATTCTTTCCAACTATTTGCCGAATGAACTTTAGCAAGTCATTCAGTCTGTTGTCATGCATTTTCGGGGATGGTAAATGTTACTGCTGCCTTTCTATGAAATGAAATTGAGTAAAATATGAAAAGAGCACACTTGCAATGTAGGCATATGCTCATGATGTAAAATCATTTATTCTCTCCACTGGGTTTGCTGAGAAGGTAGCATAAATATCACCTGGACTGGAAATTTACCCGGGATCATTCTAGTCATACATTGTTGAATCACATTCTAAACCCAGCCTGAATGATTTTCTTTACTCCTTCATTTAGCCCCTTTGCTCTGTAAAATGGGTCCATGTTATATGGAAACCATATTATTTGGGACAAAGAAATTAATCTATTTTGTGAGTATGTGTGTGTTCATGTGTATGCAGGTACACATGCATGTGTGTCCATGTATGTGTGACAGCCAGAGGTCAATCCAAGATTGTTCTGAGGAAACATTCCATTTTGTATTTTGAGAGAGGGCCTCCTACTGGCACTTGGAACTCACTGATTAGGATGGGCCGGATGGCCCATGAGCCCCATAGGTCCTCCTGTCTCTTCCTTCTCAGTTCCATGTCTGCAACGTGCCACTCAGATTTTTTAATATAGATTTTGTGGATCAAACTCAAGTCCTCATGCATCATGGCAAGCACTTTGCCTTGTGAGCCATCTTTCCCATTCTTCAGAACTGAATCTTGATATAGGTATTTCCTAAATGATGTCATAATAATGTTTATTACAAAACATCTGACTAAAGTGTTGGCTTGGGAAAAATTGGAAGCTAGTTGACAATAATGGGGCAGGTTGTCAATTAACCTTGGACTTTTCTAGAAGTAGTTAAACTAGAGTTGATCATATTAGAATCTCTTAAGAAGCATCATGAACTATTCTCTCATTCAATAAAGGGAGCAGTATCAAATTCATAATACACATGAGCTTTGATGGGTTAGGAATTGAACTCATTGGATTAAAAGCCCATCCTATCTCTCACTGGCTATGTGACTTTCAATAGATCAATTGAACTCTTTGAGTCTCTGCAGCTCTATGAAATGCCAACAAAACCAACTTCTTATTGCCAATTAAATGAGGACTTTCTGATTGTATTTTTTGGTCATTTCTTTTCTACAAAATACATATTACAATCCTATAGACAGCACCAAAGATACAAGCATAAGAAATTATACTATAATTTGGAATTTAGAGGTGGGGACAGACAACTTTCAGTTTGTCCTTGTGGATGCATCTGAGGAGGAGGAGTAAGCAACCTTATCCTGCCCAGGCAAGGGTAGGAAATAGCTAGATGGTCTGGGGAATATAGATCCAGATTGGTAGAACACTTTGTAAGCATGCATGAGATCCTGGGTTTGATCTCTTGTTTCATCATGATTAAGATAGTAATAATTGTGATAAGCATTGCCAGCACAAGAAGCTTAACCATATAAGAGATCTATAATCATTTATTAATGACGGAGAACACCAATGATGTAAGAGATGGTGTGATCTATAGCCATTTTCTAATTAACAGTATACACAGGGACAGCTCAGACCAGTTGGCTTGTGGGTTATGATTTGGAAAAACTTGCTATTAGTTAAGACCTGACCCATGAAAATGAGCCTCTTTCTTTTCCCACCCCCAATTTTTCTATACCATAAATGGCTTTGGGTGAATTGTTTATGTGAACCCATAAATGTGGTTCTGGTACATATCCATAATACCCTTTGCATTCCTTTTTGTGAGTCATTGGGAATTTGGGTCAGGACTCATAGAGCTCTGGGCACCCCAAACCACAGCAACATAACAGGCAAATAAGTGACTTAGTGATCCCTGAGGTCAATCCCAGCTCTGATATGCTACAATGTAGTTTTTATGGCTGGAGTCTGTATTATCTGAGACATGGAGAATATTGATCTCCTGCTGTACACAGATGAGATGCTTTGTCTAGAAAGAAGTGTGTCTTATGAGAATTTCTAAACACTAGCATAAGAATCCTGAATGGTTTTATATATAGGTTTTGATGATCACGTTAGTAGCTGATCACAGAAGACTTTAGAATCCAAATACTTGTTAAGTCTCAAAACAGGTATGAGTAACCATATTCATAGGCAAACCTTTCTCACTAAAAACTAACCTTGGATCTAGTTTCGGAAAACTTCAATTTTGATATCCAAGGATTTTTACTAGCCAATTTTCTCTTCTTTGGAAGTGGTCTTCAAGAAATTTTCATTTTTCTTTAGAGGAAAGCAGGATATTTATAAAAGTGAAAGTTCAATGGTATATACTAAAAACAGTGTCAATCTCTTATGTTCCAGTAAATTATGTTTGTCTAAAAGTTTTCTTTACATTTATTTATTATTTAGTGTGTATGTATTGGGGGTCAGATCCAAGCTCAACTTTTCAGGAGTTCTTTCTCTCCTCCTATTGTGTGGATTGTGGGGCTTGAACTCAGTTCATCAGGCTTGGCAGTAAGTGCCTTATCTGCTGAGCTACCTTAAAGGCCCCACGAGAGGCTTTGGTACATTAGCTCTGTGATAAAACCCAGAAAGCATAGCAATTCTTAAAAATTAGTCGATGTGAGAACCTTTATTTCAAATGAAAACATGTTACTGCATCTCCTACTAGCCACATACACATTGATCCATGCGGTCTCACTGCACCACTGTCACACTTTGCCCTAAACACCCAGAAAAAAAATCTAGAAAAATTTGGTCACAATGACACTTTCCCTCATGTATTCTTGAAATGCACGAAAGCTCTGAGTATACCTCCCAGCACTGTTAGCATGTGTGCAGGCTGGCTCATTACCCACAGCATTCTACCTGCCACACTGGGACAGACTGTGTTGGATGGAGAAGAAAATGAAGCTGTTCTATTCAGAACACTTGCCCATAGACTTCCTCTGAGAGATTCATACCAGGCAGGAACACAACGCATTCCAATGATTACGTGTCAGTGTTGAATGATCGGAATGAAAGGAAGTATATAGGAAGCCAAACTCAACAGCCTTGAACAGAAAGCAACCCCAAAGGGCGCCTTATTGCAAACAAGCACATGCAAGACAGTCAAAACAAGGGAAGAGAAGCAGCATTCTTATCAAGTGGAAACACAAATTTTGGAGTACTATCTTGCAGCATTCACTAGTGAATTATGAGCAATAGACACGAACCTGTGCTCTCTCCATACTGTGTGCTTCTAGGTGGTCTGCCTATGGGGACCATGATGTGATCTCTGCTCTTCCCTTTAATGTACTCATGATGTTAGATATCAGTTAAATTTCTGCCCTAGAGTTTTGTCTACAAAACAGGTCTAGTTATACCACCCACATAATTCCTTTGTGGTTCGTGTGCTACACATCATGTGCAAATTGACTTAGGTTGGCATTTGGTATGTAGTAAATTTTTAACTGAAATACAGCTTCCACTTTTAATACTTTTAATTTATATTCCTCCTTTTAGTGTTCAACACAAGACTTTCAATAGGTGTTAAATAAACACGTTGAAATGTTCGTATCAGATATAATGGGGGCATAATTTAAATATGATACATGCTCATTTCATGCAGAGTCCTCAGTTTATTTTGATTAATTGTATGTAATTGTCAGCATAGTCAAAATATCGAAGTCTCTATACCCTAACTGCCCTCCGTTATGAACCCTCAGCTCTGGGCCCAAGCCCCTCACTAATCTGACTTCTGTCACTGTCACTGTACTTGACTTACTCAGTCCCGTGAATTTGTATCAGTGGATCATGGGTTGTGTCCTAGTTTCATCTGGAATCATGCTCATTTGTTTCTGGCTCTTCTGCACAATGTGGCTGGATATAAGAGTCCATTTACATGAATTTTTCCTTATATTTTATTTTTCCTGAGTTTATAATTGATTTGAATTATTGAGTAATACATAATGACAAAGATTTATTCATCTATTTACATATGAATAGAATCTTTTACTCCTCTTCAATTTTAGTTGCTGAAATAAGGCTGCAGGGATAATTCACATGTACGGATTCATTTACACATATGTTTTCATTCATGTCTGGTAACTATGTAGTTACATAATGCTGGAACTGCATAATAAACAATACTTATTCAGAGTCATATATAAACATATTCCTGCATGAACATTTCCCACAGTAGTTATAGCATTTTGCTTTACCAATAGTGTATGGATTGTCAGTTCTATTCATTCTCACTAAAACAAAATGGTCTTGATATCTGAAAACAGATATTTCTATGAAATACGTAGTGGTATATCCTGGTTGATTTTTATTTCTCTCATGACTGATCATGTACTGGGGGTGAACTTCAGGATTTTGTGCACATTAGGTACTGCCACTGAGCTACAACGGTGTTTTTTCATTTATTTAAAAATGTTTTATTAGCATGTAGTTATATTACACAAAGTAGCAAGGTTCATAATGGCATTTGGTAATAAGCAGTAAGTATATCGCTTATTTGACAGTATTTACCACCACCCATTAATTCTTGTTTTCCCACCCCCTGCTCACCCTCTTCTTCCCAGTCTTCTTAATACATTTATGTTTCATATGCTTATGTGCATATAAATATTTATTATACATAATCTAAGCTCCACATGTGAAGAAAAACATGTAGCATCTGTCTCCTCAGGTCTGCCTTTCTTTGCTTATGATGATATCTGATTCCATCCATTTTCCTGCCAATTACATAATTTCATTCTTTATGGCTGAACGAAGCTTCTTGTGTATACCTTTCACATTTTCTTTATCTGTTTATTTCTTGATGGACTCCCATACTGATTATATAACTTGGCTTTTCATCTTTTCTGATTCTTTTACTCTCAATTAATTAAAAAATTATGTTCATTTCCCTGATAGTTAGCACGTCTCAACATTTCATATTTTGTGTTACTTAATATTTTTTTTGTCTAATGAATGGTGTTTAACTTTGCCCTGCCTGGTGGCTAAGATATTTGTAGATCAATTTGCCACCCTTTTGGCTCATTTTAAGCCTTTATGATAAATTGTTTTTTACTGTAGCTAGTTTCAAGCTTGTGAGAACTAACTGTAGTTTTGTGGTTATTTCCACGTGCTGTAGAAACACTTTAGAGGATTCTTTGTTATCGCTGGTTAGATTATGAACGCTTGTAATGTTTTGCAGCTATTGACTTCCTGATGGTTGTTCAGTTTGCTTCTTGTATTGGTGAATATATCTGTCCATCATATCAAGTCCTGCTTTTTGAATTAGTGAGTATACACATGCCTTTATATTTAGCCATTGAGTCAAAGAAACAGTTATAGACGCCTTTAACATTTTTCTCAACTCTCTAGTTTGCTTTTATAATTCTAGCCACAGAAATCTCTTTAAACTCTAGTGTCAATCTCTTTAACTTACTAAGAATGCCTTTCTTACTTTGGGGACCTTTTCTTATACCACAGACTATAGAGTAGATCTGGTAGAGATTTTGGACAACCACAGGGATTTCTATTACTGCAATGGAAGATCATGACCAAAAAAGCAAGTTGGAGAGAAAAGTGTTTATTTGGCTTATACTTCCACATCACAGTTCATCAAAGGAAGTTAGGATAGGAACCCAAACACAGCAAAACCCTGGAGGTAGGAGCTGATGCAGAGGCCACTGAGGGGTGCTGCTTACTGCCTTACTTCCATGGCTTGTTCAGTTTTCTTTCTTAGGGAACCTAAGACCACCCATAATGGGTTGGACCCTTCCTGATCAATCACTAATTAAGAAAACTGCATTATAGCTGGATGTTATGGAGGCATTTTTCTCCATCAAGTTTCCATCTTTTCTGATAATGCTAGCTTGTATCAAGTTGACATAAGACTAGCCAGCACACAGGGATTGCATTTAATTTCCATTTGAATTCAGAAGAAACAAAATCCTGGGTATTTTTTGTTGTAATACATGTTTCACATATTTTTCTAGCCATTTAAGCAAAGGGCACAAATCTGGTCTCAACTATCCGTCATGGCTGCATGAGAAAGCTGATGTAGTCCTTAACAGAGTAGATGGCATTATCAAGATCAGGTTATTCCATCAGAAAATGGAATTAAAGCACATGCCAGTGGTCAAGGTCATTCTATTTCTGTTTCTACCACAGGTCAAATTTTCTTACCTCACTAGGACTTTGTAATGGTTTCTTCCTCTAGTTAATGTATTTAGGTCAAGTCTGTGGGCAGTTGCCAATTGAATTGTTATTGGTTCTCTTTGAAAATTGCTTAAATTCAGGCTCCTTTGTACTTCGCATCACACCTACACAGTTCATGTGTAGCTGGTGAATTTAGATGAAGGAATATTTTTGCCCCATAGAATTTTCTACCTGTTTCTGAACTGAGCTGAATTGTGATCTCTTTGAGGGAAAATTCAAACCTTAAATGTTGTCTGTATTCATAACATTCAGCATAACATAACCCATACTATGTCTCTAGTGACAGTTAGCTGGATAAGTAAAAACATGTCAGTATAAACTATTAGAATAGAAATAAGTATAATCAAATTATGTCAAGTCTTGTTCTTCCCCACCCACTTTTCTCCTTAAAACAATTGCATAAAATATATGATACCAATGGTCAGTATATATGGGAAACTTGTCCTAAAATACCCAAAGAAATCAAGACCATAGTATAAAGTGACATTGCAAAATTTGAATAATTTCTAATAGTTCAAGATGTAAAAGTCTAGCATCTATATATGAGAGAAGACATGTGGTATTTGCCTCCTTTCTGCGCTTGAATTACTTTGCTCAGAACTATTGTGTCTAGCTCTACCCATCTACTTGTGAATTTATTTTCTTTCTCCATAGTTGAATAATTTTCAGTTGTGTATATTGCTAAATTTTTGTGATCTCTTTACATGTTGAGGGATATTTAGGTTGTTTCCATCCCATAGTTATTGTAAATATGGTAGTAGTGACCATGAATGAACAAGTAATTCTTATAGGGATACAGAACCCTTTGGAAGTATAGCTAGCAATGGTATAGCTAGATTGTGTATCATACTGATGCAGTGTAACTAATGCCAACATAATTGTTATTCTGAATTGTTTAGGGAATAATTAAAATTATGTTTATATCAGAATGGACATAGTTTTCATGTATATTTTACCAACTGGATTTGAATGAATCTATGAGCATAAGTATATGTAGGTATAAGCATATCTGCATATAAATCTGGGTATATTTCACTAACTTTTATCATTCTAAAACTGAAAGCATACAACTTCAATTTTAGTTATTTTTATACCAATTTTAACTTTCTACACTAGGCCTGAGAGGTCTTATTCTGGCTCATTCTGCACAAGAGTAAATTCTATATATCTTATCTGTATATTAAATCTGTCCCTTGGGCTTCAAACTAAAATCTTCCACTTGAATATGCATCTTATATGTTAAGATACCTCATATTTATATTAAAAAGACACAGTGATAATTTTTCTTAATTAAGAATTCTTTCACTGGGTTCTCTATTGTGCCTTTAAGAAAATATCTAGAACTTTTGGACCAGCATAAAAGTCCTCCAGCATGCAATCGCTGGTGCCTTAAGCTTTATTGCCAATCCTCCTTATCCCCCCAAATCTCTGTAACTATTACAATTTATTACATACATTAATTTCTTTCTTACACTGTTCTTTGTCTTACCGAGATATATTTCTTCTGGTTACTTTAAATTTCTTTTTACCTCTTTTATTTTTCCTCTGTCTAGAATGCTGTTTGCTGTATGTGTGACAAATAACAGGATTATTTGTCTCTGATATCTAATTGATCTTGGCCATTAACTGTTCTGTGAAGAATGAGAGAGAGAGTATGTACAAAAAATGTGTCCTTTCTACTGATCTGTATGCCCATATTCCCATGTGATTGGACCAGGAGATAGAACATTGTCGATCACTCTGGATAAACAACCTTAACTGAGTTATTCTGCTGTAGAGGAAACTGAAACATTTTTATGCAGGGGAGATCTTAGTTTTGCCAGCTTCTGGGAGTGTTCACAGCTAAATGGCTTTGAACTTTTTTCAAGATCTGTCCTTGGTAGAGACAAACGGCATCTAATGCGTAACTCCTTCCACGGGGCATCCCTCATCCGTTGACTGACTTATAAGTATAAATGCTTAGCTTCCCATTCCAAAATTGGCACAATATAAAGGAGCCATCATGACTTCAGGAGCTCCATTCCTATGTGACAGGTATAACTGTTGAGCAAAAGTTAGGGTAATATTTGCTTGAAATTGAGGTATTCTATATTTCAGCTATATTTGTAATTCTTTGAAGAGTTATGCCCCGTCAAAATACCTTGATGATTATGTATTATTTTTCAGCTTTGTGTTTTTAATATATTATTATAAAACAAATATCAGAATTTTTTCCTGTCAGTATAACATGACAAATGAATAAAAGAGATGATAAATATATTTTTGGTGAATGAATATGTGCATGTATAAATTATATTTCATAAAATAAATGTATATCATCCCTTGAGTGTTGTATCCTAATATCCTTCACTTAATAATGTATCATGAGCTTTAAAGCATATCAATAAATAAGCATTTACATGATTTTTTAGGTACTGCTGAGTAGCTGACATTTTACCTCTATGGACATATAATGCTTTATTAAAAACAATTCTTCATTTCCTCATCTTCAAGTTGTTCTGTCTTTGCATTGCTATATGCCACAATACAATGGAAACTTTTGAAAATAGTTTTGCAATTTTTCTTGCGCTAAATTTGTAGAGGTAGAACTGTAGAATATAAATGGCACGTTGTTAGTCTTTTAATTCATAGTGCTAAATATCCTTCCAAACATATTGAACAAATTTGATTTTCTACCACTTTCATAAACAAATATATTCTCAGCCTTGATATGATACAGATATGAATCCCTATTCTTTCAAAGCAGTATTTCTCAGACTGTCAGAAAATAGTCCTTTCCCAATGTAAGCTTGCATTTTCTCTTTCTCCTCTACATCTTTTCTTATTGACTTTTAGGTGTCCTCTATATAGTGTGAACATTATATATAGTATTTACCTCATCTAATATGATGCCAAATCATCTATATTCTTGTCACTTGTCTTGATGAGGATGGTAACAGTGACTGTAGTTAGGCTAGTACAGTTTCTATCTTATTATTGCTATCGTTGGTAATGCTGTTGTTGTTGCTGTTATTATGTTTGATGGTAGTGTTGGTCCTGATGCTGCTGTGGTTTACAGTAATCATGGTGATGATGCTTTATTTTATTTCACTAAAGTTTAATTATATCAGTATTTTTAAAATAATTTTTACATGTAATGCCATGTGACAAGGGACCATTGCTATATATACATACATCTTAAAAACTACATTTGTTAATATATGCATATATATGAACATATATACATATACATATATATCAATATATATTATTATTATGAGAGTATATTATCGTATATTCTATACTATAATATATATTATATATGTGTGTGGTATGTGTTTGTGTGTGTATGTACTCACATACTCTTTAATCTTTATCTGGGATTAATTTGATATAAAATATATATTAGTGTGAAAATATCTTGACACAATTATAAGATGAGGCTGAGCTTACTGCTCCCAATTAGAGATAGTTAAACTGTGTCATGTAGTGTCCCCAAGAGAGTGGATCTAACATGGAGTGCTGAGGAAGTGTCTAGTCAGTGACAGATGGGTGTCTAGGGGCATGTATTTTCTGTATCTGCAAAGGGGTTCATTGAGGAGCTTGCTTCTGATTGACTGACACTGTTGGATATGTTTATTGGGGGTGTAACTAGTAAGCCGGTTTTCCAAAGCTAGGCACTGTCGATGGTTGACTGACTTGTAAAAGCAAATTCACTGAAAGGAATTGGTGATCAATTGAAGGTACAAAAGGAGATCTGGCACTCACTGTTAGAAAAGTTACAGAAAAAAATCAGAACTTTCCTAGTATCGTGGGGCTTTTACAAACAGTAGGGATCCACACCCTGAAAACAATGAGAAGGGAAGACTTCGATTGGATTTGTTTTTCATATTTATTCACTTTGCATCCTGATCACTGCCCCCTCCCCCTTCTCCTCCCAGTTCTACATTCATATACCCCTCCCCCATTACCTTCTTTCCAAGGAGAAACCCTGTCATGAGTACTGAACTATACTGGCAGATCAAGATGCAGCAGGCCTAAGCCCATCCCCTCCCACTGAGGCCAGACAATGCAGCCTAGTTAGGGAAAGGGTATCCAAAGGCAGGCAACAGAGTCAGAGACAGCCACCACTCCAAATGTTAAGGGACCCACAGAAAGACAAAGTGGCACATCTGCTACAAATGTGTAGGGGGCCTAAATCTAGCCCAGGCATGCTCTTTGAATTTTGATGTGTTTATTTCTTTCTAAATTGTGAATTCCTTGAGAGCAGAAACCTATTTCTCCTCTTTACTCCAAGTTCTAAAGCTGCAGCTGGGAAATGAAAATATTTAATATGTTGAAATCATGAGCTTGGCTTTCAAGCCCAGCTAAGGCCAAGGTCAAATGCTGCAAAGCACCATTTAAATGATAGTAAACTCACAGGTTCCTTGGAATTTGCTTCTTGAAAGATTCAGTGATATCACCAAATACCACTTATTCACACCCCATTTGGGGCTCTCATGTTTGCATTTTAGAAGGCTGGCATAAGAAACAGAAACATGTCCACTGCGGGGATCCCATAGCTGGTATTGGAAGTTTTGCTTAGGAGTTCACTGCATGCAGGATCATCAGTATTCTGCCCATGCGGGGAGTCTCCGTTCAAACTCTTTGAATTATATTTGGCATTTTGGTAACAAAATAATAGATCTCCTCATATCTTTTTCATGTACTTTCATTTTGGTTAAAACTCCTCTATCTTTCCCTATCCTGTCCCTGCTTACACTTTTCTGACCCCAATATTAGCATCTCTACTTTCATTTTTACCTATGTTCTGTACCATTAGTTACTTTTCTGTTGCTGTGATAAAATATCAGAACAAAACAACAAAACAAAACAAAACAAAAACCTCACGGAAGAAAGATTGATATTAGCTTACTGTTCAGTTCCGGAGGGTTAGAGTCCACACATGGTAGGAGAGGCATGACGTGGCAGCAAGAGCTGGAACCTAGATGATCATATATCCATCTACACACAGGCAACATGGATAAAACATGAAATAGGGTGTGGTTACCTCATCCTTCAATACTTCTGTAACAGTACCACTAAGAGAGGACAAAGTATTCAAATTCATGAACCTCTGAGGGACTATTTTCATTCAAACTTCCACATTCCCCTTCAGCCTTCTCTGGTTAGACCTTTCTGTCCCTACCATTTACCCTCTCTGCTTTTATTTTACTTATGTTCTATCCTTCCCCTTAGAGTATCACATCAGTGGCCTCTTTCTAGCTTCCTGGCTTCTATGGATGCTCTAAGTCAGACATACAAAAATAAGGTTCAAAAACAGAATTCACATAGTCTGGATTGCCTCACTCAAGATAATTTTCTCCAGTTCTGCCCATTTATCTGCAACTTTCCTAATTTTATATCTCTTTACAACTGAATAAATTCAATTGTATGGACGTACCATATTTATTTATTATTCATTTAAATGGTGATAGAAATCTAGGCTGGTTCTATTTTCTAGCTATTGGGAACAGAACAGCAATGAGCAGCAATGAGCAGGTGATGCTGTGGAAGGTTATAGAGTCCTGTTGGCGTATGCCCCGGAGTGCTGTGGGTCATGTGATAGGTCTATTTATAGCCTTTTGAGAAGCCCCCAGACCATTTTCTAAACTGACTACACTAGTTTACACTTCCACAGACAGTATGTGAGGATTTCCCTTGCCTCCGTGCACATCAGTGCTTGCTGGATTTTGTATTCATGATATCCATTCTGACTGATGGGATGTAGTCATACAGCCCTTTTAAATCTGAGTTTCCCTGGAAGGATTAGGATGTTGAACTATTTTTAAGTGTTTGTTAGATGTTTATATTTCTCCCTTTGAAAATTCTTTGTTTAGTTCAATGGCCCATTAAAATGTTTGTTTTTATTAAGTATTTTGTGTGTGTGTGTGTGTGTGTGTGTGTGTGTGTGTGCGCGCGCACGTGCACATGTGACATGAGATTCAAGTGCCTGTGGAGAGCTAGGCACCTAATTTACTGGATCAGGAGTCACAGGCAGTTGTAAGTCCTCCAACAGGGATGCTGGGGACTGACAGCAGGTCCTCCGCAGGAGCATCATGCATGCTTTATCACTGAGTCATTTCTCCAGTGTCTATGGACTGCATTCTTTAGTGTTCTGCTTGATGTTTAGACCTTTCGTTGAGGTTTTGCTGCCTCGTTTCCTGCTTCCTCCTTGTTTCATATGTGTGCCTGGAAACAGGATAACTCAGTTTCCCGTTCTTCCTGCTACGCCCATGCCTTCTGTTATGCATGGACATTATTTAATGCCTATTCTTTATATTCTAGACATTATAGCTGGTAAAGGCATTCCTCTCATTCTATTGGCTGCTCCTCCACTTGACGTACAGTTTCTTTTGTGGTACAGAAACTTTTTAGTTTTATGAGATCCCATTTATTATTTTTGTCTTGCTTTCTGTGTCGTGGGAGGTCTGTTCACAAAGTCCTTGCCTATGTCTAGGTGTTGAAGCATACCCTCTACTTCTTCCTCGTTGAGTTTTGAGGGTTTTTTTTATTGGGGGGGGGGTTGATCCATTTGGGTTTGAGTTTTATGAAAGATGAGAGATGAGGCTCTAGTTTTATTCTTCTGATGTTGATATCTAATTTTCCCAGTACTATTTGTTAAATAGACTGTCTTATTGCCATATAGCATTTATATATGGCATCTTTTCCAAAAATCAGGTAGCTATAGTTGCATGGGCTCACATCTAGGGCTGCTCTTTTACTCCATCCTTCCTCGTGGTGCTTTTCATGGCATTTTCATGGCAGTACCACTCTGTTTTTATTACTATAGCTCCATAGTATAACTTGAAATCAGAAATGCAGCACTGCCAGCAGGCTTCATTTAGTTCAGGGTTACTTTGGCTGTCACTGGTCATTCGGGCTTCTGTATAAGTTTTAATTATTTTTATATATGAAGAATAACCACGGAATTTTGATTTTGATTACATTGCATCTGTAGATTCCTTTTGGCAGGATGGTCTTTCTCATAATATTGATTCTTCAATCCTGGAAGATGGGATTTGATTGGATTTGAAGCCCACTCCACAGGAGGGAATCTATGCCTAGCGATGTAAACCCTGTCAAAAATCCCATAGGCCCTAGGAAGGAACTTACTACTCTTGTTTGTTATGGATAGCCCTGGGACTTTTTGCAGTCTAATTCTGCCCTCCTGTACGGGGCTTCAGACAAGGAGTAAGTTACACCTGTGACTTCTTGTGAACCAATCCCCTAATGAATAAAAGCCAATCACTGGGTGAGCAGGAGGGACTTCCAGGTCAGAGAGAGGAAGAGAGGAAGCAGGAGAGAGAGAGGGTCCTTTTGGAATGGGGACAGCAGGTAAGTAAGATGTAGCTACTAGAGTCTCCTGGTATGGCGGATGCACAAGGATTCACCACCAGAGGAATCAGACTTTGATAAAGTTTACAAGATTAGGTTTTAGTTTATGCGCCCAGAGATTGAGTTACCATTGTTTCTGAGCTAAGTTTGTCTTGTGTTTTCCTTCACGCGGCGGCTTGTCTGGGTTTCAGAGAGAAAGGTATGGTGGCAAATCGTGGGTTTGTCTGATGTGCACTACAGAGGCCATGGGGGTATTGAAGCATGGGGCTAGTGTGGTAGTGACCTGCCAGTGGGAACCTAGTGAGTTGGGTGGAGAGATCGTGGAGCTCTCAATCAGAGCTCCACGAGATGAAAGCAGGTTGGCCATGCCTGTCAATGCATGGCTGGCCAGTCTGCCGGGAATGAGAGAACCAGGGCATAGTGCAGGAACATGTACCATATATATTCCTTCTTTTTTAATATTTCCCACAACAGTTGTTTAGATAAATTGCCTTAATATAAAATTGCTTTGATATCACAATGTTTATAGATATTAAAAATTATTACTCCCAGCTTTAATCAAAGAATCCTTTCTGCCATGAACAGTGGTTAATACAGAGAATTTTATCTTCTCCAAGATGCTGAGAGAAGTGACAGATAAAGATTCAGTCCTAAACAGGACATACTACTTCCCTCTAAAGTTCAGAAAACACTGAAGAAAGGCAGAGCAGATAGAATGAAAGGTAGAAGATGGTGAAGAGGGCTCAGAAGTAGTGCTGTCCTTAGAGTCCAATGTAGCCATGCAATTACAATCTCACAGCAGATGTACCTGTCTGCTCTAGACCTGTACAAACCTGAGTTCTTCAGTGGTTAATCAGGGAGCAGAGATGGACTCAAAGAGCCCTATAGCTCCCAAATTAACTGGTGACTACTGATGCATAAGACAGTCATCGTCTTCAGTTGTGTGATCACTGAGAGGCTCACAATTCTTCAGTGAGTAGTTCTTAAGTTATGGTCACACAGGTTGACATGGCTGAAATTAGTGAGTCACAAAAATAAAATGCATGACTGAGGGGATTTGTAAGGAAAGATGGGGCTAAAACTGAAGAGATAGAGATAACTGAGAGACAATAGAGGTGAGAGCAATCAGAATGGAAAATGTGTGTATATACATATATACATATGTGTGTGTGTGTGTGTGTGTGTGTGTGTGTGTGTGTGTGTGTGTGTGTGTATGAAATAATGAAATGTCAGGGGTGAATGTTATCTCTAAAAAACCCCAAATCATTGAAATAATATATTTCAGCATCAGTTCAGCTAGTATTACTTTATACTTATATGTAAATCAGTATGAAATATTTTCTGTGGAATACTTTATGGAATCTTTATACAATCCTTTGAAGAATTTACCATTACTTGTCTCCTTTCACAGGTAATGATATTGAAGCTTGGTATTGTAATGTAGCTCAGTCAGTTACATGCTTGTTGGGGTGAGGGTTGGAGGAGTGTGGGAAGTCTTCAGTGAGTGACATGCTTGTTGGGGTAGGGTTGGAGGAGCTTGGGAAGTCTTCAGTGAGTTACATGCTTGTTGGGGTGAGCTTTTCAAAAGTATTTCTCAATGTGGATTATCTTACAATGAGCTAGACTCGAGAAGGGAATGATTTTAAAACACATTGGAGACTAATGTCAATGGATACTATGTGCCAAGCACCATTGTATCCAAATATAAATTAGTCTGCTCAGTGCCTTGGCCAGGTGACTATTGTGGCTTTCTGTCTTTGACAAATGTATATCCTGAAGTTAAGAGAAATGAAGTCTTTGATTCTCTCAGCTGGTAACTGCTGAAAAGATTTTAGACACTGGTATGCTGTTTGGTTCCAGTTGTGATTACATTGCCCACCCCCTGCCTCCTGTGTTTCAAATCACTGACCCAAATAGGCCTGGTTTTTGATAAGCTGACTTAATTATGAGCTCTTTAGGTGAGAGAACTTTATGCCTAGTTTCTAAAACTTTGCTCTTTCCTTTTGGAACTTTAACCTGTACTATGAATTTGGCTAATTCAAGAAAGATTGTGACTGATCTGAAATCCACTCCTGTGCAACATGATCCCTCATACTGTGGCTTTGATTGCTATAAGGAGAGTAATGAGTTTTTCCCATTCAACATTGCATTATATTCTAGCTCGATCACAGTCTTGGGGTGATTATGGGATGCAAAAGTAGGAGGGAGGTGTGAGGAGTCTGCAGGAGCAGCCTGAACAGAGGAGTAGAAACATAGCCCCATCCCTGAGAAGAGTCAGATTTGCAGCTGGGGGCTCACCACATTCTCTCAGTCTTACATGTGATTTCCAATTAACTCTGAATGACCAGGAATTTATTTAAATACATGGGTACTTTTGCCTGATGGCACCATGAATTATCAAAAAGACACTAAAATTCTGTTAATGTGGTTTTCTCTAATTTTAATTTAAAATTTTTTAACTCATTATGGAATACCTTTATTGCATTTCAATTTGTCTTGGCAAAATTAAATAAACATTTCTTTCCACAAGGCTTTCAAGAACAATGGTGATTATGCTTAGGAAGAGAAAGATATAGAAACAGCACTGTAGGCAAGTAATAAGCTAATTAGTTAATAGTTATTACAGAATAGCTTTTGTCCCACTGAACTCCTTTCATCGAGGATGAACAAACTCCTTACAGATTTGCTGAATGACTGAATCACTGAGGGTAATGTATGCTGGGTTCTTTCTCTGGATCAGTAAGATTTCTTCACCTGTACAGATACTTTGTGCTTTTATATGGAAAATAAAAAGAGGTTGGGGAACATTTATTCGATACCCATTAATATTGTCACCATCTTTCAGACAGTTCTGGGTGATGGCAAACCAAGATGAATGGATTGCTGTCCGCAGGTCTAAGGGTTGGGGCATGTAAACAAATAAACCAATACAGTCATTGCTATATCAGGCACATGCAAAAGTTGCAAGGTAGATGAGATGCTTCGGTTCCTGAAGCTATATTTGAGTTATTGTTGAAGGAAGAGATGCATCAGATTAATTTTCCTTAATATAATAATTTCTGCTTCTATCCTTCTTGTGATTGGCTGTGTTTTCTTTTTCTTTTTAAAAACACATTTAGATTTATTTTTACTTATGTATATGTGTGCATGTGTCTGGGTCTTTGTGACTGATTGTATGCTACATGCATTCAGAGGTCCACAGAGGCCAGAAAAAGGGTACTAGATCCCCTTGGATCTGGGATTTCAGGTGATTGTGAGCTGTCTAGCTTGGGTGCTAGGAACTGAATTCCGCTGTCACAGAAAATCAGCAAGTGTTCTTAGACACCGAGTCATCTTTCTGGACTCAGTTTTATTTTTCTTTATTGCTAAATAAAATTCTATTGTGCATGCATACCACATTTCCTAGATTTAAAAATCATGTATATATCAGTACTTTTGTGTCCAGGTCATGAAACTAGAAAGGGCATTATGAGAGAGGAGGAAGAAATCTTAAGCAAGTTAAGGGAAAGGGTATTGGAATACGTGTGAAAAGAGGGCAGAAAGGGGGCCGTATTGTGATGGGCCACTTGGAAACAGGAGCTTCAGGGAGTTCAGTAATCATTAGATATAAATAACAACCAAATTTAATACATGTATGAAAATGTCATAATGACACCTATTATGGAACAAAAATTAAAAGGAAGAGATGAAAAGTACAGTTTCTTCTCGATAGTGATATGCTCTAGAAATACTGAGAATGGTAGGAAGATCCGAAGAGACAGAACAGAGGTGGAGGGCCTGTGCGGAAGGGTCATTGTCTGGAATATCAATGAGTGATAGTATCTCTCTTTAATGGATAACCTACTGATATTTATTGAATGTCGATATTTGGAAGTCATTCTGCTAAGCACTGAGGCTATCTGAAATTAAAGTGACATACTTGCATTTGCCCTCATAAATATTCTTTTGGTCTGGAGTGTAAAATGATAAATTAAATATCAGCCATGTGAAAGACTAGGGGCAGTGGGATACAGTGCTCTGTGATTGTACAAGTTGGAGAATTAACTTACCTTTTTTTGTCTGAGGAGTTAAGAAAGGGAAGAAGGCAGATGTATAGGAGCCAAAGCCCTCCAGGTGAAGAGGACAACATCAATCACAGAAAATATAAGTATTCAAGAAACCATGTAGTCAACTAGATGACAGACTTTAAAGCAAGGGATGTGAGATGAATCTGAGAAGGGGAGGGCCACGTCATAAAAGATATTAGATAAGAATTAATGAATGTCATATGGAGGGCTGTAGGTGTTCAGGAGGCCAGTTGAGGACATTCAGCAGGGGAAGAAAATTAGTTCTGTATTTCTATGGAGTGCAAAGTGTAGAGTGGCTAGATTTCTGTACTAGCTTTTAGAATTAAATTATGGTGCAATTGCAAAGGACACGTTCTGGTCATAGAATGTCTGGACTCTTACCACCACACTAATCATGTTGCAACTAGAACTGGCTTTCCTGTATTTCAAATGCCTCTTGCTCTGTGATCGCTGGCTGTAGTCAGGAAGTCAAGGGTGAATGTTCCTACCCACTGGATGGATGAAGAAGATACATCTCTGGCTGATTCAGACACATGGCCACAATTACATGCTGTGTGATGATTTTGTAGTTGAGGCAGCCCCAGACCTCTGGCTCACTGCCCTAGTGCACTGCCTTTTCCTCAGAATTTACTGTGTGGGTTTTCATGGACCATTCAAAGCCAAGTATTTCCCGAAAACAAAAATTGATTACTTTCTCTATTTCAGGTCTCAGAATGGCACAGGGTTAAGTTACATCAATGTGTGCAATTATCATAAACGTCTTTCTGTGAAGTTGTCACTCTCCTCATAAGCATTCTAAATTTGTCTCCTGTCATTACAATTTACTTTACTGCTTTTACTTTTATTTGTTTGGATGACATAGCAATAACTATAAAAGTAGTCATATTGTTACTCTTTTTAAAATGCTTATTAATTTGTGTAAGTATATATATTCCTGTGTGAGGGTATATGCACAGAACAACCTTGAGTATTGGTTTTTGCCTTCTACCTTTCATGATTTCTAAGTATCACAATACAGATCAAGTTTGTGCAACAAGTACTTTTGCCTACTGTACCATGTCCCATGCCTACCATGGTCAATTCTTATCACCTATCACCCATGCTGATGGTCCTTGTTTCCTATGGCCAAAAGCCAGAGGAACAATAACTTCTCACAGTTATGGTTTTATATAGGGAAAGGTAAAGATTTAATATTTATGTTTGAGATTAATGATCATATAGATGTTAGGAAGAAATTGTGTGTAGAGTCTTCTTGCTAGAAAAAAATAAAGATGTAGGTGTTGTGGGAGGCTCATTGAGCATCCTTGAAGGGTAGTGGCATAGTCTAGACAAATGTTTCCTGCCTCTCTCCTGTCGGACTGCAGTGGCATAGTTTATTCTCATCACTGGGATTGTTGCAGAGAGAACTTTGTGGAATGATTCATAAAATAAATAGCAAAGTTTCATGTCTCATGACAGAATCAGGAGAAGTTAGACAAAGATTTCCCAGGAATTATTTCCAGGATGAGAATGGTGAGATTGGAGATGAGGTATTGAGGGTAGCTAACACGATTACCCAGTTTCCTTGAAATTTCCAAAGTCTTGGAAATATTTTACAAATATGATATGTTCAGAATTCCTTTCTGATTACAGCATGTTTGTTATTGTAACCAAAGTGATCTGATGGAGAGGAGTGTGCTTTCTGATGTGGAACAGCCATGGTGTGCAGCACTTAATTAACCACTGCTTTATTTATTTCTAGACACAGGGCAGATTCTGCAGTTGACTGGATTTCACTTTTGTGGGTGGCAAAAAAGAGAGAAAGTTGCATGAAGTAAAATATATGTGGCAGCAACTGATGGACTTACATGTTTTCCTTCTCTGCGTCTTAGGAGTGGAAACTTCTCTTGTCCGTGGTGAACAGAAGCAGACATGAGTTATGATTATGGTCTTTGCCTTGTAATTTCTGTGTCATCAAGATGTGCTCTGTTTATTACTGCACTTAGAAAGCCTTGGGATATTAGCCACATAAAGTCTCTGTCTGTGGATTCGATTACCACACCCATCAGTTGTTCCAGGAAAGTGAGACTGTAGAATCATCTTTCTGGGGAGAAGGCATCCGTGCTTGTGCAGTGTACTGGGAAAATTTTGTGAGAGTTCATTATATCAGGAGTGGTCCCTAGGGAGACCCTGGCTTATCTCTTTGTCTTCTCCCTGAGCATTTGAGGAATTGACACTCAGAAAAAGAATAGTTGAAAACTATAGCATAAATTGCAGACGTGGCTTTCCAAGAATATATTCCCTGTGCAGTGGATGGGTTATCCTAGAATCCAACCAGATTCCTTTGAAACTTTTTAAAATTAAATTATTTTATTTTTCTTACATTCCAAAAGTTGCCCCCTTCCTGGTCCCCCCATCTGAGTTCTTCACTCAATCTCTCCTCCCCTGCCTCTGAGAGGGTGCTTCCCCACCTACCTACCCACCCCACCTCACCCCCAGCAGTGTCAAATACACATGAGATGAAAAAAGTGGGTGATGAATTACCTGTCTGACCAGCCTTGAGAAGTATGATGCCTCAGTCTTCAGAGGATAAAAAGTGGATGTGTGCGTTTGGAGTTTAAAATGAAAGACAGCACAAAAATAGTTCCAATTTTGTAAAAAGCTCTTTCAAGTCCCTGTATCTGTGTAAGGAAAACAAGATCCCCAGAGGAGCACATGGAACATGGTTCCTTTCTTAGTAGGAGTGAGACCTGCCTTGCAGAATGTTTGATATGTTACAATTAGATAAAGTATATAGATCGCCTGTCCTGTTCTCTCTCTCTCTCTCTCTCTCTCTCTCTCTCTCTCTCTCTCTCACCCCCCCCCTTGTGTGTGTATACTCAGTGTCCACCCCTTTCTTTTCCTCTGTGAAATGAAAATCTGTATTTAAACGTCTGGACATGCTATTCTGGTGTTATGCATTGAATATGAATATGTTGCCAATTGGTGGTGCTGTTTTGAAAACTTGAACCTTTAGGGGGTGTGGTCCAGCAGGAGGAATTAGGTCATTGAGGCTGGATGATGGTGGTGATGATGGAGATGGTGACTCTTGCTGCTTGGAAAGAGATTGTACTCAGGAAACATTTATCAAGTAACTTCCCTCTGCAATCCTGTTGTGAGCTCAGCTAATAGTGGTGGAGCAGTTCATTAAACTTAAGGTTGCTCTGATAATTTGGGGAAGAAGCTGCTAAACTGCTCAGTAGCTGAAAAATAAAACAGAATCCCCAACCATGATAGCAGCAAATGCAAGTGGGGTTTGATCCAAACGAATATGCTAAGCACTACTGGCAATGTATATCATGAAAGATCATATCCTTTGATCTATAATGTCATTTATAAGAATTAAACATAATGAAAAAAGCATTTGAAGTAAAAAAAGACATTATTAAATATATTCTGCATAGAATTATAGATAAGAGCAATAACAGCAAAATATTTAAATGGTTCAAATAGTTCCATTCTGCAGAATGTCATGAATATTTTCACAAAATTCTAAGGATTAGTATTCAATGCGATATTAAATAGTATTAACATTAGAAAATAATTACATAAATGTTTATATAGACACCATGGTAGGGATCTATGAGAAATGAAAATTTTATAAAATTATGATAATAAAAATCAAGTATATGCTCATTGTTTTAAAATATTGTTTATGTTTTTATAATGAAATGGAGCAATAGATTAGTATGCAATAAAATTTTGTTTGTTAGAAAATGATACTAAGAACTTTTCTATTTGGGAAAACTTTTGCCTCTTTCGTCCCTTTCTCCTTTCATCTTTCAACCCCTCCTTACCTCTCTCTCTCCCCCTCCACCCACCTTCCTTTCTTCTTTCCTTCCTTCTCTCTCTCTCTCTCTCTCTCTCTCTCTCTCTCTCTCTCTCTCTCTCTTTCTGGTTGTAAATGTTTTCAAGCATGCCACACCACATGGGAAGAGGTGAGAAGACAACTAGCAAAAGTTGTTTCTGTGCTCATAGATTCTGGGGATCAGATTCTGGTTGTATTTCTGGTGTTAAGTGCCTTTAGCTGTGGCATCATCTTCCTGGCTCTTTGCTTCTTGCTCACTGTGAGCATGAGAAGATCAGTTACTATTTTCCCCATGGGAGATGAACTTGCATCTCTTTTAGTTTTTTGTGTTGTTGTTCCTGTAATTTTATTTCAATAAAATTTGTCCTTTCGTATTTCTCCTGTGTTTACTCATATTTTTTTTTATTATTTTTCAAAGCCTCATCTCCAAGAAGCCTGTGGCTCTTTTTATTTATTCTATTTTATATAGAATAGATAAAATGTACCAAATACTTATCAGTCCATCCATCCATCCATCCATCCATCCATCCATCCATCCATACGACCATCCATTCATTGGGGCTACCCGTTGGATCAACAAAGACAGTAGGATTCCTTACCCTTTAATGGCCATTTGAAATTTAAGGTCTCTATTTAAGACTTTCAATCTATTTTTCAAAGTCATTTACAGGAAAAGGATAACGGCAGTAACCTGTTCTTTATCTTCACTTCCAAGAAAACCAATTACTTATTTTAGCCACCATTCCTCATGAAACATTTGTCTAACTCAACTCTGTTTCTCATAATATCATGAGCCAGTGGCTAGCTGAATTTCCTTCACTGTACTAGAATCCAGCATTAGCATTTCTTCAATATCTGGTAAAAATATCCATTCACATAAACAGAATCTCCATAAGAACACATGTGGAAGTTCTGAGGTAATGTCTCCTTTTTCAAAAAGCTCCAATTTGGAATTTTCCAGAGTGACCCATGGAGTGGCTGGTTTCATGTCTGAGATTCTCCATTCACACTGTAGAACAGACAGGAGAGATTTTGAATGTCTGCCATATTTCAATCAATGCAAGATTTTTAGTTTCACAAAGGATTCTTATTGCATAGGGGGGAAAAGAATATAATTGAAGTTCTAGGGCTAGGGAGATGGCTCAGTGGGGCAAGTGGTTCTCATGTAAATGTGAGGTACTGAGTATAGATTTCCCAGATCATGCACTCATAAATGCTGGGTGGGTGCAGTGTCCCACATATAATCCCAACAGTCAGGAGGTGGAGACAGGTTTCCCAGTAGAAGCTGGCTTAAGTAGATTGTACAAATTAGTGAGTTCTGCAATAATGTGAGAGATATTGTCTCAAATATGTATGACAGAGCAATTGATGAAGACACCTGGTGCCAATTTCTGACCTCCACATGCACACTACATACATGCGTATGAGCCTGCACTCTTGGACATGCTCACATACATGTGAACATGTGTATGCATATGTATATCACTGACATACAAAATGAAAAGACATAAATGTACTTCACATGGAGTAGCATTTTCTAAGTATTTTTAATATTACATTGTATTTTAAAAGGCCATTCAGCTTATATATTTAAGATTTAGGATATATTTTATGTATCTATGTATATTTCTACTATTTATCTATCTATCTATCTATCTATCTATCTATCTATCTATCTATCATGTATCTATCTATCTGCCTATCTATCTATCTATTTATCAAACAATCAATTATCTGTCATCTAGCCAAATAAAGAAAATGATTTCATGAGGTCAGAGACTATACTTTTGAGGATGGAGGTTAGATGGGAAGTAGTAGAAATAGGAAGGGGAAAGGGGGGAATGATGTAATTATATTTTATTTTCAAATATTAAAAGATTTTAAAGAAAACATCCTGTTTCTTATATATTATTATACATGAATAATGAAAAAAAAGGAAAAACTTTGTGACTATTAATTTTACTTATCAATTTGTCTGGCTTAAAGAACAAGCAGAAACTGGAAAGGAATTGTTACAGACATGTTGTTAGTGATATTTCCAGAAGTGAGCAGTCATTACATCTATGGACAGAAAGGATGGTATGTTTTCACCAATGTGCATAGGCATAATCTAGTTTTCTGAAGGTCTGGATGGAACAAAAAAAAAAAAAAAAAAAAAGAGAGAAAGGAATTTTGGGATCTCTGTGGGGCTAGGCTTCTGTTTTCTTCTGCCCTAAACCAGAACTTCAGATTCTTAAGGCTTAGGAACTGGAGACCTATTACAGTAGCCACTCATATTCTTTGACTCTCTGTGTCAGAATAAGGGGTATACCATTTAGTCCTGCTGTACTCAGATCTTTAGACTTATACTAAATTATAGTACTGACTTACCCCATTCCCTAGGCTGTAGAGCGTATGTGGTGGGACTTTGCAGTCTCCATAATCATGAACCTCTTTGTATAGTAAATCAATCAATCTCTCCCCACTATCATTAACATCACCATCGTCATCTATTTTTTACTGGTTCTGTTTCTCTGAAGAAATACAGTATAAGCAGGAAGTAAACACTTCCCCCACCCCAGATTGCCCAGGAAGAAAGTGGTAGTTTGAAATGCTCTATGCCTGAGTTTTTGATCAAAAACTCAGGTGACAGCAGATGCTGGCGAGGATGTGGAGAAAGAGGAACACTCCTCCATTGTTTCTGGAATTATAAACTGATGCAACCACTCTGGTAATCAGTCTGGTGGTTCCTCAAAATACTGGACATTGTACTACATGAGGATCCAGGTATGCCACTCCTGGGCATACTGCACTGTTGGTGGGACTGCAAGCTGGTACAACCACTCTGGAAATCAGTTTGGTGGACCCTCAGAAAAATGGACATAATACTACCTGAGGAACCAGCTATACCTCTCCTGGACATATACCCAGAAGATGCTCCAACATGTAATAAGGGCACATGCTCCACTATGTTTATAGCAGCCATATTTATAATAGCCAGAAGCTGGAAACAACCCAGATGTCCCTCATCAGAGGAATGGATACAGAAAATGTGGTACATCTACACAGTGGAGTACTACTCAGCTATTAACAACAATGTCTTAATGAAATTTGCAGGCAAATGGATGGAACTCGAAAATATCATCCTGAGCGAGGTAACTCAGTCACAAAAGAACA
>CM052718.1:37269926-37292843 GCA_028551405.1 Uromys caudimaculatus | reverse complement strand
GTCATCCTGGAGTTTGGACCACCAACCAAAGAATACACATCTATGAACCCATGGTGCTGGCCATATATGTGGCAGAGGATGGCCTTGCCCAGTAAAGGGGAATGTCAAGGTGGGAATATAGGAATGGGTGGGTGGGTGGGTGGGAGGTGGAATTCCCTCATAGAGGCGGGGATGGGGAGGGGATAGGGGGTTTCCAAAGAGGAGACCTAGAAAAGGGGAAACATTGGAAATGTAAATAAAGTATCAAAAATAAATAAATAAATAAATAAAAATGCTCTATGCCACTTTCTCTTGTAAGATACACACACACACACACACACACACACACACACACACACACACACACACACACACAAGCCTGGTGCAGTGGAAAGAAGCCCCACGTGTCTGTCCCCAGGTGCTGCAGCTCTGGGTGGGACAGCAGACACTTGGGAAGTGGCCGTGTGTCTTCCCACACAATCCGACAGGCAGGTGGGAACTGTGGGAAGCCTTTGTGGGCCCTGCCCATGGGTGGGGGAGGGGGCCATTCTCGGGCAGCTGTCTCAGTGGGTTCTCTAGCCTGGGACTATCTGGAGTGCAGCTAGGATTCCCACTGAAACCAGGTTTCTGCGGCATGGGGCCCCGGGCTAGCTGCTTAGGCTTGGGTGAATGAGTACTGTCTGGGAGCACTGGGAAGGCCTCAGTGAGAGATTAGATGTGGCTTAATCGAGGGCGGGATCCCTCGATTCCCACTGTGGGTCCAGGTGAAGAGACAGTCCATAATCCTAAAATGTTTATTTTCATCGTGTGGAGTGGTGTGGATGGAATTGTACCCCTGCCCCCCTGGGAGAGGTGAGGCAGATATAGAAACTGGGAAGAAGAGTGGCTAAGCCTCTAGGTGTCTCATTAACATGGGGATGGTTTGGAGCTGTGTGGCCACGCCTCTACCTGAGGAGGGGTGGTATGTGACCATGACTGGAGCCAAAAGCCTCCCGGGAACGTTGGCACAATGTTTTCCGGTCCCTTGCGGATTATTCCACTGAGTCACCCAGGTTTTATGCCTGTGCTCAACTGGGTGCCAGATTGCCTGTCACAAATCACTGCCCCACATATATATATTTACATGAATAATTCTGTTCTATGATGATATATATTTTTATATTATATATAATTTTACTATATATAATATATTGTATTTGAATAATGATATAAGTGTTACAACCATTGAGTCTTGATCTATAAGTTCCAAACCATTTATTGTCTGATCTTTACAGAATTTTGCCGGTCCTTGTGCTAAACATCACTACTTGGATGCCTTATGTACCCACACTCATAACTGACACATCCCAAAACATGGGATAAAGCCTGGGCACTCATCCAATGGACATCAGCCAATAAGAGACAAATATCTCATGATGTCTCCTGTCCTGAAAACATAGCCATGCACAATTATTTGTTTTCTCTTCAAATTTAAAATAGGCAACATAGAGGGAAACAGATAAGCAAATAACTATCTACACAATGATGGATAGACAACTGCCTCGTGATAGAGTCATGCTTGGGATACTCTGAGTTGGGAACCTATGTGTTAGTTCAGAATCAGACTCATGAGGGAAAAGGGTAAGCAGATGCTATGGGAAGCTGAAACCTTGAGACTGTGAGCCAGGGGATCTAAGGCAGAAAGTAGATTAAAACACTGGCAACCCAAATCTCATGGTTCAAAACAGCTCTTCATACTGTGACTCATCTCTGAGTTTTCATAACTTAGTCTTTATTGCAATCAAAAACCCAAGTATTCAAATTCATCAAATAAAAATTATTTTAACTCATTGACAGCACATACAATATAGCAATGCCTTAGCAAGCCTTTGGCCTCTTCTCTGTGCTCTAAAGATGTTTTGATAAACTTGTTGCTATTCCAATGTTGTTAAGTAGCTTTTAGTTGTGTAACATCTGGATTTCTCAACTGAATTAGAAGCAATCTTGTCAGAACCAGTAATGGGGACTTCTTTGTATCTTTCTTTTCATGGATTACAGCATAGAAATTCAATTGTCAATGGATATTTGTTGGTTGCCCCATGAAGAGATTTTCAAGTCCTTTTCTTTTGTGCTCTAAGAAGGTGTGAGGAGTGCATTCATATCTCAAGAAGAGAACAGGAACTTTCACCCACATATATATTGCACTCTATCTCAACTAGTTCTTTCCAAAGATGTTATCTTCATATGATATTTGGAGACTTTGTTTATCCCTTTTCATCTCTTTGCTGAATTATTTTCCTCTTTGACCATCCATAAATTGTCTCTGGGATACAGTTTTAGACTATTATATTTACTTTGATTCCTAGCGCTAGTATGAGAGAAGCATCTCTTGAAACCATCCATCAGGCCATGAAATAATACCCTATGTATCAGTCAGAGACAAAATATTTCGTTCCTGAGAATCAACACATGCAACAGTGACTGTTCAGATGCTGAGTACTCATAGCTAGACAAGTATGAAAATGATTTGTCTTTAAAGAACACCATTATCAACTGTTTGGGTGTAGTGATCCATTAGTATTCTTGGGTAAAAAAAAGTAGGATGGACTAATTTCAAAATGTCCCAACAAGGCAGAGCCAATTTCTGCTCCAAATGCATAGATTTCTAAGGTACTTTGACCATTACTCCAGAGCATAAGAATGTTTTTCTAAATTCCTGTAGCAATTGGCTTTGCCTATGGCAAGGGACTTTGCTATTCTCTGTGTTCAATCTTATTGTCACCCACTTATTTAGTCAGATAGTTTTTGAGCACATCTAGTGAAAACTGAACCACAAAAATGAACAGTTGCTGTTTATAAAGTCCACACTGTTACATAATCCAGATGACAGCATAAGTGGGGACTGCTGCTGATATTCAATGCTAATTGCGAATTTGACACTTGCAGACAGCAAATGTGTCAGTGAGGTATCCAGTTTTACTTTAAACAAAGTCTTGGTGGAAATGGAAACTTTTGCATAGGTCTATTCCACTTGCAATTTTATCGTGCTGGTTACATACTAAGGCCCTGGTTGGGGTGGGGACTAAACTGAAATGTCAATTTTCCACAAAGTTCTTAGTTGATTTTGCCACCAGTCAATTCTCTGGGGTACATAGCTATGTGCTTATTATGGCATGGGTTCATCTTCTAAACATGAAGCTGAATAGATCAGCTATTGGGTCATTTATAGAACTAATTTTCATTGTTCAAGCAACACATCACCTTTACCAGAGATTTCCATTTAAACAGTTATAGAAAAAAATACCACACAAATTAGAATTTACTCAAAACTAAGAAATTGAATCTTTGCTTTTGTTTACTTATTATGCTTCATGTTGTCAGTATATCCATCATGTGCATCTTGTGGCTTTTATAACATCACGGAAAAGAAATACATTTGGAGCCAAGGAATAGGAATTATGGGATTTTCTCACATAAAAAAGAGTTGGTGATTTTTTCCAGTTATTTAATTATGGCTATGTTCAACTGTGATTTATTTGGTATTTCTCACTTGGGCCCAGGTAATCACTGCATAATTTTGTCTATATTCATGTTCAAATGGGAGAAAGAAACAACCCGAGTTTTTTTTTGAAAATTTTTTTATTATTTAAAATAGATGATGTTTCCCTTTCTTTACTCCTCCCAGCTATTCCTCACCTTCCTCCCATCAGGGTCCGCCCCTTCTGTCTCTCATTAGAAAACAAGCAGGTGCTGTTATCTAAGGGATAATAATAAAATAATAAAATAAAAGGAAAATATAAAACAACAACTAACACATTGAAATTGGACATAAAAAACAAGCAAACAAAAAGGAAAGAGTCCAAAAGAAGACACACACACACACACACACACACGCACACACACACACACACACACACACACACACACACACACACACACACACACACACAGCCCCAGCATGATATTATGAGACAAGGAAACTCCAAAGATGTAGCCGAGCTCATTTTCTGTTGGCCATTTTTAATTGAGAAAATGTAGTCTTTTCTGGATGTCTCAGAGATGTTTTCAGATACTTTTTAATTTAAAACTTGGATCACCCAGTGACAAGAAGAACAGAAAACAAGATAAAGTTAGAATTACATCAATAATGCATAATCAGCTAGTAATGATCACATGACTATTGAGAACAAGCCACAGGTTCTGTAGGCAAAGAAGAAAGGTGTTCTCCAACCTGAATAGGTGAGTGCCAGACTTGCTAATGCGGCATCCAGGGCACCCACTTCCCTCCTACGGCCCCATTGGCTTCCTTCTATGATGATTCTATTTGAAAAAGTGATGGCTAGTTTTGTGCTGCAAATGTTTAATCTCAATATATATGAAGTTGGTACTATAGAATTACAGAATATTAGGTCCTAGAAGATAATGACAGACCTTGAAAGCATGTGTATGGAGCTAGTGCAAGTAGCAATGATAAAAGTGATAATAAAATAAGTGTTTTAAAAATGAATGTATGGGTATTGTGAAAATTTTTTTCTTGCTTATTTCACTGAATGCTGATATTAACCATATCAGTTTAATTCTGTTAACCTTCCATTAAGAGGCAGAAAAGCTAATGTGTAGAGACAACTTGTAAGCATTTTAGAGTTCAAAAATCTAGTTTTAAACCCATTGTAACAAGAATGCAAATTCAGAGCTTGTCATTCTAGACTCCATTGTTTTGTCTCTAACCAACCCCTGCCTCTTCTCTTCTCTTCTCTTCTCTTCTCTTCTCTTCTCTTCTCTTCTCTTCTCTTCTCTTCTCTTCTCTTCTCTTCTCTTCTCTTCTCTCCTCTCCTCTCCTCTCCTCTCCTCTCTTCTCTCACCCCCCCACATATCTATCTGCTTTGCTTTGCAATTTGTGATTGCTTGCATCTTGCATCATGTATTAATGTTTACCCAATAAATGGATCAACAGAAATAAAACCTAGGTCAAGATCCGCTAAAGAAAGATGTTACTTCTACCTTCTGTTGTTACCAAAGCCATGGGACCCTCACATTTGCCTTCTGAGGTCAGGTTGATGTTTCCCCTTATCTTGTATCTTCCCACCTTAATTATCAAATATGAGTAACAACTGTGCATATTAAGTATTTAATCTAGACAAATGGGTCTAAGGGCAGAATTAAATAAAGAATCTCTTTAATACCTAGTTCATCTCCCATTGGGTCTGCAATCTCTGTCTTTCTATATTCACTTCTCAGAAAACAGCAACCCATTGAGCTGCTCATTTTTCTGTCTGTAGTGATAGGAGAGGACTCAGTAGGAAGGCAATGGTAATTAGAATGACAAGGGCTTAGAAAAACTGTGCTTCTATAGAAGGTAAACAACCACAAAGGAAAATTGTTAAGAAATCGGTGATGCTGCTATGGAAAGCCACTTTTGGTCCTTCCAATATAAACTAAGGAGTGACTGTCACTTCTGGCCATATAAGCTTACTCTGCAGGACCATTCCTAAAGGCAAAACATCTGGTACCAAGCCTTCCAATGTTACCCCACCCCTAATCAGATGGCCTCCTTCTCCAGTTCCCTTTTTCGCTTATTGACATTGCTTCCCATCTCATTTCCACAGCAGAAGCCTGGGAGGTGATGTCTCTTTTTTGGATTCTTATCTTCTACATCTAAACCCCAGAGCTGATAATCCTCACATCTCTTCTCTTATCATCTCATGAGACTAACGTAGGTCATTCCATCAGTCTTCATGAAGGTCATTTTTATAGGAATGATCTGTTATCTCTAGCAACTGAGGATTTCTCTCCAAACAATTCTTCAAGTTTGTCAGACAGCAGTTTGTTGAAAAAGGGTTTATTCAGCCAGTGAGGTCATTACTGATTTCTAGGGGTTTCCTTGGACTTAGGAAACATTCTCAATTTCTTAGTAAGATCCTACTTTAGAGATGAGGTCATTTTTTTACCTCTTCACTGTCTTTTCCTCTGTTCCTCCTTGTCAAGATGGCTTCTGAACAGCTCTCCTAGAGGTTTGAATAAGTTTAGATACTATATTTCTGTCTGGAAATAATCTCTTTTCATCTATTGTGACTGGTTGATTCTTAAGGTTTCACTCTACAAAGTACAAATTCTGAGAAACTTTCCTTGATGTCCAAGCTATGGGTTACATTCTTTTGTCTAGGCTTCCTTTGTCATTCCATATTCATCCTAGCCCACTAGCTCACCGAACAGCTGTGTATTGGTAAATTAAGTTGTATCTTTGTAGCCTGGCACATGATAGTTGTTCAATGAATACTCACTGAAGAAATGACAGGCTGAGAAAAAGTGCATTAGGGAAGTGAATAGTTACGTCAAATAAAATATGTACTTTTTTTTGCCTTAATTATCCAACAATTTTGAACAGAAGTTTGGGGTGTGTGTGTGTGTGTGTGTGTGTGTGCGGGTGCATGTGCACCTGTGCCAATGTTTGACATAGAATGTGACTGTTTCCTCAGGATTAGGTAGAAAGCCCAGGTTCATTCAGAGGCAAGAGAACTTAGTGAAATTTCTGTTATTTGCAGCTCTTAACATTTATATCAGCTTTCTATTGATATGTGACAAAATTTGTGGCTTAAAACAATACCTAATAATTAATTCACAAGTTTCAGCTCAGAAGGTGCACAGAGCACCACAATTTTGACATTGAAATGTATTCTAGTCTTCAGGATATGTGCTCAAAAGATCCTGTCCCAAACTCATTGTGTTGGAAAAATTTCATTTCATTGTAGGATCTAGTCGTTATAGGATTGCTAACTAGCTCTTGTTTCCATGCAGGTCTTCAGCTTCTGTGGACTTCTTTTGTTCCTTGTTCTGTATCTACTTCCATTTCCAAACAAGCAACAGTGTGTCAGATCATTCATATTTTCACTCCGTCTTTCTTTTCAGCTATCAGCTCCAGGAAACTCTGTGCTTACACAAGGTACGATTGTTTATTTTGGGGTCATCTTCACAGTATCCATGGAAATCCCTTATCAGTTGTACTTTTATTAGTATTTGACAGCATCAGTGATAGGAAACATTGCACCAGAGGCTAGGAGTCATAGGGCCATTTTAAATTCTGCCTGCTGTACTGGCACCTTACAAAAACCCAAAAACAAGTAAAAACAAATGATCAGATCAATGACAAATTTTGGTGATGGGAGCTGGGTGGTAGGACATGTGCTTCCTTTAAACATCACCCCGGACAGTCTGTGTTGTCAAACTTGCTTTATACTAGATTAATTAATATAAATGTGAGACTACTGTTTGGTTTTTGCTTCAGATCTCATGACTCTTGATCACCACCTCTTATATTGGTGGTTCTCAAACTGTGGGTTGTGGCCCTCATAGGGCAGGTATACTACATGTTAGATATTTACATTATGATTCATAACAGTAGTGAACTTACAGTTATGAAGTAGCAATGAAATAATTCTTTGTTTGTTTGTTTGTTTTTGTTTTTTGTTTTTTGTTTTTTGAGACAGGGTTTCTCTGTGTAGTCCTGGCTGTCCTGGAACTCACTCTGTAGACCAGGCTGGCCTCGAACTCAGAAATCCGCCTGTCTCTGCCTCCCAAGTGCTGGGATTAAAGGCGTGCGCCACTACTGCCCGGCTCAATGAAATAATTTTATAGTTGGGGTCACCGGAACACCATGAGGAGCTGTATTAAAAGGTGGCATTATTAGGAAGGTTGAGAACCACTGCTCTAGAATCCTGTTCACAGTCTTTGATTCATGGTTGTTATTTTCATCATTGATTTCCAGTTTTGTTATCATGATTTCAAAATCATTATCTTTTACTGAACTTTTTTTGTAGCATGTCATAGATATCTTAGGCCACTTATTCCTTTAACAACTGTGATCTAATTATTAGTGTGTCTAATTCATCACTATGACCATTTGGGATATATATATCCAACACTCTGCTTGTCTGATTCTTAAATTTTAGTGTCAATATTATATCTGTATTTTGGGGAAATGTGATAAACTAGATATAGTCAGGAGGTTGTGCTGGGATGCTTAGAGTTAGCACTCACATCATCTCTCACTTCCGGGCTTCTCTTTCCAGCATCAGGCAATGACTAACACTATGCCCTCCCTTATGAGAAACAGTCCTGGGGGTGAGAAACACATTCCATGTCTATTTCCTCTGGCATTAGGAGCTAATTGTGAACCAAGTGTCCAAATCATCCTAATAGAATTGGCTTCTAAACAGCAAATTGTAAACTTGTATGAATCAGGCTCATGTGTTCTCTAAGCCCCTTTCCTTTCTCTTTTAATTGAGTTTCACTCCAATGTCCTCTGTGGAAAGGAACAATGGGGTGCTCTGTTTGGAGAGTTAGTCAGGCCCAGATGCTATGAAAATAATATGTTTGAGAAAATGGACTTGACATTTGATGGCCTTATGACTCTTCTTACAGGATATAATCAACTCATTAGGGAGAAACAGAAGCCCTTGTTGTACAACCACTTTATTCTGAGCATAACAGAACTCCTTCTAAGCCAGTGGGTGAGTGTTCAGGGCACACTGGGACTTCATCTTCTGTGGCCAGCAAGCAGTGTGGCTGCATTTACTGTCTCTTTCTCTGGCCAGTTCCCTCCCTCTGATGAAAGGGAAATACTACTTTCTAAAGCCCACAGTTTCTTTGTTCTTTTTCTGCCTTTTCACCCCAGAAGACTGAATTTATGAAAAGAGCTTGGGTTTTCAAGGATGCTCTCAGCCTTTCTTCCACTCAGACACAGCTGGGGCAGCTCTCCTGGGAGGATGACTGGAAGCAGGAAGTAGCAGTTGGGATTCCTGATTCCAGTTCCCAGGCCCATCCCTAGTTTTCTGTGGGACTCTCAAGAATTCATGGCAGACTCTTTGCTTAGTCTCCCACCATAAAACTTCAGCCTCTACTGCTTGCTGCTTTTGCCTGGGTTTTCCCCCATCAGGAATATGAAGGGAAGGAAAGCCAGATTTTCACATGGGAGTAATGGTCACTTTACAAGCATCAGATCAGAGCACACAATCACAATTCCTAGCATAGTCCTTGGCATGTCTCTTAGGCTTTTTACTAGATTTATTGCCTGGAAGTTGTGGTTTCTTTAAGTTCTTCTATTTGATCATTAAATATGTACTAGACATTTTGTTTCTTAAAAATACTTTTTAGTACAATCATTTTAAATATCAAATCAACTCATTATACCAATGATGATGTCTGTGTGCGTCAGGAATTCTGGCTTGCAACATTCATTCTTCAGGATGTTCTCAATTATTCCGATTCACTATAGTGTAACTTCCACCAGAAAAAAAAAAGACAGTGTCTGTTTTCTACCACTGAGCATCTTTTACAGGGTCTTTCTCACATGGACAGCCTTTCTTGTAGATATGAAAAATGATTAAATTAAGTAATTGACTATTGTTTTTTAGAATTTATTTTATTATGTGTATGTGTTTTACCTTCATGTATGTATGTGTGCCATTTGTATGTTTGGTGCTTGTAGAGGCCAGAAAAGGGTGTTGGATCCCCCTGAGACTGGAGTTACAGTTACCACCATGTGGGTGGTGTGAACCATCTCCAGGGCCTCTACAAGAGTAGCAAATACTTTTAACTACTGAGTCAACACTTATATGTTTTCCTAAATATTTTCTGGACATGATATTTGTCTATTCTGTATACTTTACATCAGGAATTAGCAAACTGAGGCCCATAGGTCATACACTGCTTACTGTCTGTTCGTATAAACTGACTTTTGGATGTATCCACCCACTGTCTTTGCTATTTCCCTAAAGGCACAACTGAGTTTGTGGTGGGAACTACACAGGCTGAAAGATGCACGATATATTATTATCCAGTCTTTTGTTAAATAATTTGCTGACTTCTGCCTTTTACATTCTAGAGATATGTACAAAACACAAGCTTATATATTGCACCCTCTTTATTGCAAAAGAAATAACTGCCACTCTTCCAAAGAAGTCTAAGAGTTTTTGTAATACAGGATGTACTTTAGATCCCAACAGATCTCCAGAAACTCCTCCACCCTTACTGTTTTCCTCTCCAACTTCACACTTTTCCCACCTGCCAAAGATACCAGACCTTTGTATCAAGTCACCAGTAATGCTGACATCACTGTTTGTCCTACTGTTGCTTTGTAACTTTGATTTATCTTTTAAAACCTTGCTTAAATACCATCACTGTTAAATTGCTTTCTGTGAAATTTTTCTGCTAGGCTAGATGCCCCCTCTCACTTTTCAGCCCAGATCAGCACTTCATAAATGATGACACTCAAGTTCACATGGATTATTTGACTTGACCAAAGTTCCATGAAAAAATGGGCAGATCAGACTTCGAGTTGAAACCTGTCTGAATTCAATGTATACTTTCAATTACAATTATACTTTGATTAATTCATGTATAAAATAATATTCATTTCATATGGAGCTAGTCTAGGATGGTAAATAGGTCTAATAAAGCATGATACTGGGGTACACACACACACACACACACACACACAGACGTGTGTGTGTGTAAATATGTAATCTCTATCATAGAGATAATGAAAATGTTGACAATAAATGGAATGTGACAATTATTTTGTATTCAAGTGCCAGCATTCAAATAGAATACTGTCTCTGCAAGTTAAATACATTTCCATAACAAACCAGTCCAATTCAGAGTTCCATGAAAGAATAAATTTTATCAGAGTTCTCCTGATCAGAAATATTGATGCGGCATAGAGTGGCCCTCTGGGCCTGGCATCTCTCATGAAGTTACTGTGCTGTTGTCAACAAGAGCTGTGGCGTCACCTGATAGTGGACACAACAGACATTTGCTTCTAAACTTAATATTGCATAACATTGTGATTATTTGCTGGCCTGTTCCCTTTCAGTGATTCATTCCACAGAACTGGGTCACCTTGTGGCAACTGTCTTTTTTTCCAGACAAGTGATCTGAAGAAGCAAGAGACTCACAACTAACCTGGAGGTCACAATCTCTGTATAACTTAATCTACTCTCTAGAAGTGAGTTCTTGGTCCTTATCCTGACTCAAGGAGGAAGGATTATGTAAGGACTTGAAGACAGCAAACTCGCCCCTCTGTAGACTGAAAATAATAAATAAAGGATTCCAGAAGAGACAACTCATAAATATGAAATTGCATTCTGTCCTGGGTAGTGTGACAAAAATCTTACAACATCCTGGCTTAGTATCTCCATGAACATAGCAGCCTGTTGACTCATTACAAGGCTCATACCGTTTACCTCACTTCATCCCATTCCATGGAGTGTGTGTGTGTGTGTGTGTGTGTGTGTGTGTGTGTGTGTGTGTGTGTATGTGTGTCTGTGTGTGTCTGTCTATCTGTCTCTGTGTGTGTGTGTGGGTGTGTGGGTGTGTGTCTGTGTGTGTGGGTGTCTGTCTCTCTATGTGTGTGTGTGTGTGTGTGTGTGTGTGTGTGTGTGAGGGTGTGTGTATCTGTGTGTCTGTGTATCTGTCTTTCTCTTTCTCTCTTTCTCTCTCTCTCTCTCTCTCTCTCTCTCTCTCTCTCTCTCTCTCTCTCTCTCTGTGTGTGTGTGTGTGTGTGTGTGTGTGTGATCTACACGTCTGTCCACATGTATGTGCAGATATATGTCTCCATGGAGGACAGAGAAGGCTTTTGGGTGTCCTGATCTATCATTTTCTGCTTTATTCCCTTAAGATAGACTCTCACCAATTTGGTCTATGTTTGATGGCATAAATATGTGGTGTTTTCAACAGTCATGTGTCAGGTTGTGGGGAATAACCAATAACATTTGCAAAAGCATGTAAAAATGGGGAGGAGGAATTTATAAGACCTCTTTGGCCAATCGCTGAAATGTAGCCCATGTCTGGTCCTGGCTGAACCCTCATGAGAGGAGCTTCTTGTAATGGTAATTACCATAGAGACCCACAATTACACAGTGTTCAGAGAATAAGAGACCATGGAACACTCAGTCCTAAATGTGATTGCTTTATCATAGTCCTCTCCTCCATGTTCTGGGATCTATATAGAAGAGAGGCATAAAGATTATAAAAGGCTGGGGTGGTAGATGATGTCAGGGAGACAATGTTTTCCAGGCACAACAGTGTTGATCTACATGTGAACTTAGAAATGGTGATAACATGCATGGCATGCACAAGATCTGCACAGGTTTAAGTCAAATAAAGACCCAGCATGGTGAAGGGGGAATTGGGCATACAATTGCATCCCTAGTCAACAATCTACTTGCAATTGATAGCTGCTGGTAAAAAAACCAATTTTCTTTAATAGAGACCTTGGGTATATCAAGCACATTTCAGGACAAGTTTCAAGCTCTGATGTGCTTGGATAACACAAATTTGACTCCATGGTTTTTTTTGTTTTGTTTTGTTTTGTTTGTTTGTTTGTTTTTTTGTGGGGAGGGGGATTTTTTTGTCTTGATTTGTTTCTTAAAGAGAGTAAACATGAAGACTAGTAGGTAGGGGGGGGTGAGGATCAAAGAGAAGTTGGAATAGAGGAAAGACTATAATTAGATCTATTTTATGAAATTAATGAACTGAAAAATAAGAAATGATTGACTCTCTCATCGAACCTGAAGCTTGCTATTGAGTTAGGCCAACTGGTCAACTCATTCCAAGGAACTGCCTGTCTTGGGGGTCTTAGCACTTGGGTTATATGCCAGGCTTTTTCATGTTGGTGCTGTTGATTAAAATTTGATTCTTCGTTTTTGCATGCCAAGCATTCTTGTCTACTGAGCCATCTATCCAGCCCAAGGACATAGTTTTCTTTCCATAAAATTTCAACAAAATGTAGAAGACTGAATATATAAGGAATTTTGATGGAAGGAGTTATTTATGTACTTTCTTATAAATTATTAAAATGGTTAGACAATTATTTGTTTCTATTTCCTTATATTACCCAAGTGATATTTAGCACAGATACGCATGCACAGAAGTACTTATTTTTATAAACATATACCTACAGATACTATGGTTTGGTACTACTTATAGTTTCAGGAATTTATTGGGAGTCTTGGAAAGTGTTCCTTGCATAAAAGGAAACCTCTATACTAGGAAGTGAAGAAACTGATATCCAGCCTAGAGCTTGATGACTGTGCTTTCACTACACTGCATTCCACAATGAAACTTTCATATTAACACATCCTTTCTAAGTTAATTGAAATCATAAATTTATGTTTCTTAACAAGAAGATAAGGAATATTTATATGTTGATTCTTGGCCTGAATAGTTTCTAGTTATTATAGACTTTTTGCACATTGTAGTCTACATTTGGAAGCATTTCTGTTCTTTTTCCACTAGATGCCAGTTGTATCTCTTATCCTGGTCTGAATAATCCAGTCATCTCTAGTCATTGCTACCCATTTAGCCTAATCAGGAGTTGTCACTCTTGGGAGTGGAGGCTTAGTGAGGAATGTGGAAAATCTCAATAAAAAGACTTCCTCTAGGAGAGAATATAAACAGATGTCAGACAGGCAACTAGCCATGTCTTTTAAGGCATTTTAAAACCAGATATATATTTTAGGTAAATGGATAACAGAACATCCATGCAAGGTAGGAAGAAATTAGGTCTATTCTGAATGTGAGGAAAAAGGCATGAAGGCATGAAAGATAAAATCAATCTATGAATGTACTCAAAATTGGAAACCATAAAAAGAAATTCTGACTTAAACTTTGCTTTTCAACACATAAAATTTAATTTTCTTTAGGGCTATCCATTTAAATACCAATAGTCAATAAATTTCTGACTTCTCTTTTTTTGTCTACCCCAGCAAGTATCCCAGTACCACGCTACAAATTTTATGAATGACAAATGACTCTTACTCACCTCTTTAGTTTTTATCTCCTGCATATAAACAGATGATATTGTAGCATAAATATCCAGTGCAGTGAGCTTTCGTGTGCTTCAGAGCAATCCATCTTTCAGTGATCTACTACATCTGTACATGGAAGCCCCATAAACCTTTCAAACTGATTAATTTTAAATGTAAACTCATTATCTTTTTCCTATAATCATTCCATATTCCTGAATTTCCTATCTGTGATAAGAAAGAAGTGTGGAATTCAACTTTGTTGAGTCTCCTTCCTCATGCTACCTCCCATAATGGTCTAGATTTTAGGAATGTTCATTGAATATGAATACTTATTCATTCCATATGCATCCTATTTACATAGAACAAAGTGTGAGAACAAACACACTCAATGAATTAAACTTAAGATAGATCTCATTTCTTTATAATGATTGAAATGAAATGTGTATTCAAACAGGAATTTCTACTAGTCATAAGCACCAAAAACAACCAGATGAATTGTTATAGATCTCTGTCTACTCAATGTTTATATGTTTATTACATTGATTGAAGCTGATCAATGCTATGACCGACTTTTTTTTGAATTCTGAAGGAAACAACCATCTCTATTCTCTACACGTTTCTATTGCTGTCTGAAAAAGGTAGGTGCTCAGGAATTTTATGTAAAACCCTGGAATTTTGCTTTCTGCTGTGAGTGAGGGGTGTGATATTGTAGTAATTGTCTCAGTTCGAGTCTGGAGCCATAAAATTTGTTCCTCCACATCCTCACCAGCATCTTCTGTCACCTGAGTTTTTGATCTTAGCCATTCTGACTGGTGTGAGGTGGAATCTCAGACTTGTTTTGATTTACATTTCCCTGATGACTAAGGATGTTGAACATTTCTTTAGGTGCTTCTCAGCCCTACGAGTTTCTCAGTTGAGAATTCTCTGTTTAGCTCTGTTCCCCATTTTTGATAGGGTTATTTGGATGTCTGGAGTCTAACTTCTTGAGTTCTTTGTATATAATGGATATTAGCCCTCTATCGGATGTAGGATTGGTAAAGATCTTTTCCCCATCTGTTGGTTGCCATTTTGTCCTATTTACAGTGTCCTTTGCCTTACAGAAGCTTTGCAATTTCATGAGGTCCCATTTGTCGATTCTTGATCTTAGAGCATAAGCCATTGCTGTTCTGTTCAGGAACTTTCTCCCTGTGCCCATGTGTTCAAGACTTTTCCCCACTTTCTCTTCTATTAGATTCAGTGTATCTGGTTTTATGTGGAGGTCCTTGATCCACTTGGACTTGAGCTTTGTACAGGGAGATAGGAATGGATCAATTCTCATTCTTCTACATGTAGACCGCCAGTTAAACCAGCACCATTTGTTGAAAATGCTGTCTTTTTTTCACTGGATGGTTTTCGCTCCTTTGCAAAGATCAAAAGAGGAACACTCCTCCATTGCTGGTGGGATTGCAAGCTGATACAACCTCTGGAAATCAGTTGTTGGACCCTCAGAAAAATGTATATAATACTACCTGAGGACCCAGCTATTCCACTCCTGGGCATATACCCAGAAGATGCTCCAACATGTAATATAGACACATACTCCACTATTTTCATAGCAGCCATATTTATAATAGCCAGAAGCTGGAAACAACCCAGATGACCCTCAACAGAGGAATAGATACAGAAAATGTGGTATATTTACACAATGGAGTAGTACTCAGCTGTTAAAAACAATGACTTCATGAAATTCGCAGGCAAATGGATAGAACTTGAAATATCATCCTGAGCGAGGTAACTGAGTCACAAAAGAATGAATACGGTATGTACTCACTGATAAGTGGTTATTAGCCCAAAAATTCAGAATACCCAAGATTCACTTCACAGAAACCATTGGGCTGTGCATGAGGTCCCAGATGGAGGAGTTGGAGAAGGGACTGAAGGATCTGAGGGAGTTTGCAGTCCCATGGAGGGAGCAACAGTGTCAACTGGCCTGACCTCCCGATGCTCCCAGAGACTGGATCACCAACCAAAAAATACACATGGAGGGACCCATGGCTCGGATCACATATGTGGCAGAGGAGGGCCTTGTTGGCCATCAGGGGAAGGAGAGGCTCTTGGGCCTGAGGGTGTTAGATGCCTCAGTATAGGGGAATGCCAAGGAGGGAAGAGGAGAGTGGGTGGGTGAGTCAGGAATACCCTCATAGAGGCAGGGGAAGGGGGCAGGGGATGGGGGCTCCAAAGGGGAGATCTGGAAAGGGGGAAACATTTGAAATGTAAATAAAGTATCAAAACAAACAAACAAACAACAACAAAAAAAACTTGTTCCTGTTATGTCTTTTGTTAAGGGGTTAATGACCACAAACAAATTACTTAAAAATCTGTGCGCTTCAACCCTGCCATCTTGGACTACACTTGGAATATATAAGTTATGTCTGTATATTATTATCCTGAGCATTATCTAAAACACAAAGCTCTTTGAAGGTCATAAGTACTTTACACAGGAAGCTCATATGCCTTTTGTAGTGTTCTTATGAACTATAAATTTAAGTCGTGGTTGCTTAGGCTTTCAAATTATGTTTTACTTCTCTGTTTAATGAGAATAATATCTCAAAAGGCCTACAATATGGATTAAATGTGAAACTTATGACTCAATTAATGTTAGCCCCTCAATGTACTCTCTCTCTTTTAAGAAACTCCTTATTAATATGCGTTAGTAAAATATTAAATGCAAGAATTTAGTATTGCACCAATCCTATTAGCCTATATAATCTAAATCCAAATTGGAACAAATCTAGCTTTAATAAAAAGAATTGTAGTACAATTGCTTTATTGGTTCTGCAAGATGAAGTCTAATTGAAGAAGTGATTAACACATCTACTTTACATTTGACTTTAGAGTCAGTTCACAAGACCAGGAACTAGTATGGGGAAGAAAATCTAATTGTTAGCTTCATTACTAGGTACAGAGACCTTTTGAATTCATCTTAAAATAGAATTTTCCAGTTACAGATATAAACAGCCAATGTTCTCTGGTTCATATTGCTTATAGAAAATCTATAGCAAGTTTTTGACACCAGAGGTGATGCCTATCAAAATTACAATGTTATTAGCTGGCTGGTGGTGGCACAGGCCTTTAATTCCAGCACATGGGAGGCACAGACAAGCAGATCTCTGGGTACAGGGAGCCTGATTGATAAAGCAAGTTCTAGAACAGCTGAGGCCACACAGAAAAACTCTTTCTTAGAGGGATAAAAAAAGAAAAATATGGCAATGCCTTTTGTGTGTGTGTGAGCGCACACACACACACATACACACACACACACAGAAAAGCATTATGAGAATGAGGCAATCTTGGGCTACATTGTATCTTCTTGCCTTAAGCAAGACAACACAACAGCAATCACAAACTTTCTGTGGAATCAAAGGATGAACAGACGAAACTTTAGCTAAATGAACAGCACTAGAGGCATCTCACTACGTGACTTTGAAATTTGTTGCAAAGCTTCACAAATCAAAACGTGTGGTGCTACACAAAAACAGATAAAATGATCATACAAAACAAAACAAAACACCCAACAACTCAGGTCTGAGAGCCAAGCATAAACCTTATATACCAATTGACAGTTGTTTTGTGACTGTTTCTAAGTATATACAACGGAGAAAGGACTATCACATCAACAAGTTAAGGTCTCCAAGTAGAAGAATGAAATAAGACAGTCATTCCACACCATACACAAAAATAAATACAAATGGATGTAAAACTTAAATATAAGCCTTGAAACTCTAACGCTACTAGGAAAAAGCACAGCAAGATTCCCCACAATGCTGCTCTAAGCACATGTTTCTGGTTATGATCCCTACTCCAAACAAGCAAACAATAACAAATGGAAATGTAGATATGTGGGATTAACTGAAAGCAAGTTCCTATGGGCAAAAATGCTGAAAATAGAGTGAAAAGCTGACATACAGGCTAGCGAAGCTCATCTGCAAATCCTACTCTTGGGAAAGGGCTAATAACTCAAGAGCAAGCAAATTAAACAGCTCCCCTTCACCAACACCACCCCACCAACCCAAACTAAAGCAAAAAACCAACTAAAAAGTAAAGGACCTCAGAGAGTCAATGGATGTAAAACTTCACCAGTTACAAGGAAAGAATATGCATAGTAAAATTATGAGATGTCATTTCACCCCTGTTAGGATGGCTAGTATTAAAAAGACAAAGACAAAATGTTAGTCAGGAGGTCAAGGAAAGCACGTTTGTATGCACAGTTGGTGGGAATATGTGTTAATACACTTATATCAGGCATAGCAATATGGAGGTCACAGAGAAAAGTGAAAATAGAATTATTATATGATCAAGCAAGTTTTCTATTGATGATACATTCAAAAGAAACTTGTCAAAGAGACATTGCCATGCTTACTACAATACTTTTCATGAATGCAAAAATTTGAAAGTGAACTAAGTGTCTATTACTGCATCAGTGACAATGAAAATGTGGTTTGTATACAGCATAAATTATTTAGCCCTAAAATGGGTAGAATCCAGCCATTCAGGATAATGTATCTGAATTCAGAATAGCCTGAGAACATTATGCTAAGTGAATTAGGGTAGGTGTAGAAGAATAGCCATTGTATAATCTGTGAATATGTAGAATCCAAAAACTTAAGACCACAGACTGATATTTACCAGAAACTAGAGGTGAGAGGTCTTCCTTAAGAGGGGGGAATTCTAAACAAATTATATGAAGTTTCTCTTAGGTAAAAGCAAGGAACACCAATATGTTGTTATACCTCCCTCACACAATATGGAGACTAAAATAAATGATACATTTCACATTGTCAAATAGGAGGGGATTTAAATTCTTTCACTACAAAAATGTAAGCATGTCAGGATTTTCCAACTATGGTGCCTTATTCATTTAATATTATAAATATATGACAGGGCACCATACCTTATAAATATTTACAATCATGATATACCAACTAAAAATAAAAATTTAAAAGTGCCAAGCTAGACTACAGTCAAATTTCAGACTTTTATTTACCTATAGCCACTGACCGGGGAATAGAATGGTAGTCCATAATCAGAATGTTACATTCATTTAAAAAACTGGCAAATAAATTATATCCAAACCAAATAGTTCCAACAAATCAATAGCAAACTCCAGGCTTACACTACTTTCTCAGATGAGGTTTAAGAACTTTGTTTATTCTTGCCTATGAAAGTAAAAAGATATAGGAAAAGAGAAAACAAAGAATACATGAGAAGATAATTTCCAAGACTACATATCAGTTAAAAAAGGAGAGTGATCCTTGAAAGGGAGGATATATTTAAATTAACCACAGTGATTGTCTCTTCTTGCTTCTTCCAGTGAAAGTACAGGATGAACCTATAAAGGAAAAGAAATATTTGCAGATAAGTGTATCTCTCACCCATCAACAAAGAAATGTATCTTTCTTCAGACAGGGATTATCACAGAAAACCACAACTATTTAAAATCCAGAGACTAAGAAATTATGTGGTGCTCAGCCTGAGGTTATCCATCTACAGAACAACTCTGCATGCAAGGCTCAGGAAATATTGTGAAAAGGGGAGTGTAAAGTTTGTAAGATCTAGAACAGAATGTCTGCTGTGGGATTGTGAGTCTCGGAAATATCAAGGGAGTCTCAGTAACATGGTTGCCTAAACAAGACCTCAATGAGAATAAGACATGCTAACATGGGAGGGGGAAATCTTGTGAGCCCCCAGCCCTAGAGAGTGAACTACAGGCAACTTAGAAATGCTGAGAGTAAGAGAAAATAATCTTCAGGGAAGAGCCTCAAATTGCTTATCTTTGCCTCCATAGTGGTCAGTTTTGAAATTATATACCTACAAGTAACATTAATATTATTAGGATTGAGCCAATTGTACTTACACACACACACACACACACACACACACACACACACACACACACGCATGCACACACATACACACACACTCACACACACACACGCATGCACACACACATGCACACACACACGCACACACACACGCACACACACACACACGCACACACATGCGTGCACACACACATGCACACACACGCATGCACACACATGCACACACACACACTCACACACACACACGCACACACACATGCACACACACATGCACACACACACACACGCACACACACATGCACACACACACACGCACACACACATGCACACACACACACACGCACACACACATGCACACACACACACACGCACACACACACACACATGCGCACACACACGCACACGTATATACACACACATATAAAACAGGGACTGAAGAAGAAGAATCCATATACTATGAATTTGAGAGAGATAGAAAGTCTCTCTCACACACAGAGACGGGGTGGATGCATCGCAGCAGTTGGAGGGAGGGAAGGAAAAGGTAATATAATTATATTTTAATTTCAAAGAAAAAGAAAGAAATGAAGAAAAGGACAAAGAAAGAAAAGATAGCAAAGATCTTGGTTTAAAGAAATATATCAGAGTTGTTGGGCAAACAACATCACTAAAGTTTGTGGAATATAGGACTGGAAAGTAGAGGTACACATGAAAAATGGAGCTTAGAAAATCCACAGAGATTTTTCGCCATTCAGTATTCAGCTGATGACTGATCTGCTCTTGTGTATGGGGCCTGGGAAAGCCCACTCCAAGGGCTAAGAGATAAGAGCATCTCGCCAGCCCACACATGAGGCTAGAATGAGTGGAATTCTCACCAGTGAGCCTCATGATTTGCACAGTACTGAATAAAGGTAAGTGAATGGAATAGCCTCAGTATTTAAAAAATCATACAACCCATTAGAAATGCTTTGGTTTCTCCCAAGAACAGCTAAAAGAAAGAGCCTGAAGGATAAAATGTAACTGTGCGCTAGTCTAGAGTGGAGGAATATTTGCTGAACACAAATCTATGTAACATTGGCTGGGATGAGATTCACAATGACTGACCTCACACATTAAAAAAAAAAAATTACAAAACATGGACATTCAAAAGAGATGATCCATGATATGGAGGAAATCCAATTGACTGAAGCCAGCCCAGAGACAACACAGATGCTAGAGTTATTGAGCAAAGATATAAAAACTGTTATCTACATAATTCCTTTATCCAAACATGGAGTGGAAAGATGAGAAACATTGGAAAGGTCCAAGTGAATTTTCTTGAGATAGAGTGATTGTCTGAAACAGAAAATATACTGTATGTAGTTACCACTGAAGGATAAGAAGATAGTAAATCCCAAGGCACAAACTGGGAATGACTGTTATGAAATGTAAAAGAGAAGAAACTTAACAGAAATAATAATGCTGGTAGGCCAGTGTCAAGCAGCTTCATGTATGAATCATCAGAGTTGTCAAAAGGAAATAGAAAGATGAAAGTTAGGAAAGCAGAGAGCTATTTATTTTGGAAATTACTATTAAATGTATTCCAAATTTGAGAAAAACTGTAAACCTACAGATCTATGAATGTCAATGATATCCAAATATACAAAGCATAGAAAAGAAATCTACTAGAGGGAACAATTTTCCTAAACAACGTTAGAGAGAATTACTTTGTAAGTATCCACAGAACAAATGCGGTGTGTGTAGAGAACACTGGGAAGAGATAAAGCTACTGTGACCACAAAAGTTAGAATAGAATTGTAAAATGCAAATTCTGATTGGAGAATTTCATATACAGTGCTGTATTTCCCGTATTTTCACACCCTACTTCCCCTATCAATCCTCCTGTCCTCCCCACTTTCTCTCCAATCCATGGCTTTTTCTTTAATTATTATGTAATTATTTTAAAATTTTATTTAATGTATTTTATATTTTAATTATTATTTATTTTTATTTAATTATTATTATTTCACAGACAAACACATGCATACACACATGAACACACATGCATACACACACAGAGACACATGCATACACAGAATACAATCTGAAGAATATATTTAGTGTTGCTTCTATGTATATGTATTTAAATCTGACCACTTACGAATCAGAATCTAGGGGATCAGAATTCTAATTTTCCCTCTCTTAGCCTGTAGCCCTTCATCTAAGGCTGGGGCTTTGTGAGATGTCCCCCATTCACATTGGCACATCAAGTGGTAGTGTCACTGTCCTTGTTTAGGAAAATTTAGTGTTGAGATTTCATAGGTATTCCTTCTTTTTTATATATTGTAGACACTATCTAGTAGCAAGCATCCTGGTCCTCTGCCTCTTACAATCTTCCTTTTCTCTCCTCTGTGATGCTCCCTCAGTCTTAGGTGTAGGATTTGTATTATAGATGTATCTGTTGAGGTTGGGCACCATATAGTCCATTGTTTTCTGCATTTTAAGTGGTTGTGGCTCTCTGTAATGGTCTCTGCCTGCTGCAAAAAAGAAGTTTCTTTGATGGGTGTGAGATACAGTGTTCTACGAGCATAAAGGTAAGTATTTAGAATGCAGTTAGAAGTTGTTTGATTTAGAAAAGCAGCTGTCCCAGTTAGAGCTTCTATTGCTATGAAGAGACACCATGACCATGGCAACTCTTAGAAAAGAAAAAATTTAATTGAGGATGGCTTACAGTTCAGAAGTTTTGTCCATTGTCATCATGGCAGGGAGCATGGCTGCATATAGGCAGCCATGGTACTGGAAAGGTAGATGAGAGTTGTCCATCTTGATCAGTAGACAGCATGAATAGATAGTGACACTGAGTGTCGCTTGAGCTTCTGCAACCCCAAAGCCCCCCTTTACCCCTCTCAGTGACACACTTCTTTTAACAAGGCCACACCTACTCCATCAAGACCACACTTTCTAAGAGTTCCACTCCCTATGAGCCCATGGGGGGCATTTTTATTCAAGCTACCACAACAACACTAATAGGTTCTCCTCAATATTGCATGACTTCACCAGCCATGGGTAGTTGACAGTTTATGTTAGCAGACATGAACTCCTCTGTCGCGTCTCCCTCGACCGGCAAGAACGACGCAACCACTAAGATCTTCGCCAAGCGGTTTATTCAGGTCCCTTGTGCAGCAGCTTCTCTCTTTCTCCCCAGCCTACCCCGCAATATATACAATAATCATCACCAATAGTTAAATGCCACGTGGAGCTAGTAGATAGGTTGCCCAACCGTGATGTCAAATGGCGATATCAGGCACAGCCATAAA
>CM052718.1:37228445-37269426 GCA_028551405.1 Uromys caudimaculatus | reverse complement strand
ATGGGTGTACATGACTATCACCGCCCACTCCCGGGGCACACCAACCAATGGAGAGCACGCTGCCTCGGGGCTATATAACAGCGCCATTCTGGGGCCCCGGGGTCTTTCCTCATTTCATCATGCAATAAACGCATTGCTGCAGAAGGATCCGTGTGTCCGCGTGGGTTCTTGCTGGCGAGACCAAACAGCGCGCCGGACACTTTATTCTGTTTGGACTCTGTCATCTCTACTTGTTCCCAGCATGGTTGTGGGTCCATTTTCTCCAGTCTTGCTTTCACTTCCTTGGTTTTGGAATTGAAGTGTTATCTAATTGGAGTTAAGTATATGACAAGAACTGATAACTCCACGAATGTGGAAATGTATTTATTAATACATAGAAAATCAAATGAACATAGAGAAAAATATAATATGTGATTTCACTTTTTAAAATAGCTACACGTGTTACATATACTAAGATATATGTCTGCAAATTCATGTATAATATTTACATGAACATAAAGATTATGCCTGAATGGTAGGATTCTGAATTACTTTTACCAACACAGAAATTATTTTCTAATGGTTACTAAGATAAATCTTGCACATAACTCCATAATTAAACTATTCATCTTTCCACATGAGATTGAAAAGAACTGACACAGGATTTAAATAGCATCTCCCAACAATATTTGCTCAAAAGAGTTTCCTCCACACTCAAATATTTTCCAGTAAAAATTAACATCCTGCTTCCTAAATCCAATACTAAACCAAAATTGTCCTGTCCTTTTTTGGATACATATAAGTACATATATAGTAAAGTAAAAGTTTATGCCATATTTTGTAAAAGAAAACCTGTTGTAAATGAGATTTAAGGCATTTAATTAACTAATTCTTTTAGCCTTCTTCTAAAAATTCTTTCCCTACATTAATTCTACTTCAAATTTGTAATATAGTTAAATAATGTTAATAATATATTTAAATTCACAAGTCAAAATTATTATGAAGTTCATGTATCCCCACTAAATGGAAATAGTTTAGCCAATGGGCTAACACATGCTACTATGAGTTTAATTCATATATCATCCAGATTTTAATGAATACAAACTCATCAAAGTATCAATAATGCTAACAAAATGTAAAAATCTTAAGACAATATTAATTTAGTAGATTAAGTATATAAAAAACTATACATACTTACACCGATGCTTAAAACCAATATGACTTCCAGGAGAACTGTTTTAGTTTTGAGATAAGATTTGATAGCTGCTATTAGAAAATCTGCTTTTTGTTAGTTTTTGCTGTGTTTCATTTATTACGATCTATTTTATTTATACTTTCCAGAAAACCAATCAAGCGTTTTCTCCAAACAAACACTCAGACGAAATTGCATTTTTCCCTTCTGCTTAATATACTCTCCTCCAAAACACCAAAATGAGAGCCTGCGATTCAAACAACTGGCTTTGCAGATAGTCTACTTTGCTGATGAAGTTAGAACTTTAACATTCTGTCAGTTATCAGCACCATGTTAAAGGCAAGCTCAACCAGCTTGATACAACTGCACATTAGTTTTCTTAAATAATTGGTTCTTTCAGATATTATCCAAATATTTTCTAAGTAGAGTAGATATGTACATTAATATCTACATTTATAAATGTGTGTGTGTGTGTGTGTGTGTGTGTGTGTGTGTGTGTGTGTGTGTACATTTTCTAGACTGGATACAGTTTTCTTCACTAAGGTCTCTTCAAGCTCAATCTCTTGTATTTAGTGTGGGAATTGTTTTTACACATTGAATTTGAGTCTGCTATAATAGATACAAGGATGATGTGTGGGAATAGCATCTGACTTATGCTGTTACATTAAAAGAAAAAAACAAAGAAAAAACTTTATCTATGTTTATATGTCTATTGTTTATTCATATTCATGGAAATGTAGAACTATTGAAATGAAATTTGTTATTTTCTTTAGGCAACAACTGTCCTTTTGTCTTCTGAACAATTTTGAAAGACATTTCTCAATTTGTTTTACTGTGTGAGAAATTATGTTCACTCAAGTTCTCTGGCAGATGCTCTGATAGATTGTGGTCAATCCTTGACAAATAATTGGTTCAGGTATGACAGTGAAGATGAACCAGCTTTTGGGATTGTGATGCTTAGAACGTGAATCCCAACTGGATATAAATGACTCAATTAGGCAAAGAAGAGGACTTCTTAAGGGACCCATGGGAAACAATCTTATTGCCTTTTTCTCTGTAGTCCCCTTTCCTCTTCTAGAAGATGTGGGGTTTTGTGTGGTTTGGACTTCTTACAGGCTTTTCACAGAGAGTTGAGTCCCTTTTGGATGAAGCTCAGTTCACTGGAGAAAAGGGGTACTGTAAACCTATAGATACACACATGCATGCCCATAGGCCTCTTGGCCAAACCAACCACACAAGAAGGGTGTAGAAAAAATGGAACACCTGTGCATTACTGGCAGCAATGCATAGTTGGAAAACCACTACAGAGAGGAAGAATATGGCAGTTACAGAAGAACCTGAGAAACACTGGTCTCATTCTGCGATACACTTTCAGAAGAGATAAAATCATTATCGAAAAGACACTTTCATCTCCACATTCATTGCAGCATTATTCATAAAAGCACAGTGTCCAAAGAAGTCAGCAGAAGAATGAGATAAGAGATATATACAGGAGTAGTGTTCTGCTTTACAAAGGACAGAAACACTACCATGGTTAATAATGTGGATTATCCTGGAGGTGAACATTTCAAATTAATAAGAAGAGATAATGATGGTTACCATGGAAGAAGATTGGGAGAAGTGGAAAGTTGTTAGTTAAAAGATCCAAACTTTCACTTGTAGGATCAATAAATTTTGTGTATCTAATTTACAAATGATATTGAAAATACTGTACTGTTTACTTGAATCTTAATAGGACCAAATCTAGTATATTCTTAGTATATCTACATACAGAGATGCACAGATATACAGAAACAGATACAGACAGACATATGCACATGCATACATGTAGAGTGGTCACCATTAACAATGATTGACATGTTGAAAAATTTGGCTGTAGAAGCCATTGTGCAGAGTGCAGGGGTAGACACACCTCTCAGGGTATAACAAGAAAACTAAATCTACCTTTCTTCTGGTTTTTAAATTGTTTGAAGAAAATTAAATTTCCTCTCTATCCTGGCAGTTTGGATTGGGTTTTCTCTCTTTCAGAACAAATGGAGTCTTGACCATTACCATAGAAAGTGCAGACTAAGTAATAAAGCACAGTTAAAGATTGGATGGAGTGGACTGTCCTATAGTATTGTCATTTCCCTCTTGTCCAGAATGCCATATTGAAGAGTAATAACAAAATAGTAATCTCAGTACTCAGTAACATTAAAATAATATTCCCATACCTCTCAGAAAGCCATTTCATAAAACAACTTTACATTATTTTCTCTTTTTGCCTTTTAAAAAATATTTAGGAACTAGTCAAGTGCAAACAGAATCAGAAGTGCTATTAATTCTCAGGTACTGGGTGCCTATGAAAATGCCTTAGTCTCTTCTGCTTTTTCAAATTTCAACAACCATCTGAAGTGTTCACTAAAACCTCTCTTCTTCAAATATCACAACTACGACTCCAATAATGCTATATGCTTCTCAGGATGGAAGCCTGAATTAGAATTCTTCTTTGCATCATAGCTTATTTCTACCTTATTTCTGTTAAAGGAGACATCCAAAGGGCCAATAGTTCCCAGTAAAGCAATTGAATTTCTTCAGTGTTAGTACATTGTCCACAATCTAACCAAAATAAAGGACTTTGAAATTAACTAATGAATGGGTTGGTTTGTGAAGCGAGTTAGAGATGATTCTTGATAACTGTCATTTACACCTCTTTAATCTGTTACCACTTATTTATTTAAAGTAATTTATTTTTTAAAGATAATAACTAAGGTTATATAGCTAAATGAACTTCTGTGCAACTGTGGTTCAATTCCAGCTTGAACACTCAATTGCTGGCCATTTTAGCCACATTCACTACCCAGGCAACACAGGTGACATGGATGAATTGTAAAACACAAAATAATACCTCATTTGGAATGATTTTAAAGGATCGTTTGAAGATACTTAGCACAAGGTCTTGACATATGGAAAATTCTAAATGAACAGCAGAATTTTAAAATGTATGTTTTTATTGTAGGAAACCTTTTAAATCAGACATATTGATCTGACTATTTTATGCAGCTATGATTGTTATTGCATGAGGTAATTTGAGATTCTGCAGGGCACAACGTTCCATGGACACTTCCAGTGTCCTAATAGCTTATTGAAACCACTTGGGATGGATGGAAATACTCTGAAATTGTTTGTCTTTTTAATTGATTTATCTTAAGCAAAGTGCCAACTCTGTACCTTGGATGCTGTTTCTGTCCAATCAATTTGAAGCACACTTCCGTTTAGAAGCTTGTTGAGACCGTTCCATGTAGGATTCATGTGTCTGGCCTCTAAGGCTCTACAGTATTTCTTGAATTATACTTTCCACAGACCATTGTCTAAGCATTTCATTCATTCAGCTGGTCCCTTCAGTGTCTAAGAGATATTTACTGGATACTCAGTTGTTCTGGGTACGCTGAAGAGAGTAAAATAAAAATGAACAAGTTATGACATATGTGCCGAGGGAATATTATTTTTGTACACCTACTTGGGACATTGTCAGCCATTTTGCAATCGCAATTGATGTTAGCTGAAATCAGAAACAAAAGTAGGATAGAACTGAAAATATTGCATCTCTAGCTATAAGGAAGTTTTATATGTATAATCTTTACAACCAGGTGAAAACATTAATATCACCAATGGTGACGGAATCTAATTCATCTAGGAGACAAATATCTGGGCACAGCTGTGAGGGAATTTCGAGATGAGGTTAAGTGAGGTGGGAAGACCCATACCTAAAAGTGAGTAGCACTATTCCCTGGACTGGCATCCCAAACTGGAAATAAATGAATGAATGAATGAATGAATGAATGAATGAATGAATGAATGAATAAATGACAGAAAGAACAGACAGAAAGAAAGGAAAAAGGAAAAAAGGAATCCCAGGTGAACTCCAGCATCTATCCATGTGCTTCCTGACTCTGGACACAATGTGAGTAGCACCCTCCTGGCTCCATACCTTCTTTACTGTGATGGATCTTATCCTATGGAGCAGCCAAAATGATTTCTTTCTGCCTTCCTTAAACTGCATGGTAACAAATTTTGTCAACTAAGTCCATTTTTGACAAACAATGTCTTAGTCATCAAACAGTGTTCGGACTACCTAATGCTAGTATTAATTTTTATATAGAAAGAGGTTTAAATACTTGATGGTTACTGGTAGTTGCTGCCACAAATCCCCAACCACACTCAGTCATAGCAATTTGCTGAATGCTTACTTTAAATAGTCATTTCTTTTCTAAGTGAATCACTACCCTGGCACTAGTATCATCTTTATTTTCCAATAGCCAACTCAGATAATGGCATCAAAAAGAGTCTCAATGAGGCTGCATGCCTTACCAGTGAAACAAATAAACTTTTCCAACTCTTTAAGACCTCTACAACTTATATCAATCACTGTTGCGTGATTTTATAGGGGAGGTTTCATAATTTCAAACATTTCATAAAAGAAAGCATCTGAACTCATACAGGAAAGGAAAGTACAAGTTATTGGAAAGTTAGTTAATATATGTTGAATAATTAGCAGTATATTCAATATATCTATATCTATATATCTATATCTATATAATTGTTTAGCTTTTAGAAGAAGGACAATAGTTTTAATTTTATTTTATAAATTTTAAGATAGTTTTGTCCACATTAAAACTCAATTTCAGGGGGATTTAAAAAGCTTAAATGAATTCACCATGGTCTCATTAGTAAAATATTTTTAAGATTTATACTCTCATTTCCTTCACAGAATTAAATGTCTTTTCCTTACCTGTAGGAACTCTACCCTAGAATGCTTTCTTTCAAGGTCCTTTACATTTTTATCAGAACACTCAACACTAAAATTTGCCTTGTTTTTTTAAAAATATAAATGTCTTCTATTCTTCATTTTCTCCACACATGAACCTACATTTTGCTTTGCCTTTAGACCTGGCCATTAGAGTGCCCCACATCTAAGAATCCTTCCATTTTATAATTGTATTGTGTGCTCTCAGTTAAGTCTAGCTCAGTTGTGGGGAAGTACTAGCTTTCTTGTTCTCTAAACTCATGGGGGTGAGTTTCAGAGGAACTGTCTCATCCACTGTTCCCTGTATCTGCAGGTACATAGTGGCCGCAGAGAAACACTTGATAGATGGCAAGATCAGGGGATGAAGTTAGGATTTAGAGCCACTTTGGGCAACTCCAAAGCTGTTGTGGCTAACCTTATGCTGTGTAGTGTTGCTTTAGAGTCTTCTACTGAGAGTGCCACATACATAGAATCCAAGATGGGCTTCACTTCCTCTAGGAACTTATCTGTGGATGCCTGGTTTCTACAGAGTGAGAGCCCCCTAAACTACAACACACCTTTCCCATAGCATGTTTTCCAGTGGCTCACAGGACTAAAAGGCAAATTTATCTTTTACCTTGATGCTTTTTCCTCTTTCATTCTGCTTACATGGAACATTTCCTTTCTTGAGCCAGCACATCTATAATGGGCATGGTGTGGTCTTCATCCCTGTGGTACATATCACTACACAGCACCAGTTGCTTCATCACTTGAAATATAGCATATGTCCAGGGTTAGCATGTGCTGAGGAATTTTCCATTTTCAGCTCTTCATATTCTACGAACTGCAGGGTTTGATTTGATGTTGGATGTTCATGTTTGTGACAAATAAAGGCTATTTTCTACTCTTATTGTTTCATTTCTAGCATAGTCCTGGACAGGCATGTCAGGGACCATTTATTGTGGCTACAGAGCTGTGACCACAGCTCCTGAACCATGTGATATACATTCTCTGTTCTGCTTTTTATAGGGCAGCTGTTTCTCAGAGGATCAAGCTCAGGTATCGCTAGGGTGAGTTATGAGTCCTAATCAACTTGGTCATGCTTTGTGGCCTGGGAACAGCCAGAGTGCTTCCCGTTTATGATTTGAGAGTGCACTTTGTGCAGCCTGTGGAGCAATTAGCCAGTCTTTGAAATGGATACCTTGTAAATACATCTATTCCTTGGAGAGCCATCACAACATCTTATCATGGGAGTGGAGGCCAAAAGGTGGTCACAATGACAACTGCCTTAGTTTTGCCTAAAAGACATGCAAGCCAGAGGAAAAACTGAGTCCAGAGAGGAAAAAGCAAAACTGACAGCCATAGAAGAACGTGAAGATATACATTGTTGGCCCTTAAGTCATTAATGTGTGAAAGACCCCATACCATGAAGGCTTAAAGTTAAAAGGACATGCTATTTACAGTATCTGAACATTAAACGGTGTTTCTAAATGTAACAGTATTTATATGAAAGAACTGTCCTGAAAAGCTTGCAGAAGAACAGACAACAATATTGTTTCAGGTCTAAGTGAAAACTCAATCTAAAGGAAAGTGAGTGTTTTTATCTTTTTGTATAATTTCCTACTTTTATTTAATCCACAGTTGACCAGGGTCATTTGCTAATTTCAAACACTTGCATATCTATGTTTTGACCAAATACATCCCCATTTGCTCCTCTCAAATTCCTCTCTTCTCTACTCTACCATTTTTTCTTACCACCCAACTTCATGTGCTCTATTTTTTTTTAACTCATTGAGTCTACTTAGTGATATCTGTATGTGCATGTGTGTAGAGTTGTCTACTGTAGCATGAGTAGTCTCTAAGGGACTATATCCTTGAAGAAACCCTACTTTCTCTCCCATGAAAGGCTCCTCAGCTAGAGGTGGAACGTCATCCCATCTCCCCTCTCTAGCCTTTGTCTTTCACACATCAATGAATTAAGGGGAAGCAATTGATATCTTCATGTTCTTGTTTGGCTTGACATTGCGTAAGGCTTCTGTAGGCGGTCATAGCTGTATCAGGTTGTATATCAGTGGCATTGTCATATCTAGCAAATATTGTTTCATTGCAGATGTCTGCCACTTTCTGGCTTTTACAGTCTTTCTGTTCCCTCTTCCATGATGATTTCTGAGCCTTTGGGGAAGGGGATATGATGTAAATGTCTCTCTTCAAGTCGAACATACTACAGATTATTATTCTCTGTATATTGACCACTGTTAATTTCTGTTTTGATTACTATCTGCTGAAAAGAAACTTCTCTGATGAAGGTTGAGAGATACATTAGTCTATTGGTATAAAAAGAATAGCTTAAAGGGAAGTTTATTACCAAGACCATTCAGCAGAATAATAGTAATAGGTTCCTCCCTAGGGCCCATGACCTATCTAGATGGATGGATCTTTTCTTTTCTTTTTTTTACCCCAGTTGATGGTACAAACATGAGATTCATCATGTAGACCTGGCCTTGAATCCAATCAGAGAGCGACTGGTGACTACCACAACAGTTTTGTCACTATTTCACCAGTACGTCTATCTTGCCAGACTAGTTACTATTGTAACCCCGTGTTCACAGCTGACCAAGACTACTAGTCACTTTGTCCCTAGCATCATGCATAGAGTTTTCCAGCACTATGAAATTTAAGCACAGCATACTTATTGTTCCAAAACAAAACTCCAAATATCATCAGAGTTTTTACCCATCTTCTCTTTCTATAGATTCTATAAAACACTGACTCATTTGCTTTCTGATTCTTTAGATTTGTATATTCTGAATATTGTATGTAAGTAGAGTCCTATAGTCTGTGAACGTATGGGAGGGAGGTGAAAAAGAACTTGTGTCCTAAGAAGTTTCTGCTGATTTGAACTGTGTGTTAAAGCTGCCTCTATATCACAGTTTGCCTTAAAATTTTATTTATAATGTGGCTGGAGAAATGACTTAGTGGCGAAGAGCATCTGCTGCTCTTGTACAGGATCTGAGTTCAGTTCTTAGCAGAGCTCACAACTTCTTATAACTCTAGTTCCAATGTTCTCTCTATATTCCATAGGTACCTATACACATTTGTTTTCTCTCTTTCTCCCTCACATAAATAAAAAAAACCCAAATCTTAAAAAATGTGCATGCATAATGAACTATAGTCTAGTTATATGTAAATCTGACTGTGTAACAGACTCTAGTGACAAATAACTGAGTTTTAGCCAGACACAAATGGCCAATTGTTCAAATCATGCTCCAAATAATGACAGTTGCTATCTGTAAGCAGACAGGGTGTCTGTATTCCTTATTTCCGTTTTTGTACCACCATTTTGTTTTCCTGGCTATGAATATAATATACCCATGTGACCAAGTATGCATTCTGAATTCTCTTTGGTTGAGACTACAGCACAACTCTAGGGTTACTAATAAAAACATTTATATAAGACACTTAAATCATGTATGTGTGCATGCATGTGCATGCTTGTGTGTGTGTGTGTGTGTGTGTGTGTGTGTGTGTGTGTGTGCATGTGCACATGTGGCATGTGTGTGTAGAGGTCACAGAAGAATGTCTGGTGTCCCACTCTTTCACATTCTGACTTATCCCCTCCAGAGAAAGTTTGAACCTGGAGCTTGCTACGTTTTGGCTAGATTGACTGGTCAGTAAGCCTCAGAAATTGTCCTCTATCTACAGCCCCTTAGCACAGGGGTTGCAGGCCCAGGTAGCAGTGCCCAGCTTTTTGTGTAGGTGCTGGGATCCTGAACCCAGGTCTTCATGCTTGCTTACATAACAAACCATCTCTCCAGAACCTGTAATACTGTTTGTTAACACCTCACATTGACTATTTAAGATGGGTACTTAAAATATGAAAATTAGAAATATTATAAAACTACTGCAACTAAAGTGTCGTGGTATGGATAGAAAAACACAAACCAGTGAAACAGAATGGACTGCTCGGAAATAAATGCACACGTTAATGGTTGATTGATTTGCCACAGAAGTCTCAAGAACACATGGGGAATGATCAGCTTTTCAATAAGCAGTCTTAGGAAAGCCAGCTGCCAGTAGAAGCGTGGAACTTGACCCTTGCTTCACACTACGTGCAAATTCAAATGAAAAATAAGTCAATGACTTAAGTGTAAGACTTGTGATTCTAAAACTACTGGAAGGAAACAGAGGAAAAGCTTCATGACATGGCCTGGGAGTGACTTGTTGGATAGAATCTTGAATACACAGACAAGAAAATCCTTCTACTTCATGCATTTTCCTACACTTTATATTGTTCCATATATATATATATATGAAAGGACTTGCTAAGAGTTTTATATGTGCCAATTAATAGTAGTTTGTCATCTAAATAGTAATTCCTCTTGTGTTTCTTTTATTAATCTTTACAAAACATCACAAATGTGTCTAGTATAATTTCAGGTCATGGTACATTCTTGTGTCGTGATGTACTCAGTAAAAGTAATTAGTAATTTCACTAATTACTTATATTTAATAAGATTACTTTTCTAATATAATCATTTAATTTCTGTGAGTAGACATTTAATGAATTACTTGAGTAACAACATGGTTTTGAGTTGGAAAATCATATTAAAAATGATGTATTATGGTATATACCTAAGGATCCCATGCTGGCATTTTATGGAGTTTCAGGAACCAGAGGATGGTCAGCTCAGAGACCCAGTGTAGAACCAAATATGACTGGCAAGAAAAGTCAAAGAAATGATTCCTAATGCTATTCTTCTATATTTATATATACGTGTTTAGCCCAGTTGCCATCAGAGAGGCTTAGCAACTGAGAAGGAGCATGTACAGAGACCCACAGCCAAACACTAAGACAAGCCAGGTGATACCTGAAGAAGATGTGGAGGGAGAATTCTAGAAGCCAGAGGGATTAAGGGTACCACAAGAAAATTACCCACAAAATCAACTAAGCAGGGCTCATAGGGGCTCACAGAGACTGAGATGGCAGTCACGGACCCTGTATGGGTGTGATCTAGGTCCTCTGCATAATCTTTATGGTTATGTAGCTTGGCATTCTTGTGGGACTCCTAACAATGGGAGTGGAGGATGCCTCTGACTCTTTTGCCTTTGCTTGGGGCCCTTTTCCTCCTACTGGATGGCCTTAGTCTCATTGTAAGTTCTTAGGCCATGCTGGGTTGATATCTCTGGTATCTCTGGAAGGACTGTTTGTTTGTTTGTTTATTTATTTATTTATTTTTGGAAAGGAAACAGAGTGGGAGTGGATCTAGGGGAGAGGGAAGGTGGGGGATACTGGGAGGAGTGGAGATAGGGGAAACTGCAGTTTACATATCATATATGTAAATAAAAAAATTCTAAAAATGTAAATAATTTTTAATAACTAGATATAAGCTGAGTATTAATACAGAGTTGATGAAAATAATTTTACATTCTCGTTACTTATATATAATTTATATATAAAAGTTTTTTAAGTTTTGTAAGATAAATTGAATGAATTAAATTTGGAAACAATGTATATAAAAAGAAGATTAAATATAGTCATTTTCAACTTAAAAAATGAAGTATTGCTGCTCTCAATATGAAGGACCATTATTATCCATTTTTCAGGTTGTAGGCTTTGATAGCATCCTTTATTTCTGTCTGTATTCACTTCTAATATTCAAGCAAGTATCAATTGCCCTCTTCAAGTTCATAAGAATCTTTAAAATACTGTTTCTGTAATACATTGCCATTTTTTGTTCTCTCTTTGATTTGTGTATGTTTATGTGTGTGCAGTAACATATACACATATGCACATGCATGTGGAGCCAGGGGACAATTGTGGGCATTATTCCTTAGAAGCTATATACAAAACATTGCCAGTTTTCTTATTTTAATTTTCTATTACTTCTTTTCTCGATCACAAAACAACCTTTTAGTTTTGCTATTTTATTATTAATTTCAATAATAATTTTTATATTAAATTTTCTTTATTCTTGGGAACTCCTTTTTATTTTTTCAAGAGAAACACAACTTTATTCAGAGGCAAAAAGCAAAACTCAGGGTAGGGGCACTAGTCAGAAATCATGTTCAGCTTTCTAAGTTAGTATAAAGAACTGGCTTTGCACATATACAATGCAACTTGATCATATTCTACCCCCCACTTACCTTTATTACTTCCCCCAGTTTGTGAAAGTTGCTAGTCTCCTTCCACCATTTCAATTCCAGGGATTTAAATCAGGTCATTAACTTTGGCAGCAGACACATTTACCTGAGTCATTTTGCCATCCTCAGGAATCATACTGTTAGTTGACGCATTGGGTACCTACCTGCCTTTGTTACTCATTGTATCTTCTGTGAGTAAAGTGTGATGCTGATATTTATTGATGGCTTATGAGATGCTAGGCAAGTTAACTGGCCCTAAGAGGCCAGAGATCAAAGATATGGTATGCAAGAATTTTTCTGTGCTTCTTGATAACTTGATCGCAATCATCCATCTAGGGATAGAGGCAAAGGGCCAGAATAAGTTTGTTTAAATGTTCAGTGTTAGTAGTAATAGTCTTGGGTATTGTCTCCATTGAGGCTACTCAGACTATTACCTTCCCAGTGTCTGACTTTGACTGCACATTTAATTATCTTTTCTTATTGTGAAATCCTGTAAGACATAAGAGTTAGCTAGTCATAGTCTGTACTAGCTTCTTAATCTCAGTTTATGAAATGCAAGGACAGAACTGAATGTAACAGCCCTAGAGGAAACTCACCCAGTGATACCAATCATATATCCTCTGGCTAGTGCCTGAACAAGTGTGTGTGTCTGTGGCCTTTTAATCAATCAACTGGTCAGAGAGAGGGTTTTGAAGACCATCTTATTACACAAACACCTATTTCTTTTTTCTAAATATTCTGTCTATCAGCCCCAGCTATTTGTTAGACTTCTTTTTTTGCGTAAAAATATTATTATTATTATTATTATTATTATTATTATTATTAATTTATTCTCAATCCTGCTGTTGCTTCCCTTCCAGTGCCCCATCCCACAGTTCCTCATCCCATTCCTCCTCCCTCCTGTCTCCAAGAGAAGATGCTCCCCCACCACCAGGCCTCACTCTTTCCTGGGGCCACGAATCTCTTTTGAATTAGGCACATCTTCTCCTACTGAAGCCAGACCAGGCAGTCCTCTGCCAAATATGTATCAGGGGCCTCAGACAAGCTTTTGTATGCACCTGGTTGGTGGCTCAGTGCCTGGAAGCTTCTGGGTGTCCAGGTTAGTTGAGACTGCTGGTCTTCCTATAGGATTGCCCTCCTCTTCTGCTTCTTCCATCCTTCCCCTAATTAAACCATAGAGGTTCCTGACTTCAGTCCAATGGTTGGGTATAACTATCTGTGTGTCTCAGTCAGCTGCTGGTTGGGTCTCACAGAGGACAGCCATTCTAGGCTCTTGTCTGTAAGTAGCATCAGTAATAGTGTCAGACTTTGGTGTCTACTGACCAATGAGAGTTTATATTCCATTATCATATACAAATATGGGAATAATAAACTTGATTGTATGTGATTATGTTCTCCAATAAGAAAACTCAGCTGGAGAATGTCTATTGTTATAAGTGACTCAATGCAAAAATCAAATATGTTACAAAATGATATGTTTTGTGTAATGCTTGTGTAATGTTTTTAGTTAAGGCTGATAAAATAGGCTAGCATTGAATCAAGGACCATTTACCCTAGCAGAGGCAGCAAATAAAATTTAATGTGCCTGGTCCATAGCTAGGCATGGATTCTATGGGTGTTGGTGTCATTGGCAAGGGAACACTGCTGTGTCTCAGTTGAATCTTTTAGTAAACACAGTTCTTTGGTGATAAGAGCTCCCACTTCCTTGGAGAAGATAAAGATGTCTCTCTGCTCATAGTTCCCTACTGGAAGGACACAGAGCTTTAATCTTCTCATGGGAATCTCTGAATATCATTCAGAGACTGTTACACGCAGTCAGTTCAGAGGAAGGAGAGTGTCTTCCCACATCACTTGCTGACTGTTTCCAAGAGGATGCGTGCAGTTATTTTAGTGAGTCACGGAAACCCCAGGAGGCAGCATACATTTCTCAGTTTTGTGCTTCCCTTTCATACTCTGCGCTGTCCAGAGAGAATTAAGGTGGAGAGCAGAGAAGTAATGAGAATTTAAAAGGAGGAGAGTGTACTGGAACAAAAACATCTGTGGAAAAAGGCCAAATCATGAAGTCACCAGTAGTGTGCCACTATGTGGCCTCGGGTAAATCATCTAACTGCAGTGAGCCTTGATTTCCTTATCAGCCCATTTCTGCATTCATGGAACTTTAGCCCAATTCTTTTATTCTTTCCTGAGTATAAAGAGAATTAAAGATTAACAAAAATATGTAGTATTATTTTTATGTTTTGTGTTTATTTTGGAAAGTATAAAAAGCAGCTCACACAAATGTGCTTATGTTATGGGACAGCGGAATCATATAATTGCATCTGTATTGCCTGCAAATGGGAAGGGTCATAAAACTGCATCTGTATGGCCCATAAGTGTAGCGGAGTGCCTCACTGCATCTGTGTGATCGGTAAATGGGAAGGATCACATGAGTATATCTGTAAGGTCTACAAATAAGGACACTCTTTCTTGGTTAAAATCGTTATATTCTTTCTTCTGGATAATACATGCCATATTTATACATATTATGTATGTATAAATAGCAGGATTTCTTATCACTGGCATTATTGACATTTAATCAGTACAAGTCTTTTATATGGGGACTGTTCTGGGCAATGTGTGGTATTTAGCAATAACTTTGATTTCTACTCAGTTGATGCTAGAAACAACAAACCCTGTGAAACTGAAAGCACAGAGCAATTTTTTTTTTTTTGGTTGAAAATACATCATAGGTGGTTATGTAGGAATAATGCTACCAGAACTATATTAACTGTTAATATTTATATTAACTATAAATATATGAAAACCATTTGTTTGTTGATTGGGTTATTTCTGAAACAGTAACTTACAGGTCACCTACTTGATACCAAGATTCATGTTAGACACAAGCTAGTGGATTTCAGCAGAAGACTAGCTGTTTATGACATGAGGCTGTACACATCTATAATAGAATCATGAACATATTGTTATGAGAACAGAAGTTAAGTCTGTCTTAAGGAGAGAGTGATTTTGGAAGTATTCTCTAAGGACCACAGGAAGGATTCCAGAAGTAATCAATTATTTCAATTTTCCCAGCATTGCACATTTCCTAAACAATCAATCACTTATTTATCTTACTGCACATAGCAAACTGATAATCTGCTTATTTCTCCAATTCTGTTTTTGGTGGGATAAGCTTTCTGAGTTTGGAAAGTGCCAGAGATACTCTTTTAAAAGCACTGAAGTAGGAAAGTCACATGCTATATCAATGACTAAAACACACAGAGTCTCTGGCCTCTAGAACTTAAGAGTCTGCAGAGAAAAACTCTAGACCTTTATCTCTAACTTCATATCATGCTTAGTAACAAAGGATGTTTCTCTATGCTTCATTTTTCTTAGCTGTAGGTAGGATGTGGTGATCCCAAAATTTCAGCATCTGGCTTTTCATTTCTCAATAGATCTTACATTCCCTGAGATCACTACTTTCTTACAAAGTGAAAAATTGCTGCTTGATTTTAGTAATGAAATCAATGCTAAAGCCATTTAGTTTACAGGTCCTGGTGGATAAGAAGTGATACAAACTTCTTGGGGAAGACACCTTTGCCTTACTGAAAAGAGTTAGAATGTAAGGAAGCTTAGAGAAAGTGAGAGATAAAGATATATTTGAGGTATTGTATTTGCTTCTAGACTACTACATCAATCTTAATGAGTTTCCTTTCTTGCACAATGTGCATGGCTAAAAGCTCTTTGTGCAATAGAAATAAGTCAAGGTTGTGACTTGTCTGTGATTCACACCTGTCCACATTTCCTCCCTAGCATGAGACTTGACTCTTTCTTTTGTTGAGGACAACTGAATTTCAAACTTTTGGTCAGTTAATAAAATTTTATCCACCCATGAGATTGAAGAGTGAAACTATACTTGCCAATGGATTTATTATACTAAGATGGAATTTAGAAAAAGAAAATTGTTTCAGGGGTCTTTATGGTAAAGTCTTATTAAAAATAGAATTTAAGAATCATTAAATTTATCTTAGTTTTAGAAGTGAGAATAGTGTTATCTTTAGAGTGAAGGATAGAAAAGAGTGTACAAAGGATCTAAGATGCTGATAATGTTCAGATTCTTGGTACAAATGTTGGTTATACATATTGTTCAGTTTATGAAATTCCATTAAGATAAATATATGTGATGTCTACACCTTCCTATATGTATGTTTTTCCTCAGTAAAATGCTACCAGCACTTGGTGGATGTAGGAGTATAAAGCCATCCTGGGTTACATAATCCTATACCTACACAAAACAAAATGAGAAAAAATACCACAAAAATATATACATGTACACAATTAAATTCTACTAAATTCAGTAAAAGTTGGAGGTATCAGGGTATTATGAATATCTCAATGTTGCAAGAAAACTACCATTTCCTAAAAAAATGAGCATCTTTGAGAACACTAATTGAGAAGGTCAGGACATGAGACATAGTACAAAGGATGTCTATCAGTATGTGCTCAGACTGTTGACCACCTGCTCCGATAAGAAACCTGACATGGAGTCAACAAATTACCAAAGTCTTGAGAGTTTGTAAGAGCTTGCCTGGAATTCTAATCATTTTTTTAATGTTATATTTTGTGGTCTTTCAATTCTATTATCCCAACAAGAAATACTTTCCTTTAACTCTGACTCAGGGATGAGTCAGAAAAGCAGGAGTTGCAGACACATAGATGTCACAATGAAATAATTTTAAATATTAATTTAACAATTGATCTTTTTCATACCAACTCTATAAGGATGTCATCTGTATGCTAGTTACTCTTCAACTAAGCAGTTCTTTTTCTTAAAATGGGACTGAACAAATGAATGAGTTGATGAATTGAGAAAGGAGACTGAATGAGTAGATTGAGGAAAGAGGAGACAGATTTGGGAAGGTTGTCATATTCCATCAGCTCAACACATTCCTTTTAGTTTTGGTTTTTCATGACCTATTAAACACATAGAAAAAAAATCATATACACACAAAAAGTCACATCTATTTGCTTATATACAATATTTATGTGTATGTGTGTAGATACACATTCCTCCCACAGACAACTCACTTGGCCTGCAACTTTAGGGACCTCAATGTCCCTAATTATAGCTTATGTTACAAGCTACACAGAAGCGCTGCTGATCCCAGCTCTGGCATGACTCCTATTTAAACAGACTTCCCAGAAATCTCAGGCAGATTGCCATGGTAAGGAAAAAATTTACGTCAGATTTTGAGCAGGGGAATCCGTCAGGGTTGGTGAGGAAGGCAGAGGCGAGTTATTAAAGGTAGGAAGAGGGAGACCTTTCATGGACCCTACAGCTGGTCATTATTTCCAGAGGAAGAACAAAGTGGCTGTTCTTCTGCTTTGGCTTGCTGTTGCCTTGAATGCTTGGTTTTGAAATCCAATGGCTGCCCAAAGATTCCTTTGGGGACCAAATGAGTCTGGAGAGGATGCTGAGGAACATTTTGCTAGCTCTCTTGATGGCTGCCCATAGTTAAAAGATTTCTTTGTATTAATTATGGATAGTCTTTCATGTTCTCTATAGTTCAAAGACTAGGATTGAAATGACCTCAGAAAAGATTTAGTCAGAGTTGTTTCTATTCAAGGAATTGTGTATATATCAAAACACCTTTCTTAAGTCAGTAAATGTTTACTTAATATGGCATTGCCCCAAATGTTCAAGTACAATTCGTTTTCCAACTAGTAGGAATCTTGTCTGGTTTTGTTGTTATTGCTTTTAAAAGAACAATGACTTTTCTCATTTTTGCTCGATTTTTTTTTTTACAATATATTCTGATCACTTTTCCTCTCCACCAACTCCTCTAAGATCTTCCACACTCACCCAAGTCCACACCCACTTTTTCTCTCTTTCTTAAAAAAAATCAAACAAAACACTAAAACATATATAATATTGCCCTTCCATTAAACACTAAGCCAAGAACTAAAATATACAAGCAAAGATATGTAAGACAAATAGAAAAAAAAGCCCCAAAGAAAGCAATATGAGACAATGACGCTACAAAAATACCGTAGAGTATGTTTTATATTGGCCAACTATTCTTTCGTATAGAAGTGTGGTTAATATACCCAGTGAGACTCTGTTAGGGAAAACTAATTTTCCCTTGTAAGCCACATCAATTGCAGATAGCTTCTTGGTTATGGGAAGGAGCTCATGTCAACTCCCTCATCTTTACTTTTGGACTCTGTTTGGCTTGAACTAGTGCAGCTCCTGTTCAAGCTGCCACAGTTACTGTGAGTTCATATGTGCATCTGTCCTATCGTCTGTAAGACACTGCTTCTTTGAAGTCATCCATCATCTTAGGCTCTTAAAATCTTTGTACCTTTTCTTTGGAATAGATCCCTAAGACTCAAGATGGGTGGGGTTGATGAATACATCCCATTTAGGCCTGAGAAAGAACAATGGATTCTTATTGGTGTCAATAATTTAAAAAAAGCTATTCTCAATCTTTGAGCCTTCTGGAAAGCCTTGATGTGCCTCAACTTGAGCGAAAGAGATCTTAGAAAGGGAAGTTTCTTTGTAGAAGTCTTTAAAAAGGTTTTGACTGTCTAATGAAAAAGACTGTTTCATAATCATAGATCCTATACCTCCTTTGACTTGAACCATGATTGTTGCTGCCTTTCAGAAAAGAGCATAATGGCAAGAAAGTTATTGACATTTTAACCTTTATTTCATTCGTTGTGTGTAGGTGTGTGTGAGATGGTGTTTGACATATGCACATGGTTCCCATGCCATAACACATGTGCAAAGGTCAGAAGAAAATCTGTGGAGTTGGTTTTCTCCTCCCACCTTTATGTGGATTTCAGGAATCACTTAAAGTCTTCAGGCACGACATCAGCTTCCTTAACCCATTGAACCTTCGTGCTAGCCACTACTGACATTTTTGATGTGCTGAACCAATTTGAGAGACTCCTTACCTGGAGATACCTTATTACGTAACCGCCAGAAGTCACTATTGCTCTATTTGTGATAGAAGAATTATACTGTCAATTCTAGGTATGTTATCAGGGGAAGGGTGTGGTAGACAAAGGGTTTACTGCCTAGCCCCTGTGGAAGAACTACTGATATCTGCATCCATCAGCTCCTTTGGTGACTGGTGCATCTACAGAAGTGCCATCTAGCTTGAGGTCTCACCTTCCTTGGGTGGCCTATAACTTCTGACAAAATGAATCAGGGGCAAAAATACTTAGTTATTTTTAGCCTGTGTGGGTCTCTAGAAGAGGTAACATTTCTTCCAGAACTCTCCAGCCGACTAACTGAGCCTTTGTTGGGTTAGCATCCCATTAGTGGCCTGGAAGAAATAGGAAGAAAACACCATTAATGAGTGAGAGCTTTGGGTGTTATCCTTGGACTCTGAGGATAGAAGGCAAAGGAAGTGGGAGACAGAAAGATAGATGGGGAAAATAAAGAGAGATGGGAGTAAAGGAGAGACATGCGTTAATCCACTATTATAGTTGGAGATTTCAACAGTCTTCTCGCAGAAATGGACAGCTTTAATAGACAGAAAATCAGTGAGGCCATTGTTGAGCTCTACAACTCCATCAATCACTAGATATAATTGGCATAGTTAGGCTACTTCATCCAACAATAACAGCTTGCATGGAACATTCACCAGGATAGACCAAATTTTGGGCCATAAAACACACCTTAAAATTTAAAATAATACAAGCCATACAGTGCCTGCTTTCAGACATTTGAACTTAACTGAAAACCAACAGGCAGATAACAGAAAAAAAATCTTCCCAAATCTGAATATTAAGCAACACATTTCCAAATATACATTGTTCAATGGATGAATCTTAATAAAAACAAAAAGAAGTTGAGGTGGATGAAAATCAAAGCATACAACAAAATAAGAATTATAAAACATCAACCAGTTATGAGCATGTATATTGGAAGAGAAGAAACCTCTACAACTATTCTAGGGATCTAAAGACGATGAATTCATTAAATCCAATTGAAAAGAAGGAAAGGGAGAGTAAAAGTTGGAGCAAAGATCACTGAAATGGAAGAAAATTTAACAGAGATTAACAGTAGTACCAAAAGCTGATACTTGGATTAAAAAATATAATCAAAAAAATTGATAATCCTATGTAGTGGAAGAGAACATGTTACTGTTATTAAAACACATACTTAAAGATCCTACAGACATTTGGAGGCTCAAAAGGGAGTGTAGACAGCTCTGTACCTTTGGGCAAAGCATGGGATCTTTTTCCATGAGTGGTTTTGTGATCAAAGTAAAGACAGAGAGGAATATCACAGTCATGGTGCAAACAAATGGTTTGAAAATGTCTTCCTCTGAGATTTTAGTAGTTAAAAATTCTAGAAATCATTTATTCAACATGTAAACATTAGCTGTGTAAGTTACCATTCAGGAAAATCTCTAACAGTACAACAACAACAACAACAACACACACACACACACACACACAGAGAGAGAGAGAGAGAGAGAGAGAGAGAGAGAGAGAGAGAGAGAGAGGGAGAGAGAGAGAGAGAGAGAGAGAGAGAGAGAGAGAGAGAGAGAGAGAGGAGACAAAGAGAGAGACAGAAACAGAGACAGATGCAGAGAGATAGAGAAACACAGAGAAGCAGAGACACAGACAGAGGTGTTAGACACCTAAGTAAATCAGTACTTAACAGGCATGATTATAGTTTGTACTAAGAGAAGCCATGGCATTTTCAGTGTATCTGTGATGAATTTTTTAAAGCTGGGATTTAAGCATACATTAAAGCAATACCCAATTTAAACATCAATGAAAAGCAGGAGAAGTGCTTCAAATTTAAGCACATGTGTATATCAGATGTTTTCTTCTGCTAGACCATTTACAATCATCTGATGCAGATGGATTCCTGGCCTGCTGAGTGAACTAATTAATAGTTGATAAGTTTCATCATGGATAAAATGATTTCTGCTACCGGAGTTCAGCATCCTTCATCAGAGTGTCCAGGGGATACCATGATGTTTGCCACTCTGGTTAATCAAGAAGACTAAATTTACAAGGAGGGTTAAGAGAGGTCAGGGTGATAGAAAAGCTATTGCATTTTCATTCTAGAATTCATGATAATCTACTTACATATACCTCTAGAGGGATAAGGGGAAACAATTCCAAAGATCTCAAAATGAACAATAATTTCAACTATTTCATGCCTTAAAAGAAAATTGGCAACAAGTATTGGTAGTAGGTAGAAAATACTGTATTAATATATTCATTTCATTATCATTTGTTAATTGTGCAAAATGTTTCATTATGTCTTTTTATGTATGTACATCATATACTTTGATCATTTTCAGTCCTTTACTACCATGTTCTGTTCCCCTACCCAGAGTTCTTCCTCTAAGTCCAACCCCTTTTTCTACAATAAAGATGTATCATCTCTATGCTTTATTTATTCAGTAATTATTATTGTTACATATATACACACATAAATACATGCTGCTGAGTCCATTTAGTTTTGCACAGATGCATGATTTTAGATTGAAGGGTTGACTACTTGGTACTGTATAACCAATTAGGAGGCTCTTCTCTGGAGAAGACTGTCTCTCAGCAGTCATTAAATGCCTATTGCTTCTCACCTAGAGGTGAATGAGGCCCTAGGTATTCTTAGTACAGCTAAGAATATAAACATCAACACATTTTGGTCCATTTCAAAGTAATGATCAGAGCATCTTTAAGTGAAAATGGGAAAGAGTTATAGATTTTAATCCTTACATGAAAAAAATGTAAGTGAGTTTGCATTTATTATTCAATGTATTTATTTTTGCTCACCCAAACTAAGAGCTAACAGTATATCTTAAGATTTCAGGCATCAGGAGTAGCTCCTAGATATTTTCATAAATTTTCTTATAAGTTTAATTCCTGGGTCTCTTAAGCTTTCATGGGTAGACAGAATAAAGGAATGCGGTAATAATAAGGTAGCTTTTACTCAAGGGTCACACATAGCCACACCAGTCACTCGAATGAGCTCTGAGGCACATAGCCCGAGAGAGAGAGAGAGAGAGAGAGAGAGAGAGAGAGAGAGAGAGAGAGAGAGAGAGAGAGAGAAAGACAAATTTATCAGTAGCTCTAATGAAAGATGGAATGATGAGAGCACCATTACAAAGTTATGGAGTATTACGAGAATTCCTAGGAGGAATACATTCCATTAATTCTCTTGTCAGAAAATCCCAGGGGCTTTATGTACAGTTACACTCATCTTTTATAGGGGCTTAGTGGGAGAAGAATGAAATCACCATCAGCTATTGTTCAAAAAATGGAGCGAGAATGTCATGAAGGCAGGACTTGTCTATGTGAGAATAAATGTTCCTGAATTGGTAGATGCACTCATGGGGTCAAGATCCAGTGTGAGACCCATTCTGGGCTGAAGAGTTTGTGCCATGGAAGTCCTAAGCAAACTGAATGAGTAGCCATCCCCCCCCCCCCCCAGGATATTTGTGATCTTGTAGAGCTCTTGTGTGTACCTGAACAGATTCTGAAAGTGTTGAATCTTAGGGAATAGAGATGTCTTGCTGTCTCTTTTCAATTTCTCTCTGGTACATGGATGTGAAATTATTTTTCTTTACAATTTATTTTTAAATGTATATGTATTTATGTCTATGTCAGAGTATGTGCATATGAGTGCATGTACCTAAGAAAGCCACAAGTAGAAGTTGATTCTCGCTGGAGCTGGGGTTGATACAGTTACAGGCTGATATCATATCAACCTCCCAACATTGGTACTGAAACCAAAGTATGTTCCTCTGCAAAAGAATATGTTTTCATAGCCACTGAGAAACTTGCAGGTAACCCACCCCATGATATTCTTAAATGTATCAATAGGTTTATTATAGAGACAATATCAGTAAAGGAGAGATTAGAGTAATGATTTTCTTTGTCAAGTTTAAAGAATGAGGGTCCTGAGGATGTGTGTGAGAAAGGGAGTTTTTCTAGACCATGGGAGTCTTTGGCAATACAAGGCTTCAGCTTTGGGAGGACTAAATCTAAAGGCATGTTTGTTGCAAGGCTCTGTGGTTTTGTAGGCAGCTATTCTCTTCCTTTTATATTTTACCACACAGTTTAGGAGTCAGAAATGAGCGTGTGCTATATTCTCTGGATTTACTCACAAAAAAGATTTTTCCCTTCCTCTGGAGAGAGAAAAGATGAAAGAAGTACTGACTATTAATGGCAAGAACAGGAAGTGGTTGAAGTAAGTGTCATAATTCCTCACCCTTTTAAGCTTAAAGACGACTAGTTAAATAATTTGATGCACAGACCTTGACCATCATTCTAATGAGTTCTGGTAAGCTGGCATAGAAAATTAGCAATAATAAATTAATTCCAGAGAATTCCATTTTGTGTGTTCAATTATTAATGGCATTACAGTGTTATTAATGATGTCAATTATTAATGGCATGAATAATTAAGAAATCACATCCATGCTATGATGCACAAGGGTTCCAGTGTTGAGAAAACTGCTCAGAATAAATAAACATACAGCGTCAGACTTACAATATTCTATCTTCCACACATTTTTCAAAAAACTTGGGTATATCTGTCACCAGAGTCCTTTTTACAAAAATTGCTACACAAGTCTTAAATTATAGTAGTAATAAGGAAGAAGTTAGGCATGAAATACTCTGTTTATCTAGATGTCCCATTCTATGTCTATAGAGGCAATGAGTTAGTGACCATGGAAAGTGTAAGTGTAAGATCAGGGAGAGCTGTGTGGATTCAGTAAACCCAAGAGAACTGAGCAGGTAACATAAAGTCTAGTGACTGTCGGTATCTTCAATTTGAATGATACCAATACTCCCAGGCAACTGTTGTAACAGACAGGGTAAAATAGGTTGGGGTTAGGGGGAGTAAGAATGCAGGCGGAAAATGTAGTGTCATCCTTTGAGTATGAATGAATGTCTTGCACCATCCCTCGGAGCATCAATTTTTCATATCTCTTCAAGGAAGATATATCCATTCACAATATGACATGGCAGCCAGGGGATATAGAACGTAACAGAATCTTAACAACTCTCCTATTATTACTGTTGGTTTGCTCATTGTAGAGATCATATAATCAAAGTTGTCATTTTTCTCAGTGAGGCAATTGAAGGCTAAAGAATTCATGTGGCTTGTCACTGAGGTCACCGATAGGATGTTTTTCCTGGTCTCCTTTAATTTGTCTATCATTTTCCATCTTATTCTGTTTCCTGGAAGCTAAGCTCCAGGCATGGAATTGAAAGGGCTCCAGAGTCTGAGTTTTATCACTAGGATGTCTCAGTAGAGAAGAGGAAGATGGAAGGAAATCAATGATGTTTGGCTATTTTTCTTGCCTTGCCCCTGGTAATCTCTATTAGCTAGTTACACATTTCTACAGTTGACCACATACTCTCAAAGTGGTTGATTTTTTTTACATGAGTTTCTCTTTAAGGAATCTTAAAACTGCATCTATCTCTGCTTCATACAGATGTGACTGAATTTGTTGACAACAAGATTGATTTTTTACTACCCTCTTTTAAAAAGTGTTCATCAAAATATTCTACATTGGTATTTGAAGGTAATTGGGAGAGATGATTTTAGATGCCAAGATTCTTGATTATAAGTATACAATCTTTCTTAAAAACTCACTGTAATTTCATTCATATTTCCATTTTACTGTCTACTAAGAACAAAGTCTGTTTTGGGCATGGAAGGTACCAAAATCAGTAACATGGATACTCAGTCCTCTGAGACATTACATGATAGTACTGTGTAGTGGCTATTCCTGTTTGTCAACTTGAGTATATCTGGAGTGAACTACAATCCAGAATTAGAAGGTTCACCTGTGATCCAGAACTTGAGGCTGAAAGACACAAGTTTCTGACCTGGATCTTGGCATGGAGATCTTGAGGTTAGTGGCCATGAAAAGCTTAGGCCAAGGCAAAGTAAGTAGTACACGCCCTTAATACCAGGAGATTGAGGCAAGGAGATCTCTGAATTCAAGGTAAGCCTGGGACAAAGCAAGTCTCAGATCCAGGCATGGTGGCACACACTTTTAATCTGGGCCACACCTTCTGCTGGAGACCTACATAAGGACATTGGAAGAAGGGAGATTCGCTCTTCTTCACCTGCGTGCCTTGTGGGACTGAGCAACTGCTAGATCCTTGGACTTTCATTCACAGCTGCTGCTCACCATTGTTGGGGAGTTGGACTACAAACTGTAAGTCATTAACAAATTCCCTTACTATATAGAGACTACCCTTAAGTTCTGTGACTCTAAAGAACCATGAATAATACATACTATAATGCAAAGATTATCAACAAATACTTTTTGTAAAGAAAGCCAAATAAAAAATATTTTAGGTAATGGGATTCTTATCTTCATTGAAATCATTAAATTCTGTCATTACAGTACAAATTCACCACAGTCAATATCTTAACAAATGATGGCTGTTTATCAATAAAACATTATTCATATCCACTATAATTTGACTGCATATCTACCTATCTATCTATCTACCTATCTACCTATTGACTTTCCACTCTCAATACATTACAAAAAATAAAGATTTGTAGCCTGTGATCATTCAGTGCTAGGCAGAAGGCTATATTTGGCCTTCTGTTCATTGTATATTAGGCATTTTGTGTGCATGTATGGTACAAAGAGGAGTAGGGTTAAGGAGGCCAAGGGTTGGGATGAAAAGACTAGGGGGGAACGCTGGAAGGAAGTTATATTTACATGGGAAACTGGTGGATAGTTTGTTTGGCAGAGCAAGGAATGAACCTTTTATAACTTAACTAATAAGCAAAAGCAAATAATTATCACTAGTGGTGTGAGTAAACTGGTAAGGCCAGCCTACTGCCATCCCACTCTGAGAAAGCCACCTTTCCCTGACCTTAGGAGGCAGGCAAATCTGGGTTTGTCAATACTTAGAATAGAACTGAAACTGGTAGGATCAGAGAAAAGGAGCACAGGAGTGATGGGGAACAGACGCCACCCCCAACCCTCTCCACACACAGAGATACTCTGAAGCAGATATTAAGGGACCAGAGTTTTTGCTGAAAGAGTAGGCTTTGGAGATGGGCAGAATGAGTGGTAACCAGGATTTAGGCTACAGGCGTAGGCAGTCCTTAGCGCAAAGGCCAATTCTAACACTTGTAAGCTGAGTGATAGTAGGGAAGGTATTTAACCTCTTAGAGCTCATTTTTTGACACCCAGTGCTCATTATGGCTGCACTGGCTTCATTGCCCCAGTGAAGATTAAGTGGCATACCAAACACAGACTGTTCTCAGCAGCAGAGGCTCATGATCGGTGTTCAATGAAGGTTTACTATTTATTAGTGTGATCCTTATTAGGCTTACAGACTAGTTGGGCTCTTACAATGCCCAAGTATGAGTGCTTCTTGCCCTTTGCTGATGAAGATGACAGCTAGAAAGCTGGCAGCAGAGTTGAACACAAGGTTTCCCTTCTAGCATGGTGACAACATTAGCTCTCACAAGTCTACACTGGCAGAAATTCATTTCTTTGGACCTGGACCTTACAGAACTTGAAAACATTGGGTGTGCAGCCAAGGCTGTATTGCTTCTCAGTTTAGACAATACCTTCATAGTTGTTTCAGCAAACAGTGTGTCTGCTATTAAAGAGAAAATGAATTTATTTTCCTGTTTAGGCTGTACAAGGAGAGAGCAAAGTTTGGGTAGCTTTCCTTTTGAACAGTTCCCTTCTTAGTCCTGTGGCTGGTGGCTTTCATTGATCTTAATGGTGCACTCTCCAGCCTGTCAGCTGAAAAAAAAAAAAAAAAAAAAACCCCAAAAAAACCCAGCAGAAACAAGCAGCCTTCCGGGTGACATCATTGGAGATAAATAGTTCCATCTTTCCCAAGGATGCCAGAGTGATACAGTTGGAGATTTATTTAGCAGATTCTGAACATACTTTGATTCTGATCTAAATGCAAGATTGTGAAGACTCTAACATTTCACTTCTGAGAAACTGCTATGAAAATGGAGGGCTGAGGAAGAGGACTGTGTAGATATGTTTTTAAGATTGCCGGGCAGTGGTGGCGCACGCCTTTAATCCCAGCACTCGGGAGGCAGAGTCAGGCGGATTTCTGAGTTCGAGGCCAGCGTGGTCTACAGAGTGAGTTCCAGAACAGTCAGGGCTACACAGAGAAACCCTGTTTCGAAAAAAACCAAAAAATAAAAAAATAAAAATAAAAAAAAATAAAATTTTTTTTATTGATTATTTTATTTATTTACATTTTGATTGTTATCCCCCCTCCTGGCTTCTCCTCCACAAACCCCCGCCCACCCACTCCCACCTCACTGCTCTAGTGTTCCCCTATGCTGGGGCATTAAGCCTTCACAGGACCAAGGGCCTCTCCTTCCATTGATGCCAGATAAGGCCATTCTCTACTACATATGCAACTGGAGCCATGGGTCCCTCCATGTGTACTCCTTGGTTGGTGGTTTAGTCTCCAGGAGCTCGGGGGGGGGGGGGGGGAGTCTGGCTGGTTGATATTGTTGTTCTTCCTATGGGGTTGCAAACCCCTTCAGCTCCTTCAGTCCTTTCCCTAACTCCTCCATTGGGGACCCCCATGCTCAGTCCGATAGTTGCCTGCAAGTATCTGCATCTGTATCGATAAGGCTTTGGCAGAGTCTCTCAAGAGAACAGCTGTATCAGGCTTCTGTCAGTAAGCATTTCTTGGCATTAGCAATAGTGACTGGGTTTAGTGGCTGCCTATGGGATGGATCCCCAGGTAGGGCAGTCTCTGGATAGCCTTTCCTTCAGTCTCTGCTCCACTCTTTGTCCCTGCATTTACTTTAGACAGGAGCAGAAGCAAATGTATGTACAATTCAGGTGTTTAGTTGAATCATTACACAGTCAAGATCCATTTTGAGATAACAATATTAATTTATCTAAAGATAGGGAAAATAGAAACACATTAAACATATGAAATATATTCATTATGTCACACTTGTAGAAAAGAAACTATTTTAGTAAATTATAAGAATTTATTTCCAATCCAGAATTTATGATGTATTTTTAAATTAATTACAGAATTTTCAAACATTTTGTCGACATAATATGAATCTAGGTAACTGTAAGTGAAAAACTAATGGTCTTACTAAGCATACAAATGGGCTGAAGTGGAATCACTCAGAATGATACTCAAATGTAGGACTGTGGTTATGTACCATCAGCTTTCACTAAGGTCTGGCATGCAAGAATCACCCAAAATTCAGCTAGGGTTAGGGTTAAGCATGCAGAGACTGTTTGTCCCTTTTTCTAAGCTGAGTGGGATTGAAGAGAAACACAAAATTCAGGACACAAGGAGCACTAAGTTCTGGTATATGTCTACTAGAGGACCTTCAAAGAACAGTAGCTTTCAGCATACAAGAAATATCAGGTAGAGTTATATTTGAGGAGTGGAAGGAAATTTGAAAGTATAGGGAGTTAGGTCTGGATTACTTTGAAAGTGTCTTTGGTTAAGAGAAATTCTCAAAGGTGTCAGGTGATTTGATACAATAGCAGTCCATCAGAGGTTCAGGAAGTGAGATTGTGAGTGAACAATGTAGGCATGAGATGAGTCAGGCTGGGCAGTGGTGGTGCACGCCTTTAATCCCAGCACTTGGGAGGCAGAGGCAGGTGGATTTCTGAGTTTGAGGCCAACCTGGTCTAGAGTGAGTTCCAGGGCAGCCAGGGCTACACAGAGAAAATAAATAAATAAATAAATAAATAAATAAATAAATAAATAAATAAATAGCTGAGTCAGTAGCTGAGACTCTGGGACAGACCCCATGAAGAACTCCTGAGGAATCAATGGACATTTCTTGAGAGCTCATTTGTCTTGAGTCTGCTACCAAAGAGAATACCAACACCAGACATTTTCTGAGCCTAACACTGTTCCTTATCTCTCTCCTCTTTGACTTTCCTCAGTGCGGATGGATCCCAAGGCAGCTACTAGGGAGAGAAAGATGAAGGGGCACAGAAAGACCAGAAAAAGCCATCAGTCCTGATGTCTTCGTCATGGCAAACATGTAGGAGGAAATGAGGTATGAACTTGAATTGGCTTGGAAAAAATTATGTTTCATTATTTGATGATGGTGTCATATCACTGAAAGGGTATTTAATTATTAGACTGGATATTTTAATTATTGAAATGGTATTGTGGTAATGCCTGAAGGTGATAAGAATACACACATACACACACACACACACATGCACACACACACACACACACACACACACACACACACACACAATTTACTGTAGATAGAATCATCTCTGCCTTATGATGTGAAATGATGTCCAGTCAGTTGACATTTTAGTTTTGGACTTTTTTGATGATGTTTTTCCTAGGCTGGCCTTGTGTAGTGTGATTCTCTTCATGCTGGTTAGCTACAGTAAGCCACAACTCCCAGTAGCCAAGTGACCATATGGGAAAACACCTGGTTCTCTACAGAACATTGTATTGCCAGAGGTGTTTTGGATACAGATGTTCAGTAAATTACATCAAATATTAAAGACTGTTTGATACAGTGAGCTTTGTGTGGGATGATTTTCCCCAACTGAAGGATAATATGAGTGTTCTGAGAATATCAAGATGGGCTTTGCTAAGCAAGGATGTTCACAACTTCGTTATATCAATATATTTTCTACTGATTTTCAATTTCTGGAAGTTTTAGCAGACATAGTTTTATCATGTTCAGAGTAACTGCATTTGTAACATGTATGATGACCTAGGAGAGTTAATAGCCTGCCTCCCAGAGTTCTTTGCACACATAAAGCAATGGCCAAATGAAAGAGCCAGCTTGTTTTGCTTATTCAGCCTTGAGTTCTTTGTGATCAACAAAGCATGCTTATAAACAGTCAATATACACTACATCATTTTGAGCCCTGCTTTAGTATTTAAGATTATAACACTGGTGCTTTTTCATACTTGAAAAGGATTTTCACGACCATTTACAGGTATACAAGGGCCCATTCAATGATGTACTTCTGTAGTGCTTGGGCATTTGGGTTGTTTCAGGCAGTTCATATTTACACTCAGAGCCACTGTGCTGTAGGAATTCTTGCAAGCCAACTGGAGCAGGAAGGCAGAGCTCCAGCTTTGTGTGTTTTCATAAAACATTGGATTAAGTGGATGTAACGGCTCACCCAGGGGAATAGACCTGAAAATTAGATTTTCAAAATAACTTGGGCTTCTTTCAAACCTTGCACTTATTGTCCCACTTGACTGTATTTTCCAGAAAGATGCTAGACAGGAAATGGGAGGTGAATGTAGACTGCTCAGAAAAGCGCTCTCTTTCCTCCAAAGAGCACAACTGTAAGATCCTTTGAGGAGATGATAGATGCTGTGACCTCTCCGTGCATGGGTATTCCAAATTGTCATGATTCCAAGGCAGTACTTTCCCCCAGAAATGTTTTATTCACCCACACAACTCACAGTATTTTCTTTGAGCTTTAAAGTAATATGAAAAAAATTCGCCCCTTTTGCAGGTAGGGAAACTGAGACTCAGAACTTTTTTCAACTCACTGTATTGGTAAAAACAGTATTTGAGGAGTAAAAATCTAGGTCTAGTCTTTTCTAAAATGTATCTTCTTAAATATATATATATATATTCTTGGACAGATTGAGGTAGAAATGTATGGTCAACACTATTAGCAATACTCTGGTATGTGCCTATAGAGACATAAAATTTATGACCACCAAAATGCTTGGCTTGGGTAATGAAGGTCTGGAGATGTGATATGGTCCAAGTATATCAGTGCACTGCAAGCTTTGATTCTTCAAATTCTTAAGCTTTAAGCCAGAGAAGACTGTTTAGCAATTAGTAAAGCTTGGTGAAGTATAGCATAAGGAAGGAGAGGGAGTGAAGGAATGAGAGAGGGAGGGAGGGAGGGAGGGTGAGTACACTTGAGAATGCAAAAACACAGGAGAGAGCTATCAAAGTGCTTTTTCAAGCAGACTGTATTCCCTTCCCTTGATAAATATAATGATCTAAAAGTTGCATTATTCAAACATGGAGTGAGTAATGGTAATAGTAGGGCACTAGCAGGGACTATTAAAATGAGACAACAGCTTGCAGGGTATTACTGTCTTTATTTTTAAACTTGCTCAGTTGACATCTTTCCTTTGAGAAAAAAATCCCCAGAACTACATTTCACTGCTTTGCTGCATACTACTTTGTTATCTGTTCAGGTCAGTGTTGCTAGGAAATCTTACTGCCTTTATTATAAAGGGAATGGGTTACAGAATCATCAATGGCAGGCTTGGAGAATAAATGTAAGGGTGTTGGTTGCCTATGGAAACAAATGCTGAATTCTACTTAATAATCTGTTCCTTGTGTAGCTGAATCTGATTTCTCCGGTGGATGTAACCAGAGACCTTTAACCCCAAATTCACTGCAACTGTTTGTGGACAACAAAGGCCACTCCAGGATTGACAAGGGGTTCTTTTGGAATGAATGTAACCCAAAACCCATCCCAGAATTTTATTAGAACCAGGGAAAGCAGCAAAACTTTTGGTTATGTCTCCAAACAAGTTGAAGGAAAACCATATTCTTTGGGAATAGATACAAAGTTGCTGTGAGACACAGATCACATTGTGTTATATTTATTTACATTTTATTTTTTATTCTTTGAGAGCAAAAGAAACAACCAAATTTTCACCACTTTTTTCCCCCAACATTTAAGGCAAATGAGGTAAAGTCTTCCCAAGCAGAGAACAGTTGTTACTACAAACAGTTGTTATTAACAGTTGTTACTTTAAGTCTGATAAACAACACCCTGAACTAACTTGGTGATCTTCATAACTTAGCAGACCTTAGTATTAGAATAATTTATTTTCTTCTTGGCATCATCCATGTATCCATGTGCCATATTTTTTAAAGGTATAAGACAGTGTCTTATGAATGAATGAAAAGTTCTACACTAAGAATCATAATCTTAACTATTTTCAATTTGAGGTATGGAAGTAGCCATATCTTTCAAAGAAAGTTCATAGCTTCTTCAGAACCCAGTTGGTTCTGGGATACTGATCAATCAGATGAGCCCTGGCTTGTTCTTTTTATTTTAAAGAAAAACTGTTATTGAGAGCTATTTCACACTGCACATATTTAGGGCTTAGCTGGATGTGGAGCTACAATCATCTGAAGGCCTCTTTTCAGGCTTAATATACTTCACAGCTCATTCTTCTCTGGAAATCACACTACATTTCCTCATTATCCAATTATGTACTTGGTCAAAATTTCTAAGTTTCTTGTTTTAATACTAAACTCCAATTGGCTTATAATGATATCTCCTTGTATTTTTTGATCTGGTATCACATATATGGACCCATGGAAGGGAGGATATTTTTGATGTTCAGAATGTACATGAGCTATCATAATATAGTTTACAGAGTCATGTTGATTTCCGACTTAACAAATACATCAGTGGTGGTCCTAGAGTAATTTTATTACGGAAATAGTTATGATGTAATCTGAAAGCTTGTACTTTTATGTCTATTTGGTCAGTTAGAGTCGTGATTCTATGGGCCAGGTGCTGAGTTTTCTAAATTGTAAGTAAATCTAATAAGGGGTCCATGATGAACTTACTGAAGGCTTTTCCTTCTCCTTCTTCTCCTCCCCCTCCTCCTCTTTCTCCTCTCCTGCCTCTTCCTCCTCCTTCTTCTCCTTCAATTCCAAACCCAACTCCATAGCATTTCTAATGAGATATATAACATACTAAGCCACCCACACAGACTCTCTTTTACATTAAAAAACATACTTGATAAGTTCCTTCTTCAGGAAAGCCAGTGCTCTAAACAGAGGGTCATATGCACAAGGGCTTCTGGCAAACAGAAATAGTGGCAAGTTCACTGAATCCGGTGAGGAATAATTAGGTGTTATGTTCTTATCTCTAATCCGTTAGGCACAGATTGCTGAAGGCTTTATGGATAATATCCAACTTCACTGAAATATAAAAGATGGCCAGGAATTAATTAGGTAATCTAGGATGGGGAGAAGGATTGGTTTAAGTGGAAAACATCCCAAAGCTCAAGGATGTAATACTCAGTGGTACCTTCCTGAGAAAAACAGAAGTCCAATGTGGCTGAATCCTAGAGATGAAGTCATGGGATGAAGTATGAGGGAAGGCTGAAGTGATGGGTCACGTATATGGTCATATGAAAAGGCAATGGAGGAATTAATACACTTAAGACTTTGGATTAACAAGATGAGGCTGGACTTTAAAAAGCCTCCTTATAGTTGTATAAATGCCAAGAGCATGTGCACAGACTCGAGATGGTAACTGTAGTGGAGTCAGAGATACTGATGGATATCTGGATATAAGAGCACAAGATAACAAAAGAGGACAGAGACCAGTGGGCGGATCTGAGAAATGCTTAGGGAACACAATTTATCACTTATCAATGGCTCATTCAATGTGAAAAAATGACTAAAACATGATTGAAGATTAGATTGGCAGTTTAAAATTTAACAACTATTGGATAATAACATTATGTATTAGCCTGAGAAAGAGCACTTTTGGGGTATGGTGATCATAATTATGATTCTACCTGACAGTTTTTACATATTTACTATTTACCAATGACTTTTATATTTTATAGACATCTATATATTTAATTTATTAATAAGCATTAGAGTTTAGGATAGTTTATTTAGTCTTTTGATAGGCATACAGCTTGTCTCTAGTGGGAGTGAAATGGCTATATAGAGGCTCTAATTCCAGAAACCCTTAGTTTACCTTTTTCCATACTACAGGTCTCATTTAGAAAGGCTGAATTAAACAGGAAAAACAGTTCTAGAGTTCAGAAGCACAAGATGAGCAAGAGACACAAATTTGAAAGTCGTCATATTAATCATCCTAGGCTGTAAAATTTCAGTGGTTTCACAGAGTAAATGCAATTTCTTGTTCAAACTAGCCAACGGGGATGCACAAATTTGTTGATTTTTTTAAAGGGAGTTTCCCTTCATGTATTGATTCTGGAGTTTTGATTCTTCCAACCTGTGTCCCTACTATTTCTTGATAACTTCTTGCCATCTCTTTTTTCCCTTCTCTGTCTGCAGGTAGTTGATAGACTCAAATAGTGTAGAAGATTTTAATGTCAGGTCTAGAGGGAATATATGTTATTCCTTTTTAAATTACAGTGTACAGGACAATTCATGTGGTCCCAACTGACCACCCACATTTATGGAAAGGGGTAGAATGAATATTAGCAGATCTCACTGAAACATATGTAATGATTCAAGTCCCAGAGTGAATGAATATAGAATTAGAAATGTGGCTGAGGTCAGAGAATTGACAAGATCTTTATGGTAATGATGATGATTAATAATAGCTAAAACATTTAGAGCACTTACAGTATTCCAGGCTTATATGCATACATTAATTCCTGCAATCCCTATAAAAGCCCTTTGATGTAATGGTATTATTATATCTTTTAATATAGACCAAGGAGTAAAGAGCAAGTAAATAACTCTCTTGAGGTCACATACTACTAAGTGGCAGAACAAGAATTTGAATGTAGGGCGTCTGCTTCCAGAGACTGTGAGTTTAACCGATGTCATATGCTCCATAATTATTAACTTCAAATACTTGAAAAATGTCACATTAATATGTAAGTATCTTTGCTATGAGTTCCCAAGGGATAGAATTATAACTAACAAATGGAATAGAAATGATGGCAGCGCTCAGCCCAGAAGAAGGAAGTGCTTTCTAAAAGGAGCTGTCTAAAAGGAAGCAAACTGCAGCCTGAGATAATGCAATCTTCATCAGCAGAGGTGCCCAAGCATACTACGAGAAAACCCTTGATAAGGATGCCAGAGTGGAGATCCAATCATCCAGTGAGTGCTTCAAGGAGATAACCACTATTCTTCTCGAATATTCAAGAGTTGGAAAGTTTGGCAAATACATGTTTGCCAAGATTTCCTGCTGAGTGTAAACTTTCAGAATTAGTGACTCAAAGTAAGTTCTAAAAGCTGCATCATCCAAGAACTGGGCCCGAAGCTAGCTAGAGCAGTGGGTTCTCAAACTTCCTAATGCTGTGACCCTTAAATAAAGTTCCTCATGTTGTGACGATCCCCAAACATAAAATTATTTTCATTGCTACTTCACAACTGTAATTTTGCTACTGTTCTGAATGGTAATATAGATCCATGTTTTCTAATGGTCTTTGGGGGTCGCAACCTACAGGTTAAGAACCACTGAGCTAGAAAGAGAAGGGGGGGGCATAGAATAAATCATCCCTTACCCTTGAATCTCTACAGTTTACTCAGAAAGCCAAGGCGCATGGTTGTGAACTGACAGAGAGCCACCTATAGAATTCTGAAGATGACGAGATGATTTGTATATGGCAGAAGATCTCCATTTTGTCTCAGTTGTACTGGCTCTCTGCTCCAGAAACCTTTGTTTCTATTTTATAAAAGTGGTTTCCCAGGTTTAATACTTATCAGAATCAATGGGAGAGCTCAATAAACCAACTGCACTTTCTCATTCAGTGCATTGAGGCTGGAGTCTGCAAGTTTGCCTACCCCAGTGCTGTTCTCATCTCTGCTGACACTTCTTAGATGACCACTCCCTGGGAATCACTGCTCTAATGGGGGCTTCCGGTTCAATACCATAAGCCTTTATTTATATGTCTAGCTTCTCCTTGCTTTTCTTTGTTTTACTCCGACCTAAGCCACTGACACCATGGGCTCCTTGATAAAATTTCACTGAGGAAAAGCATTGAAAGAAATATAGGTTATCCAGAAGTTCAAAGGGGGAAAAGAAAGCATGGGAATGTTTCAGAAGAAGAATTCTGTGTTGTCACCTTTCACATGGCTGGAAGCATGACTCATACAAAGCCATGCCTATTGTTGCTGAAAAGCAAACGCAGACATACCAGTTTTCTGAGTCCTGGAATGTGCATTAGAGAACTCTCCTTGTTACCTCTTCCTCAGCCTTTTCCTCTCTCTTTAGATGGTCACCACCACTTCATGGAAGGAAAATATTCTTTCCTGTGTATGGAATGCAATTTGCCTCTTCCCAGAGTCAGTTCCCTTTGGATTGTCTTTGGATGAATTTTGCAGTCTTCACTGAAGGGGGAACCCTTTCCCACTGTTTTCTGGGAGAGCCGCCCCTTTGAAGTCACAGCTGGCTTGACTAAACTCATTTCCTCCCTCCACAATGTGCCTCTGATGCAGTGTTGGCTGAGGCTCCCCCTTGCCGGCTCCTGCTATTGAACCAGACCCAAGTGCAATGTTTAATGTGAGTGTTTGGCTTGGCTTGAATTTGGCCAAATCATCTGTACTTGGTTTCATTTGAAAGCTCTACTTTTTTTTTCCTCCCCGTTTCTCTCTCAAATAGTTCATTCCAGATGTTTTTGATTTGTCTTTCTGTGGTCCACTCCACCCAGTTCCTAAATCAGTAAATCATTTTCATGCTTCTTCTAAAATCTAAGCAAAGAGAAGTGCTCAATTAGAAAGAGTCACTGATTATTGGTTTCTTAGGACTTCAGTGTGACTCTTTTCTTCAGGAACAACATTTCCAAGGTAGATGAGAATGTGACTGAGAACATGTAGATTCCAGATTCTTAGCATTGAGAATGAGAGAATATGCACAATGGGGATGTATACATAATATGAAGTTTATCCAAGTTTTATTTCCTGGTTCAAGGCTTGATAGCACTGTTCTTGTTTGAATGCTTTCTGTGACTCAAGTGCACATGAAGATACCCATTCTATGAGTGTATGTGTATTCTTGCATGACAGATATACTAACTAATCAAGATCTCAGCACTTTTCTCCAGGTGATGGAGGCAACGGTAAATAGAACTAAGGTGCAGGGAATGGTTGCTTTATTGTGGTTATAAGGAGTAAAGGCCTTAGGGGAAAGCCTGACAGACTAGGGAACTTAGAAGGAGAAAATTGGCACATATTCAGAGTTTCTCTGAGTTTAAGAATTTGCAAAGAGAGTCTTGCATGCAATTAGATGATACGGTCAGAAGAAAAATGAAGAAAAAAGTTTTAAGGTGCTTGAGTGATAGCTCAGCAGTTTAGAGCACTGGCTACTCTTGCAGAGAACTCAGGTTCAATTCCCAGCACCTACATGGTAACTCACAAGTATCTGTAATTAGAATTCTGTGGATATGACTCCTTCTGACTTCAATGGGCATCAGGCATGCTGTACTACATACATTGTATACATATATCACAGCAAAACACTCATACAATAAACTAAACAAATAAGTTAAATAAATAACACCTAAATAAGATTTCTTTAAGTAGTTTTAAGAAATGTTGATGTGTTATGAATGTAATTTCTCTCTGACAAATTTTCATATGACTCCAGTGAAGACCTAGTGTCTTCTAAAAACTTGCCTAAAGATGATGTATATTCTCTTTTGAACTTGATGTTCAAACTTACTGTTCAGAGTACACCAATAAAACTTTATGCTACTTATTTTATTTCATGCTTTTATTCATTTATTTACTGTATGATACCAGATTATAAAAGTAGGCAAATAGCTTTTAAAGGTATACAGATGATTGTTTATATATTTATTTTGGAAAGAAAGTTCTAGTTATTCATAGAATAATATATTTAGTTAGGTTAACAATTTTAACTTGTCTGTACCATCCCTAAAAATGAGTATACTACACAATCAACTTTCAGGACCATGATTAGATAGTGAAGATCATACAAAGTGAATATAATAGTAAAATTTGCAACTAGTATAAGAAAGGAATATGATTCATGGAATTCAATAAAAGTATAGCTTAATTTTAAACATCAGATCTAATGATATTATTTGACTTCTGAGATCAGTTGTCCAGACCACTTCTGGAAAATGTTGGCTGATTATAATCTAGACATGAATACTTATAAGCAACCATCTGCTCATTTTGTCTTTCAAAAATGTATAACTCAAAGTATCCTGTGAGTATACAATTCACTATGTGTAAATATATGTTAAAATTCTAGTCTTCATTCAACAATAAGACCTCTCTTCTCATCCCTCTCACTAAATTGGGTAACTTAGATGTTTAGAAGAATGTAATGATAAACCCATACTTCCTCCCTTGCTCCCTCTTTTTATTCCTTCTCTTCTATTTGATCTTAAGTTTTTATGATTAAATTCAGAAGTGAGAACATTGATTTTTGGTTGTCAGCTTGTTACTTGAACTTGACTAATGGAGTTAACTAACTCTTTCCGATGGACATTTCCTTGACATGTTGTAGCATCCCTGGCTAGATCTCTCTAATCATGACTCCATGGACTTGTCTACACTTTTGTTTGTTTTGCCCTGACCAAGACTTAATTCATATTTCTGGAAGTTTATACAGCATATGATATATAGATCCTTTGACTCTCTGATAGAAGATCACTTTGCTAGGACTCTAACTGAATATTTGATTTTTCTAATGAAACTTTGTATTAGAAAGTTGCAATTCATAGAGAAGGGGGTGCAGATACTTCTTATTCTTCACTGTAACCTGTCATATCAGACAATTTTGCCTAGTTCCTCCATTCATAGTTTCCACACCTATGTTACTCTCTAAGCACAATTTCCTAATCCAGGAATCCTCAATCTTTCAAATTAGTTTTAGTTAGAGAGACTTCTTTTAAGCTTAAGAAAAAATATGAGTGGGTAAGGGAAGCCTAATAGTGCAGTCTAGCCTCTTCTAAATATATAATTTTCAGAAAATTCTTTCTTATCTCTATTCTTTTGGTGCCCATTTTCATCTCTGTGGCTTCTATATTCCTGTGATTCTCAGACTTACTCTGACACTTTTACAGGTAAGATAGTACTAAATCTTAGAATTTATCATCTATTTTATCTTACTGCATCAGTTAAGACTCCCAAATAGACACTCTATCACATCCACAAATGTAGGCTTATATTTTTCAAGACCTACTTTAATAAGGGTACTTAAATGCTTTAACCACCCTTCCAGCCCACCACCCATCAGAGGTAGTGGAAAGGAAAGGCAACAGAGGATGTGGACCTGTTTAGCAATAGTTCTTTCGGGTGAATCCAATCTACAATTTTAGGATATCAGTGGTTCAGTTCACATGAATCAACAGCAGTAGCTTGATTCATCCACTGGCAAACACCGTTCATGAATCAGCAATGGTAGTTTGATCCAGAAGAAACCACAAGGCTCTATCAATCAGCCTAAGTCCATAAAAGCAGCAAGAAGCTACTGTAAACACCACCAGAAGTTCTTTGGTGCATTTCTCTCTATGAAGTGACAAGGGTCAGCACAGAGTGGCAAGGTGAACCAATGCCACACAGCATCATCTACTCTGGGATTTATTTATACCTATTCCAAATATCATGTATTCTCTGAAGCGTCCACTCTAGCAAAACATCATGTGCTCTTTTTCCAGGCAGCTTCCAGAAAAACACCACATGTCTGCGCTTAACAAAACATTCTCCCACATGTCTCCTTTAGCAAAAACATCCTCTCATAAGCCAGTTTCCAGAAAAATATCACATGACACACAGTCTCCAAAGACACCAGAATTTCCATTTTACACAAATGGCACCATTTCCCCTACTGTGTTTCCTGAAAACTTTAGTGATCATAATGTCTTTGGTGTCATTCTTAACATAAGTAATATGACAACAATTTTAGACAATTAAGAAAAACATTTTAATTAAAGTGAGCTCCTTGGGTTTTTCCTGGTTAATATTTACCCATAGAGACATGAAATTGTCAATTGTCCTATAAATGTACCCAAATTAAAGAAAACAGGTTGTAATAAATTTGAACTTTACTAATCTAATTGGCTTTTTGACATCAGATGAAACAGCATATCAAAGAACAGTTTTTCACTTATGAATAGATATTTTGTTTACATCATCTTTAAGCTCCTGTTAGGTTTAAAATTCTTACAAATATATCTTTATATGTGGATTTTTATTATTTTAATAGTCTGAAATATATGTCTTCTCTGGTGAAGCAAATACCATGGTGGTGGCTAATATGGACTATGTTGATATGTTTGTAGATGTTACAGCTACTAAAAATAGTTTTCAAATTCCAATTTCTATAAACAACTGGAATGTTTTTGATAAAAGAGGCACAGATAGATCAATGGTAGTTCTAAGGTTGTTACTGATGGTGAATTGAAATTGATTAAAGAGTCTAATGTTAGTGCAGTTTATTTTAAACAATTGTTTTTATGTAGTCTTTGGAAGTCTTGAATATGCATACAATGGATCTTGATCATACCCACTCACTGTCTCCCTACTTCCACTCTTTTATTTTTATTTTTATTTTTATTTTTTGATACTTTATTTACATTTCCAATGTTTCCCCCTTTCTAGGTCTCCTCTTTGGAAACCCACTATCCCTTCCCCTTCCCCCGCCTCTATGAGGGTATTCCACCTCCCACCCACCCGCCCACCCACTCCCGTATTCCCACCTTGATATTCCCCTTTACTGGGGCCTCTAACACCCTAAGGCCCAAGGGCTTCCCCTCCCCCTGATGGCCAACAAGGCCCTCCTCTGCCTCATATGTGGTCTGAACTATGGGTCCTTCGATGTGTATTCTTTGATTGTGGTCCAGCCTCCAAGAGGACTGGGGGGAGGGGTCAGGCCAGTTGATATTGTTGCTCCCTCCATGGGGCTGCAAACTCCCTCAGCTCCTTCAGTTCCTTCTCCCACTCCTCCATCTGGGACCTCGCTCTCAGTCCAGCGGTTGCTGTAAAGTGAAATTTGGGTATTCTGAACTTTTGGGCTAATACCCGCTTATCAGTGAGTACATACCATGTTCGTTCTTTTGTGACTGAGTTACCTCGCTCAGGATGATATTTTCAAGTTCCATCCATTTGTTTGCAAATTTCATGAAGTCATTGTTTTTAATAGCTGAGTAGTACTCCATTGTGTAGATGTACCACATTTTCTGTATCCATTCCTCTGATGAGGGACATCTGGG
>CM052718.1:37215213-37228345 GCA_028551405.1 Uromys caudimaculatus | reverse complement strand
TATATTCCCAGGAGTGGTATAGCTGGGTCCTCAGGTAGTATTATGTCCATTTTTCTGAGGGTCCGCCAAACTGATTTCCAGAGTGGCTGTACCAGCTTGCAATCCCACCAACAATGGAGGAGTGTTCCTCTTTCTCCACATCCTCGCCAGCATCTGCTGTTACCTGAGTTTTTGATCTTAACCATTCTGACTGGTGTGAGGTGGAATCTCAGACTTGTTTTGATTTGCATTTCCCTGATGACTAAGGATGTTGAACATTTCTTTAGGTGCTTCTCAGCCCTGCGAATTTCCTCAGTTGAGAATTCTCTGTTTAGCTCAGTTCCCCATTTTTTGATAGGGTTATTTGGTTTTCTGGAGTCTAACTTCTTGAGTTCTTTCCAGGACCTCCCCAGCTTTCTATAAGACTCACAATTCATCTGCCTCACAAGTTTATATTCTCCTCTTTCATTGCTTATCTATCTATCTATCTATCTATCTATCTATCTATCTATCTATCTATCTATCTATCTATCAGTCATATTGAGTACAATTAGTGCTGATCATATGCACATGGGTCATCCACTGAAAAATTGACAACATACAAGTGGCTACAGCCATAAGAAAGAGAATCTACCATCCCCTAAAGTAAACAGTTTCCAGTAGATCATCACTTAGTGTTGGGATCTCCACTGCTCCTCCTCTACTGATGCTGGGTCTTTAACTTTTAAAAATTTGTTCTTTAGTTTTTGTTCTGCAGTTACATCTTCACAAAACTTTTGCAGCTACATAGGCAAAGCTGGCATTTTAAGATTCAGCAATTGCTCAGTCTCACAGAAGACAGTCATGCATGAAAGTACAAATGAGGGGTGATCACTGCTTATGGAGGCTTCGGGAAGTTTTCAGAAGAGAAGAACTTAGATGAGCCTCAGAAAATGATTAAGCATTTATGACACAGAATGGAACGGATGAAAGATTATCTCAGGTAGAGGAAGGAAGAATTATTGATTATCTCCCCTTGCCTGTGGGCTTGGTTAAAGCTAAGAAAAGAACAAAAAACTACTCTGGCAATACTTAGTAACAATTAAAACAAATTTGCCTATGATGCAGTAATTCCTCTTTGAGATAAATGCCCTAGGAAAATTTTCACAAACCCACATAGAAACATTAGCATATTCCTAACAGTGCAGTCTGCAGTAGTGAAAACTAAAAAGCGATCTAAAGACTCATCATCAACTATATGCAATATGTTGACCCTCCAGACACTACAGTCTGCTATGATGAGGTGAAATAACCCAGTAACACATGTTCTATCAGCATGAGGAAATTTAATGTATACTTGAATTATTTGTGTTGTATGCACATAGAGAATTCCTTAAAAAATAATTAACTTAATTGCTAATAAGGGTATATATTTGAACATATGAGTTAGACACAAACCAAATAAGCCTTCCCTTGAACTGACTTCACCCACCCATGAAAATATTTTATCATGCAGAAGGACCTGAGGAAAGAGCATGGACATGTCTCAGGTGAGTCATGGAACTGAGACCCACCTACTTGTTCCCCACCCCACCCATCAGAGACACATTTTTATATGATAATTAACCCAGAATTGCTCCTGTCTAAAGGAAATACAGGGACAAAGGGTAGAGCAGAGACTGAAGGAAAGGCCATCCAGAGACTGCCCCACCCAGGGATCTGTCCCATATACAAAAACCAAATGCAGACACTATTGCTGATGCCAAGAAGTACTTGTTGACAAGAGCCTGATATAGGTGTTTCCTGAGAGACTCTGCCAGAACCTGACCAATACAGATGCAGATGCTTGCAGCCAACCATTAGACTGAGCACAGGGACCAAAATGGAGGAGGGGAAGAACTGAAGGAGCTGAAAGGGTTTGCAACCCCATAGAAAGAACAACATTAACGAACCAGACCCCCCCACCCCCAGAGCTTCTAAGGACTAAACCACCAACCAAAGAGTACACATGGAGGGACCCATGGCTCCAGCTGCATATGAAGCAGAGGATTACCTTATCTGGCATCAATGGAAAGGAACGTCCTTGGTTCTGTGAAGGCTCGATGCCCTAGAGTAGGGGAATGCTAAGGTGGTGAGGTGGGAGTGGGTGGGTAGGGGAGCACCCTTATAGAAGGATGGGGGAGGGGAATAGGGTAGGAGATTTGCAGAGGGGAAATCGGGAAGGGGGATAACATTTGAAATGTAAATAAATAAAATAAATAATAAAAAAGAGCCCTTTCCCTAACATTTCTGAGAAAACAGAAATTTCTATCCTAAGTGGCCCATCTTTCTCCTCCCTAGGCTAATTTTCTGAGTCCCTAACTTCTACTTATATTATTTATGTTTCTTAAAAGGTTTGTGAACATCACAGTGCACCCACATCACCATGGTCATCCCATGTTGTAAACTAGGCACTTGACAATTGTGATCAGGCTTCAGTATAGTACATGTTCCTCACTTAGAAAGAAAAGGCACTCATGAGTGTCCATCATGAGTAGCCACCTGAAAATGCAGGAGCTGATGAGTCTCTCCTGTGGCTGGTCCCCAGAAGATGAATTCCCCATAACAAACAGACTGTGAGACAGTAGAACCTGTCAGACAACCTCAGATTTCTCTGGGTTAGTAGCCTAGTACAGTGTACCAGGGAAACCCTACCAGTGCCTACCAGGGAAGTGATAAAAACTGGTAATGCTAGCAATCTTTAGTTAATACAGTGATTGCTTCTATGTTAGACTCCAATAATAGCATTTTCCCTTAATATTTGCAAGACGCTTGGAGAGGGTCTGTGTAAGAAGATGTTTAGAAGGGCTGGCTGGTAGAGTCTGGGAGCATAAAGGAGTCCTGGGAAGTAAGTCCGACCATTCCATGGTCACAGCAGCCAGCTTTAAAGATATGGGATCAAGGAGCTGCGGAATTTAGCTCCACAAGACAACTTACCTTAGAAGGCAGACATATCAGATTCCATGCTCAGTATTAAAAAATGAAATAAATCAAAGAACAAACTGTTGAATGAACAGAGATTGATTATCATAGTTACCTGGTTGTACCTTGAATGGGTAGTCAAGGATATAAAGTGGGACTGAATTCAGGGATACTGCTGAGCCAACATTCAAGACTGTATTGATAAGAAATCATCACTTGCAGTAGCTTAGTGTTAGAGTCAGTTAAAACTTTTTTTTTCGTTCAGAAAAATTACAAAAGGAAATCATGATTTTTATTAGTGTAAAAACTTACTATGACTTACCTAAGCAAGTAGCGATGCCTTCCCAGATATGTTAGTGTAGAAATAAGATATGGTAAATCCAACCAGATCAAATAGATGAGGCTCATGACCAAGACTGATGGTAAAATAATGTAAACTTTAGCTGAAATTACCGACTAAATATTTTTGAAACTTTGGAGAAGGGTTACTGGATGACTATGAGCTTTACTTGAAAATTCTACTGATCTTATGGACCATTTTTCACCCACGATCCCTACCCAACCCCTCGCCCATACACCTACACATACTCATTTTTAAATGAGCATTATGTTTTCTTTTTTTCAATTTAATTAATTTTTTTTTTTACTTATGTACTTTACATCTTGCTCGCTGTTCCCCTCCCTGTAGCCCCTCCTGAAATCCTGCCTCCTTTTTCCTTTCCTTCTTCTTTGAGCAGGTGGGGCCTTCCTGGGTATCCCCCCTCCCTGGCACTTCAAGTCTCTGTGAGGTTAGGCACTTCCTCTCCCACTGAGGCCAGACGAGGCAGCCCAGATAGAAGAACATATCTCACAGACAGACTATAGTTTTTGGGATAGCCCCTGCTCCAGTTGATCAGGATCCACATGAAGACTAAGGTGCACATCTGCTACATATGTGCAGAAGGCCTAGACCCAGCCTGTGTGTGTTCTTTGGTTGATCATTCAGACTCTGAAAGCCCCAAACGTCCAGGTTAGTTGACTCTGTTGGTCTTCCTGTGGAATTTCTAACCGTTTAGGGGCTCATGATCCTTCCTCCTATTCTTCTTTACGAGTCCCCCAGCTCTGTGTGACTATGGGTGTCTGTATCTGTCTGAGTCAGGTGCTGGGTGGATCGTCTCAAAGGATGATATGCTCCTGTCTGCAAGCATAAGAGAATATCATTAGTAGTGCTACGGATCAGTACTTGCCCATGGGATGGGTCTCAAGTTGGGCTGATTATTGGTTGGCCATTCCCTCAGTCTCTGCTCCCTACCCTGTGCCTGCATTTCTTGTATACAGGATAAATTTTGGGTTGAGAGTTTTGTGGGTAGGTTAGTTTCTCCGTAGTTCCACTGTTGTTCCCGCCTGGCTTTTCAGGTTCCATATCCCCAATGTAGGGAGTCACAGCTAAGGTCACCCCCATTGATTCTTGGGTGCCTCCCTTATCCTAGGAGATGCTCTCCAACACCTCCTCACCCCTGTCAGTTGTAGATTTCCATAAGAATGCCTAAGATCAAAACCTCAAGAGATAGCACATGTTGGCAAGGATGTGGAGCAAGGGGAACACTTCCTCATTGGTGGTAGGGGGTACAAATTTGTATAACTCCTTTGGAAATCATTTTGGCAATTTCTCAGAAAACTGGGATGAGTTCTACTTCAAGATCCAGCCATACCACTCCTGGGTATGTACCTAAAAGATGCTCCAACATCCCACAATGTTACTTGCTCAACTATGTTTATAGCAGCAGATTCAAAGACTTCAAATAAGCTAGGTGGATCTCAACTGAAGAATGGATAGAGAAAATTGGTACATTTACACAATGGAATGATATTCAGCTATTATTTTTAAAAAGACATCATGAATTTTGCAGGCAAATGAATGGAACTTGAGAATATCATCCTGAGTGAGGTAACCCAGTCCTCAAAGGAGATCCACGATATGTACTTACTTATAAGTGGATATTAGTCATAAAATACAGGTACCATGCTATACTCCCCAGACCCAAAGAAGCTAAACAAGAAGAAAGGCCCAAGCAAGAAATCTTGAATCTCACTTAGAAGGGGGAATAAAATAGTCATAAGAGTCAGATTGAGGGAGGGATGTGGGAGGGAGCAGGGATGGGAGGAGTATGGGGTTTTGGGGTCAGGTGTGGGGAAAGACAGATAGATAGCTAGATGGGCATGAAAATGAATAGAAATCCTTTCTTATTAAGGATTGTTCAAAGACTTGAAAGCTGAGTATTCAAGGGTCATTCAGATTTCCCAGTCACCTAGCACTGAGACTTTCAGTCACATGCACTGAAAGAGGAATGTCTTTTGGTATGTCTGTGTTCCCATTGCTACTTTGGAGAGGAACCCAGGGGAAGTCATTACAGCGTTTCAGAACTGCCTACTAAGTTTTACTTTTATTGTAGTGGTGGGTAGGCTTGGGTTATTCTACTGAACACATCTGCCCTGAATTTGCATGTATAATGAAAACGATTCTTTGTTAAATGTTTTGGTTAAATTGTATTTAAATTTTTTTTATTTTGGAATTTTCTGTTGTGGTCAGGATACACACTTTCCTAGTAGGAACTCCCTTATGAAAAAAAAAATGGATAACCCATAGTGGGTGGTTGCTAAGGGAAGAGCAGCAGACTATAAACACCACTGTATATATAATTGCTCTAATTTCCAGCTGGTAGGAGGAAAAGGATGATTGTCATTAAAACAAAATGCTCACTGAGGTGTAGATAGTAACAAATTCTCACTGTGCAATCAATAGATTTTAGATATTTACATTCTATATTCTATATTACATAATAGACTATTTTAGGTTTCCCGGAGGGATCCCTTCTGTTCCTTCCTAATTCTATACCATCAACATCTACCCCTATGAATCAAGTAACAGGAACTCTGACTTCTCAAAAACCACAGTTTGTTTTAGGTTTTGGATTTCATATAATCGAATTATACAATGTGTAGTGTTTTGTGGTTAACTTTTTTTTTTTTTTACTCATTCTTTGTTTTCCCTGTGAGATTCAAGGTGATCTTGTTTACAGCCAATACCCTCCTATGTTGTTATATAGAGTTCCATGTCATGATTACTCTGTAATTATCAATGCCACTATATATTGGACACTGGATTTTTGTAGCTTTTGGCTATTTTGATTTCAACTGTTTTAATCTTTTTCTTATATGTTGAGTGGAGGTCAATTAAATAGAAAGCCGTGGTGGCTGTATAAGATGACTTTATATTTGATCTATTTTCAATAGTCTTTGAGTATTCAGTGCCAGATAGGGATGCTATTTGGAGCCTTTCTTATGTTCCTAGAGGAGACTTTCATGTCCTTAGTATTTTGGAGCAAAGTCTTGCAATCATCCATATTAAATGAAATGTTGGGAAACAGTTCTTGGCATTAGTAAAGTCTGAATACTTGGTTACATGCCAACAAGTTACTGTACAATTGGAGCTATCCACCATGAACTGAGAAATATCTGTCCCACCAAACTGCTTGGAACACACAGCTGCAGCTCTCATGAGACAGAAATACAATAGACATGATAGGGCACAATCAAGCCCTGAAAACACAAGTAGCTTAAATGAAGAACAAGATCCAGGACACATGATATCTATGCAGGTTATGTTGCCTTTTCTTTCCTAGTCCTGAATCCTGGTCTCTTGGAAATTCCCTAGAATTAACTGATAAAGAGAAGTCTAAGTCTTACAAATAGTTCTTTATGATAATCTGGTGCTACCTGCAAGTGGATATCTGGAACATTCCTGAAAAGTATGATGACAGTAAATTGCCTTAGTGGTCAGCTTGTTGGTTTAATTTGGTTAAAAGGTTAAGTGCCAGATAGATATTTATTGAGCCACTGGTTTAGCTGGATGGTTATAAAGTTAGAACGTATTATTGGCAGATGATGATTAAGAGCTCTCAGGAAGAGGTATGAACTACCCAACGATGACCTCCTTATGGCCAATTCTGAATGCCCAGTCTCTTAGTACCAGAGACTGCTCAGTCTCTAAGAAGGCATAATTTTCTATGGTGGCAAATTGGCTTATGACAGTTTGATTGCCTTGGACTGCTTTACTGTGGAAGGGGAACTATTTTCTTCTTATTGAGACAGACATATACTATAGCTATAAACTTGCTTTCTTTATTCATGGTGCTTTTTTGTTCAAATTATTATCAGTGGGATTGTAGAATGATTTATCTGTTTGCAATGGAATTTCACACTGCATTGATTCTGATCAAGGAACCCACTTCACAGTTAAAGAACTGTGGCAAAGGGCTCATGGTGCTTGTATCTGCCAACTTTATTGTGTTTCTTGATATCCTGAAGCAGCTAGTGTACTAGAGTACTAGAGTACCCATATGTCTCCCATATATCCCTCCTTGCTCTCTTTCAAATTCATTGCATGTTTGAAAAATTTATCTTTGATACATACATACACACACACACACACACACACACACACACACACACACACGTTCTTAGTTTGTATATTGTTACATGTGTGAGTTTTCAGGGCTAGCTGTTTGGTACTGGATAAATAACTTTTTTTTTTTCTTCCCTGAGGAAGACAATTTATCCAGATCTCAGTCTTCCTTAATTCCTTGTAATTTTTTGTGTAGGGTGTGAATATTTGAATCACTTTTCTGAAGACTCAGTTACGGCACCAGTTAGGATGTAATATTTTGTAGGTGTAAGACAACATTTTTTCAAAATGTTGCCAATTCCCAGATCGATGTATAAGAAACCCTTTGCCTTGCCATCGCTAAATACCTGATAAACAGGAACTTAAGAGGCATAGAAACTATTTGGACTCGTGGTTCGGGAGAGTTTAATTCATCGTGGCAAGGCAGTAAGATAGAGCTCATGGTAGCACACTTACAAAGAATACGCCTCATATCTCGGGAAATTGGAAAGCAGAGGTCGGGGTATGTGGCATTCCTTTTACAGGTTCATTTAGTCTAGACTTAAGACCATGAGAGAATACCATCCATATCAGGACGGATCTCCCTTCTTCAGTCACACCTTTCTAGGATATCCCCCAGATATGTATCCTAAGTGATTTTAAATTTAGATACAGTGTCAATTAAGATTAGACACCCCAGGTCCACCCTCTGTCAGTTTGCCCCACAAAGAAATCACTTTAAAATCAGTTTGGCAGATCCTCAGAAAAATGGACATAATACTACCTGAGGACCCAGCTATACCACTCCTGGGCATATCCCCAGAAGATGCTCCAACATGTAATAAAGACACATGCTCCACTATGTTCATAGCAGCCATATTTATAATAGCCAGAAGCTGGAAACAACCCAGATGTCCCTCATCAGAGGAATGGATACAGAAAATGTGGCACATTTACACAAAGGAATGCTACTCAGTTATTAAAAACAATGACTTCATGAAATTAGCAGGCAAATGGATGGAACTTGAAAATATCATTCTGAGTGAGGTAACTCACTCACAAAAGAACAAACACAGTATGTACTCATTGATAAGTGGATATTAGCCCAAAAGTTCAGAATACCCAAGATTGAATTCACAGATCATATGAAGCCTAAGAAGAAGGAAGACCAAAATATGGAGACAAAGTGTGGAGCAGAAACTGAAGGAAAGGCCATCCAGAGACTGCCCCACCTGGGGATACATCCCATATATAGTCAGCAAACCTGGACATTATTGTGGATGCTGGGAAGTGCTTGCTGATGGAAGCATGATAAACTGTCTCCAGAGAGGCTCAGGCAGAACCTGACAAATACAGAGGTGGATGCTCGCAGCCAACCATTGGACTAAGTGTGGGGTCTGGGATGGAGGACTTGAAGAAGGAACTGAAGGAGCTGAAGAGGTTTGCAACCCCACGGAGGGAGTAACAATGTCAACTGGCCACACCCCCGGAGCTCCTGGAGAATGGATCACCAACCAAAGAATACACATGGAGGGACCCATGGTGCTGGTCACATATGTGGCGGAGGATGGCCTTGTTGGATATCAGCGGGAGGAGAGGCCCTTGCACCTGAGGGTGTTAGATGCTCTAGTGTAGGGGAATGCTAGCAAGGGAAGTCAGGATTGGGTAGGTGGGTGGGGGAGCACCCTTATAGAGGTAGGGGGATGGGGGATAAGATAGGGGATTTCTGAAGGGAAGATCTGGAAAGGGGAATACATTTGAAATGTAAATAAAGTAAATATCAAGAAAAAGAAATCACAACTTCCCACTCATGGTCCTCAAAGGCTTACAGTGATCTCAATACAGAACACACGCCATCAAATTAAAAGAGTCAAAAAGTCTTCAATATTATCCGCACAATTCAAAAGTCAAGAGTCTCCTCTGAGTCTAAAGATATATTCTTAACTGCATGTCACTAATAAAATTTGCATATTTCCAATATAAAATGTCACAGAGTAAACATTCTAATTCCAGACGAGAGCATCTAGAGCATGGTGAGAGCGAGTAACAATGGTGCCAAAGTGACACTGAAACCAGGCAGTGCTAAGCATCAAACTTGCAGGTCTGTGTCCAGCACGTAAGACTTGAAATGACTATGGCTGGGCTTTAATGGCTTAAATAGTATCACCCCTCGGATTTCTATGAGTTTAAAAATGTAGCCTTTCTTTGTGATTGGCTTTCCTCAGAGGATGTCTCACCACCTTCGTGCCATATTGCAAGAACCCGGAGGTCTTCAGTGAAGTGTAGACTTCACCTTTATAGCTTCATAGAATCCCTCCATGAGGTTCCTATCAAAGAATTTGACTCATCCACATGTTGTATAGCCTTGGTGACATTTTGAAACCTGGGAATCGGTGCAGATGGTAACTCTTGTAGTTTTATGCCTTAAAATAACCATCATGCAAATGTTATTGCCGTCAGCTGAAAATCCAGTCTGGTTTGCTTCTACCATGGTTGTGGGGGCTCTTGATACTTTGTTGGCCAAGCCTATGAAAAGATTTCCTCATGAAGTCTAAAAATATTACTTCTTTTATTTTTTTGAAATTAGATTATAATATCAACATCTCTCCATCCCTTTTCTTCCCTACAAACCCTCCCATATAGTCCTCCTTGCTCTCTTTCAGATTTATGGCCTGTTTTGAAAATGATCATTGTGATATATATATATATATATATATATATATATATATATACACACACACACACACACACACACACACACACACACACACACACACATATGTGTGTGTGTCTGTGTCTGTGTATATATATATGTAATATATATTTGTGTGTATAATATATATATACATATACATATATATATTCTTAAATACATGAATATAACTTTCTTAGTCCATATATTGTTATATGTGTGTATTTTCAGGGCTAACCATTTAGTAGAGGAAAACCAGCTTTTGTGTTCTTCCCTGGGGTAGACAATTTATCCAGATGTCAGCTTTCCTAACTTGCCTATAATTCTTTGTGTAGGGTTGAGGCCTTCCTGTCTTCCCCATCCACTTTAGCCTGTTTATTCTTGTTCTTGTTTATCTCTATTGGTGAGACTTTATGGGTATAGCTTCTGATAATACTAGGAGACATAATCTCACAGCAAATTCCCCAATCTTCTGGCTCTTACAATCTTTCTGCCCTCTCTTCCATAATGTTCCCAATTCAGACTCTTTTCAAATGCATTTTTGTTGTTACCAACTGGTTTCTTTGTTTGGTGAGGTCTTGCCCTCAGGCATACTTTCTATTGTTGTAGTGCAAGGTGCAAGTTTTTTCATTTCTTTGATTCTTATTCTAAGTATCAGTAGAGGCTGTGAGTAATAACTATTATACAGTCTTAAAAATCCCTCTGCTAAATGACTTGGTCCATTGCTTTTAAACTCAGCTTTTCAGGACTCAGGCTTAACATAACATGAGTGTCCTACAACTGAAGCCCTGATAGAGTCTTGTGAAACCTTACAAGCCAGGCCTCCACTGTCTTAATTTTTCTCAGCATTTTGATTTCCCCAATTTTCACCATAATGATCAATTAAACTCTGCTTCTTGCACTCAAGGGCTGCTATATTTTACATGTCTGAACTATTCCAAATTCTGTCCATAAACCAACTCCAATGGCACATGGTCATATGTTCAAAGCAATGGCTCCAAGTTTGGGTATTAAATTTCTGTACTAGTTACTTTTCTCATTGATGTGACAAAATGACCAATGGAAAACAATTTGAGGGAGCAAGAATCTATTTTAGGTCATGATTTAAGAGAGTACAGTCCATTTCAACAAAGACATGACAGAGGCATGACAGAAGTATGATAGACAATCAAGGCAGCTACACATTTACACATCTGGAAAGGCCAGATGGAACTGATCAGGGCACACTAGCAGTACTTTCCTCTTTTCATTCACTAAAGGATCCCAGCCTACAGGATGGTTCCATCTACATTCATGCTGGGTCTTCCCTTCTCAGTTAAAGATCTCTAGAACCACCTGCACTAACATACCAAAAGAATGTACCTAAGTGAGTCCAAATCCTGCCAAGATGAGGGGTAGCCATTACAACAAGTATCTAACAAAGTTATCTTCACCTCACAGCCAGGACATGATGATTCAAGAAACAAGGGTCAACATAGAGAATGGGGCTAAAGCTGCTCCCCTTGATGAGCTAATAAGTACAATGTTTCCTTTGTTTTCCTGTGCCCTCATATTCTGATGACCATGGAGATGCTCTTCATGTCTTTTTTAACAGCAAAAAGAAAAGTTGCTCTAATTACTGGGGTAAGTATCGTAACTGAAAATGAGGACTCAGGACGGACACTCACTCCTGGAAGTGAGTGAAAATAAGCCTGGAGTACATAAGATCACTGGGGTTATATCTTGGTATGATCATGTGCTTTGTTTGGGTTCATGGAAACTCATATCATTTCACCCATGGCCAAGTCTGTCTATGAACTCAGGCTTGAATTAGTCTACCAGGTAAAATTCAGTGACCAACTGAGTGACTTCATCAAGGGAGGAAAAAAGGTAAGAGGAGGAGGAGGAAGCAAAGATGGAAGAGAGAGAAAAAGGAGGAGGAGGATGGAAGGAAAATAGGAGAGAGGGGGGAAAGGAGGAGGAAGAAGAGGAAGAATAGGAAGAGTAGGAGGAAATTCAGTTGGGGAGAGAAAGAGGGGACTATATATATTTGTAGCACATTAATCGACGAACTGTTTTTCAGGCTTCTTTTTGGTAGGATAAGATGGGGGGAGGAAGCAACTTCCGGCGGCAGCCGGGAACCTCAACTTGGGCCACCGGGCTCCATAGCAAATTAGCGCCGGGACAAAGATCCCTCTCAGGAGCTCGGAAAAGCCGGGAGAGGGCCAAAGACACGCCCCACAGCGCACCAGGAACTGCCACAAACCCGCAAGACACAGGGACCGAGGTAGGAGGGCTTAGAAACCCCCCCTGGATCCCAACAGCGGGCGGCTGAGGCAGGAAACTTTTGCCTGGGACACTAGGATTCCATAGTCAAGCAGCTCCGGGAGAAAATTTTCTCTCCCAGGAATGCGGAAAAGCCCCGAGCGGGGGCAACACGAGCCCCAGAGCTCACTGATTTCGCCTGGTTTCCATGGGCCACGGAAACTGACGGACAGCAATTTCCGGCAGCGGCCGGGAACCTCAGCTTGGGCTACAGGGCTCCATACACAAAGATCCCTCTCAGGAGCTTAGAAAAGCCAGGAGAGGGCCAAAGACACGCCCCACAGCTCACCAGGAACTGCCCTGAACCCTCGAGACACAGGGACTGAGATCAGACCCGGTGCCACAGCTCTCCAAACCCAAACACCTCTCAGAGAGAGCTGATCTTCAAGGAGTACTGACACAGAGACCTGCAGGAGGGGTAAGACACAACCAGACAGAGTAAGATCAGCTAACAACAGAGTCAACAAGATGGCAAAAGGCAAGGGCAAGAACATAAAGAACAGAAACCAAGAGTACTCTGCACCATCAGAACCCAGCTCTCCCACCACAGCAAGCCCTGGATACCCCAACACACCAGAAAAGCAAGACTCAGATATAAAATCATTTCTCATGAGGATGATAGAAGACTTTAAGAAAGAAATGAATAACACCCTTAAAGAAATGCAAGAGAACAGGGATAAACAACGAGAAGCCTTTCAAGAGGAAATGCAAAAATACATTAAAGAATTACAGGAAAACACAAACAAACAGGCAGAAGTGCAAGAAAACACAATCAAACAGACAAAGGAAATGCT
>CM052718.1:37176757-37214713 GCA_028551405.1 Uromys caudimaculatus | reverse complement strand
AGTCACAAAAGAACGAACATGGTGTATACTCACTGATAAGCGGATATTATCCCATAAGTTCAGAATGTCCAAGTTTCACTTAACAGTAACCACTGGACTGAGAGTGAGGTACCAGATGGAGAGGTTGGAGAAAGATCTGAAGGAGTGGAGGGAATTGGTAGCCCCATGGAGGGAGCAAGAGCATCAATGGGCCTGACCCTCCCCCTGGTCGTCCTGGAGTTCAGACCACTAACCAAAGAATACACATCTATTGACCCATGGTTTGGACTACATATGAGGCAGAGGAATCACCTCGATGGCCATCAGGGAGAAAGGAGAGGACTTTGGGCCTGCGGGTGCTAGAGGCCCCAGTAAAGGGGAATGTCAAGGTGGGAATATGGGGATGGGTGTGCGGGTAGGTGGGAGGAGGAATTCCCTCACAGAGGCGGGGAGGGGGAGGGGATAGGGGGTTTCCAAAGAGGAGACCCAGAAAAGGGGAAACATTGGAAATGTAAATAAAGTATCAAAAAATTATGTTGTATAAAATTTTAATGAAAAAAATGTAAAATAAAAGTACTACTGTATGAAAAAAAAAAAAGATGGGGGAGGATACTGTGTCCCCCCTTCCCCTTGCATTGTCTTCTCCTTCCTCCTCCTCCTCCTCCTCCTCCTCCTCCTCCTCCTCCTCCTCCTCCTCCTCCTCCTCCTCCTCCTCTTCTTTTACTGTTTTTAGGCAAAGATATAAACAGCCTATGTTTGTGTTAACCCCAATCCTAACCCTATGCCTATGCCTAAACCTACACCTATATATGACAATACAGTGAAGATGTCAAGTGAAATGGTGGGGTTTACTTGTAAACAGCCCGATATTTTTGTAGGGAATCCAGCTATAGAAAGAGCTGGTGTTACTGTTTCTCAGACAGGTTGCAGAAAAACAACAAACTGCTAATGGGAATTAGTGAATAATTCATCATAAAGGTTACTTGTTCTAACTGTTCAGAGTGTAGCTTGTTAAATATGGTATGATGCTTTCCTCTTTAGGGGTAAAACTATATTTGATGATTCAGCTTCCAAAACTATATCACAAGTACTAATAAGAAACTGAGCACAGTTGAGGTAGGAGGATTTCTTTGAATTTGAAGTCAGCCTGAGCTTCAAAGAAAGAAGTAGATTAAATAACAATCAAATACTTATCAGTCACTGTCATGAATTTGTGGCTGCTTTATAAAGGGAAAACTCAATGTCAGTTAACCTTTCAGAGGAATCAGGTTCTCTATTACCGTGGTATTACAAATCATTGTCTCATTTATTATTCATATATGTTCTTATGCAAAGCTTGATGTGTTTGTGCCATGAATATGTGCATGAGGCAGTCCCTTCTAGTTATTCCAAATATCTGGTAGGATCAGTACTATGAGACAATGTCAGTAGAATGTATTAGGAAATATCTCACTATTATATAGGACATTGGAGTATATTTTAATTATTTAGTTCTGTGCTTGAGTTAAGTGGGGATGTGGCAACTACCTGCTTTCAGATCAATGCAAGCATGGAAGACAGATAATTCAGGTCCCTATAGGAAAAGCTACAGAAAACATTTTGTCATGTGAACTCAAGCATAGCCCTCTCCCTCTTTGGCTCTCTGCCTTGTCAGCTGGCAGAGATTAAGATGTGTGTGTGGGGGCGCTAATCTCCAAAAGCAACTGTCAGCTCTAATGCATGATGTGTTTATCATTTTAATCTGTCAGTGTGATTCTTTCACCAGAGGATAACTGGGACCTGGTTCCTCAAAATTTATCAAAGGAAGGTAACCAGTTCAGCTCAAGAAGTAGTCAGTGACCGATACTAGGTTGACACCGATTAAAGAAATCAGAAAAAAGTTGTCAAATAAAGTACATGCGTGGATGTGGAGGAAAAAAGTAAAAAGAAAAAAAAAAACCCACCTGCAATAAAATAGACACATTTCCTTGAAAAGATGATTAATGTACCCAGCAGAGTGAAATGCTTATACTGAAAATATATACTATAATCAAATGTCAGTCCAGGTAATTTTTCTAAAATCTTTGATGCTGTTGCTCTTGGTAATCAGCAGAGCCACCAGCATGGGCCTGGGTATGAAGCCATTCACTGGAGCATAAAGGGCTCACCATTGGCTATGTCACTGAGGAAATTACTTCCTCAGTCCCCTGCAAAGGATGGGATTCCAGGAGCCCACATAGGCCTTTTCAGGCTGAGTTAAACAGCATGTCACTAACCTACTTCTCATCACTATTTAAAGAAAGTCATAGTCCGTTTCAAACAGAATGTTTAGAAAACATCTGCTGATTATTCTCTGCTTTGCCACCCAAGTGTTTATGCAAAGGTCAAAGCAATAAGAAAATCAATTAACTCTGCATAATTCATGATTCAAATGTGGCCAGAAAGGGTCTCCATGTCACCTGTGAGTTAGGGCTGATGAGTGAAGTCCAATTCACTGTCTATGCATATGTCTGTTTATAACATTTGGTCAATTTGAGTCAGAAATGTGTCCAGAGTTTTGGAGATTTGAGAACCAGTAGATATTTTGCAAATATATTTTTATTTAACATAGAATTATATCACTTTCCTCCTCCATTTTTCTCTCTGTAGTCCTCCCAGTTACCCTCCCTCTAACCCCTTCCGTGCACTCCCATTCTCAAGCTGATAGTTTTTTCTTTGTTATTTATACACAAATATGTATGTATATGTACACTCACAGAGCCGTTTAGTCTGTTTTATTGTTTTTGTATATGCAGTTTCAGGGCTGATCCCTCTCTACTGGATGGTCAATAAGGGAGTTCATCCCTGATGAATGGTAATTTTTCTTCTCCCAGCAGCCATTAGTTGGTCTCTGTTGCTGAAGATGCTTTAGGACCCAAGACTTGGATAATTAGAGTTGATCTGACATGAGAGCCTCTTTCCTGCAATCTAACTTTCATGGTTCCAGAAAATACTACCCTAGCTGCCAAGGGAAGGATGCAATTAACAGTCCGACCCATCTGCAACATCTACGAATACTGACTCTTACCAGCAAGGCAAGTTATGCCTAATGGCACAGTAAGAGACATTCACATGTTGGAAGTTACCAACAGTTATTTAACTAGACTAAAGGCCTACTTTGGGAGTGAAAATCATCCTGGTACTGGGAACCCATCCGGCTTCCTAGGACTAATGAGCTCATGGGCCTCAAAAAAGAATCTACTACTGACACTTTCTTACTACATAAATCTTACCCTCACACCTACAGGAAGTAAAGCAACTACCTCTCATCCAAGAAGCTTCTCTTTATTGCAAATGGTGACCGCCACAGAAAGGCATAAATGTTTACAATTCAGAGATCAAATGATCATGGGGAGATGAGCCCCACAGATGTGTCTGGTTCTACATCACTGATCCTGTATCTATGGTTCTGGAAATAGAGTCAAATAAAGGGGGAGAAAGTTGTAACAGCAGGAATGTCAGGAATCTACTATGAAACAGTCTCTTCTACAAATAGCTGTATAAGCAAGACTGGATCAATGGCAATTATCAGTGGACATGTTGACATTGAAAGGGATATTTTTGTGAGATCCTACCTCAGTAGACATTTAAGGCTAAAAAAAATAATAATCATAGTATGCTACAATTAAATAAACTATCATAGAAGCTAGTACATCTTCAAATAGTTATGGTGAATAAATACTGAGTGTTCGTTATTTAATGAATTAATTAACCAAATTCACTGACTTGTGCCAATGAATATTATAGGCAACAATTACACATATATGTGGTCATACCTATGGCCAAATTGACAACTTCTAGCCATTTCCAAAATATCCCTTAAAAATATTTATTTAATGGGTTGGGCTGAACTTTCTACAGATAAAATGTCTTATGTTTGAAATAAATAATTCATTTACATTATAGATGAAAAAGTATTTGCGCTTACATGAAACTTTTGAGATATAATTTTTTCAGTTAATCAGTTATTGTGACCATATTAAAGAATAACTACAAGTATTAGATACCCTGATAAAGACACAAATCTTTGCCAACAGAACTGTATTATGAGCTATTTCAAAACTGTGGCTGATTTGACTGACACTAAATAGTGGTCAGCTGGCTGGATACCCATCAGTGGTGAGCTGGAAGCTGCATGCTGTCTTTTCTACCTTCATTTGGTTAGAATGTAACAAGAGTGAAAAGAAATGTTGTGGACAGGGATAGAGAGATGAAGAAGGGGGAGAGAGATTGTTGGGAAAGGGAGAGAAGGGGGAGAAGGGAAAGAGATGAGAGAGAAAGAGGGAGAGGGAGAAAGGAGAAAGAAAGAGGAGAGGCAAAGAGGAGGGGCTCTTTTCCACCTATGTTTCCACTTTGCTACTTGTGTGAAATTAATGGGAAAGAATAAAGTGTCACAGCTCGAGTTTAGTACAGTTTTATTTTTATGTGTTGGTGCTTGAGTGTTTTATGTGTGGTTGCTTGTGTATATGTGTCCCACACCTGTGGTGTGTGTGTGTGTGTGTGTGTGTGTGTGTGTGTGTGTGTGTGTGTGTTTGTATGTGTATGTGTGTGTTTGTGTGTATTGGTATGTGTGCGTGTGTGTTTAGATGCACAAATGTGTGTTCATGCATGCAGAGGCCAGAGGCCAGCCTTGGATATCGTTCTTCAGGTCATACTCACTTTGATTTTATGACAGGGTCTTCCAGTGGCCTGGGACTTGTAGTTTTGACATGTCCAAGGATCTACCTTACTGTGTCTCCTGAGGGCTGGTATCGCATATGCACCTCAGCATGCCCAGCCTGTTTGATTTTTACATACAAGTTCTGGGGGGTCAAACTCTGTTCCTCACAGATTTGCTCCAAATACTTTAGCAGCTGAGATATTTGCCCTACCTAATCCAAGAGGATTCTACCTTCATGATTCACAAAAAAAGGACACATAACCAAACTATCGCAAGTTGTCATGGTAAATGTGGTGATAACTTCATGGTAAATGTGGAGGTAACTTGGGGCCAAGAACAGGTCTAGAACTCACTAGGAATTTATAGACCTGGCCTGGGTTTAAAAAGACATCTAACAATTAACAGCCAGTGTCCCAAGCCCTTCAAGCAGGCTTTGGTATAGACTGATGATATTTTTTTAAAAAACAAGCTTGTTTCTTGCTCTGATTTTATAGAGTGCTCTGTAGAAGCAAAGCCAGTCATGAAATTCTAAAAGGAAGTCATTTGCTGCTTCTCTCTAGAGAATCTATCGATTTCTGTTAGAGGGGAGCTATGTTCCATCACTAGAGTTAGAGGAGCTCTTTCCTCCAATGTGTTGTTAAAGTGCATGATAGGATTCACTTGGAATCTTTAGTCTCATAATACTGCAATTGGACAACATGACAATGTCTTCCTTTCCTTGCTTACCTGTCAGTGGATTTGAGGTAAGACTGGTATGCTCTTAATACCTGTATATAAAAAGGAAAGTGTGTTTCTAGAAGGAGAATATCTTTGGCCAGTACCTTGAGGCTATCTTTTCCAATTAGCCTAAAAACATTTATCGAACATTTGAAATGAGCCTTGTGCATAGCTTCTCTCATTCCAAACTGACCTTACCTCCTCTCTCTGTAGATGAGTTTCATTCTACTCAGTTGCATGAACCAGATATCCAGTACCCACCCTCTATTTCTCCTTACTTACAACTTCTGTGGATAGGTTAATATTGTTGCAGAGCCAGTTCTGATACCCACCTAGCCAATTAACACTAAGCCACCCTTGCATATGTATCCCCATCTATCTATCTATCTATCTATCTATCTATCTATCTATCTATCTATCTATCTATCTATCGATCTATCTATCATCTCCCCATCTACATATACACTCTCATCAATACATACCCCCATCAATATATATTACTGAAATAATTTCCTTTTTTTGTTTACAGATATATTTTTTATTGGATATATTCTTAATTTACATTTCAAATGTTTTCCCTTTCTAGGTCTCCCCTTTGGAAATCCTCTATCCCATTCACCCCCCCCCCCCGCCTCTATGAAGGTGCTCCCCCACCCACTCACGCACTCTCACCTCACCTTCCTGGCATTCCCCTACACTGGGGAATTGAGCCTTCACAGGACCAAGGGCTTCTCTGCCTATTGATGCCAGCCAATAACATCCTCTGCTACATATTCAGCTAGAGCCATGGGTCACTCCATGTGTACTCTTTGGTTGGTGGTTCAGTCCATGGGAATTCTGGGGTGTCTCATTGGTTGATATTGTTGTTCTTCCTATGGGTTGCAAACCCCTTCAGCTCCTTTAGTCCATTCTCTAACTCCTCCATTGGGGACCCCATGCTAAGTCCAATGGTTGGCTGTGAGCATCCACCCCTGTATTTGTCAGGCTCTGGCAGAGCCTCTCAGGAGACAGCCATATCAGCAAGCACTTCCCAGCATCCACAATAGCATCTGTGTTTGGTGACTGTATATGGGATGGATCTCCAGGTGGGGCAGTCTCTGGATGGCCTTTCCTTCAGTCTCTGCTCCACACTTTGTCTCCATATTTCCTCCTGTGAGTATTTTGTTCCCCCTTCTAAGAAGCACTGAAGCATTCACACTTTGGTCTTCCTTGGGCTTTATATGGTCTGTGAATTGAATCTTAGGTATTCCAAAAATTTGGGCTAATATCCACTTATCAGTGAGTGCATACTGTGTGTGTTCTTTTGTGACTGAGTTACCACATTCAGGATATTTTCAAGTTCCATCCATTTGCCTGCGAATTTCATGAAGTCATTGGTTTTAATAGCTGAGTAGTATTCCATTGTGTAAGTGTACCACATTTTCTGTATTCATTCATCTGGATTATTTCCAGCTTCTGGCTATTATAAATTTGGCTGCTATGAACATAGTGGAGCATGTGTCCTTATTACATGTTAGAGCATCTGCTGGGTATATGCCCAGGAATGGTAGAGCTGGGTCTTCAAGTATCACTGTGTCAAATTTTCTGAGGAACCACCAGACTGATTTCCAGAGTAGCTATACCGCTTTGCAATCCGACCAACAATGGAGGAGTGTTCCTCTTTCTCCACATCCTCACCAGCATCTGCTGTCACCTGAGTTTTTGATCTTAGCCATTCTGACTGGTGTGAGGTAGAATCTCAGGGTTGTTTTGATTTGCATTTCTCTGATGACTAAAGATGTTGAACATTTCTTTAGGTGCTTCTTAGCCACTTGAGTTTCCTCAGTTGAGAATTCTCTGTTTAGCTCTGTTCCCCATTTTTAATAGGGTTATTTCATTCTCTGGAATCTAACTTCTTAAGTTCTTTGTATATATTGGATATTAGCCCTCTATTGAATGTGGGATTGGTAAAGATCTTTTCCCAATCTGTTGGTTGCCTTTTTGTCCTACTGACAGTGTCCTTTGCCTTACAGAAGCTTTGCAATTTTATGAGGTTCCATTTGTCTATTCTTGATCTTAGAGCATAAGCCACTGGTGTTCTGTTCAGGAACTTTTCCACTGTACCCAGGTGTTCAAGACTTTTCTCCACTTTCTCTTCTATTAGACTCAGTGTACCTGGTTTTCTGTGGAAGGCCTTGATCCACTTGGACTTGAGCTTTGTACAGGGAGATAAGAATGGATCAATTTGCATTATTCTACATGTTGACTGTCTATTGAACCAGCATCATTTGTTTAAAATGGTATCTTTTTTACACTGGATGGTTTTAGCTCCTTTAGCAAAGATCAAGTGACCATAGTTGTGTGGGTTCATTTCTAGGTCTTCAGTTCTATTCCATTGATCTACCTGCCTGTCACTGTACCAATACCATGAAGTTTTTATCACTATTGCAAGTACAGTTTTTGGTCAGGGATGCTGATTCCCCCAGAAGTTCTATTATTCTTGAGAATAGATTTTGCTATCCTGGGTTTTTTTGTTATTCCAAATGAATTTGAGAATTTCTCTTTCTAAGTCTATGAAGAATTAAGTTGGAATTTTGATGGGGATTGCATTGAATTTGTAGATTGCTTTTGGCAAGATGATAATTTTTACTACATTAATCCTGCTGATCCATGAGCATGGCAGATCTTTCCATCTTCTGAGGTTTTCATTGATTTCTTTCTTCAGAGACTTGAAGTTCTTGTCATACAGATCTTTCACTTGTTTAGTTAGAGTCACACCAAGATACTTTATATTGTGTGTGACAATTGTGAAGGGTGTCTTTTCCCTTATTTCTTTCTCAGCCTGTTTATCCTTTGAGAATAGGAAGGCTACTGATTTTTTTGATTTAATTTTATATCTGGCCACTTTACTGAAGTTGTTTGTCAGCTGTAGGAGTTCTCTGGTGGAGTTTTTGGGGTCACTTAAGTATACAATCATATCATCTGCAAATAGTGATATTTTGATTTCTTGCTTTCCAATTTGTATCCCTTTGACCTCCTTTTGTTGTTTAATTGCTCTAGCTAGAACTTCAAGTACTATATTGAATAGATAGGGAGAGAGTGGGCAGCCTTGTCTAGTCCCTGATTATAGTGGTATTGCTTCAAGTTTCTCTCCATTTAGTTTGATATTGGCTACTGGTTTGCTGTATATTGCTTTTACTGTGTTTAGGCATGGGCCTTGAATTCCTGATCTTTCCAAGACGTTTATCATGAAGGGATGTTGAATTTTGTCAAATACTTTTTCAGCATTTAATGAAATGATCATGTGTGTGTATGTGTGTGTGTGTGTGTGTGTGTGTGTGTGTGTGTGTGTGTGTATGTGTGTGTGTTGAGTTTGTTTATGTAGTGGATTACATTGATAGATTTCCGGGTATTGAACCATCCCTGCCTCCCTGGGATGCACCCTACTTGATCATGGTGAATGATCATTTTGATGTGTTCTTGGATTCGGTTTGTGAAAATTATATTGACTATTTTTTCATTGATATTCATAAGGGAAATTGGTCTGAAGTTCTCTTTCTTTGTTGGGTGTTTGTGTGGTTTTGGTATCAGTGTAGCTGTGGCTTCACACAATGAATTGGGTAGTGTTCCTTCTGTTTCTATTTTATGGGATAGTTTGAAGAGTATTGGTATTAGGTCTTCTTTGAAGGTCTGACAATGACATCCTCTGCTACATATTCAGCTAGAGTCTTGGGTCCCTCCTTGTGTACTCCTTGGTTGGTGGCTTAGTTTCTGGGAGCTCTGGTTGGTTGATATTGTTGTTCTTCCTATGGAGTTGCAAACCCCTTCAGCTCTTTCATTCCCTTCTCTAACCCCTCCATTGGGTAGGTTTCCTTTTAATTATAGCAATTTTAAATGTATAGAAAAGTTATAGTGTAATATAATAATAATATTGATAATCCTGCCTCACTGTAGCAAATACTAACAATTTTACACAGGCTTCAGCTTTAAAAGAAAACAAATAGTTGAAATTCTATTTAGAATCTCTATTTCCTTTTTCTATTTTACCCTTCATAATATACTGTATACAATATTTTATTGTAGATTTTATCTTTATGATTTTTTTTAATGAAGCAGTTCTTTACTGTATATCACTATGGCTGATTCTCATCTCCTTCCCTTGTTTTTCTGAAATCTTATAGTCCAATAATAAGATAAGACTCCTCCCTCTAAGATCATGTTATTTCATCATTCATTTCAGCATATATATCTAGCACCAGCAAAATTGCCAACCCACATCCATGTAGGAAACAATGTTGGTAAGTAGGGTGTGGAAGTGATATGTGAGTCATTTGTTTACAATTTATTTTATGAATTTATCTAAAAATTTGAATGTATTTAATGAAGTACGAATCTTTTGTCTTGTCTGTATTTGCTACAGTTTGTTTCAGTCTCTTAAATTATTATTCAATTTTGCATATGAAGTTACTCACTCTGTGCTATGAAGTTCTTAAGGTTCTGTGAATTTTGACCGATACATGGAGTCTATGTACACATAACTAATGGCATAAGGAGTAGAGTCACATTTCTACAAATGTCCCTTGTGCTTTTTCTACCCAGCCTGCCTCTGGCAACAGCTGTCCTTTTGGTTGTTTATAGTTTGCTTTTCTGAAAAATGTTATATAATTAAGTCATATAGAATATAGTCCTTAAGGATTCCTGTAACTTAGTAATTTGTACTTAAGAATTGGAAACACATTTTCATAGTTAAATAACCTTTTTTCCAGGCCAGGAGAAGACATCAGATCTCTAGGGACTAGAATTCACATCTGAATAGTCATTGGTATGATTACATAGACTACTGGCTTTAATAAAATGATAAATATTGTTATACACACACACACACACACACGCATATATATATATATGTATGTATTCTGCCTTTGGAAAAATTCAAGATGAGATGATCTCCAAAGTTTGAAAAAATATTTATGATATTTATGTCTACTTTCAAATAATATTTCTAAGGGAGTGTAGGTACCACCTAAATAGAATACTCCTAATTATTTCCTCTATTTGTCTGACTTTGATCCCATTTATTTCACATAAGCATAAGCTGGAATCACCCTAGACTTGTAGCTATTCTTTCTTTACATAGTTATGCTTTAAAATAATGAGAAAAAGGCCTTTTAATTGAATGTTTTATTCGCTTCTTTACTTTTTCTTTCTTTGTCTTAATTATAGTTTCTGATGTGTAAATGTTTTCAATTTTTTCTTATTTTTGAGAGTAAAATATACTTGAATCATTTCCCCTTTCTCTTTGCCTCCCTGGAGACCTCATATATCCCTGCTTGCTCTGTTTTTTCAATAATTGTTATTGAATGCACACATATATTCATGTATACATATGTATCTCTAAATATAACCTACTGTTTGCTTAATGTTGTTTGTATGTATTTAACCTTTATTCCTATCAAGGCATCTGCCAGCCACACTATTATTATATATCACCTGCTATGACCATTTAAGCTAGGAAATAGTGATGAAAGTTCCATATCCAAACAAGCTTGAATTCATTATTTAATATGATTCATGTATGTGGTGTTATCAGCAATAGGGTCTTACTACTGAGTTTTAGATTGCAATCAATAGCATGGCAATAGCCTACGATGTTTGAGGTCTAATGGTATCTTTTTGGCCAACAGTTCAAAATAGAGTAACTCATTCCTTGTACTGTGTTTTTTATTTGTTAGGTTTTTTTGTCTAGTGAAGGATTGTAGCTCTGTTACAGCATAAATTCATTTATACCTTTTTTAGCATATATATATATACACACACACACACACAGAGAGAGAGAGAGAGAGAGAGAAAGAGAGAGAGAGAGAGAGAGAGAGAGAGAGAGAGAGAGAGAGGTTTCTACTGCTGTAGGTCTCGATACATCTTTTCCCAAGGAACTTCAGTTCTGTTCATTCTTCTACCTTACCTTCTTCTCCACAGCACCAGTTTGACCCATACTGATCTACTATGTGCTTTATCCCCTTCTACCAGAAATTTCCATCTGCTCTCCCTTGAGAGCTCCCTCTCATGATTGTTAAGGGATTATGATGGTTTTTTTTTTTTAAACAGTGACCATACCATGCTATCTACTATTATTTTTATTTCAAAATTTTTGCTCATATAGGTATTTTGTCTGCATAAATATCTATACATCATATAGATGCATTGGCCATGGAGGCCAGGAGAAGGCATCAGATCCCTAGGGACTAGAATTATACTTTTGTGAGCCACTATGCAGGTGCTGGGAATCAACCACATATCCTCTGGAAGTCAACCTGGCACTCTTAATCACTGATGCATCTCTCCAACACACATGTTTTTCTTTTACCAGCACTATGGTGATAAATTACATTTAATTGTAAATTTATTGGTTCAGAAAGGCCTAGGATATTAGTAGTATATATCTTTGGATGAATCTTTAGGGGTGTCTCTGGAGATGGTTGTGAGCTAGTGAATAGTTTCATTTCTTGATGGACTCATAGTACTATGGAATTACTGGGAAGTGGTGAAAAATATAAGCTCATGTCAAATTAAAGAAATTAGGACACTGAGGGTGAGTCTGCAGGGCCTATATCTTACTCTGGTCCATTTCTGCTCTTGGCTTCTTTCTGTCCATCATAGCCTTCCTGGTGTTACTTCATAGATTGACTATTTAACTGTGTGTCTGTTTTTTCCCATTGAGTTTGAACTTCTATTTTTGATCTGGGAACTGGAGGGTTAGGATCTAGATGATGGTCTTGAAGGCCTGGGATGACACTGAGACCCTGTCTAATACCTTGGATTTGGAACATGTATCCTAGTATGTTCCAAAATAGCAAAATTGTATGAGGTTTTGCTTTTTCATACAAAGGTAGATAATGTTAGGTCTCTGCAGAACATGATAAGGAAGGCAAATCACACAATAACCAGGAAAATAGGATGAGAAAAATAGAAGCAGAATTACTTAGATGAGAGAAGAAGGTCCCTTCTAATATCTCATGTCTTCATCCTCCTATCAATTCTGTAGACTGTTAGCATGGACTTCTTTTCATCTAGTCCACACAACAAAATGGTCAGTCTTTCTTATTGTTTTTTTTTCTGGATGAACAGCTCAACAATTTACCTGAACTTGCTTTTTAAAGGAATATTTAGTCAGGACTGACATCTGAATGGGAGGTCTCTAATAAACAGGAATCTAGTCAAAGGCTCCCCTGGAACTTCATACCTCTTCAGAGACAAGGGGGTCGTAACTTCACTCTTAATTTATTTATCAATCTATCACCTTGTATGAAGATTAAACTCATTGTAATAGGAGGCAAAAAAATTCCTTTGTTTTATTCCTGAGGGAGAGAGCTAATGCATTTGAATTTTTTTCTGATGTCATGGACATAAGATTAATGCTGATGTAATCCAATGTGTTATCTGTCTGCTGTGTCTCCTTGTGTCTCTAATAAGTCAATAGAGCCACACTTCACTAATTGAAATCTGCTTGCTGATCAAGTCTTTCTGTGGAAATGAAAGGTGGCTGCCACAATCTGTTGGGAGTTAAATTAATCCTCCAGGAGTGAGTCTGTCCCAATTACTCCCCTCAGCAACACTGGCTTGATTTTGCTGACATTGGGCTTACAGGTAGAGCTCAACATGCAACTTGGCTATTATTTTCATGAATTACTTTAAATTCATTTACCATGTTATTATGAGATTTTTCTTGATGTGAACCTGTTATTTTTCATTCATAATACTTATTTGGAAGTGTTCTTGTTAAATATCCCTCATTGATAGGAACCTGGCTATGGTCACCCTTATAGGTTCGTGGTATTTTTCCCTTGTCCTAGGTTTCTAGTTTGTCCCAGAAATCTACCTCCTCCACCAGTCCCAGTTCTCTCTCTCAGTTCTTTCTCCCTCTAAACTTCCCAGACTTGATCCCTCTTTTCTCCTCCCCAACCCTTCTCCCACCTCCATCTCTCCCTTCATCTATTCTCTGTTGTTTATTTTATTTCCCCTTCCAAGTAAGAGTCAAACCTCCTTCCTTAGGTCCTCCTTGTTATTTTGCTTCATTGGGTCTGTGGATTGTGGTATGGTTATCTTGTATTTTATGGCTAATATCCATTTATGAGTGAGTATATACATGTATACTCACTTATACAGTATATATATGCATGTCTTTCTTAGTCTGGGTTACCTCACTCAAGATGTTATTTTTTAGTTCCATTCATTTGTCTACACATTTCATGACGTCTTTGTTTTTAATAGCTGAGTAATATTCCATTGTGTAAATGTACCATATTTTCTTTATTCATTCTTCCATTAAGGGGCATCTAAATTGTTTCCAATTTCTGGCTATTATGAATAAAGCTTCTATGAACACAATTGAGCAAATCTCCTTGTGGTATGATGGATCATATTTTGGTTATATGCCCCTGAGTGGTAAGACTGGGTCCTGAGGTAGTCTCAATTTTCTGAGAAACGTCCAAATTGATTTTCAAAGGGGTTGTATGAGAGAAAACTTTAAGGTCAATGTCTACCATGCCCAGATAGCTCCTATGAGCTTGGTGCAAAATGGAGGACTCTCTTTACCAGCAAGGCTTCCCCTTCTCTGACCTTGTCTGAAGAGCCTGATTCCCCCATACTGTCTACCCAAGGAATGTAACATAGTCCTCAGAAGTTCTATAAGTTTATCTTCCTCTTTCCTGATAAGAACTACCCCAGCAAGTACCTGGGATTCCTGGAGTGCATCTCCATACAAATGAGGCATTTACAGTAGTTTAAATTCTATCCAATGATTTTACATCCATCCTGAAATTTTTTTTCTGCAAAGTTCATATATAGGCCTTGGCCACCCCCACTCCCCACCCCTCTGTATAAAGCATTTGCACATATGCTGTTTCATTGAATATTGTCTAAAAGAGCTGTAACAGTAAAATACTCAGAGAAGCCTCACCCAGCCCCATTCACTGACTGACCAGAATCTAGCTGACCCACCCATTCTGGATTCCATTTTACCCTTCCCTGCTTGGTGCACACTAGTACCTGGACACCTCAAGAGAAGAAGTAGAAAATGGAAATACAATTCTACAAGTTTACACTTCCATAAGCAATGGAGGAGTGTTCTTATTGCTCTACATCCTCACCAGCATGAACTGTTGCTTTGTTGCTTGAGGTTTTGATCTTAGCCATTCTGATGGGTGGCTAGGTTGGAATCTCAGAGTCTTTTTGATTTGCATTTCTCTGGTGACTAAAGATGTTCAACATTTCTTCAAGTGCTTCTTGGCCATTAGAGATTGCTCTTTTGAGAATTCTTTATTTAGCACTATAAGCCCAGTATAAGACTCCTAGAAGTAGGGCATATGGAACCTGAAACAGCTAGGCAAGACTTCCAATGGAAGGATGGGGACACCAACCCACTCACAAAACCTTTGACCTCCAATTTGTTCTGCTTACAAGATGTGCAGAGTTGAAGATGGAACAGAAATTGAGGGAATCACTAGCCAATGACTGGCCCAAATTGAGACCCATACCATGAATGAGAACCTACTGATAATCTCCTACTCACACACCTGTGGACACTTGAGTTTTGACAAAGGTGGCAAAACCATACAATGGAAAAAATGAAGCATCTCCAACAAATGGTGCTGGTCTAATTGGGTATCTGCATATAGAAGAACGAAAATATGTTCATCGCCCTGTACAAAACCAAAGCCATGTGGATCAAAGACCTTAACATAAAACCAGATACACTATATATAATGGAAGAGAAATCTGGGAATAGCCTTGAATGCATTGGCACAGGAGACACCTTCCTGAACAGTACATCAATAGTGTAGGCACTAAGATCAACAGATATAAATGGGACCTCATGAAATTGAAAAGCTTCTATTAGGCAAAGGATACCATCAATGGGACAAAACATGAGACTACAGAATGGGAAACGATCTTCACCAACCCTACATCTGACAAATAGGACTAACAAAGGCTGAATATGCAAAACATATAAATAACTGAAGAAATTAGACACAAACAAACCAAATAACTCAATTAAAAATGGGGTACAGATTAAACAGAGAATTTTCAACGGAGTAACCTCTAACAGCTGAGAGGCACTTAAAGAAATGTTCAGCATCTTAGTCATCAGGAAAATGCAAATCACAATGTCTCTGAGATTCTATCTTATACCAGTCACAATGGCTAATATAAAAAATTCAAGAGACAGCACATGCTGGTGAGGATGTGAAGCAAGGGGAACTCTCCTCCACTGCTGGTTGGATTGAAAACTTATACAACCACTTTGGGAATCAGTTTGGCAGTTTCTCAGAAAATTGGGAGTAGTTCTACCTGAAGACATTGCTATACCACTCTTGAGCATATACCCAAAAGATGCTCTACCATACCACAAGGATACTTGCTCACATGTGTTCATAGCAGCTTTATTCATAGCCAGAAACTTAAAATAATGCTAGATATCCCTTAACCAAAGAACTGATAAGAAAGACAGTGAAATAGTACTCAGCTTTTAAAAGCAAGGACGTCATGAAATTTACAGACAAATGGATGGGACTAGAAAATATCATCCTGAGTGAGGTAACCCAGACACAAAAGGACATGCATGGTATATGTACTCACTTATAAGTTGATATTAGCCATAAAGCACAAAATACTTATGCTACAATCCATAGACACAAAGAAGCTAAACAATAAGGAGAGCCTAAAGGAGGATGCTTGAATCTCACTCAGATAATATTAATAATAATAGTAATAGGAGGAGGTGGATGGAGAGATGGAACTGGGCAGAAGAGGGTATGGGAAGGAGAATTGGGGTAGGAATCAAGATGTGGGTAGGGAGAGGGCTCACACAGAGAATGGAAATTATTGGGGGTAGCATCTCTGGGATGAGCTAGAGAATGGGACTAAGGAGGCTACGGGTGTCTGTGAGAGTGTCCCTTGCTGAAACACCTAACAACAGGGGATAGAAAACCTGAAATGGCCAACTTGAGACTTACAGTGGAGTGATGGGGACACCAACCCAGCAACAAACCCTTTGGCAAGACTTCCAATGAAGGGATGGGGACACCAAACCACCCACATCCACATAACCTTTGACTAAAAATTTATCCTGCCTACAAGATAGATGTGCAGAGATTAAGATAGAGCAGGAATTGAGGAAATGGCCAAGCAATGACTGGCCTAAATTGAGAGAGAGCCAGCCCCTAACAGAATTAATGATATTTTCTTATACTTGCAGACAGGAACTGTCACTGTCTTCTGAGAGGCTATATTCATCAGCTGATGGATGCAGAGGCCCACAGCCAAGCACTAGGTGAAGCTCGGGGGAATCTTGTGGAAGGGTAGTAGGAAGGATTGAAGGAGCCAGGGAGAGCAAGAACACCACAATAAAACATACAGAATTAACCTGGGTCCATAGGACTCACAGAGCGTGAACCACCAGCAAAAGAGAATGCATTGGATGGACCTAGACCCCTACACATATGTAACAAATATACAGCTTGGTCTTCATATGGGGCCGCTAACAACTGGGGCAGGAGTTGTCTCTGATATAGTTGCCTGCGTGTGGATTCCTTTTCCCTAACTGGGCTGCCTTGTCTAGGCTCAATAGGAGAAGATGTGCCTAGTCCTACTGCAACTTGATATGCCAAGGTAGGTTGACATTCATCTGGGCCTCAACTTCTCTGAGGAAAAAGAAAGAGGTAGATGGGGTGAAAGGAAGTGAGAGGAAGGAGCTAGGATGTGAGGAGGGAGGAGAAGTTGCAATAGGAATAGAAAGTTAATTAGTTAATTAATTAAAATAGAAAATATTCTTAAATTAAATGAAAAGGACAATGGCCAGTCACATATTAAACTCTTTGTGCCTAATATATGTCACCATCAAATATTACATATAGTTTCATCCTTGACTATCAAATGCAATCAGAGAAATTGTTGACAGCAACAAAGTATAAACCTTTTCAGGAACTACTTTTTGTTTTTCAATTATTGTAGCAACAGTGACTGGACAGATAATTTACTGCACATATCATGACTCAACCATTGTCCTGGGAACAAAATAAATGTTTTCATATATTTCCTCTACATATATTTTTAAAAAACCAAAAATATGTCAAGTAAAAAACATCTTTCCAGGTTCACACTACAAGTGAATTTCAAAGTGATGGCGTAGTCCAATTCTATAACCAGGCTGCCATATGAAATAAAGGATGCCTAATTAAAATATAAGCTTTAGAAAAAATTAAAATATAATATTAGTATACAAAGCTGCCAAATATTGTAGGGGAAATACAGAGTGTAGGAATAAAATTGTTGATTAGCTGAAATCCAACTTTGCTGGGTGTTTTATGGAAGTTATTGTGTTTGTGTTGTTGTCATTGTCCTTGTTGTTGTCATTGTTGTTGTTATTTTGTGGATGTCTTTTTAGAATCTGCCTCCCCTAACCCCAGAACTCTCAGAATACCAACATCACCATCATGACCAAGACACTAACCATGTAAATCTATCTCTTAGGTAGCATTTTTTTTTGTAGTATCCATGAACAGATGAGGACCCTGGACTCCTAGAGGAGAAACACCATTTAGAATAATGAATAGCACTGATGAGTGGTAGAGTCATTTCTTTCGTTCCATCCTTAGAGAACATTACTTATCTGGTTAATTCAGATTCCAGATTCATAGGAAGCACCTGTAAACTTACCAAGGAACATCAGACAAGGGCTTTATAGTTTTTTCCCTGGAGAGATTCATTGTTGTACTTATCCATACTAAATCCTAGTAGTTGCACTGGGATGCAGTTGAAGCACAGCAAGAATACCATTGAGAAGGATTCAAGACACACATGTGCACACACACACACACACACACACACACACACACACTGAGAGAGAGAGAGAGAGAGAGAGAGAGAGAGAGAGAGAGAGAGCAGTTTTATAGTCCTTTTGAAGTTTTGGTTTGGAGTTGGTTGTCTGCTTGGCTACCATGTGGTTATAACTTATAGGTGGTAAAATTGCTCCTGTCTAAAAGAAATGCAGGGATGAAAAATGGGGCAGAAGAAACTGAATTAATGGCCAACCAGTGACTGGACCAACTTGAGACCCATCTCATGGGCAGGCACCAATCCCTGGTATTGTTGCTGGTGCTATGTTTACTTGTAGACAGGAGCTTAGCATAGCTCTCCTCTGAGAGGCTCTACCAGCAGGTGACTGAGGCAGATGCAGACACTCACAGCCAAGCAGTTGACTGAGGGTGGGGACCCCTATGAAAATGTTAGGGGAAGGATTGAAGGAAATGAAGGGCAAGGCAAATCCATAGGAAGACTGACACTGTCAACTAACCTAGACCCCGGGGAGCTCCCAGACACTGTCTTAGTTAGGGTTGCTATTCCTGCACAAACATCATAACCAAGAAGCAAGTTGGGGAGGAAAGGGTTTATTCGGCTTACACTTCCATGCTGCTGTTCAAGGAAGTCAGGACTGGAACTCAAGCAGGTCAGGAAGCAGGAGCTGATGCAGAGGCCACAGAGGGATGTAACTTACTGGCTTGCTTCTCCTGGCTTGCTCAGCTGGCTTTCTTATAGAGCCCAAGACTACCAGCCCACAGATGGTACCACCCACAAAGGGACCTCCCCCCTTGGTCACTAATTGAGAAAATGCGTTACACCTGGATCTCATGGAGGCATTTTCTCAACTGAAACTCCTTTCTCTGTGATAACTCCAGCTTGTGTCAAGTTGACACTCAAAACTAGCCAGTACACTGAGCCACCAACCAAAGAGCATACATGGACTGGTCTGAACTCCATGCCAAATATGAAGCCGAGGACTGCCTGTCTGGCCTCAGTGGAAATGGATGTGCCTAGTCCAGTAAAGAGTTGATATCACAGGGTCTGGAGATACCAGGTAGGGGACACCTTCTCAAAGACAAAAGGAATGGGGAATAGGGAAAGAACTGTGAGGAGGGACCAGAAGTTGGTGTGACATTTGGGATGTAAATAAATAAAATAATTAATTAATAAAAATGAAACAAACAAACAAGAACTTATAGGTGGAAATACCTAGTGGAAGTGTTTAGGTCATTAGGAGATCTGTCCACACAAGGAATTAATATAGTTCTGCCTGATCACAGTTAGCTTTCATGGGAGTAGATTATTTAAAAAGGAGCATTTATTTCTGGTCCTCTGAGCATTTCTTATTTCCTATATTATCAGATTCTTTCTCTTTCTTTGACTTCATCCACTTCATATTGCTACTTTCCAGGTTTTGATGTAGCCAGAGTTTTAACCAGAAAGTAGCGATATGGTATGGATGAAGCCAAGGAAAGAGTCATTATCTTGACTCTCCAATTTTATTTTTAAAAAGTAAATATATGGGATATCAATATTGGTGCTGCCATAGAAACCTGGCTAATAAAGACTTGTTATAAAAACTGTGAAAGTAGTTAAGTAACAAGAAAATCACAGCTAGCATGAAATGCTGAATTAGTGAAGATTTTGGTTCTGTATTTGATACTTTTCTTCATCTGTTAACTTTGTCTTATAGAGATTAAGACATCAGCTATGCTGTTAGGATTATTAACTCTTCAGGAAAGGCTTTCTTTGCATCTTTATTAAATTTTCTGTAAGGGATGAGAGTCTCTCTCCTGATGCTTCTTTTTTCCTCAATAGTTCTTGGACTTGAGAGGTGCAGGCTGCAATGCTTCATTATTGATGACTATTGTGATGGCATTCTGGAAGCCATCTTTATTTTATTCTTGTCAATTAAATCCTTTAATTGTATGTTCACCTGACATTGGCTGCTTACAAAAGACAATGAGGCCACATTCTTCTTTAGGGAGGTGGGAATGGTATTTAATAATTAAGTTATTGCTGGCAGTGGTGGCGCACACCTTTAATCGCAGCTCTTGGGAGTCAGAGGCAGGTGGATTTCTGAGTTTGAGGCCAGCCTGGTCTACAGAGTGAGTTCCAGGACAGCCAGGGCTACACAGAGAAACCCTGTCTCAAAAAAACAAAACAAAAACAAAACAAAAAAATTAAGTTATCACTCTGGTATTCAGCACAGAACTGAGCAATAGAGTGAATCTAATGGCTTTCATCAAAACAGGATTAAGGCTGAGGAACAGAGGCATTTCCTTGAAAACCAGGTAATATTAATTTGAGCAGGTAGTATTACAATATTTATTGTATAAGGAGTCATGATGCAAAGAATGCAGGTAATTCCCTGAAAATGAAGAAGCTAAGAAATCAGACTCTGTTCTGAACTCTAGAACTGTACAAGAAGAAAGATGTGTGTTAGGACACAAAGTTTATGGTAACTTGTTAGAGAAAACAGCAGGCGGTAATATACCATCCAGTTAGATCACTTTAAAAGATACTATGCAGAATCTTCTCATATCTTAAGGAACACCTAGAAGTTCCTCTATGCTCTGCAGCACAGAACTCTCCATAGCCCTCCTGGCGCCAGTCCTTTGCACTATAAACACGATCTTTAGATCTCCAGTCACTTTCCTGTTACCTGATGTATAAACACAAATAGGTATTTTCTGTGGCTGGCATTTTTGATAGCTTGGGGAATGAATAAGGATCTATGAATGATATAGTCATTCATAAACTACAGCACCAATAAGATCTTTGAGGAACATAGGTTTGAGTTTCTGATTGGTCATGTGTCATTAGGAAAGTGTGCAGATTATTCTCAACCTCAGTTTCTGCACTACACATGCTATATCAACCATTGCCCATTGTAGTTGTGAAATTTAAGAACATATGGAAATACATTAATCTTCCTCAGGGATTTAGAAGGGAAATATGATAGAGTTTTGGGGTATTGTGAAATTGAATACTTTTACATATTATTGTATCTGCTCATTGTCACAGTAGTGATTTGGTGACAATTACTTAAGATGTACTCAATGAAAGTTGAATGTCTGTCAGAGATGGTAACAGCCAGTGCTCCAAGAACACACAGTGAGTGGTTGGGTATGCCATTACATTGTCTTCATTTAGGTTTTGTTGAGTGCTGGAGTTGGAGCCGAGTGTCTGACGATAAGTACCCTTCATAAACAGGCTTGGCATAGACTATCTAGGCAGTGGGATATATTCACCCTAGGGGTCAGCTACAAACAGCCAACGGCACTATTGTAACATTACCCAGCTGGATTTCAGATTTCTGCAGTGTCATTAGTTCAAAGTCATGGGAGAGTGATGGTTCTGGGCTCTCTGTGCTGCCTTCTCTATTATCATATGTTATGATAAGTCTCTTAATATCTTTGAAAGTGTGGATTGTGACTCAATTGCAAAACGTACAGGGAAAAGAAAAGAAGACAAGAAGAAGCAAATACCCTTCCAATATCTTCTGGAAGTAGAAGATCTATGTTGGAAAGAGGAGACATGGCAAAGGGAAGAAGCAGACAAATGCAAGGATTTTACCCATGAAGCTGTGGATGCTGGTTTCCTGGTCTCTTCTTGTGTGAATAGTTTTAGTTCCACTTACTTGATATACTGCCCCTGTTGCATGCCAGAGCAACTCTTGTTTCTCCTTCAATTATCTTCCTTCCCTAGTCACAAACAGTGGGTTTAGGAATCTTCATTAGTTACTTTTCTATTGCTTTCATAACACATCATGGCAAAGGCAACTCAGAATAATGGGCTTTTTTGGCTTGCAGTTCCAGAGGGCTAGACTCATTGATGGTGGAGTGGAGGCAGCATGTAGCAGGAAATGAATGTTGAAAGCAGAAGCTAAGGACTCACATCTAGAACAAGCATGAAGCAGAGTAATCACACTTGGAATGGTATGAAGCTTTGAAATCTCAAAGCCAGTCCCAGTGACATATCTTCTTTAATGGCCACACGTCCTAAGCCTTCTAAATAGCATCATCACATGGGGACCTAGTATTCAAATGCCCAAGATTATGTGGCAGGGGGATCTCATTCAAACTACCATAGAATCTCTCCAATGTCATCTGTGGTTCTGTGCTCTCTGCTCTAGGGTTTAGAATAGTTTGTAGATATGCCTGTTCTCTTTCAAGGATCTTGAACAGTCTAGCGAAGTAACTTTTCTTGCCATCTTCACTCCTCAGTGGCCAAATATAGGAGTTCAATCATGCCCTGTAGAGTGAATCTTTTGGAAGTTTTTGTAATAGCAGCAATATAACTACTCATAGCTTGAAATGATAACATCAAATTGGTCATTTACTAATGGAAGTATTTTGCTAGAACCTGAACAGAAAGAAATATTAGTAGCAGACTATCAACTTATACTTGTTACAATTGACAATTTTTCATTTGTTCCCAAACTTTAACACAAGTAACAGCTTAAAGCCTCCTCTTTGTCCATTTGTACACGCCTGCACTTAACACATTAGCAACTGTCTATTGGCTGCTAAAATTTGGTTTGTATTGGTAAATAATAGAGTAGTATTTCCTCCATAATAGGCTTATAGGATAGAAGGCGTCAACAAATATTACAAATATTTAATTGTACAAATGTAAATTATGAAGTAAAGTATGTTTTGGAAGAAGAAAGAGAAAAAGTGTCATAGCAAACACTACTAATAAAAGTACTGGCTCAGATTTAGAATTGGTAGGGTTCAAAGTCAAGTTCTGTTTTCTATCCGAAGCATCAGCACAGAAAGTCAAACTCTCAGAGACTTAATTCAATTTTCTGTCACATGGAGGAGTCATCACTGTTTCACAGGCCTATTATATTATTCCACTAAATTACCTTTGTTGGTCACGAACAGTTGCTGAGATGTGTGGGACTGTGAAAGGCAGCCTGGTTTCTGGTTGAGCTAAGGTTTAAAACCCTGGGACCTAGTAGGGATAACCTTACAAGGGATGATAGGTATTTTGCCATGCTCTTAGACCCCAGGCTCCTGACATGAGGCCACAGCTTTCCTCCATAGGTCTATGACTATTAGTCACATAAGGACAATGCCCAAGCCCCTCCACAGGTAGAGGTGTGGTCATGTAACCTCAAGACATTTCCATTTTAATGAGGCACCTAGAGGCTTAGCCAAGAAACTCCCCTTCCCCTTCCCAGCAACTCCTCCCTGCTAAAGGTATTTAAATCTCAGGCCTACCCTGAGATTGTGGGGCATGGATTCACTCATTGCCACTTTCCGCCATGACAGTAAATGCCCTAAAACCATGGACTGTCTCTCTTCATCTGGATCCACTGCGGGGAGAGATGGAACAGACCTTTGTCTAAAGAGCCTCATCTAGTCTCTCACAGAAGGCCTCTCAGCACTCCCAGCCACAGCCGCCACTAAACCAACCCAGTAGCCAGCGACAAGTCAAGGACTCAGTCCCAGCAGGACTCAGCTGTGCTCCCCATGCTTTTCCTCCTTCAGTCCAGGCCAGCTCCAGCCTGCAGGCACCACTCCATTCTCAGCTCTTCCGCAGCATCCAGTGGCACCTGGGATACCCAAGAGCCTGAGAACCAGATGGAGCCAGCTCTGTGCAGTCCCTGGGGCCACCAGGCCACACTCCCCCAACTCCTGTGGTGTCCTGTGGCTTCTCACAGCCCAACACCCACCCAGCATTGCTGTGGAGTGAGCAAGGTCAAACTTCCCATGTTCTGCTCCTCCCAGAGGCCCAAGCCCAGGAGGCGGACACGGGGGACTCTCACACATTCCACAATAATCCAACAGAGATGACCTTGATATTATTATCTTTTAAAGTAACTATACATTTGGAGATGTTATAAGAGATGATACCTGTATTTCTGTAGTGTGAAGATAGCTTGTACTTTTATATATAGGAGGAGTACATCAGTAGTTTAGAAGGAATACATTTTTGGTGCAAGGAGTCAAAGAAAACATTGTTGTCATGCAGATGATGTTTAATGCAGTGACTTCATGCAATGCTGTTGGTGAGATATACATGGGAGAGATGGTACAGAGGTTCTCAATAAGATGAAGCTTTAGAACCCATTTCGTTCTAATATGGCTTAGGTATGAGAAGTCATTGGCCTCTATCCTTCATTATTACTACCATAGTCCTCATTGAAAAGATGCATTTGCAAGGATAAATGCATAGTGTCAAGGCTGTTTACTGATTCAAGACAACCAAATGGCCTAACTGGGCTCTAAACATGTGTGTGTCTAGGAAGCTCATGGTTTAAATACTATCTAAGAAGCATTAATTCAGAAAATCCAAAATTAATAGTAATGTGGACATTATATAAATGTACAGAATATCTTCCATAGCCTTGCCATCTGGCAGAAAATGTCTAAGCATTTTATATAAATGAACTCCTTTGGTCCTTATCAAACTCTGTGAGCTGCATAATTGTGATGCAGTAAAGAAAGGAAACGAGGGTGAAATATATAGTAAATGGTGTTCATGACTAGTGCATGATGTTGATGAGTCTCACACATTTGTCATTTGACTCTTGGATCCTCCACTGTATCCTTCACAGAACAAGTTACAGAAGTCAAAACACAGACAGAGGATGGGATGTGACCTTTATGATCTAGACATAAAGACTAAGTCAAGCAACCTATAATTTAACCTGTAGTTGTTTATTACAGTGTTTCATTTCATACAGAGTGAAAAAAACCAGACGATTTGTATTTTCCCAATACTGAGTAAAATCAGAAATATATGAAACTATACTTTTGATTCGAACATTTTATGTTCCTATCTGTCTTTATTTCCATTGCTTGATTTTGTATTTTATGAAGAAGAGCAAAGTCATAGTTACTGTCTGCTTGGCTGTGATTTGGAAAAGCCTATAATACTTCTGTCAATTTTCATGCAATAATGGGTGTGGTCAATAAGCTTCGAGCTATTCTATCTTGTTGGTATATTTTCCTAATTTCACTTGTTTACATTACTATTTTTAAAAGATTTATGTATTTATTCATTTATGTATTTTGTGTATATGATATCTTTATCCTCATGAACACTGTAAAAAGGAATCATATCCCTTTATAGATGGTTGTGAGCCACCATGTGCTGTGAGCCATCATGTGGTAGCTGGTAACTGACCTCAGAACCTCTGGAAGAGCACCCCATTCTTTTAACCACTGAGCTCTCTTTCAGCCCCTTGACTATTATATTTATAAACTTCATCTTGCTTTTTTTCCCCCAGCTTATTGTGTTATGCTTGGTTAACAGCAGCATTAAATAGAAACAAGAGAATTGATGTGTGACCTCTTTGGGCTGGCAACAGGTTTGACTGAACAGATTGTGCCCTACTCTGAACAGAAGACACCATTGGCATTGTCTGTGATGTGAGGGACATTTTTCTAGAGTTGTGCAAAGTACAATGTCTATTCAGGGGCTTGTGTGAATACTGAAGTATGAATGATTATGGATGTTATCTGTATGTGAAAATGCCAGTGTGAGTGGGGATTGTATCTAAGCATCCATGATTGTGTATATGTGTGTGTGTGTGTGTGTGTGTGTGTGTATGTGCGTGTGTGTTTGTGTGTATTAGAGATTTAGTGATCTACTAGTGATATGGAGTACAGGAGATTTAGCAATTCTAATTTCCATAAGGTAGATGAGATTCTAGCCAGTGAAATCACACATTTCTCTTATTAAGTGAACACTCACCATGCAGGCTTAGGTATTGTTGGCAAAAGACAACATGTAAATACTTGCTGATTATGCTAAGGTCTAATTTTTTTCAAAGAAAGGCAGTTTCTTTTAAGTTAAGAACAATAGTTTTAAATCCTCCAATACAGAACAATATTTAAGGGAAGTTTTAGTTCTGAGTTTCATACGTATATTTCTGAAAATCGTTAGGTAAGTTCTTTCCTGTATAGGAATGGAATTCTTCATATACAACTTTTTGTATAGCCTGCTTCTTTTAGTTCACCTCTGTTTTAGGTATGTCCATGCAATATAGTCCACTAGTAAACCCTTTTCGTTGCTGAATAATGGTCCAATGTATTTTTGAACTACATATTGCTTTTTTCTTCTTCTCCCAATTGATGAGCATTTAGACTATGTACAGTTTGGGGTTAACCATCATGTACAAGTATTTGGTATAACATAGGTTTTTACTATAGTGATATAGATAATCATGACTAGGACTCATAAGTCATTTGGTAATTTTCTAATAATTTTATTGAGCTGAGAGTATATACCACACTATTCATCATCTAAATATATAATAAAATGCATTTAAATTTATTTTCTAAGAAACTTCCAGACTGATTCCCAAAGAGAACAAACATGTCATTACTCATTTTTACTAATAAATAGGAATTTCCCTTCTTAGTTTCATTGCTAATATCTGCTATTGTTGGCCTTTTGATAGCAGTCATTCAGGTTATTTAGGACATGCAAAAGCATTCTGCTGCAGCTTTGAAGCCTATTTCCTATTAATTAATGACAGTCAGCATCTTTCTACATGCTTACTGTCCCTTTGTGAATTATCACAGGTGAATTGTCTCTTTATATATTTTATCTCTTATAAAACTAATCTTCAGATTTGAGAATTTTCTATATGTGAAATATGTAGGCAGGAAAATGTTGAAATTCCTCTTTGGTATTATCTAATATGTTGAACACACAAATATGTGAACTAGATTCTTCTAAAGTTATTTCCTTCTAAGTATGTATTTTTATGTAGCAAAGAAAGAAAGAGGTAAGTTTGTGGTTGAATTATATGTGGGATCTAAAATGGGAACACTACAAATATCCATCCTTCTGTGTAGTAGATAATACATTTTGTTGAATACACATGTAATATGTATGTACCAAAGAAAGAGAAGTAGATTTGTGTTTGATCTATGTGTAGGATCAAATATGGGAACACAACAAATATGCATCCATCAGTAGGGTAGATGAATACATTTTCAGTCATATACAAAATTGAATTGCACATTTATGGAATGTATCCATCCCACTAAGGCTACAAGAAGGATAACTTTAACACCAAAAAATGCTGAAGATCAAAGCCTAGTATGTAAGTTATAGACTCGGTAAATTTATATCAAATTCAAAATTGTCAAAACTTATCTAGGATGTTAGAATAATTGTGATCTTTAGAGAAGAGGAGGGAAAAGCAATTCTGAGTGAATAAGAAGGACACTTTTGGGATGTTGGATAGTATCCTAGTCTCTCATCCAAGTGGAAAGGATATAGCTGTGTGCCTTTGGGAAATGTACTGTGATTTATTTTTATAATTCATGAACTTTTAAATAATACACTTTTAAAAAGTTAAAATTTTGAGAAAAAAAGCCAAAAGAACTATGGCTTCCCTGCTGTTACCTGAGTATACACCCTGGCTCTGATGCTTCTTAGGAACTGGTCAGTAACTATGTTGATAACCAGTTCACTTTAATGATAGCTCCTATTTCCTGAGTTTCTTTGAATATTTTATCACTCCAGAAAAGTATTGAGTAGTCTTTATATTTCTGTATGCTTATGAAATCTTGACTAGTACAATGCAAGGAAGAAAAGAATTTTGCTTTATTATGGAGCATAAGTGTTGTCATTTTTGAAAGGTATTGAATTGTGGCTTAGAGCAACATAGGCACTTAATCAATACTTACTTTGATCAATTTTGCTATTATGCTATTGATTGATTCATCTGGAATCTTATGAAGTAAATAATATTTAGCTTTTAAAATATATCATTTTGTTTTATTTTTCATTCTGATCCTCGCACTATTGAGCTATAACAGTACAAATGTCTACTTACTTATAAATATATACATGCAGTTTCATCATATATGTTATATTACACTGATGCATCTAGAACAAATCTTGCCCTGTTCTAGCTTTAGACTGATGCCTCTTTCTTTTCTCATGGATTATGTCTAAGAATCTGAAAGTGAAATGGCATTTCATTGCAAATGATTAAATCCTCTTCCCTGAAAAGGAGATACATATTTCCTTCATGCAGAGGTTTGGACCACATAACTTCATTAGCTGTCTTTTGCACTTGGGAATCTTAGCATAGAAGAGCATTTTCTTCCTCTGCATGGGAGGTCAGGGAAAGGGCAACACAGCGTTTTCCATTAATGAAATAACAGTGGGAGAGCTAGTCTATCCAGGAGCTCAATTCTTATTTTTAGCTCAGCTCAAAAGGCTTAGCTTATTTTAGCTAACTTTGGGACTTCCCACAGCAATCAGAGAGAGGGATGTCTTGGTTACAAATATGCTCTTGTTTCCCAAGTAAATTCAATCATGAGTTTTGGAGAGATGACACTCACCACCAGAACAATGGTGGTAAATATGACTAAACATGATTTATCTTGACTTGGTGCTGTGACCACAACAAATTGTATATTGCTATAATAAAGTTTATACTTGATGGTGAAAAAATGGTTTTGAGTTTATCCTAAAACCAATAAGCTATCTAACATTGGATACAGCAATTATACTTTCTGACCAGCAGTTTTAAAAAGTATGGACTAAGAATAATATTACTATTATAAATATACCATATCCCTATCACCAAACAGGTTCTTCAAACATATCAGGTATTCTTCTCTGTGGTTAGTGGCTTCTGTAATAATTTCATGGAGGTAGGTGTATTGCCGCAACATTACCTTGGGACCACTGGTTAACATGAGGAACATGAAAGCAAAATTTATCTGTTCTCTACACAAGAGAAATTATAAATGCCTCAGGCTAGCAGCTTGATCCATGGAGTTTTTTCCTCTGGATTCTATTTCTACTCTCATTAAGCTTTACTACTTGTTCTAGTCCTTGTGTAATGAGGTTGTTCCACATCTGGTTCCATTGTTCATTTGAAAGGCCAGGGGCAACATAATAGAAAGAGCAGACTTTAAATGGCTTCAGATACAGAATTTTGATGACTTAGATTCCTGCTCATCATTAAATCCAAATGAACACTTTGAGGCAGATTCTTTGCCTCTCTTCTTCATTTGGGGTTGATTGTTGCTTATTGATTCAAATTTGTTTACTTTTTTCAACTCAATAAATTCATGTCCCTGGCTATCAAAAAATTTAGTATTTCTTGCATATTTATTACTTTAAAATTGTAACATATTGTCACATACCCATGTTTCTGACAGAAATATAAGTAGGTCAAATAAAACATGGTGAATTCAGTGTTTCATCCTCTTTTCAGTGCTAACTGGTACATGGTAGATGCCTATATTACAAAACCAATTATTAAAATTGTGTCTCATATTGGTGCTATATTAACTCTCTTCAAGAATAAACCAGAGTAGGGTCTATTTCAGAGAGGTAAATGACAAGAGAAACAAAGAGAACAAATATTTTTGTTCTCATTTTAGGGATTGTAAGAGCCTTATACAACAATCCTAAGAGGTACATGTAATTATCATTGCTTAAAATGAGGATAAAATGAAATCTCAGAGAAGAATAAAGAAGCTTCGGTAACTGATAGCCCAATTTGTTAAGTCTACCATGCTGTTGCTAGAGAAACCAAAGCTTTACCTCCAGCATTGAATTGTTCTTCAAGCCTTGCATTTTTCAAGGATTACAGTCCTAATAATGTTTTACAAAAAGTTAATTGTATTTAAATATGTACTGCTCAAATGTATCTTTTACTTTAAAATTCTCTATGGAAAAGAATCTCAAGCTTTGAGCAGCAGAATCAATCACTTGCCACACTCAGGAATATTTCTATAAGCAGAGGAAGTTTGCTGAGCAAAAAGTGTTCTGACCTCAGACCATCATTTTCAGAGTAAATTTCTTTGTAAGAGTGACAGTGATCTCGTGAGATAAGTCAATGTACATTTGAAACCTGTTAAAATGTAAGATGGAGAACATTTAAAACTGTTTCATTCTTGCATCCATTCAACATGGCTCTCAGTTCTGTGAAAGTTCTCCATCTATACATTGTATGTTAGGTTACCATGCTCTGTATTGAGCTGTGATCCTGCTGTGCTGTAGTTGGACAGATATTTTCATGTTGGAGAAGATTCTTCATTACTAAGATTAAAAATCTATTTGCAAGAATTCCAGGAACAACATAGACTTTGGAAACTTATAGACAAAAAGAAGAAAGGCACCGAAAGATGGCAAAGTCAGGAATGTGAGAAGATTTGGTCAAGTTCACCCTTACATATGGGACTGTTTCCTGGAATCTATGTTCAGTGAATAAGCCTCACTCTGTTTTCTGATCATTACTACTAACCTGAAATATGGTTATGGGTTGTTATAATTTACTATGTGGCCCCATTCCACGGTGTCATTTCCCTATGTAGCCCATGAACCTGGAGCCTCATACAAGATCCTCCAATGTGTCAGCCATAGTTTCCATATTCAGAGTTCAGAATGGAAATCCAAAGATAATATGATTCTGTTTGTTACAGATAAGTGTTTGCCAACTTCCTATGCACCAGATACATACAAGAAAAGGAGAACAAACTAGTTTGTATATATAAAAAGAGAGTAAGCAGGCACCTAAATAAACCCACATACGTGGCAGAGTGTGATGAGACAGACTGAAAAAAAATGGAACTCAAATGGTTTTTGTTTTATTATTTACTCTTTTTGTTGGCATGTTTGAGGATTGTCTACCTGTATGTCTTTTGCATGCCAGGGAATATCATTCTATTCTTTTGATGAGTCTTCCCTTTCCCTTTCCAGCTAAGAAATTACTCAGACTCTATTTTACATACAGCCAGGGGAACCTTGATTAAAAGCCCAGGTTGTCATGCTGTCAGAGGTTACTGTTTCTGCAATGGCCCTGAATTTCTCAGTTCCAGAGAGTGAATCAGCCAGAAAGTTTAGTCTGCATTTCCAAGGCAGAAACTTTAAATTCTGTGAGCCAAAGGCTGGGGCTTGGACTAAGGGAAAGCCAAATAAACTGTTATCCAAAGAGAGACTGGCACAGAGCTCCTGGAGTTGTGTGTGACCCTTTTGCTAGGACACCAGGAGGACAATACACATCAGTGCTCTTCTCAGTGTATGGGGTTGCATAACTCAGTGACTGAGGAAACATAGCTCTTCAGTCAGTCTCCTTACTTCCCTGGTTTAAGTCTTATCTCTGCTCATCCTGACTGTAATCTTGAGTAAGTTAATCTTTGACCCAAGTACCCCTAAAGTACTTTATATTTTTGTCAGTTTCAGATAGGTAGAAGGCATTGTGATCGTATTTGCTCTTTATTGTCCTCTCTTCCTAAGTCCATTGTTCCATGTCTTAAAGCAACAAGATAACTTTCTACTTCAGTTGTTAGTTTATTTATCCTCCATTTTAAACATATTTTTAATTTTAATATTATATCATTTTCTCTCTGCCTTCATTTCCCCCCATTCTCCCCATGTCTCTTCCTATTCTCCCCAAAGTTTATGATCACTTGTTAACTATTGTTATTACACATTCATATAAATGAGTAAACATGTAAATGCAACCCACCGAATCTTGGAATTGCCAGTCAGTATTGGATAATCAATCTGGGGCTCATCAGTGGGGAAAACTAATTTACTTTCTCCCAGAGTAGGTTAATCGTTTGTAGCTCTTCATCTAGGGATGGGACCCTGTGAGATTTTCCTACCAAAATTTAGGCTTTGTGCACCATACCGCCATGCTCAAGATTGTAATAACATGTATGAGAAGACATAGAATATAGCATTCTACTGCACTGCGAACCATCCTTTGGCTCTTACATACTTTTAAAAATTTTTATTTATTTTCCTTGTATATGTATTGTTGTCTCGCCTGTATGTATGTTTATGTGGAGAGAGAGAGAGAGAGGGAGAGAGAGAGAGAGAGAGAGAGAGAGAGAGAGAGAGAGAGAGAGAGAGAGAGAAATGCTGATTAAATCCTGGTGCTTGGGAGTGCTAGGCAAATTCTCTACCACTGTGCCACATCTCCGGAGCAACCTTACATTGTAGCATCTAATGTATTTTATTATGTGTATCCTCTCATATGGTTGATTTCAAGGATGGCTAAATATAATAACTTGTTATCACAGTTTCTAACTGCTACACTAATCCTTCTAGTGTTTAGATAAATATGTTGGAGCTAATGTTGCCAAGGCTACAGTCATATATTTTCTCTTATCAAATATTATTTTCTTTCTATCACCTTTGTCCTTCCCCTCAGACTGAATTGAACTTAAAAGCTCATCACATTTGGGAAGAAAACTTCTAGTTTTGCACTCATGAAATTATTATCGAGTGCTTAGCATGTGTAAAGAGCTGGATTTGAAGTTATGTGCAAGGAGCTGGGGGGAAATGTATCTAAAACTTCCTGAACTCTGTTGTCAAGGTTCCGGTAGCCCTCAATACCAGTATTGCTTGAAAACCTCTTTCCTCTGATATCCAGGTCCAGTCATTAATTGTCATCGTGTGTCTGTTTCTTGTCAATATCTCTTGCTCTCATTTAGCAAATATTTTTGAACACCTACTTTGGGTCAAACATCTTAGAAATATATCAGCAGGAAAATATTTTTATATGGAACCAGAACATTCTGTCATCACTGAATACTTTGTGCCCTTAAAATACCATATTATTTTAACTTTTTGCTTTTCATCTATTAGCACTTTTATTTCCTGTGTCTGGTAAACATTTTATACCCACCAAGACCCCTTTAAGTATTTTTTGCCCCTTAAGAAATCACTCCATCCTCCTTTCTCTAAATGAACTGAATGCTTCCCTGTGTGTGTTTGTGTGTGTGTGTGTGTGTATGTGTGTGTGTGTGTGTGTGTGTGTGTGTGTGTGTGTGTGTGTGTGTGTATTCTCATCATATCCTCACGTTTTCCACTTTAGAGTATGAAGTCCCCATGGAACGTGATGGCAATTGAATAGTGTATGCAATGTGATTGTTATGTGCATCCTATATACTTACTTAGCTATATCATAATGGACAGGGAGAATGTATGATAATCTGGGTTTCTAGCTAAGGCACTTGTAACATAAAAGATTGACATGACAGTCTCTCTGTTATGTCTGCCATTTTATGGCTGCTTTCAGAAGAGTGCTGCTCACTCTAGATTCAGGTAGCATCTGTCAATTAGAAAGATTTTGGCAAATTTTACCAACTATCATTATAACTCTGCATAGAACCCTCAGAGATTTGCATTTGTTGACCTTGAAACTAAAGAATAAGTATTCAGTGCTACAGAGGAAAGGGGAAATCTTCAAATCTCTCTGGGATACAGTCCTTAGCAATCATTTATCCCTTTCTATTCTGGACCAGATTCCACAGTGTCCTGTTCTTTCCTACTCAGAAAGTGTGTGATTCATCTCTGCAATCCCAGTACCTACTGTGATGTGGGTATTTTGTAACTGTCTAATGAATAAGTGGAATATTATTAAATCAAAAGGGTTAATAGATATTTATTAAAATGGCCAGCTTATAAGCACCATGTCTGAATTACCACAATGCTTTATGATCTATGCACCACCAAAGGCATTAAAATAGCTGCTTCAAACTATAATCAATTGTTTAAGCAAATTTCAGATGCCAAAGAAAATGAGTTGCTGAGGAGAAAATATGCTTACTGTATGAAATATGAAATGAAAAGTTGTATTTAAAAAAAAAAAGCTCTGACCAAGTTGAAGAAACATAATTTTCTTGGACTAAGCTTTTTGCTATAAAAACAAAAGGTTTACTGTCTAATCAAATGCTTTTTTAATAGCTTGGTTTTGTGTCAGATGGAAAGTCTACCCTATAAAATGCAGTTTTTACTAATGTATGCTAGAAAGATTTACTGAGCCCTCTTGAACTAGTGGTATGGGGACAGGGATCAACGGCTTGCTGTACAAGCATTAAGAACTAAGTTCATAGCCCCAGCAAAGACATGGAAAGGGCAGGCTTGACTATGTGTATCCATAACCCCACTGTTATATGTGGCAGAGGTTGAAGAGGTTCTGGAGCTTGGTCACACTGGTCTAGCTTCAGGTTCAAAAAGAGACCCCGTTTCAATGGGAAAAGGTAGAAAATGATAGGACAGCTGACATCTTCCTCTCATCACCATGTGCAGCTGCATATGTAGCCATATCTTCATATACAACACACACTTGCACATATACACATACACACACACGTATGCATACACGCATGAGTACAGGTGCTAACCTATGTACATGCATGGGCAAATGCACACACAAACACACACACACACATGCACATATGCTCACATGCATGTGCACACACATACACATCTACATATACTCATGCAAACACACATAGAGAAACACACAAGTACACTTATATACCTACACACAAACACACCACGAAGCAGTACCTTTTCTCTAAGGAGAGTTTTAGAATAATGCAGTTGTACTAACAACTAGCTAAAATATAGATTAATTGAGAGATAGCAAAAGAAGTGATTGATATGAGCAAGTCTTATTTCAAAATATAAGTAACTCCTTGTCTTTTAGGCTTTACATGTCCTGATTGTTTATCTTGTAACAGATATTGGGATAGGTTTCATTCTCAGAAATTAGATAATTCCTGGAACACAGTAGATACATATTAAAAATGTATGGAATGAGTGAGTGAATGAATGAATAAGTGAACTCAGAAAGAAAGGAGAACAACAAGTCTTTCTTTAGGAGCTAAGGATATATATCAGTGGTGTAGAGTTTGCTGAGCATAGGCGAGCTCCAGGTTCAACATGTAGCATCAAAAGTTCTCTGCTCCTGCCTTATTGACAGCCAGAATTGGAAAAGAAAGTGCCTGATTAGGAAACAATGTGGGATGAATTTTTGCTTGAATGGAAAGTTTAAGAAGACTTGAGTTTTAGACTGAAATTCACTTTTACTATATTGACTTTTCCAGGAAAGGTGGCCACTTCAGGCAGAATAAATAAGGACCTAAATGTGAGAGAGAACATGATAAAATATGGAATTCCCTGAGTTTGGCTGGATAACAGTTGGGGAAAAATATGAAAGAGGGTGGAGCTGTCAGAAAGAGCCAGGAGGGGAACCAGGTGTGAAACCCATGTCAGTTCCGTGCACAAATTCATTTAAAGATGCCTGTGGATGGAACAGTTACTCAAAAATATGTCTGAATGCTTATTATAAAATTAAACATGCTTACACCATGACCTATGTCCTAGTATTTGCTGAGAAACAAAACCACTTATGTTCCCACCAAACTCTACACGTGAATGTTTATAACAGCTGTATTCTCAATCTACCCAGGCCATTATAAGGAGCTAAACAGTCTTCCAGGAGGAATAGATAAAGTTTGTATGTCTATGGACTGGAAAACTCTTCAGAAATAAAAAAAAAATGAATTTTGTCCAGACAGCAAATAGAAATAGTGAACGGTTTTACAGAAGTGTGAAAGAAGTCAGCCTCAAAAAGATACACTAGATGTATGCATTATTCTAAAAAAAAAAAAAAAAAAATTTCGTTACAGACAACATAGTAACAGGTTGCTAGGGATTAGGAATGGAGAAAAATCTTGATTCTAAAGGCAAAGATAAAGGAGTTTTTGATTGTGGTACAGATTCTATGAATCTATACAATATTTTCAAATGCATAAATCTGTATTTGCTCAAAAGTTAGTTTCACTCTCTGACAAATTGAGAGCTAAAATCAAAATGTGCTTGTGAATGCAGATTGCTGAAGCGGCTATGTTAAAGTCTATAGAGTACATAGGGTCACTCACTTTCTTTAACATGCAGCACCATGAACACTAATTCCAGTAGGAACAAACTTCTTATTGCCAAATAACAAATTCTGTTTTTCCTTTATGACTGTTCATTTGGTCATTCATAGTTTCTCTCTGGAATGATGCATGTGGTACTATGTACTTTTAATTGACACATTATTTATTCTAAACTATGTCACTGAAAACCATTATGGAGTTATAAATGTGGGACTTTTTTTCTTGTTAGAAAATGTTAGATTTTGGATTTAACATAATTATATGCTTAAATTGGATGAAGATTCACAGGGAAAGAGCTTGGTGAAGCAGTTGGAACTTTCTGCCAATGTGCCTGTTGCAGTTGGCTGGGATAGGAAGACCTTTGCAATTGCTTAACTGTGTAGCCTTCTCTGAGCCCTGGGTTTCAAGTCCGGGAGTTACATTTGCTGTTAAGTCTTATCATAACTCCACCCACTTTATTTATTTCATAACTTTGAAATTGTGGGGAAACAGAGAAGTAAGAAGTATTTGAACTCTTATAGGTGGACAGACCAAAGCCCAGTGGACCCAATGTGCAGACCAGGATATGCACAGACCGGTATAAAACCCAACCACCATGATACCTGACTGTGCTCTGTTCTTCTTACTCTATGGGCTAATATCTTTTTGTTTGTTTGTTTGTTTGTTTCGTGAAGTTATGCCAAAACAACTGGGTTTGATCCCCTTGGATTTATAAAATGTTATAGGAAGTAGACCATTCATTAACTTCATGCTTCACAGAAATATAACTCATATAGTTTTTGGTCTTATTTATTGACATGCATAGGCTGGAGCTTCCTCATGTAAAAATCTGTGCAAAAGAGAGAAAAAGAAACCATGGGAAAGGGCTTGTATGATATTTAGTAATCATGGTTTTGGGAACATGAAAAAAGGCGGATTTCTCTTTTGTAGAATGGGGTCTGTGCTCTCACTTGAGGTCCACTGTTGCTGAACATTGTTGCTGAACATTTTAGTTACTGATACACAGTTGTTAACCTATGGTTGATGTCAAAACGTTCTTTGTTAAATGAGAGACGAACAACAGGAATTGGTGTCTGTGCTAGAGCTGGTATCCTGCTCTCATCTTCCCTGATGTTTGCATCTTGATTTTTTCCAGATCCTCCTTTTTATACATTCTTGGACCCATGACCTCATTTCTGTGCCTTCTCTCCTTTAGCAAGTCCCTATCAAGCCCATACCCAGAGTTTAATCCTTTTGGCCAAACTCCTTTTGCTATAGATGTGAATAAAGCGGTGTCCGATCAGCTACTCTTTTAATTATGTGTTTAGTGCATGGGAGGGGGGAGGAGGAGGAGGGGGAGAGGGAAAGAGAGAGAGGGAGAGCGGGAGGGAGAGGAATGCATACATATGGGCATGCAAGTGCCAAAGATTATGTGTATAGATCAGAAGACAACCTGTGGTAGTTTCCTCCTTCCACTAGGGACTCTAGTTGGGAAACCTTGCAGGAGAAGAGCTTTCAGCTACTGAGTCATCCCACTGGCCTTAAGTCCTCTTTTGTAATCTATGTTCATTCTATCATTTCTGTTCCTCTAGGGAACCCCACAAACACAGGCACTCTACCGAATATGTATTGTCCTGCTTCTCTGTCTTCTTGACAACCTCCCAGGGCTGAACATTCATTTTCTACTTTAGCCATATCTGAGCCAAGTCCAATTTTACTGCAATTGTTATTTTATTGTTTCTGGACTTTGTCAATGAGAATTAGTATCTAAGACCTTGTCATCCAGGACTCTTTTCAATTAAAACATTTCTTTTAATTAAAGAGTCAAGGAGAGGCAAAGGGGAGAGGGAGAGAGGAAGTGAGAGAGAGAAAGTAAGAGGGAGGGACTTAATTCTTGTTCCTGAGAAACAAAGGCATTTCCAAAGTTCCCACCCCCAATCTCATCTAGGCTTTCTTCTTATTTTTTTCAGGAATTCATTTCTTTCAAGGTCATGATACCTTAGTTATACAAATACGCATGAGTAATAATTTCCTATGTTTTTTTTTTTTTTTTCTTTTCGAGACAGGGTTTCTCTGTGTAGCCCT
>CM052718.1:37119257-37174257 GCA_028551405.1 Uromys caudimaculatus | reverse complement strand
ACTTCTAAGGTTCTTTATGATTTTCAAAACATAGATAACATCTTATTATACTATGGGGCATAGGATATTACTTCAATGTATATAAAGTGAGCCATGATAAAATCATGGCAAATAATGTTCTCACATTCTGATCTGTCACGGTAAGTGTAAATTGTCAACTTGACATGATCTCCTGCTTGATGGGACTTTGGACACATGTGTTGGGAATTATCTCCATTACATTAACCAAGTTGGGATGAGCTATCTGTTATGGGCAGCACCGTTTTCTGTCTAGGTTCATGGATTGCATAAATGGAAAACTCACAACTGAGTAGCAGCATATATTCTCTCTCCCTGCTTCTTGATTATAGACGTGATGTGACCAGCTGCTTCATACTCTTGCTAGCTTGACTTTTCTTCTACTGTGGTTTGTACATTCAAATCTTGAGCCAGAATAAACCTTGTCTTCCTAAGTTGCAGTTTTTACATAGTATTTTATCACAGCAACAGGAAAAGAAAGTAAGACATGATCCTTTATTTTTAGTGACTGCATTGAGAAAGCGTCTGTTCATATTTCTTGCCCACTTTTTTCAGCTGGATTTTACAATTTTACTTATTGTCTTTTTAAGGTTACTTCAATATTGTAGACATTTCTCTTTTGTCAGGTGGGTAGTTTACTACTTTGGCTCAGTGATATGTTGTCTCTTTATTTTGTGGCTTGTTTCCTTGCTAAGCAGAAATTTCTGCTTGATTTAACCCCAGGTGTTTTTGTTTCCAGTTTTTGAGGACTTATCATCTATATCAATGCCTTGAAGTATTTGTATTTTGTTTTCTTCTATTAGTTCATATATCTACACTTAAATCTTTGATATTTTTAAATATAGCTTTAATATTAGTTTATTTTATAGTTTGAAATATGAGGCTCAAGTTTCAATTTTCTGTATGAATGTGTATAATTTTCTCAGTGTAGTTATTGAAGCAGCTGTCATTTCCAATATACGTTTGGTACCCCTGTGAAGAAAAAGATGGATGTAAGCATGGTTCTATTTGTGGATACTCCATGGTGTCCACAGGTCTGTGTGTTTACTTTTGTGTGAACTACATACTGTTTGATTATGGTAGGATAGTCTGTGGTCATGTATGCCTTTAAATTTGTTATTGCTCAAGATTGCTTCAGCTACTTATGGCTTTTTGCTTCCATATCAATTTTAGAATCTTTTTGTCCTAGCCCAGTCTCTACCAGAGGAGCTATTATGGCTGAAGGTGCAGGCATAATAGAAGCAATTTTTTTCAGGGATGTGGCCTCTGTATGTTGTCCATGCCTCTGTGGGTGGGCCTTATACCTCTGGTGCATATGAGCAACACTAAATGAACTCATGTGTGTGTGTGTGTGTGTGTGTGTGTGTGTGTGTGTGTATGATGAGTTTAGGAATGAGATGTGGAAGGGGCTAAGTAGTAGGGGCAAATTGGAAGAGATATGATCAAGATACCTTATATAGATGTATAAAATTTATAGAGAATAAATAAAAATTATATTTTAAGAAGAACTTATCATAAATGTTATTGGTATTTTGGCAATGTTTCCATTGAATTTGTAGATGGCTTTGGATTATTTGGATGCTTTTAAAATCATTTTCCAATTTAGGCAAAGAGCAGGTATCTGCATTGTTTTGTGTCCTCCTTAAATATCTTTCATCTACATTTTATAATTTGCGCTATAGGTGTCTTCTTCTTCCTTGTTCAAATTTATTCTTAGCTATTTTATTTATCGAATAATTCAAGTAGGATTTTTCTTTCCTTTTTTTCATGATTTCCTTCAGCAATTTCATCACTGATGTATAGAACGCTAGTCATGTTTATGCATTATACATACTGTAGTCTGGTTGTCTTTTAATGGAATTTTAATTTTTTCTATATATAAAATCATATTATCAGAAAATAGATAATTTGGCACTCTCCATTCTTATTTGTATTATATTCTACCACCATTGGCCTAATTATGTTAGTTAATGCTTCCTGTATTTTTTTGAATAAAAGTTATGAGAGAATTACCTTTTATCTTGTTCTTGATTTCAGAGAAAAGTCTCTCATTTTTTGCCACTCAGGAAGAGCTGGGTGTTGTTTTGTTATATAATAGACTTTATTGTGTTAAAATAATTTTTTTCTAGAACTTACTTGCTCCTTTTTTAATCATGAAAGGATATTGAAGTATTCAAATATATATTCCTGCACCTGTTGAGCTAATTATGATTTCTGTCCTTCATTTTATTATTGAAATGTAATACTTTTTAAAATTGCCATAGGTTGGATTATACTTACCTCTACAGGACAAACCCCATTTGACTCCAATGTGCTTCCTATTAACTATGCTATTGTATTCCATTTGCTATTATCTTATTTATGAATTTGTTTCTATGCTCATTAGACCAGTTGACCTATGGCTTCAATTATGTCACTATTTGGTTGCAGTATTGTGCCATTATCTGATCTCAGTTGTTACAAAATTAATTTGGAAGACTTTCTTCCCTTTTAATTTCTTGTAGCTAGATTGAGAAAAATTAGTATTACATTTTTGTATTTTGTTCCAAGATGGCATGGTACAAAATTTAAGTGAACAAGAGTAGTATAGTCTATAGGTAAACCAAAGTATAGGGTCGGAAAACTTTAATATCCTATTTACCTTCCTCCTAATTTACAGAATGTGATTTTCCAGATGCACGTGACAGACTCATATTTCCAACGCTGAGCACCCTTTTTCTTAACTTCAGAGAGCCATCACTATATCTCTGCTCTGGCCACACTATACCTAATTTATGACTGCAATTCATTTTCTTCTCCTCTCCTCTCCTCTCCTCTCCTCTCCTCTCCTCTCCTCTCCTCTCCTCTCCTCTCCTCTCCTCTCCTCTCCTCTCCTCTCCTCTCTTTTTTCTTTTGTGCTGGGGATCAAACCAGGGAATTGTGTACGCTAAACGTCAGCATGTTCTATCACTTTTAATTCATGTTACAGTTTTCAAAGAAATTAATTACGTTCAGGGAGGGAATTCTTATTGCAATAACTTCATCATGCTCTTTCCCTGTGTCCATTGAGCCTTTCTCCCACACCTACACCGATGTCTACCCATAAAGCAAGCCAAGTTGTCACAGAGTAAAAAATGATATATCATTTCTGAAGATGATACACTGCATTTAGTTTCTCTCCCTTACCAATGAAGATCTTCTCCAGTTGCTTCACCCACCTTATTTACTGGTGCATGCCAGTGCCCTGTTGTCTAAGTTGAGCAATGTCAAGTGTTGTGGGAAATGACTATTCTTGCAGATCAGCACTGTACCCATCTTGAATGCAGTAATTTATCCAGGTATGGACATAAATCTCAGTTCATTTTGTCTTGAATCTTAAAAATAATTGGTTATATTTCCGCAACGAAGTTATCATGTTCTGTGTTTTTCTTTGTTTGGGAATTTTTTTATTACTGATCAACTATATTATTGGTGTATTTATGTGACTTATGTGATTCAGTTAGGAAGAAATAAATATCCAGGAATTTATTCATTTCATCTAGGTTTTCCTTTCTTTTTTTTGTGTGTGTATCTAATTGTTCATAACAGTCTTTAATGATGCTTTGTGGTTTTGTAGCACTAGTTGTAATGATTGATTCTTTCTTTACTTCCTTTGAGCCTTCTTCCTTTTTTCATATCTGCATATCATTTATTAGAAGCTTTTCATTATATTGATCTTTTGTATATAGTTTAGTCTTTATTCATTCTTTTCTGCTATGGTCTTAATAATCATTTACAAATTCCTAGTATACATGATTTAGTATGCCCTTTCTTTTCTACCTTCTTGAGATGCACCATTAATTTTTTATTTAAAACCTTTATATATCTTTGATATAAATGTTTTATAGTTTATTCTCAACAAACTTTGTTCTTACTATTACTGCCTTTGTTTTAGCTCATAAGCATTTATGTAATTTTTTTAAATTTAAAACACCACTTTGGTTTGTTTGGTTTGTTCAAATCTCCCTGATTTTTATACTTTATTTGATATTATTGTTTGTTATTAATTGAATTTGTCCTTTGTCAACTTTATTTACATTTGTGCATATTCCGATCCTCATTACTGCTCTGCTCTCTCTCCCACTGTTGTCATTCTTCTCCTTCCTTATAGGCTTCTTTCTCATGTATCTATCACTTTCTTTTGTTTCAAGACCAACTAATTTTTTTCACATAAAATCAGCTTTACTGTTTGAAGACCAGTTTCTTTACAAATTGTAGGATTTTGAGGACATAAAATGGTACAGGCTTTATTCAGAGTAAGAAGTAACATTGAAAAAACATTTTTCATAGTGTTATTCACCTTATATGGTATATATTTGAACTATATTTGAATTTTTGTGTATTTATGCGCAGAAAATATCATTATGTCAAAATTTGATAGACTTAGAAACATTTGATGAAAAAAATTGAAGAGACACATTGATTTTTAACCTAGTCCATGGGTATAGACTATTGAATGAAGCCTAGTAGACTCACCTGTGGGTGCAAAGTAAGGAAAATGGCTATCTCCAGTCTCTGTAGGCAGACAATGGTTCAGCAAAGAGCAGCAGTGAGAGCACATGAACCCATCCCTCACCTGTAACTGGCTATTAACATAGGCTCAGTGGCCCTGCTACCACTCCCTGCTGAGACCTCCTGATAGCAATGGCTGTAACATACCCAGAAGGTAGAACTCCGCAGAACTTCTGCATGTTATATGTCTCTAAGATTTTTCTCTAAGCACAGAGAGGATATATGAATGTCCTGTTTAGGGCTAAACATTCAAAAATTCTTTGTTCTTATCACCTTGGGCAGCCAATGAGCTCTATATCCCTACCATTCATTGTAAAGGAAAACTTCTCTGCTTAATGCTGAGAGTATCCTTTGTCTATGGATGTAGATAGAGATTCTTAGAAGGCAGTCTGACCTTATGACAGTTGAGCTAAAGAACAGATAAAAAGTTCCCCAGTTGGGTCCATGACTTCCCCAGCCATGATATTTTGTTTATTTATTTCTAGTTTTATTTAGTGTTCAGAAATTGTACATAATATGACATTGATTGCTTTGACTATTTGGATATGATTTTTTGTCCCAATATCTGATCTATTTTGGGCAATGTTCTATGTGTTAATGAAGTGAACTTGTAATCTGTAGCTGTTTGGTAAAATACTATACTTGGCCATCTCTTGTTTCTTTGCTTATGTTATTTGTTTGAGTAATGTCTCCATTGATGAAAGTGAAGAATTGACATGAAGTCACCTGATTATTATTCTTGCTTGCATCATCATCATCATCATCATCATCATCATCATCATTGTAGTCATCATCATCATCTTCATTTGGCACTAATAATGCTTTTGAAAATTAAATTGAATGTTTTGTCATATATTATTAAACATTAGACACAATACATATAAATAATGAGTACACACACACATATATATATCTATGTATCTATGTATGTATGTATGTATGTATGTATGTATGTATGTATGTATGTATCTATCTATCTATCTATCTATCTATCTATCTATCTATCTATCTACCTATCTATTTGTTATATTTTCCTATTGAATTAAATCCTTGCTTATAATATCACGATTTTTGTCTGTTTAGTTTTTATATTTAAGTCTATTACATGTGATATAAGGAACTGTTGCTCTCTCTTGGCTTTTATTTGTGTGGCATATCTTTTGACATCCCTTTTATTTTAGACTGCATGTGCTATTACTTGTGATGAGAGTTTCTTGTACGCAGTATACCATTGAACTTTACTCTTTTATCTATTCATCTAGTCTACATCTTTTAATAGAAAGATATAGTTTGTTTACATTTCCATTATTATTAATCTATCTGGATTTAATTTTGCCATTTAAAATAATTCTTTTTGTATTAACATGGGAATACTTTTGTGATTTACTGGGTTAATAATGTTTGATTTATTTCTATTTCTGTTTTGAGTATTTGCTCTTCCAATAGATTTTATGCTACTATGATGGTAATTATCATTCTTTTGTTTCTGGATGTTGAACTCCATTAGGTATTATTTACAAAGATATTTTGTTGGTAATATATTATCGCAGTTGTTTGTTTTAAATTTTATTTACTTTTCAATTCTGAAGAATAATGTTCCAGGCATAATAATCATGATCAACACATACTTTCTTTCATATTTTCAAATATTATGGTTATTTCATAGTTCATAACTTACAAGTGTCCTGTTTAAAATCTGCTGCTATCTTAATGTGCGTTCATTTATATGTGACTTGCTGATGTATTTTTTAAAGAGTTTAGAATTCTCTTTATTTTATACTTTTGAGACTTTCTTTACGATATACCATAACTAGGACATTTTCAACTCAGGCCTATTTAGGGTCCTATGGCCATTTGGCTTCTGATCTTTCCTAATATTGAAGTTGTCTTCAGCTCTAAAGAGTAAGTTTTTATGCCCCTCATATATTCCTCCTCTCCATTCCGCCCCTCCAATGTGAGAACATTTGTTTACTTACTCACATCTTAGAGTTCTTTGGGGCTATCATCATTCATTCATTCTTAATTTTTCTTCTTTGCCATTTTGTGGGATTTCAAGATTTCTCTACAAGGTGGTATTCTTTCTTCTGTTTGTTCGAGTCTGGGACTTTCCACTGTGTTTTATATTTGACTTATTGTGTCCTCTGTTTTGATAATTTTTGTTTGGATCTTTTTCATAATCTTGCTGTGTTTCTCACTATGGCAGCTATTGTTTTTCCAATTTCCACCAACCATCTTGGATCTAATTGTGCTTTCTTGTAATCATTCTTTCAGATTCTTTTTGAAAAAATATTTTTTCTTTATTCTTCTCTCATATAATACATCCTGATGGTAACCTCTCCTCTCTTCATTCCTCCCAGTGATTCCTGCCCCCTTCCCCAGATCCACTGCTTTTCTGTTTCCCTTCAAAAAAGTGAAGGCCTCCCAGTGATATCAACTAACCATGGTATAGAAAGATGCAATGAGAAAAGGCATAGACCCTCATATTAAGGCTGGATGAGGCCATCCAGTAGGAGGAAAGGAGTCCCACAGTCAGGCAAGAGTCCCCATTATCACTATTCATGCACTACCTTGATATCATTTTCTCTGGGCTAGTGACAATCAGTTACCATGTCCCTGGGAGTATTATGTTCCTTTATGCTTTCTTTCACCTTTTTTTTACCATACTTTGAGATTTACACATCCGATGAACCATTCTTGCTATCACCTTTATAAGAGAGTTTTTGTGGTAAGCAGCTTTCTTACAAAACCTGTCTTAAGGTATGGGTTTGGTATGTTAGGTTTGCTCTGATTCTTGCTGAGAACCTCAGGCTTATTTGGCTTTAATACATGGCTTTAGGCAAGTTGTCTCCTGGGTCCCACAGGTGTGGCACTCTAGTAGTCCATATTGAAGTCGTGCAAACATCAGTTGAGATGGAGGTTCTTCTCTATGGTTACCCTAACTATTAGAGTAGTAGCCATAGGCGCTTAATAGTTATTTCTTTATCAATTTCTGGATTAATTCTGCTGTTTCCAAGATCCTCTGACATTGGTAGTTCCATAAGCAGTGGAAGGATATATAGTATGTACCTTTAATCCTATCAGGATAATGGCTCAAAAGTGGTTAGGTACAGAGAAGGTAGAGATAGCAACCAAAGCACTCACTCTCATTTTTAGTAGTAATTCAGATCTATGGGTGACTGCAGAGGAAGTGGATATGGGAAAAGCACAAGTTCTGTCTCTACCCCAGTCTGGTGGCAGTGTAAACCTTAAACTAGCATCCCAAGAGGAAAACAGGGCTAGGATCCTTGCACCTTTCCTACCCTGGTCTCTCAGGCTTCCTAGGTCCCATGTTCCACTGAATGATCCCTTTTACTCTTCCAGTTCTTCAGAGTAGTATGTTTGTCACCTTTTATGCTAAAGCACTTATTTCCTTTAGTTCAGGGCACCACATAACCTTAAGTGCAAAGATCAAAAGTTGAACTCACAGATCATCTTGGTTTTATGAGAAGGATGCAGTCTCTTTTTGCAGTTTGCTGGAATCCTAGGGATTGTGCTAATGCAGAGTTTACTGTTGCTGAGAGTGGTGTGAATTCAGAAATAACTTTATTCTCATGATAAAATCAGTTACAATAATCCCAGTAGTTAGGGTCTGCTTCAGTTGCAGCATCCTAAGGTCTGAGGGTTTGTGGACTTCCTAAATGATATGACTATCTTCTCCAAAACAAAGCTGTATAGTTGTTCTTGGTTGCTCTTCTCAGCAGGATGAAAATCTATGGCAACTGTGCATTTTTCCAGTAGCTAAGATTTTGGTAGCTTTTTCTGAGTCTCTCCTGTTTATGCTTTCTCATACAAATGTGGAGTCCCCTCCCTATCTGGAAAGCTAGATAGCAGTTGCCTCAGAAATCTTTTCTTCTTTATAGTCTACTCTCCCAAATATCAGAGTCAGCCTCTTTCCTGTTAAGTTCTAGCATTTCTCCACAACTACTCTCCTCAAAATTAACCTGTCTACTTATTGTTTTCTATTTCTTTTCTGGAAGAGGAAATGTGTGCTGAGCCTCTATTCAGTTATCTTATAATGTCCTCCAATACATTTTATAGCTGTAGTGTTGCCCACAAAGTCTGCTTGGTATTTAATTATTTAGCATTCATCCACTCTTCTAATCATCTATTGCTTCAGGGGAGCCTTGGAACTTTGTGACCCCAGAGATCAGACATTCCAGTGGCTATGCAAAACTACCCTGTGGAGTGTTATCACACAGCTTACAATCATAATGGAAAGACTAGCAGGTAATTTTTAATCAAATTTAGTGAAATGAAAACAACAGCCAAAGACTGAGTCCGTTACAGGGAACTACAAAGGAGAATTGGAGCTTTGTTGAAAGGCTTCATGGAAACTGCTTGATGTGGATTTTGACAGATGAAGATAAGCATTGGCCAGGTGGTGAAGCATGTGAAACCCTTGCCATGCTAATTTGCCTGGGAAATGCATTATGTTTAACAAAAGATGCTGGCTTAATTTGTAATGATACCCGTAAAAACTTAATTTAACTAGCTATGCTTTTTTATTTTTTATATCTCAGGATAATATTTAATTACATTGGTTCTTCACTGAATCTACATTTTACAGTTGCTGAATGCAGTTACATTCATTTGCACACACACAACTCATTTTGTTTAAAGAGCTTCTCTCTTTGTTATTAATCTAGTTAATGGCTTATTCTTTGAATATTAATAATAAGAAACAAAAACATTCTTCATACATTGCAGGAGTATTTGAATCTCACTCCAGGGAATCAGGTAGTTCATGAGTAATTTCTTGCATTAATCATACTGATGACACAGAAACTCTTCTGAGGCGTTGATTTATATTAGATATTACTAAAAGGTCTAAACAGAATCACAAATAGAAAATAAACATAAACACTAGTTCTACAATATTTGGTACATGAATTATCCATAGTTAATCATTAAATTTGACCTAGGGATAATTTAGTATATTTCCATTTAAAAGGCGTTACAGAGTGTGTGAGGATTAGGTGCCATTATTTCTAATGGTCTAAATAATTGTAGAAAAAATAAATCCTGGCTAAACAAATAACTTGAGCAACATAGATCATGTTCATGCTAAAACAAACTGTTTCATCTAAAATTTTGTACCTTTGAGTCAGATATAGTGAATTGTCGCTACAGGGGATTTTGAGATGCTAGAAGGTGAATTTTCTCTTTGTCCCATGGAGAGTAAGATGCAGAGATTCTGATCCTGAGGGTCATATGAATTTATAAATAGTTCCACTCTCAAGCTGTAGAAACCTGGGCTTTGGGTGTTGGTAGAATCTTTATATGAGTTTCTTGAAAATATATATTGTAGAAATCTCTAAGTATTTACACTTTGGTTTTCTGCTAAAGAATACCATCCATTCAGTCTAGGGATAGAGAGCAAGTAAAATATACTTTGGGGCTGGTTATTGTCATTAATTACTAGTTTATTAATTTAGCTGTAATGATGGCATCAAATCATATAAAGATTAAAGAACTGACATTATGTGGGAGATCAATCTTAGGCTATCCTAAAGTAGGACTGTCATTGATAAATCTACTTATGATTGTCTACCCTGAGTCTGTTTTCTGAGTATGGACTCATGTATTCCACAGATTGCTGATACACTTTATTGAATTATTGTTGCTTGGGAGCAACAAGAACAGTTATTTCTTCTTTTCAGTCTTTAGGGACTGAATTATGTATTTGTGATACCACAGTCCTAGGCTTGATCTCTCTCAGCTGCTGTCTGTGTAGCACATCCTTTGCTGTTAGTGATACATAATGAAGAGACAGATGTTTGAAGTGACTTTTGAGGTTCATCTGCAAAATACAACTTTGCTTAAGTAATAATTGTTACAGTTTGTCAGCACACTGAAGAATTTTATTCTACATCTTAGTTAAGTGGTAACAACCCAATGAGCCTTCTAAAATTCGTGTCCAATGATACCTCCTACTATGAACTCATAGCCTATATGAGCAATAACGAATACAGCAACTCCACTTGGCCTCCTACATTGTGTGCTTCTTTAAAAACCTATGAAATCGAACACTGGATGATTCTCTGGTCATTTTTAGTCATTTTCACTTTTTTGTTGTCTCCCCAGTTGATCTGTATGTTCTAAGGGAATAGTTCTGTGTTAAATTACTTTGTCTGGACTCATAGATTCTCTTTCTAATCCCACTGACCGGAGGGGTAATGTGTTTGATATCACAGACTCTGGCATCGGGACAACTATTTGAATCACTAGGTAATAGGGATTCACCTGTCTCCTTCTTATTAAGATTTTTTGGGCATTTCCCTTGTCGGCCCTGGGCCTTCAATTATCCAGCTGGAAAACACAGAGGTGTTGGGAGGGAAATTGCATTGGTAAAAGAAAAATTATTCGAATAATGCATAGCACATACTGAATGTCCAGTAAACATCAACTGTTGTTACTGTTTCTTACTATACGCGTGCATAGGCTATATGCATCTGCTATTTTTCTCATATCTGACTAGGAGCACCAGTCATGTGCTGAGTCAAGAGGGATGGAAGTGGGCTTAGTGTCTACATTGAGGAAACCTGCACAGAGGGATCCTAGCTTTAAAACAATGCCTTTGCTGATGATCAACACAAAACACATATCCCTGTGGTGGCTTCGATCCCATGAGAACATCTTATCCTTAGCATTCCATGCCTTTTCACTCATATTCTTAATCAGATAATATGCTGCTCCTGCTTCAGGCCACACCTTAATGCCCATGCTGCTGATGTCATGCAGCTTTTGGGGGGTAACTCCAGCCAGCATGGGCCTTATGCTTCCAGGAAACTGGCTATGTTCCTCAGATTGTTCAATGTCACCAGTGTTCTGTTTTCCCTTAGACTCAGTCTTTAGAACAGGGGTTTGACGTCGTCATTTTTCCATACCTTTGCAAAGTGCTGAGAACATGGTAGAGACTCAGAATAGAGTTGATGAAAAAATCAACACTGATTATTGATTGCAAGACTGAAGGGATTCAGGAATACATGCTCAACAAAACAGGCGTGAGAACGTAGCTCAATTTAGATTGACATTTTACCACAACTTGATTAACTACACACACACACACACACACACACACACACACACACACACACACACACTCACATACACACACACACACACATACACACTCACACATACACACTGACACATGTAAGTATATATTGACTCTTCACCTTCAGGATAACATAAGCTCCAACTCATTTAATTTTGCACATTTGGTAAAAATAAAATGCCCCTGTTTGGCTTCTCTGCAGCTGCTGTTGAGTCATGCCCTTGACACTATAATTCTGCCTAAAGTCATCTATCTCCACTTCTTCACCTTGCCTGGCTCTTCTTATTCTTTGAAAATGACTGTCCTCCTCATGAGCAGATGTACCCATTTGGTCTTTGTTAATATTTCAACTGCCATTATTAGCATAAAATACTCATTTACATTTTATTTTTTCCTGAAAATTTATATTTTCCAAAAAAGACTCACATATTTTATTGACAGAGAAAAGAAATTCCTAAAACAGTAACTGAGGCCAATTTTGCTGGAGTTTTTCTTTTATTTATAGGAGAAATAATAACAAGTATAAATATAAATATTATTTATTTATGCCCCTTATCTTAGAAAATATCTGAAACAAAAATGTTTCTTAATGCTTAGAGGCATAAAATATTTAAGGCAAAATAATGAAGACAGTAAAAGTAACAAACTCCAAAGGTAAGCATTCTTCAAACCCTGATAGGTCTGTGAGGATAGTTTATTTATAGAATGCTTGCTTTGAATGCACAAGGCTCAGGACTTGAGCCTCCATACCATAAAGCAAACTCATAATAACAAAACAAACAAAACAACCTCTCTGGTATTTGACAGTAAATATAAAGGAAACGAATCATAATGTAAGTAGTGAAAACAGCACCTCTACATTTTATACTACACTGTGAAACATAGTAAATAGCAAAGAATACATCATGCCTGTGAGACCTTGCAAATGTGAAAAGTGCATGCAAACCAATAGGACACATAACCATATTGGAGAAGAAATGTACACATACTGAAATAATGAGAAATAATCATTGAAAATCAGATCCCATACTAACTTTCTTCAGTAACCAAAATGCTTAGATGAAGAACAAATGAGGGTTATGTGGATGGAATGTTTACAAAATATGGTTTGGTGAGGTGCATAACAACGATCCACAGTGTCTCTTAATACCATTGCCTCCACAGACTCCACTGACAGAAAGAAGTCAAGTGAATGTACCAGGCAGAGAGGTGTGCTTCATAGCATGCTCATGGCTATTTCTTGGTTTATTTGTTGTAGTTGCTCCTTATTTTTTCTTTAGAGGAGTGCTTCTTAATCTGTGGGTTGGAACTGCTTTGAGGAGTCGAACAACTTGCTTCACAGGGGTTGCCTAAGACCATCTGCATATCGGATATTTGCATTGCATTTCTTCACAGCAACAAAATTACAGTTATGAAATATCATAGAAAGAATTTTATGATTAAGAGTCACCACAGCATGAGAAAATCTATTAAGGGGTCAGGCATTAGGACGGTTGAAAACCACTGCTTTAGAGACTATAATATGTATCTGTGATAAAAAATTCTTAAAATGCAAATGTTCTATCCATCATCTATCTATCTATCTATCTATCTATCTATCTATCTATCTATCTATCTATCTATCTATCATCTATTCATTTATCATCTATCATCTTTCTATCATTTATCAATCTATTTATTTATCACCTATCATTCATTTGTAACATATATTGTTATTCCTGTTAAAGATAGGCTCCTTTATGTTGCAGGCTGAGCACAGAAGCTGTTTTCATCTAATATTATGTAGAATTATGAAAGCTGTTTTAGTGCCCAGTGACATCAAGAATTGGATTTTAAGGAAAGGCTCTCTGTATGGTTTATAGCAACTTTCAGTTTGTGAGGGTTAAATCAAATAAACTGTAGAGAAACTGGCAAAATTCCTGGTCCTCAATAAATGGTTGTCATTCCACAAAATTAAACCATTAGAGACAGTAGTCATTTTGCTTTAAATTCATTTGGTTAGTAGATATAAAGCAGGCTGTGTGTGTTAATATATCCTATAAAGAGGTATTGTTGCACATTATAAATCACTGTCCTTTGTAATGTGCTGGGTGCCTGAAATTAATCTCTTTGGATGTGCAAGGTGGCCTGCATTTGCAAAGGTTCCTCTGCTCTCAGATCTTCTTGAGACCTTGCCTCCACTGAATGAGAATCTTTGACTGACTTTATGTAGAGAGAGTTCTTGCATGGGGCTGCTGATGGAACTGTGTAGTGCTAATGACATGTCTGAGTTGTATACTAATAGTTCTGGTGACAGAAAGCAGAGTGAAGAAACTGGCTCTAGGGAAAAGAAACCAACACCCGCCCGGCTGCCAAATGCATCTTTGTATGAGTTCTCCAGAAAGAAACGCTCTCCAAAGCCACACTTAATACTTTGTCTCTCTTTTTGAATTAGATCTGACACTCATTCTCTATCATGTTACCGTCTCTGAATTATCTTCAAATACTTTGAGCCTCTCTGGTTGTTCATATCTTTAACAGAGATTCCCTAATCCCTTTTTTATCTGTCTGGGACTTTCTTACATCTACACTAATGGGTCAAAGATTATTCTCGTCTCTATGAGGGCACAATGTAGAAACACATATACACATGAACGTGCACACATATAGATATTATACTTCGCATGCACATGAATATGTGTGGGCGTGTTGATAGACAGGCATGTGTGTGCATGCACACACACAACTTCCCATGCAAGGTAATACTATTCCCTTGGAATTTTCAGAAGTTATAAATTATTTGCAAGTTGATTATGTAGTTTTGAATTCCTGACATCATAATCAGAGTCTAAGTTTCCTGACCCCCAAACTTCCTTCAAACATTCCACAAAATATTCTGGAAAATTTCCTTCAGATTTGGTGAAAAGTCCATTCTCCCACACATATCCATACTGAAGATACCAATTCCTGTTTTATTAAACCTTTCATGCACATGTATCATTTGACATGATGGGAAAAATCATGGGGACTATTGTCTGTGAGTTACTTTTATGATAACTTTATTTGCATATTAATATAAATATAAATTTACCAACTATGTATATGTGCATTTAAATATTATATGCATATGTACTTAAATCAGCACTCTTTGGTGTATTTAATGAGTAGTATAACAATTCATCCTAACTCACCATAACATTAGAATATTTTCATCCTTCTTGAAGAAGCCACATATTCAGAGACAGCCATTTTCCGTTCTCATTTCTACCTTCGTCTAGCCTGTCTACCACTCACCTCCCTCTGTCTGGACCTGCCCCTTTGGTGCATGTCCTATAGACAAGATCATGAAAACTATGATCTTTTAGCTATGTACTTTTACTTAGAAAAGTATTTTCAAGGTTTATGTAAACTTTGGTGTATATCAATATTCTATTGCTTTTTGAAGTTAAGTAATATTCCACCTTATCTATGTATGTACCACAGTTTGTATACCAGTTCATCTGTTGGACATTTGATTATTTCTGCCATTTGAATAATGCAATCAAGAGTATTTGTGTAAAATTCCTGAGTGGAAATATGTTTTCAATTTTGAATATGAGCCTAGAAGTGGAAATTTGGGGTTACATGATGAGTCTATGTTTTACATTTTGGGGACTAGCCAATCCACTTCCCATGGAAATGGCACCATTTCACACACTGAGCCAGCAACCTCTGAAGGGTCCAATTCTTCAGTATCCTTGCCAATAGTTGTTATTTTCTATTTGTATAAGAATTGTAGCTATCCCAGTTGGTGTGAAGTACCACTTAACTGTAGACTTGACATTTTCCTAATGAACATTACTGTTAACCATACTTTTATTTACTTCTTTGTAAAAATGTGTATTCAATTTTTTTCTTGTTCACTTTTAAAGCTCTCATGGAATAAAATGCAAATTTAAACAAGTAAAAGTTTATCCTAAACATAGCAGTTCTTTATAGAGTTTTGGATAAGAGTTACCCTTATTAAGCATGCAATTTTGCAAGTATGTTCTCCTGTTCTGTGGGTTATCTTTACATTTCTTTTTACCTATAGTTTTTTTATTATGGAAAACAAAGTTTTTCATTCATTATTCTGATCACAACTTCTCCTCCTTACTTGCATATCTTGTCCACTTACCTGTCCCCTGAAATTCACACCTTCTTTCTCTCTCTTGTGAGAACAAACTTGAATACAGGATAAAAACAAAGCAAAACAGACAAAAAGAAAAACACAAGGAACACACACACACACACACACAGACACACACACACACACACACACATTCACACTTCTTGATACTTTAGGTACAAAAGACCAGTTCACCAAATTTTTGGTTGCTCATGATTTTGATGTGATATATAAGAAGCTATTTCTTAAGCCAGGTACAAGAAGATGTCTTTATACTTCCTTCTACAAGACGATTTCAGCTTTTAAGATTCAGGTGGATTATTGTTTTAGGTATATGTTGGTTATGGTGTGAAGTAGAGATTCAGCCTTATTTATTTGAATGCTAATACAGACCTGTTCTAGCACAATTTGTTGAAAAAAAAAATCCCTGTAAGTTATTTTAAAGTCGTTTTATAAATGATACTTAACAGTGTCTAAGTGCTTTATTTCATTATATATTTTTGTCAATCTGTCTTTTCTTCACCCCGTGTGAGTTAGAAACTTTTGGTTTCCTTTACAACTCACAGTTAGGGGAGGAGGTTGGGGCATGGAGTGAGCTGCTTATTGCAGTCTTTGATCATTGGAGGAAGGATTCAGCAGAACCATGCTGACTTGCTAAGGAAGGAAGGGTTGACCTTAGCTTTTCCCAGCCCTTCATGATCGCTTCAGGGTTCTTATAATTGGTCAAGGTCAACCGGTAACTCACTGGCAAGAGAGCTCAAACACAGTTTGTCTAAAGACGAACTTAGGACTCAGCAAGACGCAGAAAGATGGAAACTAGATGTGAAGGGCTACTGGAAGTACTCAGAACTAGTAGGCTTAATGCAACTCAAACGTCCCACAATATGTTCACCCTCTTCCCTCTTATTTAAGCAAAAAACCCTATGAATTTGGTTACTCCAGAAGGAAAAACCATGTCTGCAATTCTTAGTCCAAGAAATTCCGAACAATTTGGAGCCAGCCAAAGGCATGAGTCAGCGGGTTTCTCTTCTCTTTTTCCCTAGTGGAGCCTGTCTCCAGCAAGGCCCTGTTCCAGCTGTGGGGTGCCCCTCCCAGGGGCCTGATGGAAGCTGTGGGTGGCAGTTCGTCCTATGCTGATGGCAGGCTGAGCTCCTGCCAAGGCACAATGAAGCCACTTCAAAGGACACCACCACCACTGATAAATAGATTCAGGGCCTTGCTTCAGCCCAGACTAGTCCTAAGACCTACTTCACCAGCTCTGTCTGGAGGACACACTCTTCCTCTGACTGGGGCCTCTTAACCAGACAGTTATTTGTTAAGCACAAACTCATTGTTCAGGATTAGAAATGTTAGAGAGAAGAACTGGGAAGTCAAGTCAGGCAGTAGACTGTTAGCCTTGCCAGCAAATAGAACTGAGTTGGATCTCTAGAAGCCATGCAAAAAAGTATGGTAGTGTGTTCCTAACCCCAGTACTGGGGAGGTGAAGACAGGATGGTCCTTGGGTCAGGATGCTCAGTTACCCAGCCTAGTTGGTGAGTTCTAGGCTAGTGAGAACCCTGTCTGAAGAAAACAAGATAGAAAATGACTGAGAAAGCACATCCTAGGTTGTAGGTTGTCCTTTGGCTGTCTCACACACACACATACATGGGTACACACACAGAGAAAGAGAGAAAGAGAGAGAGAGAGAGAGAGAGAGAGAGAGAGAGAGAGAGAGAGAGAGAGAGAGAGAGACAAAGACACAGACTGCAGGAGTGAAAGAGTAAGGGAGAAAGAGAGCAAGTGAGACAGAGAGAGAGAGACAGCAAGATGATAGAGTAAGGGAGAGAGAGCAAGTAAGTAAACGAGAGTTGTGGAGGAGCACACACACACACACACACACTTGCAAAAAAGAAAAAAGGGAAAGTGCTAGGCAGATGTGAGGGTTCTAGGTGGAGAGAATATAAATGAGGTTCTCATGATTTGCCCCTGTGGTCAGTCTAGATCCTATGGGAAAGTGGGGTCAGAACAATTTTCAGGTCACTCTTGAGGAGAAGACAATAATAATTTCTGAATGTGTTGATAGTAGACTGATGCAACCTAAATTTACATTTTTCTTTCATAGTTTTCAGATATGTTCACCATGCATGCTAGGACTTCTATCACTTAAGAAAATAAATAGAAATACATATAATATACATATATATTAAATATATACATATTATATATGTAATATATGTTAAAATATACATATATACTGTATATTGTAATTAGATTTTTCATTTTTGTAATGTAGCGAGGGGGACACAAAATGGGCTTGCTGGTCTAGACTGTAGTGTTCATTGAACTTGTTAGGACCGTTTCTCCTCTTTGTGCTTCAGAGTCAATATTTGTAATGTGAACTGAGTGAAGGCAGAATAGAAAGAACGCTAGTGCACTGAGGTCAGGAGCAGAGCCCTGCCTGTAGGACGAAGCACACTAGAAGTATACCATCAGGCATGACTTGCTCTTACAGTCTCCTAATCTGTGGACTCCGGAGTTTGCATTCCATTCTTTTATGTACAGGTCACAGACAGCAATTCTAAGATTTCCAATCTAAGATCATAACCCAAAATAGCTAAGCTCTGGTATTGGGTCTTTTCACCTAACAAAAGGAAATAATATCTTGTACATGTTCCGTGAGGATTAGAGTTACCAGTAAAAAAAAAAAAAAAAAAATACTTTGCACATTCTGAATATTCCAGAAATGTGAGTTCTCCCAGTCTTCATCTTTACAGTTGGTCATTGTTTGTATTTTATCAATGAAACCCGAAGTCTAAATAGTTCTGAAAGAAGTAGAACGGGACATTTCCTGGTGATGTTGGTAAGCTGGTACCTCCTCTTAATGGTTACTACCAGCTGTGCCTGACAACAGTATTATAAAACCCTGTTCATCTTCTGAACAGGGTCTGAGTAATGGAGGCAGCCATACTCTGGGATCTTTTAAAAATCCCATCAAGGGAAACGTAAACAAATTTCCTCTGAAAAGGGAGAGAAGAAGCCACAAAGGGAGTAAATGAAGGTGGTGGATGGCTTCACACCAACCCTTTAATAAAAGCCCCTTCTCTAAACTCAAAACCAAGAGGCAGCAAGAATAGTGGTTAAGAGCATCTAACTTTCCATTCTGCCTCACCTTGACTTCTCAGTTCATAACTGTGACATTTGGACAATTACCTCAGAACTTTCACTTCAAAAATAACATGACTTGTTTCACAGGACATAAAGAATTGTCATGATACTTGTATGTGTTAATGTCTTCAAAGTGTTTAGAACAGAACCAGAGATATGGAAAATACTACATAAAATGAATGGCCTGATGTTCAAAAATTTATTTAAAAATTGCTATTGAAAAGAAACTTTCCATTAGTGTTCATGGGTATGGTAGTAACTTTCTTAGGTGAATCGCTAGGAGTTAACTATATTCCTTGATAGTTCATTACGCCTTAGATATGTTCAGAACTTTGTCTTAATGCTTTTGCATTCTACAACAAGGGTGTGTTTTCCATGACCTTTGAAATTACCCAGTTTTGTAAAATTATGACTTAAGTTTCTTTTCTTGCCATGTGAAATAGAAGTTTGAAGGTAAATATCTCAGCATGGGATGGTAGCTCCCCTCCCATTCCAGCCACTGTGTTTCCCACATGGCTTCTGGGACTCCATCCACCATCTTTTGGCTGTAGGCCAGAACAAATATTTAAAAGAAAAATGGAAGAAAAAAAGGCATATATTAATTCATTTTAAGGACATTATGTAAAAGAAACTACCTTCTATCTGCCATAATTTAATCTCACCATCTCATTTCCCTAGTAGAGAAGTTTGAAGTAGTCTTTTTCCCCATGTCCAGACCCCATGGATTCATTTGTAATTGCTCACAAAGAAGTTCAGATCTACATCCAGACTGAGCTATACAGTCTACTCTTATTGGCTTGTAGAATAGTAATTTTAATATATATTTTTGTTTTTAAAATTGAAATATAATTACATTATATTTGTCTTCTTTCCTCCCTTACAACATCTTTCATATACCTCACCCACTTGATCGCTCTCAAATTTTTGGTTTCCTTTTCTTTCATTGTTATTATTACATATATGTACATATGAATAAATATCTAAATTTATTTATGTATTTATTTATTCAAATAAATCCAAAACTCCTGAGTCTATTTTGCAAGGCTTTTGTATGTGATTTCAGGGCTGAAATAAAGAATACCATTATTCATCATGGGTTTTCCAGTTATCTTAGAGCTGTTTTTCCCTCCTTCTTTTCTCCCTGTTAGACCCCCCCCCAATTAAGATCCATATATTTCTCCCATTTGTCTCTTTGTATTTCTTGTATGCTGCTATTTTCTTCCCTAGTATTCTAGTAGTCAATTTATAGCTATATATCAGGGTGTAGAGTTGGGAACCACAGATGAGACACAAGATGCACCATTTGTCTTTCTGGGTTTGGGTTATCTCATTCAATATATTTTCTAGTTTCAACCATTTACCTAAAAGGTTCATTATATTTTTTACAGCCGAATTTCATTTCATATATATATATGAAGGTCATTTAGGTTGTTCCTATTTTCTTGCTACTGTAAATAGAGCTGCAATGAACACAGCACAGCAACAGATATGTGTAGTGTATGATGATGAGTCCTTTAGGCATAGGCCAAAGAGTGGCTTAACCGGTATATTGTAGATTTATTTGTAGGGTTTGGAGAATTCTTCACATTGATTTCCAGTGTAGCTGCACCACTTTGCAATCCTAGCAGTGAAGGAGAACTCCCCTTCTGCTCCTGTATCCTTTCCAGTATTTGTGGTTGGTGGTTTTGTTGATTTTTGTCGGTCAGAGTGGGGTAAAATGAAATCTCAAAGTTGTTTTGATTTACATCTTTTTAATTGCAAAAGATCATGAAATTTTTTTGTGTATTTCTTAGCCATTTTTACTTCTTCTTTCGAGAATTCTCTGTTCAAACCCAAAGCCGACTGTTGGGCTTTTTTGTTTCTTTAACTTTGGTTTATGATTTCTTCACATATTTTGCATTTTAATCATCTGTCCAATGTACAGGTAGCATAGATCCCATACCCCCTCTGTGAGCTTCCTCTTTGTCTAATTGATTGTTACCTTAGCTTTGCAAAAGTCTTTGGGTTTTATGAGGTCCTACTTGTCAATCGTTGGCCTTAGACCTGGGCTAATGGAGATCTTTTCAGAAAGTCCATTTTCTTCACCTATGTCTTGTAAAAAATTGTTTACATATTCTTCTAAAATTGTCAGTGTTCAAGCTTTTACACTGAGGTCTTTGGTCCACTTGGAGTTAATTTTTGTAGAAACTCATAGATGTGCCCATCTAATTTAACTCTCATAATGTGGGCATGTGGCTTTCCCAACACCATTCGTTGAAGAACCTGTCTTTCCTTCAGCGGATGTTTTTGGCATCTTCGTCAAGTATCAGATGGCTGTGTTTTTGCTTTCTCATGTTTTGTACTTCCTGTCTTGCTGTTTGCACAGAGCGTGAATGCTAGCATTTCTACACAGCAGCCGTGATGAACATTACCTGGTGATAAAGGTAGCAGCAGCAAAGACAAGTCATTTTTCTCTGCTCGAACTTAAGGGACTGTCCCAAATAAAATTTACCCCTATGAACCCCCCTCTCTCTGCCTCTCTCTGTCTCTCTCTGTCTCGCTGTCTCTGTCTCTCTCTCATCCTCACTCTATGCCTTTCGCTTTTCCTCATTCTATCTTTAAATCTCGGTCTCTCTGACTCTCTCCTTCTTCCTTCCCTCTCGCATCTTTACTCTCTGTATTTCTATCTATATCTCTTTGATTCCTTCTGTCTCTCTTTTTTACACCCCTTCCCACATTCAACCATGACTTCTAATGTAATTCTTCACATAAGTTCTAGAAACATTGTATCGAGTTCTGTCCAGTTCCTATCTGTGATGAGAGCTCACATGTTGACTAGAAGGTCAGAATGCTGGGGAGCAGGAATAAGGCTATATTCACTAAGAGACTGCTGTGTGTCCCCTGCTTCTGTCACAGAACTTCAATCTCCTTCACGACAACTGCTGCCATCTCTTATTTTCAGTGAGCTAATTCAGGTTTAAGAGATCATAAAAGGTGAACAGCATAGTTTTATTTAAATAATGATTTGAACTTCTTGTAGGTTACTCATTCATTTAGGTTAGTGCTCTGAGCCTGTAACTGGGTTAAGAGGCTCCCACTATGGTCAAATAAATAAACTATCTCTCAGGTGATTTCTTTTATGTTTCTAATAGTCTTCTGTCTTCCACACAGTTAAGCTTTCCCCCTTTTACATCAAACCCCAATAATTTCCAAAATCTTTGTTTCTCCAGACAGCTTCTGGTTTGTTAGTGAGATTTTTGAAAGATAGCACTAAGATATGACTCTGATTCCTGTGTGCACTCCATCTGGCAAACCAAACCCAATAAGACTTATGACTATACATGGTTACATAACAGAGAACACAACTGTAATTTAAACTAAGATTTGTATTCTTAGCACCAAATGCCAAGTCTAGTATAAAATGAGTATTGAGTGCTTGAAAGAGCTGAGTTATAGGGTTAAGAGATGATAATATTTAGTGGAATCCAAAAGCTACATAGCTTAAGGGCTGCCATGCAGAATTTAGACGAGAATTGCTTCTCCTGTTCGATCTGACAGTTTACTATATATGTGTGTGCTGCATTTTAATTTGAACCTTTATGTCTAAACATCACAGACAATGAAATTGTATAAATAAAGACCAATTATTTTTGAATAATTTTGTTCTTTGAGTATTTGAATAAAAGATAGTACAAAGTGAACACACATGTTCCATTAATTGTTTATTTGGCCTTCTCTCTGCTCTCAGGTTACGTGTAGCTAGTGCCTCCATGGAGAGGTAACATTAAATATTGTATTCCTGCCCATCATGCCTGGAGCTTGAAACCTTCCAGGCAGGAGGATTTACAGTATGGAAATCAGCACATGCTATGGATAGCATCTTGGCATCTTTTTTCTTTTATTACATTAATTTATGGAAGTATTAAAAATTTAGAATGTGGAGTAAAGCATTCATACTGATAGCCACTAGCTGTGGTTAGCACCAGAGAAGGAATAAATATTCTTCTGCCATGTAAGAAGTACTGTCCAACTTCAAAGCTGGTCACTTTTGCCCATGCATGAAAATGTTTTGATATGTCGTTGTTGTTTCTCATAAGTCTCTGTCACTACTCTAAAGGCAAATGCTGACTGAAACTACCAGAAAGTTGTGATTTTCAAAGCTCACTAGTAATCACTAAGAACTTTCAGTGGGCATTAGGTGGACAAAGGGAATTCTGTATGACATTAATGTATCTTTTGCTATTTGCTAACTTGTGCTGCATAGCTTTTTCAGTGATAAGAGCAAGCATATATGATTAAATATGAATACAAAAGAGAGATATGGACAAAAGGGGGAGAGGAGGGTCAACAAAATCCAAGTAGAGATAAACCTGTTATGTTGTCAGCCAATTAAAACTGATTGGCAAATAACAAAGAAAAATAAATATACGTATGTGTGTTAATTTTCCAACATAAAGTGGAAAACTGTTTGCAGAGTTAGTGTTTTAATATGTGCCAGTATACCCATCTCTGCAAGGGTTTTCCTCATTTGATTGTAAAGATCTAGTTAGGACCCCTAGATCAGGCTCACATAACCAAATCATGAAGCCCTTGTCTAGTAGCTAAACATGGCTGGAGTTGAAACAGGCATTTTTGAGTGCAGGGCATGAGATCTCTAAAATTGTGTTGATGACAAAGCCTCTTTCCAGGAGAGAGGAGGCTACAAATGGTGTTGGCCAGGATTCCTTCTTTGTCAGAAAGTTTGATACTCCTTAAGAAGAAAGATATGTTGGAAGTGGAGAGAGTGTATTGATTAGGTATCAACATGATCAGTTCATGAGATTAATGAGTGCCAAGCCTATCAACATATTAATCTGATTGCTTTTCACACTTCATAATGTACAACTTCTCAAAGCCAAGTATCAGAATATCCTGTAGTTTATGTTTTGAATGTCCTCCAAAGGTACATGCCCTGAGGCCTTGGTCCCTACCTTAGCATATTAACAGCAGGTGGAAAAAACATTTTGAAGGTAGAGACTAATAGAAACATGTAATTTAGGGTGTGGTGTTAGAATAAGTATGGGAACTCAGCCCTCTTCCTTTCCCCCCTCAATTATAATGTATACTTCCGCATATCCTATCATGATGTAATGTCTTGCCGGAGGGCCCAAATCCCACCAGCAACCAACCAACCATGGACTGAAATCACAAAAAACTTTAATCAAAAATAAACTTTTGTTTAAAAAAAATTCATTATCTCATGTGCTTTGCTATAGTAAGGGAAAGTTGGCTATAACAGATACATTGAACACGTTATTCTTCAATGCCTTTGGAAGCTTCTTCATTGTTGAGTGTTTTAGTTTCTAAGATGAGAGTTTGTGTCTCTAACTTTCTAGAAATTACTTTTCCTTTTCTTGTGTGAATGAATTTTGAAATCAGCCACTAAAATTTAATTCTCCTTTTTCAGTTTCTCGGGTTCTAGAACTGTGTAAAGCATTTAAGCAAACCTCAAATTAAATTTCCTGACTTTTTGCTTGCTCTTGAGACTCTTCCTCCTATTTGGTTACCCTGTACAGCCTTGAGATGAGGACTTTTGCCTTGTCTTATTGTATTCTGTTTTACCCTGTTTGGCTGTTGTCTGTACTGCTCTTTTCTGAAGAGGAAATAGATGGGGCGTGGATCTCAGAGAGAGGGGAGGTAGGGGTGAGGGGTGCTAGAGGGAGTGGTCAGAGGGAACTACAGTTGGATTGTATTGTGTGAACAAAAAAATCTAATTTTCATTAAAAAAACACTTTCTTCCTGTATATGTGTCACGAGGATTGTTTACTCCTAAAATCACTGTGACGTGTTTTGTTTTCCTAACAGAAGCTTCTTATGGAGAAGTAGCTAGATATTTATAAAAACTACTGCTGCATGCACTAAGGGTTTCAGATTGGGGCCCTGCCAGCTATACCTCTCCTGGGCATATACCCAGAAGATGCTCAACATGTAATAAAGACACATGCTCCACTATGTTCATAGCAGCCATATTTATAATAGCCAGAAGCTGGAAACAACCCAGATGTCCCTCAACAGAGGAATGGATACAGAAAATGTGGTACATTTACATAATGGAATACTACTCAGCTATTACAAACAATGACTTCATGAAATTTGCAGGCAAATGGAAGGAACTTAAAAATATCATCCTGAGTGAGGTAACTCAGTCACAAAAGAACGAACATGGTATGTACTCACTGATAAGTGCATATTAGTCCAAAAGTTTGGAATACCCAAGATTCACTTGACAGCAAACGTTGGACTGAGTGTGAGGTCCCAGATGGAGGAGTTGGAAGGGACTGAAGGAGCTGAGGGAGTTTGTAGCCCCATGGAGAGAGCAACAGTGTCAACTGGCCTGACCCCTCCGGAGCTCCCGGAGACTGGACTACCAACCAAAAAATACACATGGAGGGCCTTATGGTTCGGGCCACACATGTGGCAGAGGAGGGCCTTGTTGGCCATCAGTGGGAGAAGAGGCCCTTGGGCCTGAGGGTGTTAGATGCCCCAGTGTAGGGGAATGCCACGGAGGGAAGATGGGAGTGGGTGGGCGGGTGGGTGAGTGGGGGAATATCCTCATAGAGGCGGGGAATGGGGAGGGGATAGGGGGTTTCCAAAGGGGAGACCTGGAAAGGGGGTAACATTTGAAATGTACATAAAGTATCAGAAAATAAAAAAATAAATAAAAAGAAAGAAAGAAAGAAAAGGGTTAAGAGAGTAAATAACTAAATAAAAGTAAGAAAGACGCTCCCTGGTGGCCATGCAAAGACAGGGCGGGGCCTGCAGTGACTTGAGGTGGCAGGGTGAGTTGGTACTCAGGGGAACCTCCCCATTCTCAGAGGTGAAAGGGAAGAGGGGGTAGAGGAGGGGTTATTTGAGAGGGGGATTGAGTGGAAAGGAGGGCTGTAATCCGCATGTAAAGTAAATAATTACTTAATTACTAGAAATTTTAATTTATGTTACAAATATATATACAACATAAATATATATATATAAAAAAAAAAGTCAGAGAAACACCCGCTTCTATTGTTAGGAGTTCTACAAAAACACCTAACAGCGGTAGCATATTTGTAGAGGTCCCGGTACCGACCTATGCAGGCCCTATGATTGTCACTTCAGTCTCTCTGAGCTCATGTGGGCCCTGATTTGTTGATTCATGGACCATGTTCTCCTGGTGCCCTTCACCCCTCTCACTTGTATAGTCATCTGTCCCCCCTAGGAAAAGGATTTAAAAAAAAATACGCCTATCGTTCTGAATTTTCTTGACTAGTCAACTGAATGACATTGTAAATGGGAACCAAATATGGAAAAATATATCCTTGTCTCGGCCAGGTAAATTTCATATATACAGCCATAAAAAGACTCGTCTCTACATTCTGTCTTCTCCAACCACTGGAGTCGTCCTCTTGGACATGAAGACTCAGTTGAAATTCCTTCTTCCACTCTTCATGCTCTCTGAGCAGAAATCTGATTCTTGTTCCCCGGTTCATCCATTGATCTCTCTAGAGAAACTTGATAACATTATTTTCCTTTATAACCTTACTGCTTGCCCCTATGGTTCAGAAAGGGACAAGGAGGTAATAACTAGAAGGTGATTTTCTTCATTTCTTTTAAATAATTGTCTATAAAGTTTTGTTAGCCCCACTGACCATATGGTGGAGATATATTGCTAATACTCAGATTAATTAGAGCCTCCCATTGGTTCATGAGGACTTGAACATATTCCTGGTGTAATAGCATTCACTGGCATGAAGCATATCTTTATAATTCTCATAACTTCTTTTTTATAGTCTCCTGTGATATTTACTTAGAATAATACTAGCCCTTAACATCTCACATAGTGATGTATGTTAGCCAATTATTATCTAAAAATATCCAGAATAGTTTAAACTTTAAAAAGTGTTGTCTAAGGTAAAAATAAGATTCCAAGCTGCTAAACTGACTTCATATACATATACACATAGCCAAGTACAATCTCTCTCTCTCTCTCTCTCTCTCTCTCTCTCTCTCTTTCTCTCCCTCCCTCTCCCTCACCCCTCTCAGTGATGAAATAGACATAACCTTGATCTAATTAATCATCTCAAAATAATTGTATATTTGTTTCTGCAGTGATTATAAATGTTGAATACATAATCATTTTGAGTGTTATTCAGAAAGCACACACCTACAGAGATTTATAATTTATGGTTGTTTGAAAGTCAACTGGAGATACAAACTTGCTATGTAGCCTTGTTGAGCCTGAAACCTGCTGTTGACTAAGGTGGTCTTGAACTTGTGGTAGCCCTCCCCGAGTGCTGGAGTTTCAGGTATGTGCTAATATGCCTCGAATTCATATCACTTTTAAAATTAGTTTATTATTTTCTGAGAATTTCATATATGAGTATCGTATCTATATCATTTCTCCCCTTTGTCTTCTACATCCAACTTTTCCTCTGCTGTACTTCATTCCTTATCACACTTATGGCCTTCCTTTTACTTTTAATTATTATTCACACACACACACACACACACACACACACACACACACACACACACACACATTCCAACATGCATTCATTTTCATTCTGAGTTTATAGCTGACCTCTTAGAATGGGATAACGATATGTCCCTGGAGAAAACTGATTCTCTCTTCAAACCATTAGTTGTTCATATCTCTTCTCTAGGGATGGAGCCTTGGGAAATCCCTCATCCACACTGACAAGTCAATTGCTCTTCTCATTTTCAGTGTTTGTTTGGCAACTGTATTGTTGCCATTTTCTGGGTGTGCTTCCCTGTCGTATATAGAAAACATGATCTCACATCAGATGTCCCAGTTTTCTGGCTTTTTAAATCTTTCTTCCACTTCTTTTGAGAAGTTCCCTGAGCCTTAGGTACAGAGAATGTGTTGTAGATGTATCTACTGGGGCTAGACATTTAACTATCAGTTTTTCTCTGCATTTTGATGTCATGCTTTCTGTCTGAATAAAAAAGAACTTTCCATGGGGACAGAGGATAGCTATGCTTACCTACATATATGAATATAAGGCCACGTATTTAGAATTCAGTAACTAAAACCTTATTTAAACATATTTTGGAAAGCCACAAAAGAAAATAGCCAAGTGATATAGGAGCAGACACAGCAGTTCATTCATTCTTTGTGCATTTTAAAGACCTAATTCAAGGTTGCTACAGTTCAACATGTGGAACAGGCTTAAGTACCAGCCCAACTGTCAAAGTAAATTCTCTTTTGAGACACCTTGCATTTTCTCTGTAGAGGCAGCTGAACTGAGTGAGAGACTGAGCAAAAGAGTTCTTCCAATAGTTTCAAACAGAAATGAGAAAATGTTTACTTTTGCAATGATGGCAATGAGAGGGAGGAGGGCCAGGCATGAGAGAGATGTACTCTAGGAAACACATGGAAGAAATGATAAGAGAAGAGGGTGGAGATGACCCCAAAGTTTCAAGGTCATATATTAATTGAGTTTTCACTCAAATTATCTTGTTTTTGTTCATCATTGACGTCAGGTATGTCCAACCATGTATATTACATTTTGCCTTCTTTTGGTTAGTCATTTCACCCATCATTCTTGTTAACATTACAGTAGTTTTCATGGGTGGAAAGACACAAGGAGTCAGCATACCCAATCCTGGATTCATGTTCTTCTGACAGGATATTGCAATACAACCTTGCGTGGAAGTCCTGAATACTGTCTTTGGGTTTTTCTGTCCTCCTCTTTCTTCATTTCTGCCTCTTTAAAGTTTGGAGAGCTTCTGGGTTTTTCTCTGTTCTTCAAGTTTCCTTCATAGGGCAAATAGAAAATAATTTCATCTGAGTTTTTTTTTATTTTTTATTTTTTTGAAACAGAAATGGAGAGATGCTGGCTTCATATGTTGATATCAAAGTGCCATTCTCACTTAACAGGGAAAGTTAAAGCAGGCCAATAGTCAGTCATTCATGCCAGTAAGTGGCATGTAAACTAAACACTGCCTCTGGGATCAAAGGTAGGCAACATTCCCTGCTGCCACAGGCTGAACATTTTGTATTCTAGGGACAGATCAAAGAACAGGTAAATAAGGCAGTGAAATCATGCTAAAGAGTAGTGGAAGATAGCAAGGGAATATTTTCAGATTCAGTGTCTGGGAATGATCTATGGATCTGCTTTCAATAGGTCATGAGGCACCACTCTGAAGAGAAGATACTGAAGGTCAGCATGAGAGATTAGACATCAACTAAAACCTGTCAGGGCAGAGAGAAAGAGAGAGAGAGAGAGAGAGAGAGAGAGAGAGAGAGAGAGAGAGAGAGAGAGTTTCTGTCTTCTTGTAGAAAAAGGCACAAGTAGGACTCCTAGAGATGTCACAGCAGAGGTGGGAGACACTTCCCACAAAGGACAAGTAAGGTACAGGTCTTGTGTACCATCATAGCTTTCCTTGATGCTAGTTAATCCTGCTATGGTGGCATTAAGTTGTCACAGAAAGCATAGAGGCCACAGAGAAGCTTATATTCTGAACTTGTCTCATTAATGGACATGAACTATGACTTATTCACCATTACAAAACGTTACTCTTCTTTGTACCTTTTCCTTTAAAACAGATATATGATCTTTGCATATTAGGCTTTCCAAAAGCAGCCAATGGTCTGTGCTTAATCTTTGAGGATCTCTCCCTATTGTAACAGGTTAACTCTTGGGCTGGGTTGTTGCTCAGTAGTAAATTACTTATCAGTCACAAGGTCCTGGGGTCACTGTGAACTCTTACATGATGAACTGGCTGGGTATGTTTCCAAACTCACACTCTAACGATTCTTTTGCATGTTCAAATTAAAGGGGATTTTCTTGGCTTCTTGTATTTCTATCCTTTTCAGTTAAACTCTGCTTTAAAAACAGTCTAGGGGCTGGAGATGTAGCTTAGTGGGAGAATAATTGCCTAATGTGCACAGGCCTTCTCCTTTCCAATATCAAATTGTTTCTGCCAAAATCAATGCCAACATTTCTATTTCTGGATTGTTCTCCTCCCACTCTGACTGCATTAAGTCTTGTCTTAAACTTGACAGGCCCTTGTGAACCTTTTACCCACTTGTGTGTTATGGAAGTTATGCTATGGGACTTATGCTATGCTATGCCATGAAAGGCAATGCAGTGTCTCCATGTTTGCTGTGAACCCTGAATCATCTAAGAAATTTGTGGAACATATTATCTTTCTAGTACTCATCAGAGTTTTCCAAAGTAGAGGTAGGGTTTGCAAAGGAAATGAGAAGTCTTCTTATTACATAGCCAGAGAACAGGGTATACACACAGGAATCATTTAACAGAGGGTCTTGTAATTGAGGATTTGGAACAGATCTCAGAGAAACCTAGGGCCAGTGAAAACTTTTATTCATGAGAGTAGAATTGGCAGAGATGACAAACACAGAAAAGGGAACCCAATCATGAAAACTTCCAGACACCCATGCTCTATCATTGGATGTCCACAGACTCTAGAGTGTTCCTATTTTATTATATGCTCTTCTCTAGACAATTCAATAGTCCTTTTACTATTAATATATCGATAGATAGCTATATATTTACATATATATATAGTTTTTGTTTCATAATCCCCCCCCCTTTTCTCCAGTCAAAGTACAGTGCAATTACCTCTTTGTTCATTTTGTTCATCTCTTTTAGGCAGACTGTGGGGAACACTTCCTTGAAAGCCAGATACCACAGATAAACTCACAGCTGGCCCAACACTGGTGCCAAGGACTCCTCCATGTTCCCACTGAGAAACACCTGCCTCTGTAGGCCACAGACCCATCCCTTGAAACACCCTGGGAACCCCATCTCTGAGTATCCTCCAAGCTGTTATCTTGACACAATCACCAGGTTTGGAGTTTTTTAATCTGACAGATTAAATCTTGACATGGACAAGGAGAAAGTCCCATCCTTGTAATTTTTCACCTACACAATTTCTCAGCTGTCTCTGTTTAACCTGTTGTATTTATGGCCCAACTGTAATTTAGAAGAACCCTTAGAAAATGCCAGTTTCAAAGGACAGCTCTGTCAAATTGCCTCTAAGAGTACCTTTCTGAGTGAGTGCAGTGAACTGTGGTAAAGCTGATCATTTCAGTCAATTAGGTTTTAGACCAGTCATTTAAAAAAAAACAAAACCTATTCTGAAAGAGAAAAAGAACACATTTGGGAAGTGGAATCAATCAGTTATCATCTAAATGTAGATCAAAGAGAAAGAAATAACAGAAAAACATATTTGTGCTTTTTATAGGTACAAATGAAGCAAAGGTCATTTGTGTGCTGCTATAGTGTGTTCATTCTACATAAAGTAGAAGTCACCAATTTTGAAGTATGTCTGAAGAATCTATGAAGACAAACAGGAGATTAATAGGCATTTGGCAAGCAGCAGTGGCAGGAACAATCTTAGAGAGATATATAGAGGGCAGGTGTACGTCGGGATGCAGAAGCTGAGGCAGCCAGGCAGGCAGGAATCACACATCATGGGGCCACCATGTGAGAATCATCACCAGAGTGAATGAGTGATTTAGAAAGGATTGGGCCAATTTCAGGAGAGAGGGCTAGCACTCATCAGTGGTAATACCTGAAGTGGAGGAACAGTGAGCAACTACTATGTTCCTTCTCCGTTCCAGCTTCCCATTATTTAAAGATGCCACCCAATGGCCAAGTCCAATTGCAAACTCATTGGTAAAAGCCTGCACTGAAGTCACCTGCCCACTAAACAACTGTGCCCTCTCCTATGTCAAGTTTTAAAATTCTTTAATCTCTACTAACTCACTTTTAAAGGGAGTATTTAAATTCTTTACTGGCAATAAAATTTGAGCAGTTGTTTAATACTTTGGGAAAAAGAATGTTCCAAGAGTTTCAAATGTTAGATAAAGGTAACTCCATTCCTAGGAAAATAGAGATTCATAAATATGCATGGAGATGGAGATGCAAAAAATGTTTATCTTTTTTATGCAGTTGAAAATTGGAAGTAACCAAAAGTAAATATAATGTACTTGGTATTCAAGTTGTTTCAAAACAGGTGATTTCTGCTCTCAAGGCCATCATATTCCCTCAAGGCAGGGTGCAGAAGACTATAAGAGTAGGATAAAGTGCTATAGAGATGACAGAATGGGCAAGGGCAATGAATGAAGGCCTCTAACCAGGTAGCAAATGCAATGCAATGAAGACAGGAATGCCAAGAGACAATTTTCACATTTATATCCAAACAGGAAAATTCTTCTTGATGGAAGAAGGGAATAAATTCATCTGTTTTCAGATTCACTCAGAGAAACCCTGTGGTTTCTCTGCTGAAGTACAGATTAGCCAGAGGTGATGCCAGTGTAATTAGAACCTAAGTGACCTGCAGTACCTTCCAATTCTAGCTCTGCTTCTGACAATGCCCTTGTTAGGGCCCTTGCTCCTGTTTGGGGTAGGTAGAACCAGAACAAGCTTCCACACACTGGCACTGAGTACTTAACAAACAGATAAGTAGCCTTTCTTTCCTAGGACTAGAGACGCTGGGAAACTCACTCCCCAGCCTGGCTAGTTTGTGATCTTGGTGTTCACTGTGTCACCAGCTACAGCACCCTCAGTCTCCACCTCACTGGAATCCTTCTTCAAACTTCCTCCAAAAATGAAAGATGCCAACTTGAGCATTAAGATCCTCCTCTACCTACCCAGGCATATGCCAGAAGCTTGGTCTCCTGTAGTCTAAATCATCATCCTCGACCCAGGTCAGAACAAACTTAAAAAGATGGCCTCACTATTTTGTAGCTGTTTGATCTTTTGAAATTATCTTAATTTCCCCATTGATCAAAAAGACTAGAAATAAGTGAGATGCTTAGCACAGGTTTAACTTCATAGTATGTGTTTAATAAACTATTCTTGCTCCCTGTTGTCTCAAACACTTTGGGTAAAAGTACTAGTTATTCTCCCCTCGAAAGCTCTCATCTTTCTTTTTCACATCTTGGCTCCTGCTGTTCAGTTCTTCTGGAGTATTCATTTTCTTAATATGACCTTCAGTTACAGCTTCCTCCATGAACACTTAACCTAGATAACCAAAATAGAAAAGAGCTTGTAAGAAAAAAAATCCACTAATCCTTTTTTTTCAGTCTGATAAAAACACAGATCCCTTTTGTTTTGAACTGGATATTTTAAGTTTGTATGTCTCCATCCTCCATTTACGATATCATACTTGTCTCTCACCCTAGGTCTGAATCCAAAACAATGTTAATATGTGAGAACAATAGACCTGCAATTAGACAGACACACCTATGTTTGAATTCCAGCACACCATGAGTGATCGAGACAGTTTGGCTACATGCCACTGAGATGTACATTCTTTTTTGGCAGGCTGGGATCATTAGTAGGAAGGAGAATGATAGACAAAGGAAGAACTATGTCTGTGCAAGTCTGGGCTGCAGTGTTTGCAAATCCATTCCCCTTTCTTGCTAAGCAAGCATTGAGCTTCCTGCTTCTGGTTTGGATCTGAGTGGAAGTTCCCAAATTCCAACAGGAAGGTCATACTTGTGGTCTCCCTCCCTCACTGAAACCTGAAGCAATGGAATTTCATGTGGGTGGCGTTTTCTCAAGAGATTCCCAGCTGCAATCTCAGAGCAGAGGTAAGCCACTAGATAGTTATTAGACCTAGGGCAATTCTGTCTCTTTGCTTTTCTAAGATTCTAATACTAACTTGCCAAGTATGGGCTAAATAATTGTCAAGAGTTCCTGCAGGGAGCAGTATGACTTTTAAATACAGGATAGTATCTCATTGACTTATGTTGCCTTGGTAGATTTACATGTACAAGCTGGACAAGAAATAGCATCCATCCATTCATTACTCACTAATTTATTCACTAAGCTTGAGTACCCTTGACATGTCTCTCCCTGTCTCCAGAGCAGGGCATCTTTACAAAGTGGCTCTGGTGGAGTGTTAGTAATACAAAAGAAACTTTAGCATATATGGTCTTCATTATTTTTCACAACACTCTACTAAGGACTGAATTATCTTATTTTAGAGTTCATACATGGAAACTTTTCAAAGGTTTGCTGGTTTCGCAGGAACCCCAGGTAAGGTGTATCAAGAGTCAAGAATGTACTCACTTGCTACTGATGAAGTGTCTATCATCTTGATGCTTTCCATTTTGGAACTATTACAAATCATGCCACCTTGATCATTCCCATTCTTTTGTCTACGACAGACATGTTTCTGTTTCTCATATAATATACATTATATGAGAAAGTTGTCCCCTATGCCAGTTTTTAAATAGTACAGATTACAAGAGGTTACTATGTCCTGGAGATGTCTACCATCTCTCCCACCCGATTTCCCTTTCAAATGTGTAAAATTATCACTTTCTCCTGTAAAAGATAGAATCTGAGTCTCTTCTTGAACCTGAATGAGGCCTGGTGATTTTGTAGATGAGTGATGTTTCCTAGAACATTCTATACCAATGAAAATGCTGTGTCTACAGCTAAAACTACAGCCATTGGTCATGCTGGGCACTGAGAAACATCCAGGATGACTATATGGCTAGGTTTTAATATCACTTCATTTTAATTACATTCTAATGACCTCATTCTGTAGTAGAAACTGTACATGATAATTCAGGCCTAGGCTAACAGACTCAATCCAGTTGCTACTATGAGATCTCGGAAGCCAGATGATTGAAATGTGTACACTCCGCTAATTTCTTGGCTTATAGCTGTCATACTGTTGGAGATCCTCACAGAGAAACTCTAATGGGTGATAAGAAGTCACAGGTCACCAGCTATGCGAAGAATCATCTTGAAAGCAGAGTCTGTAGCTCTTGGGCTAGTTATTCTAGATAGTACAGGAATGCAAACACACGGTCCTTGCAGACCCCGCCCCCACACACACCTGATTACAGAATCATAAGTGAAATAAATGTCTTGGATTTTTCAGCAGCAAACATAGGATCTTAAGCTGTGCATCTAAACAGACTCTGTCTTTCTAGATGTACGTTCCTGTTTATTTCACTTCCAAAGCTTGCTGCCTATTATTTACATCAAAACAACTCCCACACAGGCTAGGAGAAGCTTTAAAATCCATTGAGCTAATGCTAACTCATGGAGAATGGTTGAAAAGCATCAGTACCCCTTTCTCTTGTTTAACCTGTGGCGAGGTGATAGTTTTCTTTTTTTCTTTTTTTTTTTTTGTTTTTTGTTTTTTGTTTGTTTTTTTTGTTTGGTTTTTCGAGACAGGGTTTCTCTGTGTAGCCCTGGCTGTCCTGGAACTCACTCTGTAGACCAGGCTGGCCTCAAACTCAGAAATCCACCTGCCTCTGCCTCCCGAGTGCTGGGATTAAAGGCGTGCGCTACCACTGCCCGGCTGAGGTGATAGCTTTCTAAACTGGAAACTTTTTTATTCACCCAGAATGTTTTTCAGACATTCCTAAATGAGAGGAAAATGACTGTCTCACGTGATACATAGTATCCAGAGTTGAATATAACATAAAATTATGAAGATTGAAGGTGCGTGGCAATACTGGGTATGAATTCTCAAATATATAATCTATTAAATGCTTATTTTATTAGCTCTTTGGGCTGTTATAGTATTGGATACAGGAGTGGAAATGTGCCTCAGTGCGTAAAGTGGTTAATGAACTTTGAGTCCCAGATCTGACCCATAGAACCCATGCAAAGGCTGAGTGTAGTGGTGCTTACCTCTACCACAGCAGTTCTCAACTTGTGGGTCATGACCTCTTTGGGGATTGCTTATCAGATATATCCTGCATATCATATATTTACATTATCATTCTTAACTAGCAAAATTACTGTTATGAAGTAGCAATGAAATAGTTTTATGGTTGGGAGTCAACAGGAGGAACTGTGTTAAAGGGTCACAGCATTAGGAAGGTTGAGAACCCTGCTTTAACTCCAGCACTAGGGTGAGGGAGACTGATAGATTCCTGAGGCTTGCTGGTGGTCGTCCAGTCTAACCATAGCAGTGAGCTTCAGCTTCAGTGAGAGAACATGTCTTAAAATGTATGGTGAAGATCCACAGAGAAAGATTCCTAACGTTGACCTGTGGCCTCCACATGCATAGACATACATAGTCACACATGAATACATACTTTGTAAACATGAGCAAGGTTGGCTACCGAGTACTTTTAAGTTGTGTCACAAACTCATGTACTCAATTCTTGGTGCTAGTTTTGAGATAGTCAGAAACTTCCGTTGTGCTAATAGTTTGTTGTGCTGTAGATCTGATGAAAGAGAAACAGTATAAGGGGGGAAAGCTCTGTAGGCCAGTCAGGATGTGCTTTCCAAAGGTGCCATCAGAAGGGGAACAATGTTCTCAGATATGTCTAATTGGATCTTAACTACTTCAGAGTTTTGTCCCTGGAGATCACATGGGAGAAAATGCCTCCTTTGCCTAAATTTCAGATTCATCCCTTATTTATTTATTTATTTATTTATTTATTTATTTATTTATTTATTTATTTATTTATTTATTTATTTTTGTGCAGTAACATTGTAGCTTTTCAATTCTCAGTTCTGTGGTTCGTATATATGAAGAGTGTTGACTGTTGCTGGTGAGCAGGGTGGGGTGTGCTAGAGGTGTTCCAATTGTACATATCAAGAAATCACATTGTTTTACAAACTTCTGTATGGTTATTGAGACTGGTACTGCAAAGGTATAGGAAAGGCAGTGCCTTACTGCATACAACCTGTTTTCTACATTTCTGAGGTAGCATAACTTGATAAAACATTAGTTATATAATGTAACTCTGGTCAACCAAATATGTAGCGGGCACCACATTTTTATAAGAATTATATGTACAGATGTATAAAACAATATGTAGTTTTATATAATTTATACACATGAACATGTATGTCTGTGTGTGCACATGTATTCAATGTTAGTGTAAATTTGTTAATGCCTACAAAGCCCAGTATGATCTATTGTTTTGGTCATCCTGGACTGTGTCACTCCATGGCCTCTTTATGCCAACTAAGTCTCTCACTTATTTCCTGATGAACAAATGCTATCTCTCAAAGCGTAGCCTTCCCACATGCTGTTTTCTTGGGTTAGGCTGTTATTCAGTTGCTCATTGTAAAGCTGATTCCTCTTATTTTTTGAGCCTGATATCTGTCCAACATGTGAGGTAGTCAGTAAATATCTGTTGAGTGAAAGAAAGATGCATGAATTTTAATTGTGGGCTAATGAATTGGAAACTATACATGCTTAAGATTGCTACAAACTTTGCATTTATAGAAGGGTTTAAGATGTGTGGGGTTGTTATATAAATTCATTTAGAAATTTCCCACAAAGTGCCTGGTTTACCATCATATCTTAGTAGATGCCAGTCATTTCCTTAATGGTGTTTCATTAGTAAGATATCTCACTGTAATGTTCTTTTCAAGTTAGAATCTACTATATCTTCCTAAGCTTATTGGCTATTAAATCCCCAGAAGTCTCCTCTAGGAAAATATGAGATAAGTGGGTGTTACAAGATTTAGTGTAAACAAAATGAGAATCTGGCTGAGTTATACACTCATCAATTCAGTGATCCAACAAAATAGTTACTCAAGAAAACCATTGTTTCTTAGCTGTTTGTACATCATGTATGGTTGAAGGCTTAACATATCTTTTGTATTCAGTCTTTGAATTGTACAAAAGAAAGGGGGAGGAATTTAAGGTTTTTTTTTTTTTTTGTTATTAAAGGTGTCTGACACAGTTCTGCAGCTTTCTCAGTAAACTCAAGATATGAAAAAAAATATTCAAGATAGTCATAGCTATAAGTTAGAGATGCTGGCCACTGATTTGTTAAGTTTTGAGAAAATACTATACCTTTTATTGATCTGTGTTTGTTTCCCTTTCTGTGAGGTAGCCATGTTGGATGGTGGTTTTGCAGTTCTGTTGTAAAAATTTCATATTTTTCATGGAGAAAGGTCCTAATTTTTTTTTGGAGAAGCTGTGAAATTTGGTTTAATTTTAAAGTTGGCAAGAAATTCACTTATCTAGCATAAAATATGCTCTCAAAGCAGATAGTTTTTAAGAGGAAAAGAACTTACTTCTTAAGAAAATGAAGATGGGTATTTAGTAAAATGAAAGGAATTCTGGCTTTGTAAAGTTTTTATAAATGAAAAGCCATATGGACACAATATCTACTACCTCAGCTCACGAGTTTTCTGAGACTAACAGCAAGCCTGTAACTATTTTGTCTTCGACTCTGTACTTGTACCTTGCAGTTCCATTGAAATGTTTAGGGGATGTGGGGCACTGGATCTGTCTGGATATGCTTTATCCCTTTTTATGTATATGCTTTTTTCTATCTTTATTCTGGAATCTTTCTGCCATCCATGCTTCCTATTCCATTTTGCTCTTATTATTTGTAGACTGGATCCTTGTGTTAGTTTCTCTCTCTTATCTTTAGCCTTCACTTCCTAGATTGTTTTACACAATGTTCTGAATTCCTGAGTATTCTGTTCCACCCTATTCACTGGGCTGACAAAATTACTAACTTTAGCTTTAAATGCACACATTATGTCAATATAGCAAAAGACTTTGGGCCATGTTACTTACCTTCAGTGAGTTCAGCCCTGACTTAGACATGGTTTATCTAATCTCTGCTATTTTTAAAGTGGGAGAGCACTATTGTAAGTCATGCTTTTGTGTTTTTCAAGGAAAAACAAAAAACAAAAAACAAAATCAATGAATCCAAGGAAATAAAGTTTGTTAAAGAGATAACCTATTACTTTCTGAGATGAAAAACATCAAAATCCACAGACATAAAGAACACTTCATTCCTACAAAAAGAGAGAGAGAGAGAGAGAGAGAGAGAGAAAGAGAGAGAGAGAGAGAGAGAGAGAGAGAGAGAGAGAGAGAGAGACAACAATTTGTCAGGAAATACCTTGTGGGGTTTTAGAATTTCAATGATATTAAAAAATAAATTATTTCTGATGTAAAATATGTATATGGGAAGATATAAATCAGGTGGATCTTGGACTTATTTTCTTTAAGAAAATCACAGGGTCTAAAAGGACACAGAATTTGATTCAAGAATTCTACATTAGAGCAATATGTTGTTGTGTATGTGAAAGTCTTTGTTAAGGGATAGAAAGAGCTCTCTTACATCTTAAGATTCAGAAAATATATGTACCAGGAGCATATCTTCCAAGCCTGCCAGGGTTACTTAGTGAGATTGTCAAAAACAAAATTTAAAATAAAATAATAAAATAAAATTGTGTATAATCATAATTTTCTAGTGTTTATCTTGTTGTCTCAAATGTCCAGACTGAGACCCATTGTGCCTCTTTGTGGTTGAGAGAACCTCGCTCTGTTTTCCCAGCAGTTTCCAAGTTGGTCCTATATTCTGGTGCTGTGATTACAATAATATTGATCTATTTCATAAACAAAATAATATGACGTGCTGTTTAAATTGTTTAATGCATAAAGATTAAAGCTTCTAAAGTATGTTTGCAAATACAGGAAAGTATTTTTACAATATTTAACAAAGACAAAAAATTAAATGAAAGTATTGATTGATTTTATTTGTGGTTATGAGGGCAATATTTCTGGAATATTTTAGCAAATCATCCATCAGCATACTAAGAGATTTAGAAGGAATTGTCATGTGTGAATCATTCAATTAACTTAATGTATCAATGATTTTTCATGTAAATTATAGGAAAATGGAGAAAATATTATTTCCATAATTCTAATAAAGGCTTAAAAATCCAACATGTTTGAATGTGGATTTGAGACCCTGTGGTATAATTATATTTACTCAGAACATATCTAATAATGAAACACAAAAATATTCCAAGTAACTTAAACACAAAATCTGATTATATTTCCTATTAACCAATATACTGTGAGGGGTTCCCTCTAATAAAGTGAGGCAGGATACATTTATGAGGCCTAAGATGTCTAAGAGAAAAGAAAAATCATCAATCATTTATATACATCTTTAGGATTTCATAATCTAGGAAACCCCAAGAAAAGCTGGTAAAAAATAATAGAGACATTTTTAGCAAAGAGATTTTAGAAATTTTTACTTTGATGTTGCTATATTCATATAAAATGGACTTGTTACCTACAGGAGCTAAAAGGAACCACTAAGCAAAAGCTAGAAAGTAAGAAATAGAGGCATAGAAAGAGAAGGAACGAGAGATGTACTTGATAAATACATATGAAAATGCCTTTAGTAAATGCTCCCAAGTGTTATTCTTACTCGGCAGATAAGCAGCTCCTGTACAGAGTGAAATATCTCCTACTTTTTGACAATGTTGGTTGTACTGACAGGAGCTTAGAAACTGTTAACAGTGTGTTTTACCCACCCATGCTGGGGGGAATCTTTGTATATGACACATTTGGAATCATCCTACTACAGAAAAAAAAAAATACTTGAAAAACTTAAAAGATGCATAAGACAGTGTTGGAATTAATAGATATTCATGCTCCATTCTACTTAAGTTAATGCAAGACTATAAAGATGTTAATTTATACTACATTGATTTATAAATCGAATGTACTTCCAATAAAATTACTACTTTTATGAAGCTAGGGATGTTGAATTTATAGTTCAAATAAAGACCATTCTCTAAAAAAAAATTAAAGATAAGGGAGCAGGCTATATTATTGCCTATTATTACATAACTTTTATAAGTAATAGCACTTCGTATCAGTGCCTGAATACTAATTTCAAAGGAAGGCTGTAGAGTCTTGAATGAGACTCAAATAATATGGTTATTCAGAGTATGATAATGTTAGCATTCTAAATCAGTGTGTTAAGGACAGAATATTCAGTAACTAGTTCTGGGACAACCCATCAACAATAGAACAATTATTATTAAAGTGGAAACTGGACCTCGATGGATTAATTTTCAATAATAAAATGAAAATAGATTCCTTGTTATAATCTTCGAGCCATGTCTTATCTAAGAAAGATAAATTATATCAAATTATTCACATGCTGATAAATATAGCTTCATAAAATTTGAAAAATTTCCTTTTTATTAAGAGATATGAAATTAGTCCCTCTAGACAGGTAGAAAAATATTGGCAGCATATATGAGACAAAGTACTAAAATCTTTAATGAATAAAACTGTCTTATAAGTAATTTTTATAAGTAAAATTTAAAAGTACAGTTTTGGGTCAGGGAGATGGCTTGGCTGATAAAGATATTTGGTCCCAAGCTCGATGACTACCTGCGTTTCATTCTTGTGATTTGTATAGTGGAAGGAGAGAACTGATTCTCAAAAATTATGTTTTGACCTGTATACCTATGATATGACATGCACACACCTTCACATTCATGTGCACACATGCATGTGCACATACATATGTGCGCGCGCGCACACACACACACACACACACACACACACATACAGTTTGGTATAAATAGAGACAAGTGATGTTCTCTGGAAGTGGAAACAGTTCAAATGCCATTTCACCTTAAAGTTGTTTAGTTTCTTCAAAGCTTGAGAAAATGAATGGATAAAGTATTATTTGAATGGAAGTGAAAAAGCATTTTTAAAATCGACAGTACTGTGACACAGCAGTTGTCCATGCCTACACCATTAGTGGATGAACTGATTAATAAATGGTAAAATGGTATCTACCAATATGCTAAATATACAACTTCCTGCAATGTTCACAATTTGTCATCTCACTCTTATTTTGCAGAAAGTAACATTTATAGAAAGAGTTAATATACTATGGAAGTACATGAAGGGGCTGGACCTTTACATTAAGTATTATAGGCTCTCTACGACACAGGACAAGGACAGAATATCCTAGAGGAGTCTCAGTGCAGTTTCAGTATCAATAGAGTAGCAGAAGGCAGAGGCCTCATACCAGACTAAGGAGTCATTGCAATAAACATTTGCAAGCAAAGAAGTACAGACCAGAGGGTAGACTGTGGGGCACACTGTGACACACTACAGCTTCCACAATGCAATTTTCTTCTCCATTATAGGAAAAGGTTGCAAGGGTAAAGGGTGAGAATGAGGGAGCGGAGATGAGTGGCACTGGGTGTGTGATGTAGAATTCACAAGCAACCAGTAAAAAGGGGTTTTTTCTAAAGAAAGATTTAATATACCATAGATTTTCTGGCATTGTAGTGGTAATAACAAAAGCTCAGAACACATCATAGTCTACCAATAGAAATCTGTTAGGGCGTATTATAACATCCAAAATGGGGGAAGCGTTATAGAGGGTGCATTTGTAATAATCTCACTGCTGAAAAAATAGCAAATTGCACTATAATTTGTTTCCTTAGGTGTACTAAAAAAAAGATGTGCGTATTATTGAGTTCATTTTCTTGGTCCTCCTTTGCTTCATCTCTGACCTAGTACTGCCATTTTTCCTTGTCACCTCTTAGATATGCTGATCTCTCCTTCAAGTGTCCTCTGTAGTATAGCGCTATAGTGCTGGCTTGTTGGCCATAAATCCCCGAACATACTTTTATCATATGCGTACAAGGCTTTCACATGCACAAGACCCACATAAGATCAAGTCGGCCAAAATTTCAGCCTGGATCAAAGCGGTCCTCATAAGGTCCCACTCCGAGCTGGAGAACTATTAGTAATTTAGGGCTGCCGGTAGAAGAAGGATCAGTTTTAATCAGGTTGTAGCTCGCTCTTTAGCTGCTCATATTCCAGTAGAAGGCCTTTGCACATATTGGAAGCACCGAGTGGACTCGGCGAGATCAACAAAGAATACATGAGGTTGGGAAAAACTGGTGGGAGGGACTGGAGAGGAGAGACAGGGACAGGGTTTGAGCAGAATACATTGTTGTTCTGGATAAAATTCTCAAACAGTAAGTTAAAGAAAAATACAGATGTTTGTTAATGTGTATGTAACACGAAAGGAGACATTTCTAAGAGGTTTGAAAACTGGTAACGGTGATTGCTCTGGAAAGGGGACAAAGAGAAGACAGAATGTTTACTATCACTCTATCATCACTTTTACTGCTTGAAATATTTACCAAGTAGTTAGAAAAACTAGCGAGTGAAAAATTTCACCTCTTCAAAAACAGCTCCCCGGTTAGACTGGCACACTGTCAGACATTTTCTCCATGAATCAGCCTTTGGGGCGATGCCCGCCTCTGATTCAAAGGCAATGTTAGAAAAAAAAAAAAAAAAAAAAAAACCCTGAAATCCCAGGCTGGGAATCCGTAGACGGACTTTACACAGACACTCCCTGTTTCTACTTGCTTGTGTCAGAACTTAGCAGGCCTTAAGAACCCCCCCTCCTACAGAGCCTTCTCTGTGTTTTCTTCTATGAGGCTTACCTTTCCTATTTACCTTAAAAGGTGCTTTCCAGGTCTCTCTTCAGGTCTGGTATGATCTCTTTCATTGGCCTCCACAGAATATTTTATTATATTCTTTGTATTACAGATATTCAATAAATGTATGTGAATTGACTACTGTAATAGAGGATAACTACCCTATCACTGACATAAAACTTTACTTTGCTATAGACAGAACTATAAATCTTTGTGTGTGTTGATTAATGAAGGTAGTGATGACGATGATGCTATGTGTGTATATGTTTGTGTGTGTGTGTGTACATGCACAGTTTTATGTGCCACGGTGCATGTGTAGAATACATAGGACCACTTTCAGGAGTTTGTTCTCTCCTTCCAATTAATTGGAAATAATCTCAGTTTATCAGACTTAAAAACAAATGCCCTTAACCACTGAACCATCTTACCAGCATTGAGTTGCCAATTTTCATACTATGGGCAGAGTATAAGAAACACTGAAATATACAGTGTTATTCTGGAGCTGATAATGAAAGCTTTCCTACACCAAGACTAAAACAATCAGATCCAATAATAAGTCCAAATATTACTGAGAATTCATAATTTCTAAGGTCATGTTGGATACCTGTTTTCTAGACATGGCGAGTCTTTTAGACGTTAGGAGTGAACTAAGTGAAAGTCCTCCTCACATGGATAGAATTCATGTGGAATCCAGGGGAAGATAGAATAATTGTGTGATCCTGACATGTGGACCAGCCAGGGCAGGGAAGCAGGGAATGGATTTATGGAAGAAAGTGGAACTGAGCATAAAACTCATCGTTAATCTTATAAAAGAGGTACTGTATATGATCTGCTTTTGAAGTTTAGAAAATGGAGACAGAGTCTTCAACTCATTGCCCATTACAAGCAGTAATTCATGTGAAAGCATGAGGCAGAGAGTTGAAACCTGGCTTTCTAAACTCCAAAGTGTAGAACACAGTTTCTGCATTGTTTCTTTAATGGTAAATTGTATACTGTATAAAAATATTTTAGGTGTGTTTTCCTTTTATTTATTTTAGCATGTGTGTGTGTGTGTGCATGCACACACACATGCATGTGCATGTGCACACAGTATATGTGAGGTGCCTTTGGAAGCCAGAAAAGGGAAACGCTGCCCCTAGGTAGCTGGAGTTGTAAGCAGACGGGAGTTGCTTGACATGGGTGGTAAGAACCAAACTGAGATACTCTGGACAAACAGCAAATGCTAGTAACTGCAGAGCCATCTTTGCAACCCTGAAGCATTCTTTTCTTGGCATAAATTCCTGGCACAGAGTTATGGGGTTAAAAAAGATATTTCTATACGTGTACATCATACACTTTAGCCACAATCATCCCTTTCATTTCCTCTCCCCATAATTCCCATTGATTCTCTCAGATAATCTCAATTCTGCTGCCATCTTTTATGTCCATATATGACCTTATATATCTATTCAAGATCTAAGAATCATTAATAAGAAAAAACCACATGACATATAAAATTTTTCAATGAACATAGCTTTTCATAGAGTCAAGCAATTGTTCCATTTATAGTGTGTTCACATGCACATGTGCGCGCGCGCACACACACACACACACACACACACACACACACGCACACACACACTTACCTGAAGGCCACAGGGTTGTTTATTCAATACATGTTGACTGAGTGACTGCTTAATAAACAAATGGGATAAATGGGACAGATACTGTAACTGCTGTATTAGAACCAAGGCTTGGAATTGAGCATAAGACAGTTCCCCAGAATATAACACATAACCAAATCCTCACAACTAGTAATACAAAATAAGGAAGCAAAATAGTGTCAAACAGAGAAGCCCAAACTATAGCCTGTGAACCAAGTGAAACCCGCTGCTTGGTTTTGAATTGCTTGTCAGCTAAGACTGGTCTTTCACAGTCAGTAAATTGTTAGACAAATACCAACATTAGGAGTGACTTCTATGTTGAGTAAGATGGGAATTATAGGAAGTTCAGAGTTGTGTGTCTGTGATGCCATGTCAATCATGTAAATCTGAATGCGTTCCAGAATGGTAGTGTGCTCTATGGTTATAGCAGGGACTGCATTATCTGTACAGCTGAAAGGACTAACTGACCCCTTGCAGAAAAACATGTTGACCCCTGCTAGAGAAAGTGATCCCTAGATCTGTGAACTACTTTAAATTGGTTAATAAAAACTTTTCTAAATGAACAGGAAAAATCAGAGCACAAAACTTTATTGAAATTTCAGTTGGTTGGTCCTACAAACTTACAAGAATTTCTTACAGCCGCTTTGCTTTTTTCCAGTGTTCTCTGAAGGGAAAAATAAAATGGCCCTTTTCAGCCACCATCCATTTATATGCCAAGTTTCCAAAATATAGAGATTTTGGCCCAACAGGAATGTTTCCAACAGTTATATATGAAAATAAGGAGAGAGAAGTCACTGCCACAGCACCACAGGAGAGGGTATTCAGCCAAAGATTACATATGTTATTTTGACTTTAGACCATTGCATAGATTCATCAGAACCCTTCATAGAAACTTTTGAACCAAAGGAAACTACACCTTTCTGCCAAAAGCCCACTGACTCATTAACAGACTATAATAAAGATTTGAGGCTGTAATTTTGGAAAGGCTGCTGTAAGTTCTCTTGAGGAAGAGCACTACATGACAGATTTCTCTACCCCAACACTTCTGCAAATTCTACCCATGCTTTAGGCAGAGTCTGGATTAATCGGTCATCTGTAGAGTGTGAGTTTAGAAGAGTCTTCTCTATGTGCATCCTCTAAATTACTCTAGCTAAAGCCATTTCTGCCAGCTAAAGCAGACACATGAGAAAGGGTGGGTTTCTAATGAGGTGCTGCCATTTTACACATGGACCTCTGTTCAGGTATTTCATTTTCTCCCTGTGTTGGACGGGATGTGTAGGGGGAGTGGTGCTTGTGTGTGTGCTCGTGTGCGCATGTGTATACTCATGATTCTAATCTAGGTTTTTTGTTATTGTGAAAAATCTATGTATTTGATGGCAATTATAATACATTATACTTTGTTCTTTTTTGTTTCCAGAGCTGAGGGCTGAACCCAGGGCCTTATGCTTGCTAGGCAAGCACTCTTCCACTGAGCTAAGTCCCCACCCCCTTATACTTTGTTCTTATTCACCTTCCTTGTGACCCCTTTCCTCATTCCTCTTCGTCTTCCTCTCCATAAATATGTCCTTTTCCTGTTTCATGTCATGTTGCTTTGTATACTTCATTACTTTTTCTCCTCTGTCCTCTGCCTCCCTTTAGACCTGCCTTATAGCTTGCTTCTGTTTTTGTATTCTCTTTCTATACACACACATATATATATGTACAGACACATCTATGTGTATATGGATTATCATATACACATGTATATACTGTCTATGAAAGGAAAACATGCCAATAGTTATCTGGTTTCTGTGTTTCCCTTAGCATAATGATCTCCAGTTCCACCTATTTTCCTACAAATATTGTAATTTTATTCTTATGACTATATAAACATCCACTTCCTTCCCCTTCCATCATCTGATGGGCCTATAGGCTTGTTTTATAACTTGGATATTCTGAATTGTGCATCAATAACATGGATATACAAGTCTCTCTGTATTGCTGATCTAGAATTGTTGGTGTATATATACTCAGGAATCTGACTTAGATTTTTATATAAAGTGAGAATATATAGATTCTTCACAAAATTTTATAAGCATTATAAGAGAAATTAGGAACTATTAGGTAATTATTATTATTATTTTATGTACTAATATGTAATTATTATTATTAGGTACTAATAGATAATTGCTATTATTATTGTTGTTGTTAGGTACAAATAGGTAATTGCTATTATTATTATTTTTGTTAAGTACAAATAGGTAATTGCTATTATTATTTTTGGTATTAATTGGTAATTGCTATATTGTTATTATTGTTAGATACTAATAGGTAATTGTTGTTATTATTATTTTAGGTGCTAGTATGTAATTTTTATTACTAATAAGTAATTGTTACCATGACCATTTTAAAGATAGAAAAATTGAGACATGTAAAGAATAAACACTTCATTAAAGGTAAACAATCCAAATAAATGAATGGCAGAAATACAAATCTACATCTCTCAGCATAATGGAAGATGTGTATATCATGTGACATAGTAATATATTTACTGTATATTAGAGACAGAAATACTCAGTTACACAGCACATGCGTTTAAAAATTGTGGCATTGTACACCATTTGCAATAAATTAAAAAGATCTTTTAAGACATTTTCATTGTGAGACTACCAATTATAAAGTGTGGTGTTTTAACAGTGTGGAATACAATGCGAAAGTTAACACACATAAAAGAGTTACATTGACTTTCAGGGTATATTTCAAAAGGATGCTCAGACAAATAAAAGCAAATACAAACTGAAGAATGATGTGGATCATCTGAGACTATGTAAACACACTCTAAAATATGCAAAATGAGTACAGATACATGATGGTGGTTTAAAATTATGTCAGGAATGAGAAACATAAAGTTGAGGATAATGGTTGTCTCTGGTTATGGAGGAGAAGGCATGATGGAGGAACTATTCCAAAGATTCAAATACATCTGCTATGTTTTAGACTTCAAAAACACTAAATCATTACAGCAGAACATTACAATTATGATATTGCCTATACATATATTATTATAGTATTTCAGGAAATTCTAGCATATATAAACTATATTACTATTGAAGCATCTTTCAAAGAAAACTTTAGCACAGCATTAGATCAAAAAAAAAAAAAAAAAAAAAAAAGATGCTGCCTCAATCAAGTCCACTCCAAACAAAAAATTCTTTTCAACTTTTACAAAAATCTTGGTTTACTAGATGAGCTTTCTCTCAAATTAATAAGCATACAATGATTTTTTCACTGCATTTTCGAAAGCCAGCTTCCTTATGCCTCCAAAAATTGTGTCTCCAGCAATACTGAATTCATATTGCAAAGATTAACTGTGTTTAGAAGTACTATAAAGTGAGTGGTCTTAAAACCATGATCTGGATGGTTGTTTTATACCATTTTTTTCATCTAAGGTTTACTTCATTTTCAATCCATACCCAACCTACTCCATGCAGAACATATTTAAATGTATTCACTCTGTCTTTTGAAATCACTTCCTGGATGGAAGGGTCCAGAGCTTCTTGGGAGAATGGATGATTTTCAGTCCAGTACAGAAACTTAGTGAGTCTAGGATAGTTTGTGCCAGCTAGGAAAGAAGTACTCAAAGACAAATGGAGTCATCTCAGAGGGACACAGTAGACAATTTGAAATAGTTCTCACTCACCTGAGGTGAGAGATATGGGAATCAAAACCAATAATGATTTCAATGAATTGAAATATCAATTTTATCACTGAGATTCAAAAGGCAAACAATTAGAATGAAATTTTTCGCCAGTGACCAATGGTCAGAAACATCACTTGAACATAAGTATTTTGCTCTGAAATTGGTAAATAATGGTAAAGATTTAAGTTAACAAACCATCAAACCAGGAAACAATGTCCTTCCTCGCTCAATTTCCTTGCATATTCTGGCTATAGATTAGAAATCACTGGTGTAGGCAAGCACTATGGATGTCATCTCATGCTTTCTGTGTAAGTTTGGGCAGTGGGGACTAATGCTTGAGGGAAATGCTGAGGGTGGTCCTAACCCCTCCTCTCTACCAGAGCTGCCCTCTGAGCCTTTAGCAGCTGTTACTGTGTGAAAATCAAGTTGAAAGATCTATTGCTTCAAGTCATTGAATCCTTCCTGGTCCAAGTGTTAAGAGAGCCTGAACATTCTCTTGACTCTCTTTCAGATATATGTGTGTAGGCTTTAGGTAATTTTTGTGCAATTTTTTAAACTCTTGACCACATGACAGTTTTTATTCCATTGCCATCTGGGTCCATTGGACAGAATATACTGTATTATCCTTCCCTCTTCTACATTATGCACTGAGAATTAAGAATGGAATTCCTTCCATGTGGAACATGACCAGTACAACAGAGTATGGGCTTATTGCTAATACTTGTTAACATATCCCATACCACTATTAGACTGAAGAATACGTTCATAGAAAGGAAGCACTGTGCATAACTTTCTAAGTACAGCAATCTGGTGCCACTCAGTGATCATTATGCAGTTTTAAAAATCACTAGTATAAAGGATTGAGGAACCCATCATTGGGATGTGTTACACACATTGCAAGAAGATAGAAACCTTATGTTTGGCGTGGAATTTTGTTTTTCTTCATGCTAGACAATTAGTGCCAGAGACTTAATGCTGTGTAAGAGATGCTGGGAATGTAGCCGTTTCTGTACTTCCTGAAAATAATTTGGTAAACTCTCAAATGAATACTCTATTGCTTTCTTTAAAAGCTGATGTATTTTATTATTATTAGTTTAGCCATGCATGGATAGAAAACAAGAGCAAAACTTGATAGTGCTAACTGTAGGGTTATCCTGTATTCCATCCTGGAACTCTTCTGGCTTGAGGTCAGTTTTGGAAGGTGGCTCATTCCCTCCAATCCTTTTCAAAGCAATAAAATGAATAAATGATGACATTTGGTCTTGTATCTTATGTTACACCCAAGAAAGCCCAACTCCTTTAGATCTTTGAAAAAACAGTAAGAGTTGTGAATAAATGCCTCCTATAAAGGCTAGCTATTAAGTTTATTATTCTCATTACAGCATAAATAAAGGTTACTGGAAATGGACCACTTAAAATGAATTCTGAATCATAATAGATTATGTTCACATTATCTTTTATATAGGCTTTTCCCATGCTTTGCAATATTTAAATTATTATTTAATTCTGTATAAGCACTAAGCAGTTTTCTAAAATAACCACCCTGCCTTTGTGGATAGACATGAGAAACAATGGAACTAGGGAGTACACAGCCATGTCAGAGAAAGAAGAGAATGGAGATTCTTTAAATGACTGAAGAATTAAAGGCTGTGGTGTTACACAACAAGAATAAAATAAATGTTCCATATACGCAACAGTTCTTAAGATTGAAGGTGTGGGATGAAACAGGCATTGTATAAGATGTGGGATAGTACAATGAAGGCACACTTAGTTTGGGATTTCATAAAGTGTAGGGCTTGATAGAACAGGTAGACTGCAAGACAATGAATTATATGAAGAACTTATGAATTATTGTTGTTAGACCTAATCCAAATTATCTTTACACTTCTGATGAAAGGGAAAACTAAGGTCTTTACCTGAATCTAAGGAACAGACAGGGAGAGGAACAGTCTTCTCTTTGCACATTCCACTAACAAAGAGCAGAAGTAAAGATGGAACTGAAGAAGCACAGAAAGAGAGTTTTCTTTAGCAAGCAGAAAAACCACTGTTGGATAATGTGCCCAGTTATGTAGATTTCTAGAAGTGCATGCAGCTTGTGTCTTCATGTCACAGTGGGAATCTGTAAGAAACATATAAAGCATGATGGGAAGACACGTGGTGCCTGAGCACCCATACTTGCTCAGCCAAGGTGGACTCTCTAGCATGTTGTTTTTTATTTGACTGTTTTCTAAAGAAAAAGAGACACAAGTCATATGGTTGGATGAGTGACGAGGTGGGGAGGATCTGAGAGGAGATAAGGGAGGAGAAGCCATGATCAGAACAATTGTATGAACAATTATTTTAATAAAACAAATAATAATAGAGATGGGCAATATATGACTGTGGGTGTAATAATGTTATGGGGGTAACCAACTGTTCTCTGATTGTACGTAAGGCCTGTTTCTCAGGAGGAAACTTGTGTTCTGACCTTAATTTTTACATCCTTCTGTCTGTCAATCTATCTATCTATCTATCTATCTATCTATCTATCTATCTATCTATCCATCCACATATATCCATAGATATATATCCATACATGTATATTTATATTATTTTATGATATATAATTATTTGATAATTTCATGGATGAATATAATTCATTCTGTTTGTTTTTACTGAATCATTGCCTCCCCCCTTCCACCTCTATGAACTTCCACTCTTCCTTACAAGGCTCTGTCTTATATTTATATTTTTTTGTGATCTACTGAGCTTAATCTCAGGCTATTTGCTGGATTATGGGTTTGTACTCAGCTAAAGACAATGCTTCTTATTTTTCTAGAATGCCCCAGGATATTGTTCCAGCAAAGAGACATATTTTAAAGTGAATACCTGGTGATGCATGCAATTTTTGAGTATTGTTTTGGATATCACAGATTGAAAGAAAAGAGGATACATTTTTATACTTGTCAGTGCTTTGTTAAGCAAACTTGTGCAGGTATCTGCCGGCAACTGAGTCTTAGAATACACTTTGGTAAAATCAAGGAATGAGGCTAAATAATTCTGAAGATACTCCAACTCTTTAAATCTGTGACCTGAATTACCTGGACATTCTTACTTTGTTCCTGAGTCTTGGCAAATTTGATTTCAGGTAAGTGATAACAATAACTCCTCCACAAGCTCTCAAGCTAATTTGCATTTTAGGACTATGTGTTAAAGGTTTGACTGCCAAAAATAGTAACAAATTGGAGAGGAGCGGAAAAGTTATCATTCATACACACCATGTCATTGTCTCTGTAGAAATTCAAAGCATTTATTTAAGATACAAGAAATAAAAGGAGGGCTCAAAATTTCTGAGAAAAAGCTATGTACAAATAAATCTTGAAATCATTAATATTTTTTTCTTCATACCAGCAATAATCAGGCAGCAAACAGACAAAAGCAGTTTATAATAGCAAAATACATCGGTAGGGGGTGGAATGGCTCCTCCCAACTAAGTTATATCTACTTAGAACCTGGGTAGATTTTTTAAAAAAGGAAATACAAATTGCTTAAAAATAGATTGCAGATCCCTTGGCTAGGTTGTAAGTTCAGAGATGTATCTTTATTAGAGGTAGAAAAGATTTTCATGAGAGGGAGAGAGGCCATTTCCTCCTATTTTCTTTCATGGTTTCTTATTTCATGGAGAAACCAGCAGCAACCTTGCAGGACCCCATTGAAAGGCTCATAAGACAGGATCTGAGGTTTCTTGCCAGGAATCAAGTGAGTGAGCCATCCTGTAGGGGCTCTTTTTAGCATAAATACTGAACCTTCTGTGGCCACACTCTTTCTATAATTTCTTGAGAACTCAAGCCAGGATGCCAAACTGAGATCTGTCTATATTCCAGACCTATAGATGGTGCAAAAATAAACATTCTAGAGGTTACATAGTTTGGAAGTATGTTCAATGGTTAATACACAATACCACAAACTTCTTTGCATTCTCCTGTTTGCCCCTTCTTTACTTTCTTATCTTTTCTTCATTTTTTTTCTTTTCTCTTTCCCAACTCTTCCTTCCTCCTCTTTGCTATAAAGTTACACTGAGTGACTACTTCACACTGGTCACCACGGAGCTTTGGAAAGTCACCAAACATAGTTCAATTCTCAAAGAGTGACTTAGTGCTTACTAGACAGAAGAACTTACTGGAGAGTAGAAAAGCATCATACTGTGGTGTTTTGGAAAATTTATGATAATGAAGGAAGTAGAGAGTAAAGGAGAAAGGTCTTATTCTTTTTAGAGGAGACAGGGAAGATTCATCAGGGGCCAAGGGACAATGGATGTAAGGAGGACTTGTGCGTATATCTCAACCATGTGCAAAAATCATGAGGTTGAGGGATAGAGGGTCCAGCTCAGGGGATAAACAGTAAATTTTTTGCTATCAAATGAATTATTAACATAGAGGTAAAAAATTAATATACCACTTAAATAACTTCTGAAAATAATAGTCTCAGTGTTTTATCATCTTACCTTTCAAAGCACATGGATGATAGTATACTCACAGAAAAATCATTGAGCCTTGGTTTCTTCACCATGACTCTTGCCTGGTAAAGTAGAGACATAATGTAGAAAATCACCTTCTAGTACATCTGACACATACTAAATACACCAAGTTGCCCTTACTCCAGACCACAATTATTTCTAAGCCTTTAGATATCAAATTTTCTCTATTCCCCTTCAGGCATCCTGTGCCAAAAGAATTCATGTGCTTTGAAAGGTAAGATGAGCTGGTTTCCATTTGTGGCTGGGGACCTCAGCTTGTGCCACAGGGCTCCATAGCCAATTAGTGCCTGGAGAAAGCTAGCCTCCCAGGCCTTCAGGACACAGAGACTGAGGAAGAAAAGTCAGGGACAGGAACCTTCTGGTTTCCATCTGTGGCGGGAGACCTGGGCCTGGCCCACCAGGATTCCATACCCAAGTAGTGCCAGGAGAAAAGTACCCTCCCAGGAGCATGGAAAAGCAGTGAGTGGGGATAAGACAAGCAGCACTGCTCATCGGGACCCATCCAGAACCTGTGGGACACGGACTGAGGTAAAGTTGGGCATAGAAACCTTACGGTTTCTATATGTGGTGGGAGATCACTACCTGGGCCACCAGAGTTCCATAGTCAAGTAGCGCAGGAAGGAAGTTACTCTCCCAGGAGCGTGGAACACCCGTGAGTGGGGATAAGACAAGCACCACCGCTCAACGGGACCTGGGGACCTCAGCCTGGGCCACAGGGCTCCAGGAGAGAGCTAGTTTCCCAGGAGTGCTGACACACCTTCGAGCATAGGCAAAACCACCACTTCTGTTCAAACTCATTGGATCAAGAGGGACCCTTGCAGAGCCATCAGGACACAGGAACCAAGGGTCAGCTGGGGACAAGATCCTTCTGGTTTCTATCTGCACCCCAGAGCTGACCCTGTCCCACAGCACTTCAAACCCAAACACCTCTCAGAGAGAGCTGGTCTTCAAGGAGTACTGACACAGAGGGCTGCAGGAAGGACAAGCCACAGCCAGACAGAGTAAGATCAGCTAACATCAGAGTTAACAAGATGGCAAAAGGCAAGGGAAAGAACATAAGGAACAGAAACCAAGCTACTTGGCAACATCAGAACCCAGCTCTCCCACCACAGCAAGCCCTGGATATCCCACCACACCAGAAAAGCAAGACTCAGATTTAAAATCAGTTCACATGATGATGATAGAAGACTTTAAAAATGAAATTAACACCCTCAAAGAAATACAAGAGAACAGAGGTAAACAACTAGAAGCCCTTAAAGAGGAAACACAGAAATCCATTAAAGAATTACAGGAAAACACAATCAAACAGACAAAGGAAATGAACAAAACTATCCAGGAGCTAAAAATAGAAATAGAAACAATAACGAAATCACAAAAGGAGACAACCCTGGAGTTAGAAAACCTAGCAAAGAGATCAGGAGTCATAGGTGCAAGCATAACCAACAGAATACAAGAGATAGAAGAGAGAATCTCAGGAGCAGAAGATACCATAGATAACATTGGCACAACAGTAAAAGAACATACAAAATGCAAAAAGGTCCTAACCCAAAATATCCATGATATCCAGGACAGAATGAGAAGACAGAACCTAAGAATAATAGGTATCGAAGAAGTGAAGATTCCCAACTTAAAGGACCAGTAAATATCGTCAACAAAATTATAGAAGAAAACTTCCCTAACATAAAGAAAGAGATGAACATAAATATACAAGAAGCTTACAGAACTCCAAACAGATTGGACCAGAAAAGAAATTCATCCCGTCACATTATACTGAAAACACCAAATACACAAAACAAAGAAAGAATATTAAAAGCAGTAAGGGAAAAAGGTCAAGTAACATACAAAGGCAAACCTATCAGAATTACACCTGACTTCTCACCAGAGACTATGAAAGCTAGAAGATCCTGGGCAGAACTCATACAGACTCTAAGAGAACACAAGTGCCAACCCAGGCTGCTATACCCAGCAAAACTCTCAATTACTATAGATGGTGAAACCAAAATATTCCATGACAAAACCAAATT
>CM052718.1:37090114-37118757 GCA_028551405.1 Uromys caudimaculatus | reverse complement strand
GGGAATGGGTGGGCGGGTGGGTGGGAGGAGGAATTCCCTCTCAGAGGCAGGGAGGGTGAGGGGACACGGGGTTTCCAAAGAAAAGGGGAATCATCGGAAATGTAAATAAAAAAAAAATTATAGTGAAAACACCAAATACACAAAACAAGGAAAGAATATTAAAAGCAGTAAGGGAAAAAGATCAAGTTAACATATAAAGGCAGACCTATCAGAATTACACCAGAATTCTCACCAGAGACTATGAAAGCTAGAAGATCCTGGGCAGAACTCATACAGACCCTAAGAGAACACAACTGCCAACCCAGGCTGCTATACCCAGCAAAACTCTCAATTAACATAGATGGTGAACCCAAAATATTCTATGACAAAACCAAATTTACACAATATGTTTCCACAAACCCAGGCCCACAAAGGCTAATAGATGGTAAACGTCAACTCAAGGAGGGAAACCACACCCTAGACAAAGGAAGAAAGTAATCTTTCAACAAACTGAAAAGAAGATAGCCACACAAACCTAAAAGTAACATCGAAAATAACAGGACCAACAATCAGTATTCCTTAATATCTCTTAACATCAATGGACTCAATTCCCCAATAAAAAGGCATTGACTGACAGACTGGATACATAAAGAGGACCCAGCATTTTGCTGCATTCAGGAAACACACCTCTGGGATAAAGACAAACACTACCTCAGAGTAAAGGGCTGAAAAACAATTTTCCAGGCAAATGGTCTCAAGAAACAGGCCGGAGTAGCCATTCTAATATCCGATAAAATCAACTTTCACCCAAAAGTCATCAAAAAAGATAAGGAAGGACACTTCATACTCATCAAAGGAAAAATCTACCAAGAAGAACTCTCAATTCTGAACATCTATGCTCCAAATGCAAGAGCATCCACATTCATAAAAGAAACTTTACTAAAGCTCAAAGCACACATGGCATCTCACACAATAGTAGTAGGAAACTTCAACACCCCATTATCATCAATGGACAGTTGTTGGAATCACAAACTAAACAGAGATACAGTGAAACTAACAGATGTTATGAACCAAATGGATTTAACAGATATCCTAAATAAAAAAAATATATCTTCTTCTCAGCACCTCATGGTACCTTCTCAAAAATTGACCATATAATCGGTCACAAAACAAACTTCCACAGATATAAGAAGATTGAAATAATCCCATGCCTCCTATCAGATCACTACAGATTAAGGCTGGTCTTCAGTGGCAACAATAACAACAGAAAGCCCACATACACATGGAAGCTGAACAATGCTCTACTCAATGATAACTTGGTCAAGGAAGAAATAAAGAAAGAAATTAAAGACTTCCTTGAATTTAATGAAAATGAAAGTACAACATACCCAAACTTTTGGGACACAATGAAAGCAGTGTTAAGAGGAAAACTCATAGCTTTGAGTGCCTTCAAAAAGAAACTGGAGAGAACATACATGAGCAGCTTAACATCAAACTGGAAAGCTCTAGAACAAAAAGAAGCTAATGCACCCAAGAGGAGTAGAAGGCAGTAAATAAACTTAGGGCTGAAATCAACCAAGTAGAAACAAGAAGAACTGTAAAAAGAATCAACAAAGCCAGGAGTTGGTTTTTTGAGAAAATCAACAAGATAGATAAACCCTTAGCCAGACTAACCAGAGGACACAGAGACAGAATCCAAATTAACAAAATTAGAAATGAAAAGGGAGACATAACAACAGATTCTGAGGAAATTAAAAAAATCATCAGATCCTACTACAAAGGCCTATACTCAACAAAACTCCAAAATCTGGATGAAATGGACAATCTTCTAGACAGATATCAAATACCAAAGTTAAGTCAGGATCAGATAAACCATCTAAACAGTCCCATAATGCCTAAAGAAATATAAGCAGTCATTAAAAACTCCCAACCAAAAAAAGTCCAGGACCAGATGGGTTCACTGCAGAATTCTATCAGACCTTCAAAGAAGACCTAATACCAGTACTCTTCAATCTATTCCACCAAATAGAAACAGAAAGAACTCTACCCAATTCCTTCTATGAGGCCACAATTACACTGATACCAAAACCTAACAAAGACCCAACAAAGAAAGAAAACTTCAGACCAATCTCCCTTATGAGGATTGATACAAAAATACTCAATAAAATTCTCGCAAAACAAATCCAAGAACACATCAAAAGGATCATACATCATGATCAAGTATGCTTCATCCCAGGGATGCAAGGATGGTTCAATACCAGGAAATCCATCAATGTAATCCACTACAAAAACAAACTCAAAGAAAAAAACCACATGGTCATTTCATTAGATGCTGAAAAAGCATTTGACAAAATTCAACATCCCTTCATGATATAAGTTCAGAAAAGATCAGGAATTCAAGGCCCATATCTAAGCATAGTGAAAGCAATATACAGCAAGCCAGCAGCCAAGTCAAACTAAATGGAGAGAAACTGGAAGCAATACCACTAAAATCAGGGACTAGACAAGGCTGCCCTCTCTCTTCCTATCTATTCAATATAGTAATTGAAGGTCTAGCTAGAGCAATTAGACAACAAAAGGAGGTCAAAGGGATACAAATTGGAAAGGAAGAAATTAAAATATCACTCTTTGCAGATGATATGATCGTATAGTCAAGTGCCCTGAAAACCTCCACCAGAGAACTGCTGCAGCTGATAAACAACTTCAGCAAAATGGCCGGATATAAAATTAACTCAAACAAATCAGTAGCCTTCCTATACTTGAAGGATAAACAGGCTGAGAAAGAAATTAGGGAAATGACACCCTTCACAATTGTCACAAACAATATAAAGTATCTTGGTGTGACTCTAACCAAGCAAGTGAAAGATCTGTATGACAAGATCTTCAAGTCCCTGAAGAAAGAAATCGAAGAAGACCTCAGAAGGTGGAAAGATCTGCCATGCTCATGGATTGGCAGGATTAATATAGTAAAAATGGTCATCCTGCCAAAAGCAATCTACAGATTCAGTGCAATCCCTATCAAAATTCCAGCTCAATTCTTCTTAGGCTTAGAAAGAGCAATTCTCAAATTCATTTGGAAAAATAAAAAACCTAGGATAGCAAAAGCTATTCTCAACAACAAAAGAACTTCAGAGGGAATCAGCATCCCTGACCTCAAGGTGTACTACAGAGCAGTAGTAATAAAAACTGCATGGGATTCCTACAGTGACAGGTAGGTAGATCAATGGAATAGAATTGAAGACCCAGAAATGAACTCACACACGTATGGTCACTTGATTTTCGACAAAGGAGCTAAAGCACCCAGTGGAAAAAAATACAGCATTTTCAACAAATGGTGCTGGTTCAACTGGTGGTCTATATGTAGAAGAATGAGAATTGATCCATTCCTATCTCCCTGTCCAAAACTCAAGTCCAAGTGGATCAAGGACCTCCACAGAAAACCAGGTACACTGAATCTAATAGAAGAGAAAGTGGGAAAAAGTCTCGAACACCTGGGTATAGGGGAAAAGTTCCTGAACAGAACACCAATGCCTTATGCTCTAAGATCAAGAATCGACAAATGGAACCTCCTGAAATTGCACAACTTCTGTAAGGCAAAGGACACTGTCAATAGGACAAAATGGCAACCAACAGATTGGGAAAAGATCTTAACCAATCCTATGTCTGATAGAGTGCTACTATACAATATATACAAATAACTCAAGAAGTTAGACTCCAGAAAACCAAATAACCCCATCAAAAAATGGGGAACAGAGCTAAACAGAGAATTCTCAACTGAGGAAATTCATAAGACTGAGAATCACCTAAAGAAATGGTCAACATCCTTAGCCATCAGGGAATTGCAAATCAAAACAAGTCTGAGATTCCACCTCACACCAGTCAGAATGGCTAAGATCAAAAACTCAGGTGACAGCAGATGCTGGCGAAAGAGGAACACTCCTCCATTGCTGGTGGGATTGCAAGCTGGTACAACTACTCTGGAAATCAATTTGGCAGACCCTCAAAAAAATGGATATAATACTACCTGAGGACCCAGCTATACCTCTGCTGGGCATATACCCAAAAGATGCTCCAACATGTAATAAAGATACATGCTCCACTATGTATATAGCAGCCATATTTATAATAGCCAGAACCTGGAAACAACCCAGATGTCCCTCATCAGAGGAATGGATACAGAAAATGTGGTACATTTAAACAATGGAGTACTACTCAGCTATTAAAAACAATGACTTAATGAAATTTGCAGGCAAATGGATGGAACTTGAAAATATCATCCTGAGTGAGGTAACTCAGTCACAAAAGAACGGACATGGTATGTACTCACTGATAAGTGGGTATTAGCCCAAAAGTCCGGAATACCCAAGTTTCACTTTATAGTAACTGCTGGACTGAGAGTAAAGTCCCAGATGGAGGAGTTGGAGAAGGGACTGAAGGAGCTGAGGGAGTTTGCAGCCCTATGGAGGGAGCAACAGTGTCAACTGCCCCGACCCCCCCCCCCCAGTCCTCCTGAAGGCTGGACCACCAACCAGAGAATACACATCGAGGGACCCATGGCTTGGCCACATATGTGGCAGAGGAGAGCCTTGTTGGCCATAAGGGGGAAGAGAGGCCCTTGGACCTGGGTTTGTTAGAAGCCCCAGTAAGGGCGAATGTCAAGGTGGGAATATGGGAGTGGGTGGGCGGGTGGGTGGGTGGTGGAATACCCTCATAGAGGTGGGGGAGGGGGAGGGGCCAGGGGGTTTCCAAAGAGGAGACCTAGAAAGGTAGAAACATTGGAAATGTATATAAAGTATCAAAAAATAAAAATTAAAATTAAAGAAAGGTAAGATGATAAATACTGAAACTATTATTTTCTCCCAATAAGTGTTGAAATGAGTGTTTGCTCCTTAATGGTTATTAGTTGGATAATTAGTCAGAAAGGCTCTTTAATTTGACTCTTGGGAGAAGACGGACAGGGGATGGAAGGAAAATAAATGGCCTTTTTGTAAAGTCCTGAAACCACAAGTTATATGGAGCTGAACAGAGCAGCCCTGGATCCTACAATCTTTTAGTGAGTCCAGGATGCTTATACTGAAAGCATTTTCTCAGGATAGTAATGTCCCTGAGGGAAATTAGTCCCACGTCAACAAATCCCTTTATTGGAATTTACTGAAGTTGCATTGGAATTCCATTATGACCGTCTAGCCCTTTGAATTTCTCAGAGGGTCAAATGTTAGCATCTATTACGTTTTCAATATGAGACACCTAACTGTGCAGAAGAGTGTATGTATGTGTCTCATCTTTAACTCAGATGCCATTCCCAACTCCTTTTCAAATGTTTGTACCTTAGGTTTCCAGATCTGTCTTCCCCATTTCCTTCCAGGTCAAGATTCTTGTTGGCTAGCAACTGCTCAGTCCCATTGGAAAGTAATCTAAAATTGTTACATATTTCCTAGTTTCTTGTGATAATGTTTTGTCTTTACTTATATCTTGTGGTGAGGTGGGCCTATAGGAATTCTCATCTGAGGATCATATCCAACTTTTGGGGGAGATCTTGGAATGACCTTTATCATCCTACTAGTTACCAGGCTAGATTCAGCTTCCTGGATGGCTGGCAAAAATATGAATGGGAAATGAGGTCGTAGCCTCTCAGTGCTATGACAATGAATTCAAATCAAGGGCTCATAGCCACTTAGGGAGAGAAGCAATATTAAAGATAGCTATGCATAATTTATTTCATTATAGAAACAAGAAAATTCAGACAGAGGAAACTGGACAGTCTTGTCCAAAGTCTTATCTATAAGGTAACAAAAGGAAACAATTCTATTTTGCAATGCATATTTTAATACTCGATTTGATAGAAATAATTTGTTTTTCAAGAGCCAATGAACTGTCCCAAGGATCCATATGTTAAAAGAAAAATTAACTCCTGCAAGTTGTCCTTTGACCTGCACATGTATGCTATTGCTTATGCACACACACACACACACACACACACACACACACACACAAACACACACATAAATGTTTTTAAAACGATAGGTTTTTTTTTCAGTTAGATAAATGTGAGTTTTGAATCCAAGTTTCAGCTCCTTTCTGCTAACCTTGTTGACGTGACCTTGTCAACAGGCTGTCGCATAGATTATAGATAATTTATGTAAAATACTTCACACATTATAGACCCTCAATAAAAATGAGTTCAACCATTGACCAAAGAAATAATGTTGATGGAAGAACCTCGTGAGCTATGCAATACAAAGCTGATAAGAGAAGAATGGTAATCCATTTTGTTAATTGATTAACAGTGTTATGGCTGGAAGCCTTGTAAATGCTTACAGGGGCTTTCTCATGCTCTCTCTCTGTCTCTGTCTCTGTCTCTCTGTCTCTCTCTCTCTCTCTCTGTCTCTCTCTCTCTCCTGTGCATGTGTGTGTATGTGTGTGTGTGTGCACACATGTTGATATTACACACCAAGTTGAAAAGAGAGGTTTTTGCTTGATTATCTTTTTCTTTTCAGATTTTATTTTATGTGTATGGATGTTTTGCCCGTGTGTGTGTGTGCACCATGTACTTCCACTACCTGTGGAGGTCAGAAGATCACATCAGATCACCTGGAACTAAAGTTACAGGTTATTATGAGAATTGAACCTGCGTCCTCTAAAAGAGTAACTAGTGCTCTTAGTAATTGAACCATCTCTTCATCCTCAATAGTCTTGTATTTGTATTTACGTTTTTTTAGTTTGATAGATGGACTGGCTAAGTTAGTTGAGCTGGTAAAGACAATTGATTCTAAACTTGGTGACCTGTGTTTAGTTCCCAGAATTCATAAGATAGAAGGACGGAACATCACCCCTGTGGCTCTGAACACTCTCCTCTCTCTCTCTCTCTCTCTCTCTCTCTCTCTCTCTCTCTCTCTCTCTCTCCCTCTCTCTCTCTCTCTCTCTCTCTCTCACACACACACACACAGACACACACAGCACAACATACACACACTAAGTCAACAAGTAAATAAATATATGTAAAGCAATTAAAATCAGATCAGCCTGTATTCAGAAGCCATAACCTGAAGCTTTGATAAACATCCATGCCTTCTGTTCCTTGAAAGAGGAAATCAGACATAGCCATAAAAGAAGAGTCACTTTTCAGTCTCCCAGAATACTGTGCCGTTCTCTTCCTAAACAGCATAACATTCTTCAATCAGAGAGAATGAAGGGAGACTAAGTTCCTACTTCTCTGTAATCTTCCTTATGAATAAGACTCAACCTTAGCATAAGACCTCCCTGTTCACAAAGCAATCTACAGCTTACAGGCTTAAGTTCTCACCATTATCTCATGCAGCATGGAAGGGGAAGATGATTACTTCCCTCATTTCACAAACAATAAAACCCACTGTGGCATCAGCATCCTCAGAGCAGTCTGCCGACCCTCCACACACTCAGCGGTGTTGTGTATTGCTTTGTTGTGAGTGAACCTAAGTGTATAATAAGGTATCTGTGATAGAAACCCTGCCTCCCTTTTGTCCTCATCTCCCCAGTCTCTACCTCACCTTCTACAGGGCAGTCATGATGAGATTCACAATTCACTACCACTAGGCTAGTGTTTAGAGGAAAAGGATTGTTATATATTAAAATGCATATAGCACAGCTGGCAGGAAGTTACGTCACATTAAACACCGTCTCTTATTATCTTGTATATAATCTCTCCCAGAGCATCTTTTTGACCATACTTTTCCTGTCTAGCTTTTATGTACTCTTATACAAACTCCTATGCATCCGTATATCTCCATTCCCCTTAAGCAGTCCTCATTCTTTACTGTGCACTTGTATGTTTTTACAATGTTCATCACTGAAATGTTCATGTATGTTGACTACCATTCTTTGAATCACTGTTTCTGAATACTAGTAAAGTATCAATGTTGTTCATATGTCTCCTTCAGCTTCTTAAACTTGTGATTTATCCCATGGCTCTCATGAATGCTGAACAGAATCTCTACTTTAAGTTGGAAATCTTTCCTTCAATAAACTCAGTTGCAAAGGTGAATAAGAGTAGAAATTTCATCTTGTTCCTTTTTAAGTGCCCTATACACCTCATCTAGCACAAGGCTGTGACCCACTGGACACCCACACAAACATTCTGTCTTTAATGCCCTAAACAGCCTTCTATAAGAGCAACCCTCGAAATTCTGGAAGCTCCTCCCTGAACATTTTTGTTCTCAGGCAGGTAGCAGGCATGAGCTAGATATCTTGGTGTCTCTGGCTTAGAGAAGCAAATGCCTGCATTTTCATCCCAACTGAGAGACAGAAAGTTCAAAAGGTCTTTGCTGCCTTCACTGGGGAAAATTGTTTGCTGGAGGCTTCTGCTTGCAGAGTCCTATATCTTACTCCTCTCACTGCCTAGGTGACTTCACCTCTCCTAAAGGAGATTAATTAGCCATGAAGCCAGCTTCTACCTGAGCTCCCTGATTTTGGTTCAGTCATGGTATTTGGAGACAATGCCACTGATTTAGAACATATGTGGACTTTTCAGGAATCCTCTGTAGAAGTCATCAATAATAATAATTAAGAAGCTTTCTGCTTGCAGGCTGACATAAATATGATTACGTGAATGAGTTCAGCATTAAACACGAATGTGCTTCCTGTTGGGGATACCAAAACAATCTGTAAGCTATCTATCTCATTATTTCTTGTAAAAGATGTCAGGAATAATAAAATGCTTCAAACAGACTTGCAAAACATTTGGACTTCAGGACATACAAAGAGTAAATGCATATTTACATACTTTCCTGCGCCTGAAATCAATCAAGAGAAACCAGAAATGGCCAAAGGATTAAAAACATTGGAGTTAACATTAACCTGTAGTCCAAACACTGGGTACCTCCAGATCAATGCTGGAAAATATTTCCAAATAGAATGTCATTTGAACCAAACAGGAAAAAAGGAAAAGGGTGTATGCTAAACCAGGCAAAAAGAAAAGTAAAACCACTGACAAAAATCGCCAATATTTACTATGTCTCTAGAAAGTAGTAGAAGTAAGCATTGTAATAACATTGATGAGGAGAAATAATGTTAAGTAAGAACTAGAAAGACACAAAAGTGTCACTATTAAAAAGCAAATGATAACAACCCTTAGCAAAGAGAAATACAATTATTTTACAACCTAAGAACAGATATCATCATAAAAAAAATTGGTGATTTAATTTAGACAAAAGAGGTTCTTTTAAACTTCCAGTGACTGAAAAGCTTTTTGCATTAAGATACGGGTTTAATAATCTATGTTTTCAATATGAGTATAGGAGCATATCAAGTAAATTTTTTCTTGAATGGGTTGAGGACATGAGAATGGATGGGAAAGTGTAGCTCAATGGAAGTGGAAATAAACTAAGCCTCCTGCAGACTTGGGTGTGCTCCGGGGTCATCAAAACACTGTCTGACTGTGCGCAGAAAGACAGCTGCTCAATTACATGCAACCGGAAGTCAATAAGTAGCTTCTTTCTGTGTGCGAAAATAATACATGGTCAGGAAAGCATTTCAAACTGATGGACAAAATCACCTTTTAGTAAAGAATGTTAGCCATCTAATGAGCCACCTGGTTTAAAAGATTATGCTGTACATATTGTCAGTGTGTCATTGCTGTAACAAATATTTGAGAGAAACAATTAAAAATATAACTTATTTCTCCTCTTCTTATCAGAGATTTAATTGCATGGTCACTGGAACTGGACTGTTTCTGTGCTTGTGCTGAATCAGGAGGGTGGGTGGAGCCAAGAGGCTCACCTCACGTCAGGTGCCAAGGAGCTCATCTCATGTCAGCCTGAAACTCTTTTAGATTATATCATACATCTAAAACAGAAATATGATTTCCCAATGAAAAAGAATAGGTTATATTTTAATGTTGTTAAATTGAAGTAAAATAAGTTTTAAGACTCATTTTAAGAAGAACAAGTTGATAGGAGCAAGAAAGTTTTGAAAAAAGCAAAATTGTCAGTGATATCCACAAAATTAACTATTAACTATTAATTATTAACTATTTTATATTGTAAATGACAAGTAGATAGAATTGTAGAATATTAAGAATGAGAAGATTTAAATTATTTTAATTAATATAACACATAGTAGGGGCTGGAGAGATTGTTCAGTAGTTAAGAGCACTGACTGCTCTTCCAGTCGTCCTGAGTTCAATTCCCAGCAAACAAATGGTGGCTCACAACCATCTGTAATGGGATCTGATGCCCTCGACTGGTGTGTTTGAAGACAGCTACAGCATATTCATATATAAATATAATAAATAAATAAATATTTTGTAAAAAGTATATATATAACATATAGTATAATATAATAAAATTTATTTATAAAAGTAAGAAAAATTATTCAAAATAGCCCCAATAATAAGTAGAAAATTTAAACATTTCAAGCTTACAAAATAAGAAAAATCATTAAAGACATACATAAGAATAAGTATAAATGAACAAATAAATTTCATTGATGAATGTTAGCTTATTTTTATTATTTTCTTGAATTTCATACAGCTTTATCCGATTAGTGAAAATTTTAATAGAGTCTTTTTAAACTCTTTTTTTGGTGAAAGTACACTGTGTCAATCTGATACCTACATGTAATTAATTACACTTTGTTCATTGTAACAAACACATAGTAATAAAATAAGTAAGAAAAAAATTGAAGCTGTGATTATATATATATATACATACATATATACATATATATACATATACATATAAAATGTGTGTGTGTGTGTGTGTGTGTGTGTGTGTGTGTGTGTATGATATATATTAAGTTGGATCCAACTACCTATTGGAACACAGTCAGTTAACTACCTATTGGAACACAGTCGGTTGGTCTCTGTGAAATGGAAATATATCTCTTGATTCTAGTGAACTTGATGGAGTCATGCTTTGAAAGTAGAGTGGAGTTCAAAGACTATAATTTAGTAATAGTTATACTATATGTTTTATAAACTCACTGTGTCTCTGGTACTAATTCGTGTGCATGCATATTCTTAATGTTGTTATGGACATAACCACAATAAATTCATTGTGGATGTTCTGGGATTTAGTTTTTAGTAGAGTTTGTACTTAAATCTTTAATGCCTAGGTAAGCCTTTTTATGACTCTGCAAATATGATCAAGGTCCCTTCACCATACTTGGACACAGTAGACACTTTCAAGCTTCACGAGTCACCTTCTGGTTTACTGTCCATAACATTCAAAGAAATCTAGCTATGTGGTTATGAAATAATGAAATGTAAGCAGTGCAGCATTCATTTTGAATTGTTAGGAAATCATAACTAGACCCAAACACAGTCATTAATTTTATAAAGATACAAACATAATTTGATGGAAAATAATATATAACATTTTTCTTTTTTCTTTTTGCAGTTTTATAAAAGTTTTATTTATTGGATGTTTTATTTATTTATATTTCAAATGTTATCCCCTTTCCCTGTTTACCCTCCAAAAGCCCCTATCTGATCTCCCCTCCCCCTACTTCTATGAGGGTGCTCCCCCAGGCACCCACCCACTCCCACCTCACCAGCCTAGCATTCCCCTACCCCTTTGTTGGATATTTCACCTAATGTCATCCCCATTGGGTCCTGGGAGCCTCTTGCTTTCCGGCACCTGGGACTTTCTTTTGGCTACCCCAGTTCCTCATCCCCCACTGCTACATACCTCTATTCAATTTTCTGACCCTCTGTATATCACCCTGTCTCCTCCTGATCCTGCCCTTTTTCCCCCTTCCCCTCATCTATTCCTCCCACGTCTCTCCCACCCTCTACCTCCCATGAGTATTTTGTTCCCCCTTCTAAAAAGGACTGAAGCATCCACATTTTGGTCTTCCTAGTTCTTGAGCTTCATATGGCCTGTGAGTTGTATCTTGGGTATTCTGAGCTTTTGGGCTAATATCCACTTATCACTGAGTGTGTACCATGCATGTTCTTTTGGGACTGGGTTACCTCACTCAGGATGATATTTTCTAGTTCCATCCATTTGCCTAAGAATTTTGTGAAGTCATTGTTTTTAATATCTGAGTAGTAATCATTGTGTAAATGTACCACATTTTCTGTATCCATTTCTCTGTTGAAGGACATTTGGTTCTGTCCAGCTTCTGGCTATTCTAAATAAGGCTGCTATGAACATAGTGGAGCATGTGTCTTTATTACATGTTGGAGCATCTTCTGGGTATATGCCCAGGAGTGGTATAGCTGGGTCCTCAGGTAGTACTATGTCCAATTTTCTGAGAAACTGCCAGACTGATTTCAAGAGTGGTTGTACCAGCTTTCAATCCCACCAACAATTGAAGAGTGTTTCCTCTTTCTCCACATCCTTGCCAGCATCTGCTGTCCCGAGTTTTTGATTTTACTCATTCTGCCTGGTGTAAGGTAGAATCTCAGGGTTGTTTTGATTTGCATTTCCCTGATGACTAAGGATATTGAACATTTCTTTAGGTGCTTCTCAGCCATTTGATATTCCTCAGCTGAGAATTCTTTGTTTAGCTCTGTACTCCATTTTCAATAGAGTTATTTGGTTCTCTGGCATCTAACTTCTTGATTTCCTTGTATATTAGATATTAGCCCTCCATGGGATATAAGTTTGATAAAGATATTTTCCCAATCTGTTGGTTGCTATTTTGACAACCTATTGACAGTGTCCTTTGTCTTACAGAAGCTTTTTAATTTTAGGATATCAATAAGATAGATAAACCCTTAGCCAGACTAACGAATGAACACAGAGACACTATCCAAACTAACAAACTTAGAAATGAAAAGGGAGACATAACAACAGAAACTGAGGAAATTCAAAAAAATCATCAGATCTTACTACAAAACCTTATACTTAACACAACTGGAAAATCTGGATGAAATGGACAATTTTCTAGACAGATATCAGGTACCAAAATTAAATCAGGATCAGATAAACCATCTAAACAGTCCCATAACCCCTAACAAAATAGAAGCAGTCATTAAAAGTCTCCCAACCCAAAAAAGCCCAGGACCAGATGGGTTTAGTGCAGAATTCTATCAGACCTTCAAAGAAGACCTAATAACAATATTCTTCAATCTCTTCCACAAAATAGAAACAGAAGGGACATTACCTAATTTGTTGTATGAAGCCACAGTTACACTTATACCTAAACCACACAAAGACCTATCAAAGAAAGAGAACTTCAGACCAATTTCCCTTCTGAATATCCATGCAAAAATACTCAATAAAATTCTAGCAAACTGAATCCAAGAACATATCAAAATGATCATTCACCACCATTAAGTAGGCTTTATCCCAGGGAAGCAGGGATGGTTCAACATAAGGAAATCCATCAACATAATCTAGTATATAAACAAACTCAAAGAAAAAAAACCCACATGATCATTTCATTAGATGCTGAAAACACATTTGACAAAATTTAACACTCACTCAAGTTAAAAGTTTTGGAAAGATCAGGAATTCAAGGCCCATACCCAAAGATAGTAAAAACAATACAGCAAACCAATAGCCAACATTAAACTAAATGGAGAGAAACTTGAAGCAATCCCACTAAAATCAGAGACTACACAAGGCTGCCCACTCTCTCCCTATCTATTCAGGATAGTACTTGAAGTTCTAGCTAGAGCAATTAGACAACAAAAGGAGGTCGAAGCAACGCAAATTGGTAAGGAAGAAGTCAAAATATCATTATTTACAGATGATATGATTGTATACTTGAGTGACCCCAAAAATTCCACCAGCCAACTCCTACACCTGATAAACAACTTCAGCAAAGTGGCTGGATGTAAAATTTACTGAAATAAATCAGTAGTCTTTCTCTACTCAAAGGATAAACAGGCTGAGAGAGAAATTAGGAGAACAACATGCTTCACAATAATCACAAATAATATAAAATATCTTGGTGTGACTTTAACCAAGCAAGTGAAAGATCTGTATCACAAGAACTTCAAGTTTCTGAAGAAAGAAATTGAAGATATCAGAAGATGGAAAGATCTCCCATGCTCAGGGATTGGCAGGATAGATATAGTAAAAATGGCCTCTTGCTAAAAGCAATCTACAGATTCAATGTATTCCCCATCAAAATTCCAACTCAATTATTCATAGAGTCAGAAAGAGCAATTTGCAAATTCATTTAGAATAAGAAAAAACCCAGAATAGCGAAAACTATTCTCCACAATAAACGAACTTCTGGGGAATCAGCATCCCTGACCTCAAGCTGTAATACAGAGCAATAGAGATAAAAGCTGCATAGTAGTGGTACAGAGACAGGCAGGTAGATCAATGGAATAGAATTGAAGGCCCAGAAAAGAACCCACACAATTACAGTCACTTGATCTTTCACAAAGAAGCTAAAACCATCCAGTGGAAAAAAGACAGCATTTGCAACAAATGGTGCTAGTTCAACTGGTGGTCAGCATGAATTCAAATTGATCCATTCCTGTCTCCCTGTACAAAGCTCAAGTCAAAGTAGATCAAGGACCTCCAAATAAAACCAGATACACTGAATCTAACAGAAGAGAAAGTGGGGAACAGCCTTGAACACATGGGCACAGGAAACAATTTCCTGAACAGAACTCCAATGGTTTATGCTCTAAGAAAAACAATCCACAAATGGGACCTCATAAAATTGAAATGCTTCTGTAAGGCAAAGAATTTTTTCTTTAATTTTGAGACTTTTATATATCCACACAAAGAATTTTAATCATATTAATCTATTGATTTTCCCTTTAACTGTTCTTGGAGCAATCCCAAACCTTCCCTTTCTCTCTCAACTTAATATTCTCCTTTTGCAAACAAAACGAACCCACTAAGTCCATTTCTGCTGCTCATCTATGTAAGGCTATGACTCTAGACAAGAAAGCACAGCCAACAACTACCATCTAAATACTATATATTCATAGATTAGTATATCTCTGAGAAATAATCAAAGAAATATTTCTGTACCACTGAAGGCAACTGACATAGAAACTTACAACTGGTCAAAGTGACCAGAACAAGTGTCTATGGAGTACTCAGCCATAACTGGGACATTGGTAGCAAACCCCTCTTCACAAGGTTCAGGGATAGAATGTGCAGAAAGAGGGTGATGTCATGGACATTGGGGGTAAAATGATGTCTTCTATACATGAGAAAACTGATGCATTCATAAACCTACAATTGCCACAGTTCCCTACACAAGATGAAGCCATGCAAAATTCTAGTGTGGTTGAAGAAGGGCTCATGAGCTCCCTACACATGCCTAGTTGAAGAGCAATTGCAAGCTAATGGATGCCAATAAGGGAAAAAGGGACATTTTTAACTGGAAGATTTATATTAGGTATAAAAATCTCTATCCATAACTCATATCTCATAAAAATTAATTTGAAAGGAATATATATGAATATAGATCCTAAAACTGTAATTTCAGGGAAAAAGTAAAAAGATACATAAAAGAAAAATATAAATTGACTTAATAAAAATAATTTCTGAATTTTATATGTCCATTGATGTGGTAAGACAAATAATAAGATAACTCAGAAATATCAAGGGTCATGTGATACAGAGCTCCAGAAACTTTCATACATTATTTATCTAAGTCGAAAATAGTATAATAAATATAGAAAACAATTTGGAAGGCTTCTATAAATTAAAGTTTTCAAACATGTACTATGTAATGCCTAGCAAGCCCACTGCTATGTATATGCTCATGTTAAATGAAGAAGTTTATTCATAATTGTAAATACTTTATTCCTGATCATCAAATTTGAATTCAACACATAATAGTCAACAGCTAGGAAATAAGTGCTGAAATGTGACATATATGGTATCTCTAAATAATGAAATACTACCCATGACAATAGATATCATATATTCACATATATATCATAGATAATTCTCAAAATGCTGTACTCAAATGACTTGCATAATTTATGGTTCTATATACGTGGCAAAGGCAAAATTTTAGGGAGGAAAACTAGGTTAGTGTTTGCCAGAGAGCTGAGGGTGCCAGGGAGAAGGCACAAGGAAAAGATGGAGAGCAATGTAAACCTTCTGTATCTCGATGGCAGTGACGTTTGTGTGTGTGTATTTAGCTGAATTTTATGGAACTATGCTGTTTACTGCCACATACTTTATATTCTAGAGATCAGGAATCCATAACAAGAATTATTCAAGATATGAACTTCATAGTAACACTACACCTCCCCAAACCACAATATATAAATAAACAAATAACATTTCAGAACAATAAAAACCAATGAAAAGTTTTTCAGCATGTAAATTGGATTGCCATTGTAAAATACTGGCAAGGTGTAGTATATCTTCCTATTCAGAGCCTCTTATAAAAGAGGGCACTTTGGTCAGTTGTGATTTTCTGTTATGGCCTATGTCTGTTGCAAAGAGAAGTTTTTTGAAGAGGAGTAATGACTACATTTATCTGTGACTCTAAGGACAATATTTATAGTGTAGTTAGGGCTTAGATTGGTTTAGTGAAGTGGTGGTTGTAATTTCTCTTCCAGGATCCATGACTTCATTTGCCCTAGGTAGTTGACTAGGTTTCTAGGTTTCCCTCTTCTTGAGGAGGTCTTGGGTCTAATTAGAATGATGTGGGTTACCAAAAATGTATGCATGCAAGAACTGCATCCTTATTTATATCAAGCAGCTGTGGAGGTTACTATGGTAGTTGATAAGTATCATAGCTAGATAGAGCTATTGTTTGCTTCCTTCCATAACCATTCAGAATGCAGACTTGAAGAGCTTAGTCCCAGTTGATATATATATATATATATATATATATATATATATATATATATATATATATATATATATATATATATGTTGTATTAGTCAGGGTTCTCTAGAGTCACAGAACTTATATGTAGTCTCTATATAGTAAGGGAATTTGTTAATGACTTACAGTCTGTAGCCAAACTCCCCAACAATGGTCAGCAGTAGCTGCGAATGAAAACCCGAGGATCTAACAGTCGCTTAGTCCCACAAGGCTCGCAGGCAAAGAAGATTGAATCTTCCTCCTTCCAATGTTCTTATGTAGATCTCCAGCAGCAGGTGTGGCCCAGATTAGAGGTGTGCATACCACCACACCTGAAACTTGTGTCTTCCAGTCTCAAGATCCAGATCACAGGTGAACCTTCTAATTCTGGATTATAATTCTCTCCAGATATAATCAAGTTGACAATCAGAAATAGCCACTACATATATGTGTATACACATACACATATACAATAGCTCTACTTAGATTTAGAGATTGTTATGGAAGGGAGGACAGAAAGATTGTAATAGAGAGTTTCCTGTGAGATTGTGTCTCCTATATTTGTCAGGAGCTACACCAATAAATTCTTATCAACATGACTGCCTAAATATGACCTGAATAAAGATAACACCAACAGACATGTTAATGTATATGGAGCAAATCTCAAGAGTTTCATGCCTAGACCAAGAGCTGCAAGTAACTAAGGAATGCTGAGAGCAGGAGAAATAAGGGAACAGCATACTACATGGTCATCCAGTACCACATGTTCAGCACTGAGAACATATGCATGCAAGTAACATTATACAGACAGAGCAGGATATATTTATGTAGTTAGTAACACACATGCACAACGACAACAATTTTAATGAGGACATGAATTTTATAGACAGCAAGGAGGCCCTATATGGGAGGATTTGGTGGGAAGGGAAGGAGAAGTCATACAATTATATTTTAAAAATCTTTAATGAAAAAAATCTAAAGGGCAAAAACAAAAACAAAAGAAAAAAGAAAACTCCTAAACCTGCATTTTTCTTCTTTCCTCCCTCCCTCCTTTCCTCCCTCCCTCTCTCCCTCCCTTCCTTCCTTCTTTCTCTTTGTCCCTCTTTTTGGTAAGCAAAAGCTCCAAATATACACAGAAAACTAGAATCATTCGTGAATATAACCTAACAACCAGAGAAAGTCAAATGGCAGGCGATTATATGAAACAAGCCATCCTCATGCACACTCTAATGAGAAGCTAGCAGAAAACGTACCAATCGCAATTCAAGCAAGCAGAGTGCCCTCTTACATGTTTCAGGTGACATGTTTTGTGCTTTTAAAGTTATCTTGAGACTCCTGAGCTTCATGTGTACTGAAGTGAAAAGGAAAAGATGAAAGAGAAGAGTTCAGATAAAATCCAGAACACTGCTTATTTTAGGTATTCTTTTTGAAACATGACGTGCTCTTTATTTTGGTTTTCCATTAAAATCAGGGACACAACCCATTAGACATTCTGCGACACTCAGCTTGTCTTTGAGTTCCTTATTCTGGATTGAATATTGCTGCCCTGTCCTGCATCTGAGGTAACTATTTTCTAGATATCACTGGAGACATTTTCTGAGGACCACCTATGTGTCTTCGCAGACTCCCTTGTTGTTGTTTCTTTGCCCCTGTTTTCTAGCCCATCTCTGTCCTTTCTGCACTCAGCGCCAGTAGTTTCCTTTGCATTTCCATGTCTCATGCATCCTTCTGTCCTTCTGTCCATCCTACAACTTGCTTTGGTTTTTGCTCCTGACAGTTGTCCACCTCCCTTGTGCAGTGAGTGCTGAGAAAACAAGTAAAATGAAGAAGTAACCTCTACCCTTAGAATCATTCAGGCATCCGTCAAAGCAAATCAGGGTGCTCCTGAGTGCCAGGAATCCTTTGCTTCATAACCTGTCCTCAGGCATGGCCAATTATTTGGATTCTCTTTTTCTCTTAGACAAATCACATATACCTTGCAAGGCACCCAGACCTTTGCTGAAATCGCAAAGTTGTTGTGCATGAAGACAATACATTCTAATCTATCCATCGGTAGCAACCCATAACTTTGGAAAGGACCCAGTAACTGTGACATATCATTAGCTGTATATCCTTGGCAAAACCACTTAAAATCTCGAGGAACCATTTTTTTTTATTATTATAAAGTAAGTATGATGGTACCTAAAGGAGGGAATTGATAAATATATTATTTAATGCTCTGAGAATAATGCCTAAGTGACTGGCCAGTCACTGATCTATAACTAGAAAATATAAAAATAATATTTTCTAGTTAGGGATAGAATTATTTTAATGTTTCTGTTTATAATAAATGTTTTTTAATATTCAACCCAGAAAATGGACTTTGCCAATTACTAGCCAAGTGTGTGTGAGCATGTCAATAATCTTTTTTGAGTTTGTTATTGCCTCTACAAAAAAAGGAATAATTTAAAAAGCCAGAAAGCTGCATTTTTGTTGTTCATTTCTAAAATGCATTTACTTATTTGCTGGCAATATCATCTTGTGAGGGGACTGGCATAGTTTGTAGTTATAGTGGATCTTGGTAGATTTTAGGGTCACATTGTCAGGTCCACTCAACAATGTGAATCATTTATTCAAGATTTCTTTTCTGCATGGGGTCTATAAGGGATCATGCTATGTGATCCTCTACAGGAAGTTAGGGTCGTGTCCAATTCCTATTCTCCAAGTAAGATACGTATTGGCACCATGCCCAGACATCGGATGTCAGTAGAAGATCACGTTGGAGCATCTATCTCTTTAATTATGAAATGGGGCCTATTTTTCTCTACAAAGATCTTGGGACTACTCCAGAGTCCCCTAAAGACGCCTTAATCCCTTAAAGATACTAAACTGAATCCTCTCATAGATGCTCAATTGAAACCCGAGGTTAGGATAAAGTACATTTAAAGTTTTACAGCTCTCTGTGTGAGACTGGACAAAGCTCTTAAACATTTTATGGACCCCTAGGTAGCTACTTAAAGCAACTGTGGCTCCCAGAGAGCCAAGCACAGCAGTGAGTTGTGAAAACACAGCTTGACAAAATAATTTCACACATAGTTTGCGATGGCCTTATGTCTTTTCTTACGATGTTCTTTGTGTTTTCATTTGACTTTTCATTCAAGCTCACCTGGAATCCCCAGTTAGAGTATGGTCTACCCAAAGGCAGATAATGACTCTAATCTTACCTTGCTCATGGAGGAATACAAGGTGATAGGCAGAGTTTAACAAAGAAAAATCTAGTCAATGTCATGTAAATTAATTTTTGCTACCATTTGTTAATTAAGTGGATTTGATTATTATTGGATTTTCTGATGTTAATGCATGAGATAACTGAAGTTCAGAAAAGTTAAGTGACTTCTCATAAATGCAGGTGCCTTTGAGGGTCTCTATGCATAAGAAGCACATTTAAATGACATGAGAAGCGCAGACTCTCATCTGTCTGCCCATCAGCTACTGGCTACTCACGCTACTGCAGTCAGAAGCACGTACCATGCTTCGTACTTAGAAGCAACTCTCTGATAAAGTTGCAGTGCTGTCTGAATTCAAAGCTAACACTGAAGCTACATGCCAAGTTTCCACCTTTTAGGGTATGTCAGGAATACTTTTTCCTCTCAATTTGAGATATTTTGGTGTCGTTTAGTATAGTTTCTAAAATAGCGTGGGGACCCTTGCCTGGAATTGTGTAGTTGCAGAAGAAACTGTAAACATGAATGGGTGGCCAGCCTGCTTGGCATACTGTGCTTCTAAGGAAGAAGCATGGCAGGACATGTTCCTAAAGTCAGAACACTAAGTTCTGAAGTGTCTGGAGTAGCTGGTAGCTGACTGGCAGACAAGAGTCTACACTTACCATGTCTTTTCCAACATGTTTCCTCTGCCTAGACACTTTCACTATTCATTTTGAGTAATATGTTAACCCTGTAGTGGAAACCAATAGGCTTCCACTATCTAAGTGGTTGCTCACATGCAATAAACCCTCTCCTGAGGGGTTTATCTTTGTGCCCTTTACCAACCCATGGGCATTGCTATTTTGTTGGGGGACATTCAGTAATGGCAGTACATAGTAATCTTCATAAAGATGGTTTATTCCCAAGGATGATCCAAAGAAGTGGTAGACACCAGACTTTCATGACTTCTCTTTTGCTAAATTTTGTCCCATCATTTCCAAAATCGGTACCATTTTCTTATCGGCAAACATTTCTAGAGGGTATAAAATCAACATTATCTGAAGGCACATTTGTGCTCAACCTTCTGTAAAATAGCTCTGTTTTTAGGGAATTTGATGGAAGGGAGGAATACAGTAATCAATGTGTTCAGGTCTCTGTTCTCAAAGGCTTTCTGGTCACAATTACCTTGATGTGATAATCACTTCAGAGTGTATATGTGTATATAATCAAACAGTAAAGCATAAACACATATAGTTTAAATTTGTCATCTATGCAATAATACTGTTTAAAAGATGTTTTTGACCGATTAAAGTTGTTACCAGTTTGTATAGCTTTAACCAGTTACAGACAAAGATTTATAAAAATCTGCACATGGGCCACATAGTTAACAAATTTGGCTCCAGAATATGAACTCAAGTCGACCCTTCCTCAATCAAATGTCATTTCCATCATACCATGTGGTTCCTTGGTATTCTATAAAGCTCTGCTAGAAGAGTGCATGGGCTTGGAGCTAATAAATGCAGAGGTGAAATCAAGAGGAAACAGGAGAGAGCTGAGGTCATCTAAGTTTTTGAAGTTGAATTTTATTGGCCCAGAAGCCCAGTGAAATAGGAAGCTACTGCGACTCTGTGAGGAAAGTGATGCGATAGGAAAGGCAGCCAATGGGAAGGGCTCTTGTCTGTGCATGAGTATAAGTTTTGACAGTACGCTTTCCCTATATTTTCCAAAATTAATCTTTTCAGCAGTGAAGACATAGTTCCATTCATTAGCATCAATAAGCCAGAAATGTTTGTATTCCCTATTCCAAAAAGGAAGTTTGAATGATTAGATTATAAACCTCTCAGTTTTCCCAAGATGCAAACGGGAAAAATGAGAGAACTAGATGAGATTTAAGGAGAGAATGTTATGCATTTTCTCTGTATTGGGCATGCACACATTTCATGAATGAATCATTTGGCAACTCAGGGAAATGAGATGGGAAGGATGTCTGTTCCCAGAGACCAGCCAGTTCTATGACCACCGCTTTTCATCTTGTAAGGAAAAACTGCCTTAGAGTCTCATTTAGAGTATAATGCTACCATTCCAGGAGGAACGGACAAGTCACTGAGGGAAGACCATTGAAGCATTGGCATAGATTCTTCAAAGTTCAAGCATTCAAAAGGAGGTGGTTGGATAAATTACTCGATGTCTATACCCTCAGGCTAGAAGTGGTCCCAAGACTATGGAGGGATGCAATTTTCTAACACTGTTTTATACTTAATTTTGGTATTTGATATCTTTCTTTTCACTGACATTAGAAATAGTATCACAGAACTCAAAGGAGCCTTAGTGCTTAGCTGCTTTGTGTAATTTATTTTTTATAAACCGAGAGAGGCTCTAGAAAAGGTAAAGTCTTGTCCTCAATTACAGTGACAGCTTTAACCAGAATGAAGACTTCCTCAAGTCTATACAAGTATAAATATAGATTATAATTTTACTCCACACGGATGAGCAAGACTGATAATATATTACACTTTCTTTATTTTATATTAAAATTTATAATATGGTGTAAAGTACAGCAAACACTGCTGAAAAGATTAAATGATGGGAATATCAACATTCAAATGTTGATGTTTACATGTTGAAAGGACATGTCTGAGATTATCTTGTCTAAATCTTTAAATTTCCTTTATTGCATAAATGTCCAAGAAGCAAATGTGACATGTGCAGAGTTGTATAATCAAAGAGGCAGGGTTCTGCCTTGTAGCTAGTGAGCAGTGTATCAGTCAGAAAGCAAGTGTTCACTGATGGAAAATAGTTCCTTTCATCACAAACCAAGTGCTTACATATGCTATGTTTATTTTACCATAATTGTTAAGAGAGAAAATAAGAAGTCTAATCAAAAGATTTCTATGAGCTTCTTTTTTCCCATTAATAAATTTATTTATTTACTTTATATCACTATCAGAGCTTCCCTTCCTCCTCTCCTCCCAGTCCCTCCTTCTCCCCTGCCCTCCCCAACTACCCCCCCCCACTGCCTTTTTCCTCAGAGGAGGAGAGATCTCTCATGGATATCAACTTACCTTAGCATATAAAGTTGCAGTAGGACTAGGTGCATCTTCTCTTATTGAGCCTAGACAAGGCAGCCCAGTTAGGACAAAGGGATCCAAAGTCAGGCAACAAAGTCAGAGATAGCTCTTGCTCCAGTGGCTAGGGAACTCATATGAAGACCTAGCTGTATGTCTATTACATATGTGTAAGGGGCCTAAGTGCCTCCCATACATGCTCTTTGGTTCATGGATCAGTGTCTGTGAATCCTATGGAATCAGGTTAGTTGATTCTTTCAGGTTTGGTTTTGTTTTGTTTTGCTTTGCTTTGCTTTTTGTTTGTTTGTTTTTGTAGTGTCCTTGACCTCTGTGGCTCCTTCAATTATTCCTCACCCTCTTCCACAAGATTCCCCAAGGTCTACTTATTGTTTGCTTGTGGGTCTCTGCATCTGTTTCCATCAGCTGCTGGATGAAGCCTCTCAGAGGACAGTGATACTAGGCTCCGGTGTGCAAGTATACCAGAATGTCATTAATAGTGTCAGGGGTTAACTCTCTGTCATGGCATGGGTCACAAGTTGGGTCAGTCATTGGTTGGCCAGTCCCTCAATTTCTGCTTCATCTTTATTCCTGCATATCTTGTAGGAAGGAAAAATTTGGGGTTGAAGGTTTTGTGAGTGGGTTGGTGTCCTTCTCCCTCCATTGGAAGTCTTGCCTGGTTATAGAAGGTGACCATTTCAGGTTTCCTATCCCTTGTTGCTACAAGTCTCTCCATCCGCCTCAGATTTTTTTTTTTTTATTATTTCTCTGTCTGAGTAAGTTTCAAGTACCCTCCCTTGGGCCCTCCTTGTTAGCTTCTTTGGGTGTGTGGATTGTAGCACAGTTATCCTGTACTTTATGGCTAATATCCACATATAAGTGAGTACATACTATACGTGTCTTTCTGGGTCTAGGTTCCCTTACTTAGGATGGTATTTTCTAGTCCCGTCCATTTGCCTGAAAATTTCATGATATTCTTGTTTTTAATAGCTGAGTAAAATTCCATTGTGTATGTACCACATTTTCTTTACCTTTTAGCTATCCTGGGTTTTTTTCTTTTTTCTTTTTTTAATATGAAGTTTAAAATTGTTCTTTCAAGGTCTGTAAAGAATTGTCTTGGAATTTTGATTGGAATCACTCTGAATCTGTAGATTGATTTTCGTAAGGTGGCCATTTTTACTATGTTAATTCTACCAATTCTTGAGCATGGGAGATCTTTCCATCTCTTTATATCTTCTTCAAATTATTTTTTCAGACATTTGAACTTCTTGTCAAACAGCTTTTTCACTTGCTTGGTTAGAGTTACACCAAGATATTTATATTATTTGTGGTTATTGTGAAAGATTTGTTTCTCTAATTTCTTTCTCAGGCTATTATTGATCTTTTATATACAGAAGGGCTACTGATTTTTAAATTCTGTATCCAGCCACTTTGTTGAAGGTATTTATCAATGTAGGGGTACCCTAGTACAAATTTTAGGGTCACTTATATACACTATCATATAAACAATGCATAGCGATACTTTGATATCTTCCTTTCCAATTTGTATCCCCTTGATCTCCATTAGTTGTATTATTGCTCTAGCTAAAACTTCAAGTACTGTATTAAATAGCTATGGAGAGAGTAAGCAGCCTTGTCTAGTCCCCAGTTCTAGTGGAATTGCTCTAAGTTTCTCTCTATTTAATTTGATGCTGACTACTGGCTTGTTATATATTGCCCTTTTTGTGTTTATGTATGCACCTTGTATCCCTGATTTTTCTAAATCTTTTAACACAAAGGGGTGTTAAATTTTGTCAAAGGCTTTTTCAGCATATAATTTGATGAACATGTGCCTTTCTTTTTTCAGTTTGTTTATATGGTAGATTAAATTGATGGATTTCCATATATTGAAGCACCTCTGCATCCCTGACTGGATGATGCTTTTAATGTTTTCTTAAATTCAGTTTGTAAGTAATTTATTGAATATTTTTGCATAAATGTTCATAATGACAATTATTCTGAAATTCTTTCTTTGTTGTATCTTTGCAAGGTTTAGGTATCCGGGTAACTGTGACCTCATAGAATGAGTTGGCAATGTTCCTTTTGATCCTACTCTGTGGAATAGTTTGAGGAGTATTGGTATTAGCTCTTCTTTGAAATTCTGATAGAATTCTTCAATAAAGCCATCTGGTTGTGAACTTTTTTTGGTTGGGCATCTTCTAATGTCTGCCTCTATTTTCTTAGGGGCTATAGGTCTATTTAAATTATTTTCCTGATCTTGATTTAACTCTGGTTAAGATGCAGTAGAAATAAGAGATTCAAGATACTCTAACAGGTGATCAGAAGTAACTGAAGATGTACAGGAGAGCTGGGAGGCATTTGGTTGAAATGTTGCTCTCTTGCTTATCCTTATCATCTGTCCCACAGTGGCCTGGCATCGCGCCTCGTTATTTGGTGTGTTATTCTTCTCAACAGTATCAACTGGACAGACTGATGGCAGTGTTCATTTTTCTTCCAGATTTTGAGCTCTAAGAAAGCAAAGTACGATTTCTTATTCTTTATGCTTCAATTACAGTAGATGGTAAAGGAATCTGCCCATGTAAATGAGACTAGAAATGACATAAACATAAATATTATTGGGCTCTTTCTACATGTAAGAAAAGCTATAATTCACATTCATTAACTTACTATTCAATATAATACTGACTAAATGTTAATTCTGAGAATAATATATGATTATACTTTATAAGAAAAAATTGTTGAAATAAAGATGCATATCATTTATGACAGTTTATTTGAATGATGTGTACATTTTCATTTCTTACCTCACTTTGAGCTTTAGGTATATTTATACATCTAGAATAATAAAAATATACTTTTAAAATGTATTAAAGGTAGGATCTCTAATTTTATATTATTATCTAAATATTTGATTATAACTTCAATCTGTATGTACAATGTGTGTGTGTGTGTGTGTGTGTGTGTGTGTGTGTGTGTGTGTGTGTGTGTGTTCAGAAGGCACCCTCAAATGTTTGTATACCTTGTTTGAGGCAATATCTTTTTGTTATTTCCATGCTGTATATACAATCTAGGCAGCCGGATTGTAAGCTTCCGAGGACTCTCCTGCCAGAGCCTTCCATCCCTTTCTAGCAGTCTGGATTGCAGGTGCTTGTGCTGCATGCCCAACCATTATATTGGTTCTTAGAATTTGAACTCAAGTACTCACATTTAGTCATCAAGTGCTATTTAGCTTCTGATCTATCTTCCCACCTTACACTTTTATAATGTCAAAAATCACTTATGCTTAGTTAATATAGACTAAAAGTGATAACTGTATTTAGTCTTCTGATTTAAATAGGTATGCTGAAGTAACCTTGAGGAGTTTGGAGGACTGTATCTGGCTGAGGTGATAGTCGTATTATCTGGAAGAGCCGAGGATGAAGAAGAGGCTGGGCTTGCCACGTCTATACAAGGGCAAGTTTGGCCAGCTATGATCAGTGCATTATCTGTATGTTGAGCACACAAGCCCTCTCATTCATTTTCCATATATCTTTGCTCTTCTTGATAAAACAATCAGCTGCTTAACCCTCATTTTTCTACATCAGCCATGCAAAGGATATAATTTCTAAAAACCACTGTTTTATTTATTATGGACAGAGTTGTTCAAGCCTGCTAAGCAGGTACTGACTTAATGATGTCAGACAGGCAGAGTGTTGAAAGGAGGCACATAAAACTTATTTTAAGGTCCATTTATTATCTGGAGTTTTGGAGTCTTTCCTCGTTTGCAAATTTGCTTTCCCCTCTAAAAGTCTCCATCCTTGAGACGTGCTTGAAATGAAAGCCAGTTCTTGCTAGACTTGCAAAATCACAGCCCAGGCATCAGAGCCCCTGGGAGAGACCATCTCATCCATCAGAGCTGCTGGCTTTTGAAAGGGAGAGGCCTGTGAATAGTGAAGATGATGAATCCCAGGGGCAGGCAGAATCCAGGTTGCACATCCTAGATGATGCCAGTGCAGCCTGTGGTACCCTTGGCATCAGTGATGCAGGAATCCTTTGAGATACCAGCTCTGCCTGTCTCAGAAACAATGTATAGTTTGTCTCTGCTTCCTTAGGCACATCACAGCATCCGCATGCCAGCAGAATGTAAATATGAAGTCTGCTGAGAAATTGAGTATTTTAACAAGCAGATTTCTGCCTAAATAGCAGGAAAAAACAGGATCAGAAAGAGATTGTTGTGTATATCTGATCTTACCTCTGCCTCTGTCCCAGCTCAATTTACTGGTTCAATTGGATGAATGTATTGACTTCATCCCATATGACAGTCACTGGGTTTGGGGTTGGAGATAAACCATGAGCAAACTGACATAGTTTTGGCTATCAGGGTTGGAAAGTACAAATGAAAATTTATAATACTGTATGGTGAGTGCTTGGAGCTCCCTAAAGTGGGTATCCAACAAAATGCCACCCAGTAAATAAAACCTGCCCACTTACTATCTGGATGTTGGCTATAGATTTCTCTCACTTTTGGTCTATATTACATTCTCAGGAATGACATAACAATGGACTTCAAGCTGGAGGCTTAACATCTCTAGTCAAGATGTTAGCAGGGCCATGATTCCTGTGAGAGAGTTGAGGGGAAATCTTTTTTTAGTCTCAATTCACTGTTCTGTAGCAGGTTTGTCCATGTCTTTACATGCTCTTCTCTCATTGTTTCTCTGTGCATTCTTTCGTCTTTCCAGAAGGATAGCACTCAATATATTTGAGGTCTATCCTTACCCACTGTGACTTCAGGTTAACTTGGTAACATCTCCAAAGTCTCTACTTCCAAATAAGATCATCTTTTGAGATTTCCTGGGTCAAGACTTGACTCTGCTTTCTCTAGAGAGTATATTTTATCCCATTATATACCCTAAAATTTTTTATCATTTGCTTGTGGCAGTTTGTTTTTTATCATGGTCTCTTTCCAGGGATGGCTAACCTTTGGACAATCAGCTTGGCTTGATGTTCAACTCTTTTTAAATATATGGAATTTGTTTCCCCATTATTGCTGTGGAGACTCTTTGCTTTGAGTAAAAGCTTGTGTCTCCTCTTTTTTTTTTTTATTAATTTTTGATACTTTATTTACATTTCCAATGTCTCCTCTTTGGAAACTCCCTATCCCTTCCCCCTCCCCGCCTCTATGAGGGAATTCCACCTCCCACCCACCCGCCCCCCCATTCCCATATTGCAACCTTGACATTCCCCTTTACTGGGGCCTCTGACACCCTCAGGCCCAAGGGCCTCTCCTCTCTCCCTGATGGCCAATGAGGCCATCCTCTGCCACATATGTGGTCCAAACCATGGGTCCATAGATGGGTATTCTTTGGTTGGTGGTCCAAACTCCAGGATGACCGGAGGGGGGGTTAGGCCCATTGACGCTGTTGCTCCATCCTTGGGGCTACAAACTCCCTCAGCTCCTTCAGACCTTTCTCCAACTCCTCCATCTGGGGCCTCACTCTCAGTCCGGCAGTTACTGTAAAGTGAAACTTGGGCATTCTGAACTTTTGGGCTAATATCCACTTATCAGTGAGTACATACCATGTTCCTTCTTTTGTGACTGAGTTACCTCGCTCAGGATGATATTTTCAAGTTCCATCCATTTGCCTGCAAATTTCATTAAGTCATTGTTTTTAATAGCTGAGTAGTACTCCATTGTGTAGATGTACCACATTTTCTG
>CM052718.1:37028503-37090014 GCA_028551405.1 Uromys caudimaculatus | reverse complement strand
GCCAGGAGAGGTATAGCTGGGTTCTCAGGTAGTATTATGGCCATTTTTTGAGGGTCTGCCAAACTGATTTCCAGAGTGGTTGTATCAGCTTGCAATCCCACCAACAGTGGAGGAGTGTTCCTCTTTCTCCACATCCTCGCCAGCATCTGCTGTCACCTGAGTTTTAGATCTTGGCCATTTTGACTGGTGTGAGGTGGAATCTCAGACTTGTTTTGATTTGCATTTCCCTGATGACTAGGGATGTTGAGCATTTCTTTAGGGGAGTTTATGACTCATATAATGGAAATGCCCTGGATTGTTCTACCTCTGACCCTGGGTATGGACATTAGTTAGGCTAAGACAAGTTTCACTAGACTTAACATAAAACATAAAGTAAGATTTCCCCTGAAGTTGGGAGCCTTTTTAGAAGACCTCTGGTTCCAGCTCCCTAAGAAGGTCCTTCTAATGTCCCTAAGGGCCCATGGCATATGCCTTCTGTATTCATGTCACAGAAATATCAGAATCATTACTTAGTGGTTGCTCCTCCCTTTTGGTGGAAATTCCAACACATTAACTTTCAGAACAAAAACCCCTATGCGTTACCATGGTAACACAAAGGAGAAAACATATTTGCTCGGTATACCAACTAGAAGCCAGTGAGAACACTGTTTTGTAGAATGAATTACGATGCTAGGGCTGTCTAAACTAGTCTCCAAAATCTTAACAAATATCCAAGAACTATCAATTCTGTTTTCAGATCCTGCCTCATAATCTGTTCCATTTATTCATAAAACAAGGACTAAGCTAGTTTATATTTTCTGAACAAAATGCAGTGTTATCCAGATTAGGCTGGCATTAACTGTAAGCAGTTATACCAGAAAGTATGATGAATTCTGTTCCTGCCTATGTTTATATTTCTGTCCTCTCTGTGTGTGTCCCTGCCCATCCATTTCTTTCTCACTCTCATTGATTTTGCCTCTGTTATAGCAGATACATACCTTATCTCTGAAGCCATGATGTCTAAGTTACCTTTAGCCTTGTGTGTGTGTGTGCATGTGTGTCACATGTGCACACAAACACACATGCAGGTGTTCATGCAAGCTGGTGAATATATGTCTGTGTATATGCATGCAAGTGTATACATATTTGTGGAGTGTACAGATGTCTACCTTGACTGTTATTCCTCTGGCTCCATCTACTTTGTTGTTTGAAACAGGGACTCTCACCAAGCAGGCTAGCTGGGCTGGCCAGGGAGCCTCAGAAGATGGCCTGTTTCTGCTTCCCCAGCAGAATTAACTATTATAGGATTAATGTATGTACTGTCATATATGGTTCTGCAGGTTCTAAGTCAGTTCTTCAGTCTTCAGTTTTACATGGCAAGCACATAACCAACTGAGTCATATCCTCAGCCCTAGAAACTTGTATATATCTGTTGAACAGATCTTTCAGTTATTAAAATATTTATTTATTTATAATTTTAAGAAAATTTTAATTGTATTGAAAAAATACACGTCTTAATCTCATTTCATCCCATGATGATAATTTATTATCATTTTTAGGGTTTAATTTGCAGGTTTCAATATTTTTCTTTACCACACATTACCATCTTCTCTTTGCCCAGTTGTTACTTCCTGTTGAAATGGAAATGAGACTTTTAAAGACCTCTCTGAAATGTACTATTATTTTGACAGTTCAATGATTGAATGTTTAGTAAATATGTTAGTATCCATTCTCATATCTGTAACTCTGAATTAAGAAAAGCAAAGAAGTTAAGAAATCGTATCTGATTAAGTGATATTCCTCACGTTGGGCTTGGAGTGTCATCATCATAAACAAGGACTCCTGACAGCTATATTGCAGTCCAGGCCACATTTATATCAGGCTATATATCAGTAACATTGATGTTGGCCTTTCTCACAATCAGAGTAAGTGCCCCTCCTAATAAAGAGAAGAAGACAATATTGAATAACACAGATAAACTGGCAGTACAGTGGCCAGTTTCAAATTTGTACTGTATTTGTAATTACTGAGGGGAGGAACTTCTACAAGACACCTGTCTGAGCCATGCTCAGCTTCTGACTTGATTGGTCTGGAGTCAGACTAGAAATGGGCATTATTGTAAAACCTTGCAAATGATTCTCAGTCAGAAAACTGATATGTGGTACAGTGAAACTAAGCTTTTCATGTATGCAGGGTGCTGACTCTTCTATAAAGTAGAAATGATATTTCTCCCATGTCTGGGTTAATATATGATTTAAACAGCTAAAAGTAATGCAGTGAAGAGTCTATACTGTGAAGCTAAATAAAGACTATGCCTAGTCCAAGTTACATATCTCTACCTTCCCAGTAATCCAGCTGTTGTGTAAAGAGTAATTGCTATGGGAACACAATCTTTTTAGGGTACCAGAAACTACTTCATCTTAGTGGCCATTACTCCATGAACCTGAGAAGCTAATTAAGAAACCTTACAAATTTGGGATCATTGATTTTAATAAAAGTCTTTGCATTGCTCAAATGTAAAATCCACTATGAATAAGGCTACTTGCTTACGTGATTTGGTCGTCTCCCCCAGAATGCCTTCTTTCTTTTACATGAGTGATCAGAATCACTGAACCCCTATTATGAACATCTTCAAAGTAGTAAGAGGACATAGCCAGATGATTAGGGGGTCAGAGTGTTTGAGTGGTCATGGTCAGTGAATCCAATTAGGAATATTCACCAAGTTAACATGGAAATGATATTTAAGACCTGATTTTTTATTCGGGTGACCCTCTGTAAACTTTGAGTCTCAAGGGTTAGGGAACTTTCTATTCTTATAGCTGTTGTTTAAACATTGACTTGTTTAATGTGGGATGGGTCAGATGCATGAAAATAGGATAAAAGTAGAGAATCGAGTGTCATTTATTTGGTGTTATTTCCTATGGCTTGTACGTGTACACAAACAGCATTGTTCTTAGCACACAGTGACACTCACAAGTGGTAGCTATGTAGTAGTTTTGGGTCTCAGTCTCATGGACTGAACACTAAGCAAGTTTCTGTCTCACAAACAGCCACTGCTACTTGAATTGTCATTGTGCCTTTCTCTTAGCCACTCACAAGACAACGTGTCTAGTATGGGAATGCCATCTGTGGGGAGGCTTTCAGTGTTCTTTCTCTCTGCGGTGAACATGTGGTATTATGTTGAGGCTGGGAAGAGAAAACTAGGTCTTTGTTTATTTTTATAACACTGGAGATCAAACCCCGGGTTTTGTGAGTGGTAGAACTTTCCTTTTTTGACCATTAAGCTACATCTACAGTCTTAGAATGACAGTGTTTATTATACAGAAATAGTATTCATGTACTCTTCTTTAACCCCATCCCCATGCAGAGTTTAGCTTAGTTAGTGAGTGATCTTGTTTAATTAATCATCTTAAAGGGGTAGGGTGATGTGTGTGTGTGTGTGTGTGTGTGTGTGTGTGTGTGTGTGCGCGCGCGCGCATGCATGCACATCACGTATGGGTGTGTTGGATTGTCTTTATGTCGACTTGACACAGGTCATGTTGGTAGAGGGAATATCAGCTGAAAAAATACTTCCACTAGGTTGGCCTGTAGGCAAGCCTGTGGTGCATCTTCTTGATTGGTGATTGATGTAAGAGGATTATCTCACTGTGGGCATTGCCACTCTGTTCTAATGGTTCTGGATGCTATAAGAAAATAGGATAAGCAAGCTGGGGGGTGGGGAGGAGCAAGTAACATTCCTTTGTGGTCTCTTCACCAGTTCCTGCTCTCAGGTTTCTGTATTTGAGTTCCTGCCTTTACGTCCTTCTATGATGGACTATTAAGTAGAGTATAAATAAAATAAAGGGTTCCCTCCCCAAGTTTCTTTTGGACATGGTGTTTTATGGCAGCAAGAAAAAGCAAACAAAGACAATATTTAAAAACAACCTAGTGCATCCTTTCAAAAAAATTCCATATGAGGATTCTCTAAAAGAGTAATACCATATGAGGGATTTTTATGCATTTTTTACTAAAAAACTATATATATTTGGAATCTGTTACATGCATGGAAAATAATAAATGACTGAAGTAAATGTAATGTAAAGTTTAAAGGTGCAAAGAACAAACATTTGAGCAGTAACTAAACTTGCTGCTATGGCCTGTCAAGCCTCTGACTAAAAGTACAGTGCAAGAAAGAGATGTGGACAAGGCAAACGATCACTATGTCATTTAGAGCTAGCTGCTTTGTATCGAATGCTTTCCTTTTCTGCTAAAGGTTTGGACTTTAATGTGACTCACAGCCTCATTTAACATTTTCATCCCTACACACACACACACACACACACACACACACACACACACACGAGAAAGAGAGAGAGAGAGAGATGTACATACCACACCATACCACACATACACACACATCACACACTACACAAACACACAAACACAGATACATATACCATACCACACTTAAATAACACACACACACACACACACACACACACACACACACACACACACACACACACACCCTGAGTGGGGAAACATTTCCGATCCCCTATTCTTACCTTCTTGACTGGTTGTGGATGCACCTCAGAACTACAAGATAGTTCCTGTTGTGGGATTCGATGGTGTTCAACATGTGAGAGAGATGACACAATAGCTTATTGAGGAAAAATAATGTTATAGATGTACAGAGCTTGTGTCTACCTTTCCATCACAAGTCGCTCTGTTCTTCCTTTCCATGGATATGTATGTGCTATTGTAATGGATACATAGATATTCTTGACACATATAAGAATCCCTTGTTGCAAAAACTTCCTGCTGCACATGGGCTTTTTTTTTTTCAAATTATTTCTTTTTGGCTCTCCAGACCATCGTCAGCCAGCTTCAGCACTTATGCTCAAATGATGGCCTCTGATGAATTTCCAATAACATTTTATCTCTACCTGTTCTTCACTAAATAAATATGAAGCATTTCCTAAGTATCTTTTCCAGGAAAGCAATGAGTGTGTGTGTGTGTGTGTGTGTGTGTGTGTGTGTGTGTGTGTGTGTGCGCGCGCGCATGCGCGCGCGCACGTGCGTGTGTGTGTTCCACTATCTCTGAAGTTGAATACAAATCATTTGACTTTTGATATCAACACATTGAAATTTTTGCCTTTGAAATTATGTATCTCAGACAGTCTTAAGGAAAATGGAGTTGGTTTGCAGGGAACAGGTAGAATACACCTTTTGGCTTGAGGACCCAGGAAGATAAAGTTTGTTCTTTTATTCACCCAACTATTAAATGAATATCAATTAAATTTCAAGTACTGGGTACAAATGGAGGTGACTAAAAAATGTCCTTGCTTAAAGGAGCTTTTATTCTCCAGTGGAGATGGACAGTATCCAGTGTTTCTTAGGCTTGCTTGAGAATTTCAATCACTTAATCTCTACCTTTGAAATCCAGGTTGCAGCCTGGGCATGGTGGCTGAGCACTCAGGAATCTAAGGCAGGAAAAAGACAAGTTTGAAGTCTAGCCTGGACAAATAGCAAGTTCTAGGCCAGATTGAGCTACACAGGGAAGACCTTGTCTCAAAAGACGAGGGTATGGGTGAAGCTTAATGGTAGATTACTTGTTTAGCATGCACAAGGTTCGATCTCATGTACAGCAAAAACAAGCAAGCAAGCAAGCAAGCAAACAAACAAAAACAGTTTCTGAAGCCTGTTCCCAGAGAGTCTGCTTTCCTATGACAGCAGCAAGGACTAAGCATTTTCATTTCCTGCAACTGCCTATGATTGTCTTGTAAACAGTTGCTATATCCAAATGAAAAGATAAATATAGAATATATTGCTAACTAATGATAGGTATTGTAAAGCTAAGTGATAGAAAAAACCCAACAGAATGGTACAGTATTAGATATGCTATTTTAGGTTGAAATTCCAGAACTTACCACTTAGTTGAATGAAGGGTGAGGCCTCCACAGACCATTACAAGAGGCTTTTGCAGAAGTCTTGGCAGGCAGCACCTAGCCTGGCTCCAGCCCTTCATCCTCTGTGCTTTTGGGGTGCCACATGCCTCTCTCACTTCATTTAATCTGGTGTGTGAGCATTTTGGCTTGGTGTTTTAAAATTTTGTGGCAGCACTAGAGTCATGTTGATATTTGAAATCCTATAATCCTAGGACTGGGAAATGCCTCATCAAATCAACCAGATTGTAATCGGAGCATTTTATAGCAATGAATTCAAGATCCCTCACGTAAACCACACAGGTATAGCTTGTTACTGTCCCCATTTTGTAGACAAAGAAGCAGAAGTATAGAAAGATTAAGTAATTTGTATCTGCTCACACAGATAGGAACTTGCAGAGCCAGTGCCTTAAACTGTAGATGGATGGGTGGGTGGATGGATGGGTGAGTGAATGGATAAATGGATGGATAAATGGATGGGTGAATGGATCAATGAATAGATGGATGGACAGATGAGTAGATGGATGAGATGTCAAGCTTCAACCCCACAGAGCTACCAAGTGGCTTCTGTATTTTAAGAGAGGATTCCTAACACAACTAAAACTTCTAGGAGAATGGATTCTACTAAAAACCCGTACATGCCATAGTAGAGGAGTTAGGATGAAAGGAGTGAGTGAGCTAGTCCAGGAGAAAGAATAGCAACTACACAGCACAGCAGTTTTCTTGTCCAGGTACCAATACCCCTCCCCCATTTGAAAGCTGTCCATGCTGTTGGAAGCTGGAGGGCAAGAGAAATCAGATCTAACAAGCCCTTTCCTCTTAGGAGAGGCTGACAAGTTGTGCTTTAATCTAATTAATACATTCAGGAAATGGGCTGAGAGGAGTGTGATTATTTAATTGTTCTGTTCAAAGGGTAAAAAAGCAGGCTATTAGTCTGAGGTCTTGACTCCAAGGTTCACTTCAGGTTGTTACCAGGAGGATGGTTCAGGAACAAGAGTGGCTGATTGATTCTTTCCCTGCTGTTACCCTCATTAATTTACAAAGGTTCATTGTTGTGGTGCTAATTCACAGAGTCTGGAATGAAATGTAAAACAGATTTGAACTGATAAGAATTGTTTTGTATCTGCTAGTCAGTTGTGTTTCTCCCCCTCTGAGTTCCCTTCTGAAGGTTTTCAGGTACATGACTTTCCAGTCTGATTATAATGAACTCGTTTTCCACATGACAAAAATTATGTCTAATGATTAAACAGCAAGCAGGAAGTAGACTCTTGACATTTGACATTTAATTTCCAGTCCAGCATAAACTTGGCTGTCTCCATACTTTCCCCATGGCTAGAATAAAGAGAGTCAGGTCAAGTTTCCCTTCTGGGAAACAGGGAAAATAACATGCAAATCTGAACATCTTACTCAAACCAAACCTCATTCACATGTCTGTCTGTTTGTCTGTCTGCCTGTCTGCCTGCCTGTGTATATGTATGTGTCTGTGTCTGTATGTCTCTGTATGTCTGTATATGTGTATGTGTGTGTCTATGACTGTATGTGTGTATGTCTGTGTGTATGTCTGTGTGTGCATCTCTGTGTGTGTTGGTGTGTCTGTATGTCTGTGGGTATGTATATATGTGTGTCTGTGTGTGTCCATGTGCATCTGTTTGTGTCTGTGTGTCTCTGTCTGTGTATGTGTAGGTATGTGTGTGTGTGTGTGTGTCTGTGTGTGCCTGTGTCTATGTCTATGTCCTTGTATGTCTGTGTGCATCTGTGTGTCTGTGTCTCTGTTTGTGTGTGTCTGTGTGTCTGTATGTCTCCCTGTGTGTCTGTATCTGTGTGTGTGTGTCTCTGTGTGTGTCTGTGTGTGTGTGTCTATGTCTGTATGTGTGTGTGCGTCTGTGTATATGTGTGTGTGTGTATGTGTGTGTGTCTGTGGCTCTAGAGGTGTGGAATAGAAGCTGACATTGAGGCTTTTCCTTGATCACTCTCTATCTTATTTATTATTATCTTTTGAGATGTGTCTTCCATGGAAATAAACTTCACTGTGATGTCAGCACGTGGTCTTTGGTTTCTCTTCTTTAACTGGATATTTGCCAGATTCCTTTGTTACCTTTAACTTGTTGTCACTTTGATGAATCTTCTCTGGCTCCCATGAGCAAAGTACTCAACAACTATTTGTGATGTCTCAGCTCCATTAATGACTACCACATTTTGCCATAATTGCTTAACTAAGTGCATACTTTATGTAATTATCTGTATATTCTTCATTGGATTGTGAGCTTCTGAGAGCAGGTGAGTCAATCACATCATAAAGAATCTGAAACAAATTGCTACTGTGTTGTAGAAATCATTTAATATCAAATGGCATTTTCTAGCTGGCCTTGGATTACTCAGTTCCCAGATAAAAGACACACAGCCTTTATATTTATAATAAGCCTTAATCAACACTAGAGCTGGGCAGGTATCTACCTTCTAAGCTATTAGAATCTACTTTCCCATCAATAAACCAGAATTATAATTTGCCATGCTTTATCTGAGCAGATCTTAACTCAAAGCCAGCCCTCATGCCATGTATTCATAACTTATCTAACCCATGGAGTCTCTCTCCACCTTCCTCTTTCCTCTCTCATGGTCTCCTCTGACTCAAGCCCAGGAACCCCAAAACCCTGTCTGTCTCTCCTCTGCCCAGCTACAGTCTGTAGGCAACTTTATTCACCAATCAGGAATGAGTTGGGGGCAACACGTGTGTATGTACAGATTCTCTCATCCCTCGGGGCTACCAGGCCTTAAGGAATTTAGCATAGCAACACACAGCAAAAGACCAAACCTTAACACCACTGAAACCAAATTTATAAGAAAAAATAGGTGGCTAGTTCAGCACATAAGTTTGTGATGATCAAATCATACCTCAAACAGGGCCCAGAGACCCCCTTAACTTAGCTGTGACATCAAAACCTCACCTATGAAGACTAGCCTTCTTGGTTCCAGAAGGTGCCATGCAGACTTCCAAAGAATGGAAGTAACAAACATTTCTATCCAAGTATGACACATCTGAACCACATTAATGACCACCAAGACAACTCTAAAAGTGCAGTAGGGCACACATTCTTTGGTAGTAACCAAAAACTCTCTAATTTGACTTAATTCCCAATGAACAAGTGTGAAATGATTCCTGGTTCTGAAAACATAGCCAACCACCCAGAGCTAGTAAAGTCATGAATCTTAGAGGACAAACTTCAATCCCCACTTTACTAAATCAGTATGCTCCACCCCAAATACTACATTGTAAATATTTCTCTTTATACCCACACAAAAGTATAGTTCCCATGCCTCAACAAGGAAACTTCTCTTTGCAACATATGGAAAACATTACCAAAAAACCCACAACCAATCAAAATTCAGAGTTGCGAAGCCCGGTCTCAACAGAATCATCTACAATACTATGCCTGTTATCTAAGACTCAGGGATCATTGGGGAAAAGCCGGAGGGAAGATTGTAAGAGCCAGAGAAATGAATTTGCACTCATGAAGTCTCAGCTATGTGGCTCCCTAAACATGACCAGAAGAAGGATGACAATAATAGACATGCTGGTGTGGATGGGGAAAACACAGGAACCTCAGTTCTAGTGACAGTACCACACGCAGCTAAGGACTGCTGTGAACAGACAAAGTAGTCTTCTCCACGGAAGACCACACCAATTAGCTATCCAATACCAGATGGTCAGCCCTGTATAATGTATGCAACATTATATAGATAGAGCAGAAAAAAATTTAAATACATATTTAAATAAATACATATTTAATATTTATATTAAATTTATATTATATTATAAACATATATTATAAACATTATTTATAATATATTACAAATACCGTATAAATATTTTTAATTGATATAAATTGATATAAAATTTAATTGATTTAATTGATAGCAATTAAAGATAAGCAGGACATGAATTTAAAAAGAGCCAAGGGAAGGTGTTCCATGGGAGGGCTTGAAAGGGGAAAGGGGAGGGGAAGATGATGCGATTCTATTATAGTCTCAAAAAGTAATTTAAAAAGCACATATCAAATACTAAAGTACCCTGTAAACCAAAAAGTACGAATTCTGACATTAAAAAATTATTTATTTAAGCAGACCCAAATCTATACATCTCAATGAACAGTGAACTTACGTTCAGTTAGAAGAACCATTCTGAATCTGTGAAACTTCATATTGGATTTTATAATTTCACTGTCAAATATACTTTTATGTACTTAGCCACCACAAAAAGAAATCCATGTCAGAGTTTAAACTAGAAATGCAATTAACTTTATATGCTTTCTCAGGTTTTCTTTTCACTCGAGTGTCATTACCGGGTTAATTGCTATTTTTTTTATTTGAAAGTTCTTCATAATCAAGCTTTAGAAAAAATAAATAAAGGAATCATCTGTTTATTAACTCTTCTGGGACTTTTCTTTTTACATATTTTTATTTTTGTGTGTATGAGTAATTTGCTTACATGGACATCTATGCCAAAAGAGGGCATAAGCTCTCCCAGAACTGGAGTTACGGACAATTGTGGTGTGCTATGTGTTATTGGGAAATTGAACCCAGGTCCTCTGCAAGAGTGGCCAGTGAGTGCTCTTAGCCACTGAGCCATCCCTTTAGTTCCCTCATCTATTTATTAAAATGCTTAAGGGCATTTTAGAATTCAGTTTCATTTATGGGTATTTAAGTATTTGTCTTACTGTAAATACAGTCATTCATTGATTCTAACCTGGTCCTGTATAGAAGCTTATCTGGTTTTGAAGAGGCAGTTACTTATTCAACTAGCCATTCATTCATGTATATGACAAATACTAGACACTGCCGACTCATCGGCTCATATGTTTAAACACCTGGCACACAGTTGGTGGCACTGTTTGTGGGCTGTGCAACATTTAGCATGTGGAGACTTACTATAGGAAGTGGGTCACTTGGGGTGGTGCTTGCGATTTTACAATATGATCACCAAGCTTCCTGCTCTTATCATGCCTTCTACCTCTGTTGCCATGCGTACCCACCATGATGGTCTGTATCTTTCTGGCACTAAAGGCAAGTCTAAATAAACTCTTTCTCTCTTAAGTCATTTTTGTCAGAGTGTTTAATCGCAGCAAAAGACAAGTGACTGAGATGGCCCCCCCATGGACTAAAGAGAAGCAAAATTATAAAGGTACTAAGAGTGAGCCCCTGGCTTTTGCCGTTAACCCCCTGTGTCATGTCAGCATTTATCCTACACACTGACCCTAGATCATCTCCTACCCTTCATCCTTTCCTCAGTTGAATCTTGCAAATGAGCATGATAGACCTAGGCTGGACCATAGAGGTGATTATAGCTGCCCAGGTCTGCAAAGAAAAATGCAAAGGAGCAATCTTCAGGTTTATTCTTGGGATCTCCACCTTAGTGTCTTAGAACTTTTGTAGGTCTATAGCATTTCTTTACTATTCAATCCTAAAACAGCATGGGGATAGAATCAAAGTATTTACATAAAATAACAGAACTTCCTTTGCTAAACCGTCACAATATCCTGTGAAAACTTGCTGGAAATTACATTTTCTTCCAAGTCTGTAGTTTCTTATGGGAAAAAGATGCTTCGTTCCTGTAATTGCTAAGAAAGGCTTTGGATTTCTTTACTCAAAACTGTCCAATTCAGTACCTCAGTCGATTTAACTGTTCTTGGGGCCTCTGGCTGTGACCAGTGGTTTCTAGTGATGGTTTTCATGAAAGGCAGCCTGTCTTTCATTGCCTCAGTCTGGCCCCTGCTCCCCATTGCCTATATACAGAGGTTAGCAGAGAAGGAGGTGGGGAGGGATGAAGGGTCAAATCTGTTACTTTTTATAGCGGTGGAGTTAAAATAATTTCCTGTGAAAGCTGAGGACATTCCTTCATTACTTTTGCTTCCTGCTCTGAGTCTTATATTCTGGGTGATTTTTTTTCTTTTGAAACTTCTATGGGCTAACTTCCTGTGCCAGAGGCTGCTGAGAGATAGAGTTTTATAAGCTCAGCCCACCTACCCAGCAGTGAGCTGGGGGCAACTATGAATGAACAGAAGAGAGCCACCTAAGCCATCTCTGAATATCTTGGACACAGGATCAAAACTGAAGCCTCAGAAGGTATCCTGGGAAGAAGCCAACCACAGGATTTTAGGGTAAAGGAAGAGTCACTGGAGAGAATGTGATCTAAGTCTCTGCTCCTTGTATCTCGATGCTAATCATCTTCCAATTCCTCTCTCTAGGGTTGTACTTAGTATGTATTTGCTGAGTCAGTTGTATGATGTGTAAGGCTGTGTGGGATGCATTTGTCAGGCCACAAACACAAATCAAACAGGCTTCCTAAGAAAGGTAATGTTCTTAGGTTGCAGGCAAGGCTCTATCCAGGTTTTTCAATATCTTCAGGAATTTGTCTCTTCCTCTGAACCCCATTACTCAGTGCTTTCATCAACTTTATTTTCTCATATAGGCATTTAGTAAACCAGATGGCTGCAAGAAACCCCAAGCGTATATTCTCGGAGCTTTAGCTTCATTTCAAATGTTCTGTACATACCTGTAATCCCACTTAGAAGGCATGTGCATCAGGAGTTCAAGTCCAGCCTTCTGCAATACAGTGGGTGTTAAGTCTTAGGCCTTGTCTTCATGGACAGGAAGGGCATGTGTTACATCCTAACCCAGTCACCATGGCCTTAAGTGAACAGTTCAATTTCTAATGGCCATGATTAACTTACAGAACCTAAAGATGGTTTCTCCTCTATCTGTATCACTTGGCCTAAGAGAAGGGCAAGAGCAAAACTTAGTCTCACTTCCAGAAGAGATGAAACCTAAAAGAGAACCAACGTTTAAAAGTGTGCCCAGCTTCATATATGAGGAAAATGGGTTCCTGATGTTAACTAATTTGTTCATAGAGCTAGTAAGGGTTTTTAATTGTCTTTCAAATGTGGATTTTATAACTTTGTGACAAGGGCCACCTTTGCACAATTCACTTCCTCACTCAGAAGTTCAATATACATTTCAATTATATGGTATGGAATATGCAGTTCAGTTTTGTGACACATAGTATGCTTTGTATTAGTATATAATCATTTAAATGGCTGCCAGTGATATCACCACCTTCTTGTGATTTTTGTCACCTTCAGTGTGGCTTGAACTTCATGGCTTGCTTCTATGAAATATACTATGGCAAAGTATAGAATGTCCATCTTGTGATTTGGTTATAGAGGGTTGTTACTTTAACTTAGCTAGCAGATCCTCTCTTTAACTAGAAAGCTTGTTAGATTAGAAAGACTTACCTGGAGAGTGACTGAAGACAGTCTTTTTCTGATAACCAACAAGAAACAGAGAAGAGCGACCTCTGCCCAGTAGCTTTAATGTGAGGTATATATGAGGGTATCCAAAGGTTAGCTTATGAATCTTGGCATGGGCTTCTACTGTTGTTTTCACCAGCTTGAAATAGCATATTTATCTACAAAGAGGTCCAGTTTGATATCACAGCTTGACCTGCTTTCCCACTAGCTTAGCAGCAACACTCCAGGAAAGATACTGGTATGGAGGCAAAACCAAACAAAAACAATAAAACAACAAACAAACAGAAAACCAAAAAACCAAAACCAAAACAGCAATGACAAACCATGTCGGTGATGAGGTAATGAAAGTACAAGATGCCAGCTGTCATCCAGCATGTCTATATCAGTGTCACCCTGGTGAAGAACTCACTACTAACTCCTCTTTCCCTGTTGACAAACCATTTAAAACCTTATAAAATATAAAACCTTGAATGACCTTATGTGTTTATAAATCTATGCTTTGGACATTAGATGTATTTAATGTCATTGATAGTTGAACAAAAGGGTCAACACATGTGTTAGTCTGTACTGAGCAACAATCTCTTCTAATACAAAAGAAATTCCTCAGTGGAATCAGAAGATCACAGTAAAATCAAGAGGGTGGCTGTGACCAGTGTCCTGAAGCTCTGCCTGTGCTGTCTCTTCCCTTAATGAGGTCAGCTCTTTCTCCTTAATATACTGCTGGCAATATCAAACTGATGATAAATTTCATTCCATTTTTCATGTCACAAATATTTGGCTAGAAGAAAAAAAGATTTAATCACAGGGCAGCTAAAGTCAAATTCATAAATAATGATGTTTTAAAAGGTGATCCATTCTTATTCCATGCAAATGGCAAAACCTTGCATTATTCATTTTTGAGTTGATTTTGTCTGAATTCTTAAACTTCCCTCTTGGTGGGCAGAATGGAAAGATCTTGTTTTAGAAGCTAGTTTGTTCACAAGGGAAACAGTCACAGGTTCTTCTAGGAATGTTCGGAAAGATACCCAAATAATATGGCAATTACATTTCTTTATCCTGCTAGTGGTTATTAGCCATGCTGTATAAACACATTTATACTTTTCACAGTGAAATGACTGGAAATGAAGAGTAAGAATGTAGATTTCAACTATGAGATGACAAACATAGGAAAAGGGAAAAATGTTGAAAATTATTCAACTCCACAGCTATAATTATGGGTCTAAGTTCTACTTTTAAATTCAGGGACTCAGCAGCTTTTGTTGATTTTGAAGGGGTAGGGGAGTACAAATGCTTAGCCCACTAAAAACAACTCTCATTCTTCTCATTCCAGATTACCTCAAAGTAGTGAAAAAGACAGCCAGGAAAACCCAAAAGTGTGTAGAAACCTAGACAGATTTGGTGAGGTGAGACTCGGTGGTCAAAGAGAAGCAGCTACTACGTGATCGTTCAGTTGCATAAAGAACGTCTAATGGTGACAGTTCAGTGTCATGGAGGAAGGAGTCTGGAGCAGAGTAACGAAAGATGAGGTAGTTTTAGCTGAAGGTTAGTATTTATTGGCTTACCATTGTATGTCTGAGTTTTCACACATAAACAAATACACTTTAAGGGAAGATTTTGAACTTTGTGTGTCTACCATGACTGCCTCACTGTGTGGATGATACAATCAAGAACATGACATGTCCATACTTCTCCAGATACATGATTTTTGGCAAAGATGCCAGAAATTAACATTGGGCAAAACTCTTTAACAAATGCATCTGGGAAAACTGAATGTGTTCATGGGAGAAGATGAAAGTTTAATCTTCATTCTATATATAAATGAATTCCAAATGGATTAAAGGTCTCCATGTTAAACCTGAAACTCTGAAACTTTCAAGGAGGTGGAACAGGGAGAACATGGCAGCATATAGGTTCAGGTAAGGACTTTCTGAAGAACACTCTGGTTCCCCTAAAATTTGGAAAAATTACCAAGTGGTGTTTTTGTAGAATTAAAACTTCTGTAACCAAATAATCAAGTGAAGGATTATTCCACAGAATGGGGAAGAATCTTTGACATTTTTACATCTTGCAGAAGATTAGTATGTAGAATACAGAAATATCAAAGAACCTGAATGCTAAGAAAACAAACAACAGATTTTTAAAAAAATGGGCTATGGAACTGAACAGGGATTTCTGAGAAAAACAAATGGCCAAGAAGTCATTTTAAAAGTGCTTATCATTCTTGACTGTCTTTGAGATTTCACGATCTTCCAATAAGAAAAGATGTGATAATTAGAAATGACAACAAAGCACAACGCAGAGGTAGAATTTATTTCCCTCCCATGTAATATAAAAAGTTGAGTTTCAGCCGGGTGTGGTGGTGCATACTTATTCCCAGCTCTAGGGAGGCAGAGGCAGGTGAATTTCTGAGTTCAAGGCCATCCTTTTCTATAGAGCTAGTTCCAGGACAGCCAAGGCTACACAGAGAAACCTTGTCTTGAATGCTGCCCCTCCAAAAAAAGGTGAATTTCAGGTTTTTGGTTTTATTTCATATTAGAAACAACATTTAACCTTGGTTACTACATCATTCTTGTGCTTCAAAGAAAATTGCAATAAAGAAAACACTTTTATACAGCAGAATTGTATAGAGATATCAAAGTTGAACTTTAGCCAATTATATTTATTGGTATGTTGTCTTAAATGTATTTTAATTAGTTAATTAAAACATTTTGCTCTTTAAAAAAAAAGAGAGATAAAGAAGAACATTTCATTCTAATCAAGAGACAATGAAGACACACACACAAAAAAATATTACAGTCCTGAACATAACACATTAAACTTTGCTGTACACAATTTCAAAAGAGCATGCTAGTGGCCTTAAGCAAAAATGGCTAACTCAAACTCAATAGTATTGAGTGATTTTAATAACTTACTTTATTGAATAGAATGGCTATCTGGAAAAATTTAAATAGAAAAAATTATAATTAAAAGACATCATATACCAAGTAGACCTAAAGGATGGTTAAAGAAACTTCCACTCAAACATCAAGAATATAGATTCTCTTCAATAGCCCAGGAAAGCATGCTTAAAATAGACCACATACTGAGACAGAAAACAAATCTTAACACGTTCAGAAAAATTGAAATCATTCTGTGAATCATGTCTTACATCAATAAAATAACATTTACATACAGTAGAAAACACATCTCCAGGAATTACACAAACTCAAGAAGATTGAAAATCTCATTACTGAATGATTTATGAGTCAAAGAAGAAATCAAGAAAGACATAAACATGTGAAAATTTAAATGACAATTAAAATACAATACAGCAAGATAGTACATACAGTAAAAGCCACGAAGAGGGAAATTTATATCTATCAGATCCTACATTAAAAAAAATCATAAAGACCACAAATGAATGACTTGACGATTCAGGTCAACCTTTTGGAAAAATAAGAACAAACCTATTTAGTGGATGGGAAGAAAAAATTAAAAATTAATAGAAATTAATAATTAGAAACAAGAAATAATAGGAAAAACCATACAAAGAACCAATGAATCTAAGAGCTCGTTCTTTTGCAAAGGCAAACCAGATAAATCGACCCATGGCCCAATTCACAAAATAAAGAGACTACCAAAATTAACAGAATAAGAAATGAAATGAGAAATATTATCATATACAACAAAGAAATTAAGACATACAGTAGAAGTAAATCCTTTTAAAACCTATACAAAATCTAAAAGAACTAGTTGAATTTCTAGCACGCATCAAAACTACCAGAGTTAAACCAAGGAGAGATCAATAACTTAAATAACCAATAAGGAGATCGAAACAGGAATCAAAGGCCTTCTGACTAGAAAAGTCCCAAGTTCAGCTAAATTGACAGTAGAATACTATCAGACTTCCACAATTCTACAATCAAAACTTTTTAAATTATTAAAAAGAAGAGAAACAGAAGGAACACTTCCAACTCCTTCTATGAAGCTAATATTACTTTAATACCAAAACCAGATAAAGATACTACTAGGAAAGAAAACTGTAGGCCAAATAAAATTTCTCAATAAGATAAGTGGAAAATGAATACAGGTATATATATATATATATTTGAATATATTCACATATTACATATATATACAGGTGTGTGTATATATATATGTAACAATTTGTTCTATTGAAACAATTTTAGTATCTGTATAAAACAGCTGCTTCCCATTCTTATTTAGAGTGCCCTTTAGAAGGTTTTTCTATTCTTAGCTATCATCTACTCTTTTCTAATTTTTCTTAGCTAGATTCAGGCTTATAATATATCCTAATTGGTAATAACTGGTTTAAAATGAAGTATTTGAGAAAGCAGCCATAACATAACATAAGGTTATGCTTTATGAGGGCTGTTTTCTCCTTATATTCAAACAGGCAAACATTTATTAGATTACTTCTTTGTGATAGTTATTTACTAACAACTTTCAAGTAATTTCATAAAATGGTCTCCACTCTCTTTCACTCTAAGACATATCGTACAATTGGGCAGTAGGGAAAGAGCAAACACACACTGGGTATTATTGAATACATAAAAAACCTACCTTGGGGAGCCCATGTCATATTCAGTTATCTTATATCACTGGCTAATTCGAGTATACAGTCACTGTTTTTTCTACCTGTTCTGTTTCAGATGACTAGGGAAAGTAGAATAATCATTAGAGCACTATGGATGCATCCACAGTATGGACAAGAGAAGTCAACCTGATCAGGGAGCACCAGTTTCCCTAGTTCTCTCGCATCTTTTCAATATAGCCTTTCCAAACATACCCTCACATCACCTGCTTTACACATGCTAACCCGTAACTTGTCTGACCATTTCTCTACTTTCCACAAAGCATTACATGTGCCTGCTTTGGGGAGTTTTATAATGCAGTTCATTTACCTGTAAGCAATTACATGCTGTCTTTTTTTTTTTTTGGTTTTTCGAGACAGGTTTCTCTGTATAGCCCTGGCTGTCCTGGAACTCACTCTGTAGACCAGGCTGGCCTCGAACTCAGAAATCTGCCTGTCTCTGCCTCCCAAGTGCTGGGATTAAAGGCGTGCGCCACCACTGCCCGGCTACATGCTGTCTTTTAATGGCTCTCTATATATCAGCAATTAGTTAAGAGCCATTTTCTGCAATATATGTATTTGTGTGTGGTGTTATAAAACACTGCAATATGTTTTAATATACATTTAATTTGTGCTATTGGTCATATTTTGGGGGTTGATAAGTTTCAGTGAGCTGTCTTAGAATAACCATAGTGAGGAAGCTATGGTTATTTCATTTTTTTCATTTTTTCATTTTTTTTTTTTATTGGCTAAGGATGTGCTGTCTTGTTATAATGGCATGGGAAGCTAAAAGGGCATCTGCTTACAGAACACAGTAAATAGAAAAGAATCTCAGAGGGGAAATATAAATTGGCAGAAATCCTTCACCAATCTGAAGAGCATAATAGTTTCACTAAAGAACCACACAGCAATTGTTAGAACAGTAGTTGATAAAAATATCGGTATGCTTCAAAGGTGTCATTGAATTAAAGTGAAGCATTTCTAATATGTAGCATTAATATTATTAACCACTAGCCATCCCAATCATCCAGGGTATACTTAGTTTCCATCATATCCTTCAAATTAATCACACATTCGTTTATTGGATGAATGTCTAAGTGAAAGCTTATGAATTAACAGAAAATACTTCAAGAGTAGTAGCTGATCACTAAAATCTAGGGTTACTCACTAAGCTTCTTAGTTTGTTCCTCATGAGACAGGACACTCAAGCTTGTGTTTTTAATTGAGTAGAGGCCACGTTAGCTGTCTTCACTGACTAGTCATTATTGATTATTCTTGTGAAGTCCTTCCTTCCTTTGCTTAATTGCCCTTAGTGTCACATCTGAGTGTTATCTGTACTCTGATTCTGAATTCAAAAATGATGATTCATCTCTAAAAATTATTTACTGTGGTCATCACCATGGAGAGATAGGTGTGCCAGTATAGAGGTTAAAAACTAGCACATTGGAGTTGGTTCTCTTCTTCCACCATTTGTGTCCTGGGGATCCAGCTTGGAATTTCAGTCTTAGTGACAGTTGCCTTTAACCCACTGAGCCATCTCCCAGAGCAGGAACAGCACTTATACTCTGTCATATGAAGACATTCTACTGTGGATGCACAGAGATGAAATGACCTCTGTCTCTGAGGTTATCCACATACCATGCTTGGGGCTGTCTTGAAAGTAACCAGCCGATGATTAGATTACTTGTGTATCCATGTCCCAAGCCACCTGTACTTTTCCCTTTCTGTGTTTTAGTGCTAGCACTTCCATGTGCAATACCAAATCCCTACTCTGTCTTTTGGGTAGAATCCAAATATTATTTCTGGGAAGCCAAAAAAATAAATACATTCTTCCTACCAATAATATTTCCAGCATGAAATACTAGCCTTGCCATAGCTTCCGGTCTCTTATGAGCTAAGATCATGGAAAGTAGCCTACTCTAGGAGAATCCTAAATGTGCCATAATTTCAGAGGCCTTTTTATTCTTCCTGAAACACTTATCTTGTCTTTAGTAACTCCAATTTATAGATTCAAACACTGGGGCAGAGATGTGAAATGATTTGCCCAAAGACTTGGAATTTCTAAGTACCAGAGAGGTGGAATCTATCAAATAATCTGGTTCAAAGTTCTTTACTCACTCTCAAAGACACATTTGTCTATGTTTTTTAATTTGGCAACTATTATGTCATTTTCTCCCCTGTTTTTGTTCTAACTTTACTTCCCTACTTCTTCAAATGGATAGAAAATAAGAACTCAGCACTAATGAACGTGTTGACATCCGCTAAGGTCATAGGCTTACAAAAAATTAAAGTTAAAAAAGGCCTGTGGTTGAAAAGATTGCCTGTATATACCTCTTTAAATGCTAGAACTTAATTCTCTGAGTCCAATTTACATCCTTTTGGAGATAGCATTTCCGTTTGGCTGCATGTGACTTTCTTTGGAATAGCAAAGATTTAAATATCCACATAGGGCAAACAGGCAGAAATCAACAAATGCCAAGTGCTGTAGTCAGAGGTCTCTGGCACAGGCCACCATGTAGCTTTCATCTGCTGGAAGCATGTCACTCATCATAGGATTCTGTGGAGAACCACAACTAAGGGGCAAATACACATTCCCATAAAATGGCTATCAGATGTGAGCCTGCAGTTTCTCAGAGCGCACCCCGTGGTTTCAAATTAGTTGTTCACCACAGAGCTAAAGACAATTCTCAGGGCCTCCTTTTACAATTCTTCCCAGAAAAAAGCAAATCAGTCAAATACAACTGCGGAGATAAATAGTTTGTTCCCTATGACTGTCAGCTACATTGACATACCAGAACTGTATTAGATTTGATGATAATGTAACCTCTTAGAGGAACAAACTAGACAATTATATGACAATTAATTGAGTCTCTAGTGATATCTGGTCTAAAAAGTGCATTTGCATAGAACTGGAGGAGACCTAGAGAGACTAATAACCACGCCCCACTCCACTGACAAAAGGAAGCTCAGCAAGGTGTCTTGCTTTGCAAACATCACATAGGCTTCTAATATGGTCCTTTAACTCTTAACCTAATATTCTTTCTATGCAAACCCAAATCTGAAAATTTGAAGCTTCTTTGCCAATGAAAAAAGGCTGGAAGAAGTCTCAGTGTAGAGGAATTCTGGGGAATGTGCCCCAGGAATAAACACCTAGTAAAACCATTTTGTAAAGCACCAGGTATGCAAAGTGCTCTCCTGTAAGAAAAATAGAGCTCTGCCAAACCTTTTGTCATGCAGTGTTTAGGGAAAGGCACTATGTAGAGAGCCTGGAAAGGCATCTGTCATTTGCAGGACACTTTTTCAGAAACATACAGAGGTGAACCCAGAATCACATTGAATAGTGATGTTCAGAATAATATTCAAAATAGGATTCTGGAAATTCACAGCAGTTATTCCATCTACTATTGTGCTTAATATTTCCCCCAATTTATCTACTTCCTGTCTAAGGTACTTGTAACAATAATAATAATAGCCCTCAATTTATCAAGTATTCAATATGTGCCACACCATGCAAAGTACATGCTCCTGGTATGCACAGAGGTGTTCTAGATAGCTAGGATTAAACAATGAATTAAAAGGTCCGAAATCCCTGTGTCCATGATGGTCTCATTCAAGTCTGGAGAGAAGTAATGCATCAAAGGATGGTAAGCATTCTCATGAAAAATAAAGCCAAGCAAAGCGGCAGTTATTATAAGAACAGCAAGTGTGAGTGCAGATTCAAATAGGACAGACAGGAAGTCTTTGCTGACATTTTTCCATTTGCATAAAAAGGTGGGCTGTCATGTGTGTGAATCATAGAGAGAAGAAACTTTTATGAAAAGAAAATCACAAAGTAAACTATTATGTAGAGAGAGGAGTATGAAGACCTTTGACACAGTTTAGAAACAGTAACGGGCCCAAGTCCAAACGCATGAGCTCAGAATGAATGATAGAAAATGAAGTCCAAGAAAAGATAGTAGATCAACAAAAGTCTTATAGGTCACAGCAACATTTCTTTTACTTTTGGTGTGCATAAGATATAAACCATTGGAAGTGGGAGAGTGTGTGCTTGTGTGTGATGTGTAGTGTGTGTGTCTCTGTGGTGTGTGTGTATGTGTTTCTGTGTGTATGATGTGGGGTGGTGTGTGTGTGCGTTTGTGAGTATGTGTGAGTCTGTGTGTGAGCATGCATGCAGTGCAATTGTGGTGTGGTGGGCAGAAAATAATGTCAAATGTCATCCTGAGGAATATCACCCACAACCCAGCCTCTTTTACCAGAAGTTCACCAATTAGGCTAAACTGGATAGTCAGCAGGCCCCAGAAATTCTCCTGTGCCCATCTCTCCAGCAGCGGGATTACAAAAGCTATACTCCTCATACCAGCATCATTGGAGCATCTATCTAAGAGAGTTTAGTTAGCATGATTTAGAGTTTAACAGAACCAAACTGCAGCAGGACAGAAGCAGAAGGTCAGCAACAAACAAGCTTATTGACATAGTGCAATGGGCAGGTCAAAGTTCATTCTGTCAAGAACTCCTGGAGTGATTGGGAAGTTCTATAAATTAAATAGAAGCAAGGAACATTATAGAGATTAAATGCATACATTTTTACGTATTTGTTTTTGTTTCAATTTTGTAAAAAGAGAAATGGACCAGAAACTAGATGTCAAAAAGGACTCAAGCTAGGTCTTTTGAATAAAATTCAAGAGGTGTGTATAAAATCCAATAGATGAGGACTCCAGCTTTGAATTGTGAAGAATTATGCCAAAAGTCGGGAAGCTATGAGGTCATATGATCTTTCAAGGCAGCTGTTTGAGTAAAGTGAGCATAGCACCTAGCAGAATAAAAGGAGCTCACCAAAGTTCTTCATGGATATTTGTGAAGTAAGTCTTAACTTACAGCCAGTGGCTGTGATGTATTATAAGCTGTGACATTCAACTATTGTTGTGTCTTTTCTCAATTTTAGAGTGTTCTCCCAAGTCTCTTCATTGAAAGGGAAGATAGTAAGGGAATAATTCCCTAATCTCACTGGGGGCCCAGGAGCTCAGTTATAGTCGCCGGGTTGCAGAACAGAGGTTTACTTAAGTTTCAGACCCAGGCTTGTAGGAGTTCTTAAATGAGATGAAGTCATAGCAGGCACATTCCCCATGCGCTGGAAAGGAAGTGCGAGAGATTGTTGCTGGCCTATGGTAGAAGTAGGCATTTTCTGCTTAGGGACTGCGGTTCATCCTAGAGCTCTTGGATTAATGGTAGTGCACTCTCCAAACCAAAGGAATTTTGCATTAGAGCAGGCAGCTGTTTTCACCTCTCCAGCTGCAAGTCTTCACCAACTCAGTTGATATTCATGTAGAACACAAGTTCTGATTTGGGAATAATTGCTAGATTAGCTAAGAACAGAGGCCCTTCTTTCCTGCTTCTATTACCCCTTGAATAGCTATTCTGATTGTTAAATCCCTTTCATTCCAAAGAGAAGAGCAAATTTCAGCAATTAGTGAACATTTTATAGTTCTTGACCTGTTTATAAGAGCATGTTTCTGTTGTACGTATTATAAGAAAAGTCAATAAGTAGGGCATGCTTCATTAACTGCAGTTGCTTGTATGTGAGCCAATTTCTTTTTTCTTTTTTTTTTTTTTCTTTTTCTTTTTTTTTTTTTTTTTTTTTACCACATGTACCAACTTAAAATGCAGTAGCTCAAAGGATAAACTTAAAGATGTTTGTTATTTATGGGTAAAGCTGAATCACTGAAGAAAACAATTATAAAATGCAGTGTGATACTTCTGATGAAACAACATTTTTTCCCCCCCCTCAGGAACTGTTTAAAGAGAGACAGTAGTCAGAGAGCCTTTTGTAAATATTTCTACACGTATCCCACCGATCCTTTCATAGTGCCTTTGAAACCATGGCTAAGAGTAATGCCAAAGTCTCATTTGTTCCATTAGTTATACATTTTAATACCTACATGGCATGGTATTCATGTCCCATAAAGTTCTCTTATTGTAAGTAAACACTTCAGTGATTTTCATTGCCTAATCATTTCACAATATTTCCATGCCTCTTGCTCTCTTGTACCTTTTATAGCAATGTCCCACTTCTTCCACAAAGCAACTATGGATGCTTTATGTCTTTATAGAGTTATCTTTTCTACAAGTTTCATACATGTAGACCTTTTTCTTCTGACTCACTCATTTAGCATAATGTTTATTTTTGATGCTCATGTTGTAGCATGCATGCACCATTATTTTGCTTTTTGGGTAAAAATTAATTGCCTGTACTGGTGACTTTTTATTGGCAACTTGACACTGAGAAGAAGGAGCCTCAGTTTATGAGTTGCCTCCATCAGAAAGCTTGTGGGCATCTGTAAAGCATTGTCTTGATTGCTGGTTGATGTAGGTGGGGGACAGCCCATTATGGGAGGTACTATCTCTAGACAAGTATGGCTGGGCTAGCTAAAAAGGTAGCTGAAATTGAGGCTGGAAAAAGCCAATAAGCATTTTCCCCCCGTGGTCTGTGCTTCAGTTCCTGCCTCCAGGTTTATACTCTGAGCTTCTGCTCTGCTTCCCTCATTGATGGACTGTGATGTTGAAGTATAAGCCAAATAAATCCTTTCCTTCCCTAACTTGGTTTTGTTAGGTATTTTATCTTAGCAACAGCAAAGCAAACTAATGCATTGCCATAACAAATCCTTTGTGTGGAAATGAGTTTCTAAAATCCATGCACACGTGAATGGGCCTTTGGAGTGTTTCCACTTTGGGGTCACAATGAACAGGGCTGCTGTGAAGGTATAACCTGCTTTTGTGGAATGTGTTTCTGTAATTTTGTAGAGTAGAATGTTCTCTCCTCCCACTGTCTTTGGATCATGTGACTTACACTTTCCAGTAGGACAGTATCAGACGAGATGCAACAGTATTGGGTTTGCACAGCCTGCTTTCTCTTGCTTCTTTACCATCCCACCAGCAGTTATCAAGCCATGTTCTGCCCCTGGACTACACATGAAAACATGCAAAGATTCATTCAACTCCTGACCACAGTGAATAAATCCTGAATAACTTGGTTACTCCTGACATACCAGTCCAACAGTACTGTCAATCTTGCTCACATAGTGCTTGCATCCCTTAGAATTCCTTCTTCACCTATACTATTTCTTCTACATGGAATATTGTTTGCTTAACTTGCCAAAGACATCTCCACTGAGTCTTCATATCCCACTTCAAATATGTTTATCTCCAGTGAAATCTGTCTTTGCCACGTAATAGAATACTTTACAGGATAGTAGTTTCAAACAACCATTTCATCTCATGAAACTAAGTCAGTGTAGGCTAGGCAGGTCTTCGACTTGACACCTTAGATCCTGGCTTGTTTTAGTTTGAGTGGATGCTTGTATTATGTCTCCCCATGTTCTTTTGGTACAAGTCAATGATCAAGCCCACAGTAACAATAAGAGGGAATTTTCTAAAGGCATATGTAAAAGATATGTCACATATAAACCTGCTAATGTCTTCTTGCTTGCCCCGAGTAGTGATGTTTCAGTAGCATATGAAATATACAAATCCTCTACTAAGAGCCCTGAAATGTGATTCAAGTGTGACATCATATCTGTGTTGAGTCTAGAAATATATGGAACTCCTGATTTGACTACATTCCCTATTGATGCAGAAAAGAGACAACTAAGACAAGTTATCTGTTTCAAATGCCTGCATACAATGCTGAGGACAGATTTGCGTACTGTAATGAGCACCTCCATTTGACTGGATGAAAGTGAAGACATAGAGTCCTATAGAAAGCATAAAGCTCAGTTCATTGGGACTGCTTCCTTAGGCTTCAATTGCTGATGAGCTTTTGTTCTACTCCTTATACCATCCCAGTATATATCTTGTAAAAATACCACTTTCTTCAAGAACATTTAATGGATTTACCTCTTTAGCTTGCCTCTTATCCAAAAATAGAGATCTCTAGTCTTTGTCCTCAGACTGTACACCTACCTTTGAGCTTTAGCTTTCTTGAACTTGTTATGGATCATATTTTAGGCACTGTGGTAGTCCAAATCTACTCCCAGGATTCTGTTAAAAGAACCTTCTAGAACCACAAACACTCAGAGTTGTTTTGAGATTGTGATTCCATACAAATAGGCTCTTAAGATTTTTGGAAGTAATTTTGACCAGATGAGAGGACCTATCAAGGCTAAGTGACTGTTCACCAAGAGTTATATAGTCAAATTCTTGATTTAGTTTTGAATCTGTGACAATTTGTTTGGTAAGATTTGCATGGCTCTCTGGAGAAACAGAAACTATAAAGTTTTATTTTGCAACTCAGAAGATCCGACTACATTGCAGCTCTTCTGAATTCTGCTTACAAAGGGATTGCATGCAGCCCATGGGAGCCAATCCATTTCTATCATCTTTCCTGGTAATCTCCTTCTTGAGATCCACAAATATATCAGAGACACTTTATTCTCTTCCAGTTAACTCATGTGGCAGCTAGAAAACAAAAATGACTGTTTTACAAGTTGCGAAGGCAGCCTTAGAATTTCTCTAGACTGCAATTTTTTTATTTACTGTTGTCTAAAAAAATCAGTAATAGTATTCTTACCACTTTTCCATTTCGCATAGATTGAACATTCTCAAAAAACACAAGTTCTATTTAACAGTTTTGCTTTAACATCACACATGTAGGTATCTAGGTATCAACCTTTGCCTGGTAGCAGTTCATCTCAAAGCAGACTGTATCCTGGTATGGGGATGGAAAGACGAAGAAGCCAAGTAAGTGAACTGCAGCAGTTGCTTAATGGAAACATTTCCTAATTGGGGAATTGGGGAGACTCATGAAATTCACAAGAAAGTTAATCATCAAACATCATGACATTTAGAAGACTCAGTGAATAGTTGAGGTGTGGTGGGGGACTCTTCAGTGAAGCCGCCTGCAAGTTGTACCATGAACTCCAGTGATACAGCTGGTGAGTTACCACTCATGCTGCGATGCGCTTCTCTATAGTGTGGCTTTCTGGTTCACCCCTGCTTCTTAAGTAACCCCATAACTCATTGTCTCTGGAATATGGCTTTCTGATTCCTTGCTTCTTTTTTTCTCATCTCATCTCATCTCATCTCATCTCATCTCTCTCTCTCTCTCTCTCTCTCTCTCTCTCTCTCTCTCTCTCTCTCAGTATTTTTATTTATTATTTTATTTATTTACATTCCAAATGTTGCTCCCCCCTTTTCAGTCCCCACTCCCAGAGTTCTTCACTCCATCCCCCCTTTGCCTCTGAGAGGGAACTCCTCCCAACCCTGTCACCCACCCGCCTCCTCCACCTCACCTCTCCAGCATCCCCTTTCCCTGAGGCATCAAGTCTCTATAGATTAGGGGCATCCTCTCCTTATCCTGCCAGACAAGGCAGTCCTCTGCTACATATGTCCTGGGGGCCATGGATCAGCCCACCAAGCTCTTTGTTGGTGGTTTGGTCTCTGTGAGATTTCAGGGGTCCGGGTTAGTCAATACTGTTGGTCTGCCTATGGGATTACTATCCTTTTCAGCTCCTTCAATCCTTCCCCTAACTCTTCCATAGGGGTCCCCAACCTCAGTCCTATGGTCAGCTGTAAGTATCTGTACCTGTCAGCTGCTGGTAGAGCTTCTAAGAAAACAGCCATGCTAGGCTCCTGTCTGCAAGCACAACAAGGCATCAACAATTGTGTCAAGGTTTGGTATCTGCCCACAGGATGGATCCCAAGTTGGCCATACCCAGAATTGTTTCTGTCTAAAAGAAAGTCAGGGAAAAAATGAAGCAGAGACTGAAGGAAAGGCCATCCAGTGACTGGCTCACCCATGCTTCTTAAATAACTCTGATAACTCATTGCCTTTGCAATATGGCTTTGGATAGAATGACTGTTAATGTTCCTGCAGAATAAATAGATACTTCTATGCATCTTCTCAGAAAATATGAAACACAAGCTCAGTCATGACTAGAAGGGTCATAAACAAATAACAAAGTGACATAATATTTATTAAAATAGTATTTATTAAAACAATATTTATTATTTATTAAAATAATCATTATTTTATTTATTTAATTAAATAACAGTATTCATTAAAAACAACCATCAGAACAGAATATACAATAAGTCTTTGAAAACAAATAGAAACCAAATATATTAATATGAAATAAAAGCTCTTCCCAGCATCCACAATAGTGTCTGGGTTTGGTGACTGTATATGGGATGGATCCCCAAGTGGGGCAGTCTCTGGGTGAAATAAAAGTTAATTAAGGCAGATTTTAATATACATATATCAATAATATAAACATATTAAAGCAAAATACTATTATATTAGGAATAGTTACTAGGATCAAACTTTAAAGTTCACCCAAATTAACTATGTCCAGACAGATAGAGTATGGCCTCTCCTCAAATATGAGCTGGATTCTTTTTCTTGAAGAAACATTTTTTTATTATGTGGTAGGAAGAGAAGAAACCATAAAGCTGTCCTGTATGGAATTGCAAGTGTGCAAAACACGTCAGTATTTCAGCTTCTGTGGGAGCACGGATGTGGAACATAGCAGACACAAGGATGAGGGCAAGACGAGCCTAATTATGCAACCGTGTCCACAACAAAGATAGACCCAAGCATTTTTCTTTCCTTAGACACTGCAGAAGTTTAGACTGGACAATACAGAAAAAAAAATTGCCAGAATCTGCTGCTGGGTAATAGCCTCAGGTCATAAGGAATTTAGTCAAGCTATACTGGACAATAGCCTCTAGCCATAAAGCATTGCTCAGCCCCAGCCTGGTACTTCTGCTTCACTAGCATAAATAATATACCCAGATACTGAAAACACCCTAGCCTGTTCTCAGACACACCACAAAAATATAACTATAACTTACTGTTATCTCTCTCTCTCTCTCTCTCTCTCTCTCTCTCTCTCTCTCTCTCTCTCTCTCTCTGTTTAACAGCTTCCCAGCCCCCTTAAATGCACTCAAACTTTATCCCCTGGAAAGGCTGGGGTTCCTCACTGTTCCAAGAAAACAGCCTCAGCCTGTTAAGATGGAGTCTGTCTGTGTCATTTTTTTCTTAGGCCCATGGTAGTTCAATACTCACAGGTAAAGTGGCTAGGTGGCCCACACCAACCAAGAAGCTTAATGACCTGTAAGAATGAGGAGGAAGACATAGAAAGCCTGCATCCCAAGAGGTGCTTGAGACTCACCATCAAATTTTTCCCATTAATTCATTCACCACACACTGCATTTATGTCTAAAGCAAATTAAGCATTATATCTATACTGTATAGGAATAAATGCCACAGGGAAATAATATAGTAGTTTCTCCATTGTGGCAAGAAACAGCTATGTTAGTCATCCTTTCATCTATTTATTATTTTGATTAGAACAGCAGACTCACTGTGACAGGGCACAAATGTGTTTTAATTGTTAGGCTAATAATGGAGAAATATCTTCCCATTGGTACCTCTTTACTGATGGTATTCTGATCCTATCTATAGAATACAAACTGGAGCAAATAGACATCTTTCTGCTCAGCTCCAGTAAACTCAGCAGTCTTGAGCATCATGAGGCTGGAGCATCTTCAGAATAGGTTGTTTATCCCAGCTAATTATGGCTTGCAAATTTGCTAGCGATACAAGCCTTTGGACTGACTACTTTCACATGATCTAGCTCCATGATTTGCAGATTTCTGGTGCTTTGATAGGAAGATTTATGCTAACACGTTTTAGATTCATATATTGCACCAGGCTCTGTGGCAATGCCTACGTGTGCATTTTCATTTTATATAACCTTGGAGGGATATTATCATCCCCATAATACATATAGAGAAATAAGAAGTCAGAAGGGTTGAAGGAGAGAACATGATGAACACTCTCATTCATTTGACATTTTCTGGAAAAGTTTTGTACTCCAGACCTTGAGCTGGACTTAAGATTGAAGACAAAGGCATGTCTTTCTAGCATCTGAACATTGTCCCACCAGGTCCATGTTGGATGTGCAAAGAGCGTGTGGCAAACACTCTGGATTTGTCTGGTGTGGGATGCCTGTCCCATCTCCGTCCTTCTCCAGCCTCCTCCCCCATGGCATTCAAATCCTCCCCTTCCTGAGCCAGACAATAGTTCTTTCTGGAACATCTTTCTTGGAAGGATAAGAACAGTGTTTTTGCTGGGGGTGTCATCATGTGATCAAAGCATAGCTCAGGAAATGGGGTCCTCTGAAACTGTTTATCTAAAATCTCTTGTTTCACCATTTGGAGCATTTTAAGAGAACATTCTGCACCTTCTCTCCTGAGGGCAAATATTTCAGTTACCTGTGTACTAAGAGGCAAACAGAGGCCACACATACTTTTGCAGTAAAAGAAAATACCCCCCATGTAGAATGACCCCCGTCTGCCTTTGTGCCCCTTGACCCCCACCCCAAACCCCAGCTGCTCTGGAGAACATGAGGAAATCCTGATATAGTCTCTCACAGGAAGTCTGAGTGATTCTAGGCAGGGAAGATTTAAAGACAAAAAGCTCTAATTCCAGAATTAGGTGGGAGTGTTTTTATTACTGACAAAAACCAGAGTTCCCTTTCTGGGTTATTCAGATGAACTCAGAGTAAATATTTATCCTTTCAGCTAATAGGTCTGTTTTGAGGAGTTCAGTGACTCCCAGACAACCAGGCTGATGGATCGTTTCTTGCTTCCCCACTTGGAGGAGAACTGGGCAAAACTACTTGGCACAAAGAGCCCTTTTCCTGTGGCCTGCCTGTTGCTGTGTATGAGGTATAACACCCTTCTTTGTGCCAGAATAGGGTGGGTGTGAGGGAAGGCTTTGCTGGGACCTCCCAGCTCCACCATTCTGAAATGATTTAATAGTCATATCGTCAGTGTTCCCAGAGCAAATAGCCACCCACCTCTGAAGAGGAGAAAGATGGATGGCTACATCAGCAACCCCCACCCTTCTCTTGTGCTTGAAAGCAGGACTTTGTTCACTGCAATTTGCACAGAGTGCAGAATTCATGCCATGGGCACTCCCAATGTACAGACTACTCAGGCACACACACAGAGGAGAATTTACATACATGAATAAATGCAAAGGTTACATATGGACATAATGCAGGAAGAGTTTTGAGGAGAGGGACTCCTCCTTATTCGTCTTTGTATTTTCGCATTGCCTAGCAATGCCTGGCACAGAGAAGATGATTAATACATAGTTTTTAGTAAATACATGAATAATTATAATTGCAACCATTTAGTTAGCACTTAGCAAGTGCCAAGCAACAAGAGAAGTGCTTCATAAACCATTCTCTTCTTTAACCCTTGCCAAGAGCCAGTGAGTGAGGTGCTCTTACTCTCCTAGTTCCACAGATGTGAAAAGAGAAGGTTTGTAGACAAAGTGTTTCACTGAAGATAACGGCCTGGCTTGTGGTAGCAAAAGACATCTGACTCCAGAGCTGATGCTCATCCACTCTGGTACAAAGCTAAAAATACTTGTATAGCTGTCACATGTAGAGAACAGCAGTGTCATTGCTGAGGTGCAAAACCCTATCTGTAAGCCTTGAGCATAGAGCGTCTGTCTTTGCTCTGCACCCCCAGTTATCTGGAGCTCAAGGAAGCTCTGTCCTCAGAGTAAAGATGATGGATTTGGATTGATAGTGATAAGAACCTTAGTTTTGTACTTTTGGAGCAATACAGAAGTTTCTGAAAGAGGGAATTATCCTCCCCTCCTTTCCTATCCCCTCCCTCCCTCCCTCCTTTCTCTCTCTCTCTCTCTCTCTCTCTCTCTCTCTCTCTCTCTCTCTCTTTCTTTCTTTCTTTCTTTCTTTCTTATGTTGTATAACAGTGACACAGAGGCCAATAGTTCAGTGAAACCAGCATCGCTAAAAGACAATACCTATTCCAGTTGATTTGACCTTGCTTAGTCCACAAATTTTCTAACTATATAAGCCTTTAGAAATGATCGTTTCCATAAGTTCTACCTTCTATAAGTTGCCAATTTCCAAAGCCCTTTAATGTGAATATTTGTGCCAACACTTTAGACTCCTGTAAAGCACCGTTCTGTGCTACTACATACAATGTGTATGTCCGGTTTTATGGAATCCTGGGTTTAAGCCTTGCTATCCCCTTCCTCTTCTTTCCTCTCTTCTTCTTTCCTTCCTCCTCCTTCTCTTCCCCTCCTCTTCCTCCTTAGCCTACACCCCTTCATTTAATGCTTTGCACCCTTCAATGTATCCCAGACCATTCTCAGAATCATATTCTCCTGTGACTATGTCCTGAATACTAAGGTTGTAGTGTGCACGACCTCATCTCATGCTGTACTAATTTCCTGTCTCTCTCAGAACAAATTAGCACTGATTTGGCATTTTCAAATAGTGTTCCCTTATTGTCTTGCTAATCTGTAGGTCAGGAGTCTCAAGCAGACATGGCTAGGCTATCCTTGGAGACTCGTGAGGCTAAGTTCAAGATGAGTACTGGTTGGACTCTTTTGGGGGCTCTGAGAAAACACCTACTTTTAAATCCACTCAGGTTGTTGGTAAGATTTAGGTCTTTGTAGTTTTAAATGGGTGCCTGTTTCCTTGCTGTCTTCTGTTGTTCAAATATTTGTGCTTCTTTGAAAATTCATATTTAAACTTAATCTCTAATGGAAGGGAGCATGAAAATGTATGGCTTTGGGAGGTAATGGGATGACAGAGGCCCTAATATCACAAATGGATAAACATTTTTACAGGGTAGGAGAAACTGGCTCAGCCTTTTCCACTTTTCCATCTAATTTGCCTTATCAAAACACATTGTTCCCCACCTTTGGGGATGCAGTTCCCTGCGTGACATCTTGGAAGTAAGAATGGACCTCCAGTATAGCTTTCTTAAGGATTCATATGATGACATTATGACTGCACAGATACTCTCCTTTGAACATCACCTGTGCCATGTAAAACCAGATAATTGTGGGAGCAATTCACAATTGGCAATAGAAATTACATGAAGCCAGTCAACAGTTTGACCTGGGGCTTATGACCTCCAGAACTATGAGACAATAAACTGTGTTGTTTATAGATTATCGGCTCTCAAGTGTGTTGCTACATTAGCATGAAGAGCCTAAGACTGTGACTATTGGTCAGCAACTATTTGTTCTGAGATGTTACCCACAATCACTTCCCATGTGCCCCCTTGCATCTTTCATCTTTCTCACTCTTTGTATCTCTCTGATTTTTTCCCCTTCATCTTCTTAACTAGCGGGACAAAATTTACTTTTTAAAAGAACACATATGATTACATTATGGCCACCTTGTTACTCTCCTTTGAAGATCAACTCTGCCGTGGAAAACCAGAAAATTATTGGAGCAATTTGTAAGTTCCTAAGGTTAAAGCAATGGACCTTGGGAGTCATTCTTAGTAATTTGATTGCTACTAATTAAAAATGAGGGCAAGGATGTAAGAAAAGTCTATAGGGAGATAAAGGGATTAACCAAGGCACATCTTAGTAACAGCCCATGGCTTTTTAAAGAAACTGCCAAAGCATAATGGATGAATTATACCACTACTCAGACACAAGGTAAAGCATCAGAAGAAAGCAAGAGAAAAATGAGATGCATTAAATAGGTTTTGATTGATGGATCTGACAACCTACCATTCAAGTGTACTTTGATATTACATGGCTAAGGAAAAGAAAAAACCTTCACATAGTCCCTGGTTATATAAGAACATATAAGAATAATGTACTGAGTCCTTACTATATATACATCAAGCATAGTTTTATGTGCTTTTCATGTATTAATTCATTTTGCTTTTCAGTGAATGAATGATATCCAGATATTATTATCCTCATCTACTGATGAATAATAACTGCATTAAGGAACTTGACAAATATTGCATGGGTAGTGTCTGCCTGGCTCCTGACACTTTATTCTTGGCCATTACACTGCATGTTTCTGGGACCATAACCTTTGAGGGATAAAGTCATGTATGAAAGGACCCTGACAAGGGTTGAGGCCAGTGAAAGTTAACATGGTCTAAGAGGCAGCTCCGAAAAGTTAGAGTAAGGTCTGGTTTAGGGGAAACAGTGAGGTGATGATGTTGTGACCTTGGATAATTCATTTCAGTTTTCATACTCATGTTTTCATTATCAATGAAATGATACCCATCCTGGTCTTTAAATAATTCTCATATTTTTAATGGTATGCAAACACTATTTTGATGGACTTTGTGACAAATCTATGATATTATTGCCATTCAATATTTGTATTTTGTTTATTCTAGATTCCAGAGGCTATGTGGAGTCAAGAAGGCTACCTTTGTTAGTTAAGTGTAGTTTTCATCATCTTTGGCTTAGATTTCTGCTAAACCACAAACAGTCCATCATTGTATCTGTGTGACATTGTGCTTGTTAGCTTTTGTCAATATGAACAACTAGAATCAACTTGGAAGAGGGAATCTCTGTTGAGCAGTTGCTGTCATCATTTTGGACTGTACCCAAGACTATGGGATGTTTTCATGATTAGTGACAGATATAGGAGGGCTTTGTCACTGTGGGCAGTACCAAATCTGCATAGGTAGTACTACAGGGTATAAGAAGGTAATCTGCACAAGCCATGGGGGCAGTGTTTCTCCTTAGCCTCTGCTTCAGTTTCTGATTCTAAGTTCTTGCCTTAAATTTCTGCCTTGGCTTTTCTTAACGATAGTCTGCAAGCTGTAGGTAAAAAATTCCTCTTTCCTACCCAAGTTGTTTTGAGTCAGAAGGTGTTTCCACAGCAAGAGAAACAAACCAGGGGATGGACTCATCATGTATTTCCCTTACTATGTATGGGAAAACAGTAAGAGATAATGTCCTTGAGGAATTCTATCAGTGATTGACAGGGCATAATGTCATGTAGACAAACTGGGGGAAGATAATCTGAAGGAGAGAGTTGGAGCAAGGTCCACAGGAGGCAAGAGCAAGACGGAACAGATGAAGGAGGTGAGGCTCCTCAGCTCTTCTGCCAATGGATGGAGAGGGATGAAGGACTAAAGAACTCAGGGGAAAAGGTGACACCAAAAGCAGGTGCTTTGGGAAAATGAAAGGAAATTTAGTAGAGACATGCTAAGGAATTATTAAGAAGTACTTAGAGCCTGGCTAAGATTGGAAATAATAAATTTGTTATGAAGTCAATTAGCATGATTACACAATTTTCTGCTAATAGGTCACAGCTGAGGAACGGGAGAAAAAACTCCCCAGTGTTCATATGAAGTTAAGGAAGAATCTGTTATCTATTGAGCTACAGTGATTCATCCATTCACTCACCATAAAAATATTTATTGAACTAGGTGGCAGCCATGATTTTAGGCACTGAGGATGGGTCAGGGTTAAGGCAATATAACTGCAGATTGTGATGTATATGTCACTAGCCATATGTGTATTAATGTATTTGTAGACATAGTAAATTTATATGCATATACACAAAAATATAACCAAACTTCAGTGTTGATTGTGTGTGTAATCTTCATCACTGAATGCTCACACAAATTTGTGAAACACCATTCCTTGTCACAAAAAGACCATAAGCCCCTTGAGGCACACCAGTGGTAGACCACTCCTCAGAGGACCGCTAACTACTTGGCTCCAACCATCGGAATACTTTAACTGCCCTAACAGATGGAGCCAACCCCTACCTACAGAGTTAAAACCCAGACTCAGGACTTAAAATCCCTCCAATCCCTGTGCTTGCCCCAAGCTCTGGACTTGAAATCTCACCAATTCCTGTCTTGGAAATCTCCACTCTGGAAAGCTCTTTGCCCCCAGCCCCAAAAGAAATCCAATACAAACCCTGTCTTCTGCTCAGCTCTGTGTTGCTTCTCAACCAAGCAGAGGCAGCCCCTTCTGGGTCTTTTCCCTTCCAATAAATCTCTTGTGTGAGGTTTGTTGTACAGAGTGACTTTGTAGTATTCTATGGTGCCCAACTGCCAGGATACTTTTCCTTTCAGAGCTGTAAGACTTACAGAGACCACATGTTATCTTCAAGGTCAAGATTATAGAGATATTGAGGTCAAATCTAGACTCTGCTATACTGCTTCAGTCAGTGTTCATTTCACTGTTGAATCCATTTATACTGTCAAGGTGATATTATTGAAAATGGACAAGAAAGGATGTACTGGAAGAAGCAAAAGATCATGAGAATAGAAAGAAGAAGAAGGTCTTGTCTTTGACAGGAAGAAGTCAAAATTTTAAAATGTTCAGGCAATTCATAAATAACTGCACTCTGGATAAAGTAGCTAGGGTCCTGTTACCTGGGTTCTGCTGGGTATGTGCCTTTTATGTCCTCTGAGCTTCTATTTCAGAATAGAGTTGACTCTTCCTGGATGAGAAGTTTAACTCTTACTCCTAGTTTATGGGGGGCACATGACAGGCACTTCCCACTGGAAATGGAACTCATGCATTATATATATGCAATGCCTTCAACAGAAGATAAGTGCCTAAAAAACAAACAAACAAACAAACAAAAAACAATTTTGGTGTAGTTGTTACTTCTTTTCTTCCAAGCATGTAAATGACTCAAAACTGAATAAGCTATCGAGTTCTTGTGAAGGAGGTGGCAGGTGATTCATTTACCTGGGGCTCCAAGTTGTATGCAGTTAAAGAAAGGAAGTTCCTTTGTTGATGATAAAACTCTTGACAACACATTTGACTGTGAGTCATTTACCCAACCAAAATCAGTCTCCTAAATTTTACTTCCTCTGACTTAGGAGCAATGTCAACTCTCTGCCCTCAAAGACCTTGTATAAACATTCCAACTCAGCAACACCTGAGTCAGCACATTACAGCCAGAGACAGGGTAGTTCAGGGAACAAACAAAATGGTTTATTTATAAGTTGATTTCCCAACTGCAATCCTAGGAAAATTGCTGTTCTCAGATGTAAATAAAGGTCAGGATGCTTTAATTCATATCCAACGGAATACCTAGAGATGGTTTTTCTTGATGGGTAGGGCTGCACACACTGCAAGATTGCCTTACGTTGGCATGCCTTGTTTATGGCGATTGGTGTGGCAATTATTTTTTTCATGCCATTGCACACATAAACATGTAGGAAAAACATCACACTGGGTTCTATAATATGCACCAGTATGGATGAATTGAAATGTAAAGAAAATGTGGGGGCTGGAAGTGGTATGACCTTATTCCTCAGCAATTCTTACAGCAGTGCCCATGACTGTTGTATAATTCTCTCTGGTGGGTTCTTTGTTTTAGAGCTTCCTAGACACCCTTAGCCCATCTACCCCCCAACCCCCCACCCCACAGTGCAGATGTATGTGCCTTAATCCAAATTCCTTTCTTTTTTTAAATTTTTGGATATTTACTTTATATACATTTCAAATGTTTTCCCCTTTGGAAATACCCCATTCCATTCCCCTGCCTCTATGAGCATGCTCCCCTACCCACCCACCCACTCCCAAATTCCCTCCCTAGCATTCCCTTACATTGGGGCATCTAACACCCTCAGGCCCAAGGGCCTCTCCTCCCACTGATGGCCAACAAAGCCCTCCTCTGCCACTATGTGGCCAGCACCATGGGTCCCTCTTAATCCAAGTTCTTACCACCTCACTTCCTCTTTCATAGGAAACATCAAACTGAGACCTGTCGTTTATTAATTCTTACTGCATGCTAAATAATTCTCACCATCATTTTTGTCTGTACTGTTTAAACTTCTACCTCCATGTGTAGAACTCGTAAGTTCTTTATGCCTGGCCCAAAGTAGCTGACAATAATTTACCTGTTTTAGAAACTGCAGTTTTATAATAGTGAATTACATTGTTAAGACTGTAGTAAAGAATCCAGATTTAAAATTCAGGCTTCTTTGTTTTCAAAGCTCATTTCTTAAAACAATATGTAATCTCAGCAACTGCTGAAAAGAACACCAAATAAGTCCATCTCCTATTTACCTCCAACCTTGAGGAATGCTCATGCTTTATGTTTGTCCTACTATGTTCAGATTTTAACCCATGTATCATCATACCAACAACTTGCACAGGAACTGTGTGATAGTTTTTCTTTGTATGTGAGGCACAAATGTACACATTTTCTGTTTTGCTGCAAACAATGAACATGTTTTATGAAATAATTGCCAAGACTCTGGTACATGGAAATGTATCAGATTCTAAGCAATTATTTTTATTATTGTTGTTGTTTTGTTATTATTATTTTCTCAAAGTGCATGCGTGTGTTCTGTGTGTGTGTGTGTGTGTGTGTGTGTGTGAGTGAGTGTGTGTGTGTGTGTGTGAGTGTGTGTGTGTGTGTGTGTGTGTACCTTGTCCCTGGAAGGGACTAGGCAAGTGCTTTTTCTACTAAATCATATTAAATTTGAAATTAAATCCGTTAAAATTTCAGTTTCTTCCAATAGCTAGAATAAATGGTGATGCTAATTAGAAAACATAGTCCAGTTTTGGGAAACAGTTCAGATCAGGGAACAGGTTGGATGTATCCAAAGGAGCAAAATGCCTTATGACTGGATGATGTGTGAACAAAGGAGACTTTCCTCTACATCTGGACATGGCTCCCAGGCATCCCTATTTGGGGGTGGATAAAGCTTCTTGGAACAATAGACATGCCTCCCAAGATCCTAACACTGAGACACACACACCCATTTTATGGAATGTCACCACATCCAAACGTGTTAGCAAGAATCCAAAGTGGAACAGGACTAGTGGCAGGGAGAGAAACAGTTGGACCACATTGGTAGTTTTTAGCATGAATTTTATGCTACTGCAGAACAAGGCAGGAAGGATGTGCTTGTAGACAGATGTTGGAGAATATTTCTGGTACATTGACTTACAAGTCATCAAATAGAATCCCAAATGCCAAGACTTGAAAACCTACCCTCATTGTTCTTTCCTTTCTTTTTAGAGCTGGCAGAACTGCAAGCTGAGATAAGTCCAAGGTATTTTTAGCTGTGTATTGATTTTTTTCCTTTGGTCTGTGGGAACCACCATATTCCATTATAGTTCCAAAAAACCATCTGTGGCCAAATCTCATGTAAAGTATGGTAAAATAATATTAAAATCACAGTCTGCTAGGGAGTAGCTAAACTTACAAGTTTGGATATTCTGGCATTTCAAGAACCATTCTTTAATGGTTGTTTTAAATCTTAATCATACATTTTGTTAAAGGGCCTTATAGCAGAACTTTTAGGTAAATGGGACTTTTAAGATGTAGCATGTTCCTTCAGTGGAGCAGAGACATATGCCCCACCTGGGGATCCACCAAACCCAAACACTATTGCTGATGCCAAGTGGTGCTTGCTGACAGGAGTCTAATATAGCTGTCTCCTAAGAGGCTCTGCCAGAGCCTGACCAATACAGGTGTGTATGCTCGCAGCCAACCATTGGACTGAGCATGGGGTCCCTAATGGAGGAGTTTGGGGAAGGACTGAAGGAACTGAAGGGGTTTGCAACCCCATAGGAAGAACAACAATATCAACCAACCAGACCCCTCAGAGCTCCCAGGGATTGAACCACCAACCAACGAGTACACATGGAGGGACCCATGGCTCCAGCTGCATATGTAGCAGAGGCATTATCTGGCATCAGTGGAGGGAAATGCTTTGGTGGGGAGGTCAGAGTGAGTGGGTAGGTGAGGGAGCACCCTCATAGAAGCAAGGGGAGGGGGATGGGATAGGGGGTTTGTGGAGGGGAAACCAGAAAGTGGGAATAACATTTCAAATGCAAATAAATAAAATAACTAATAACAAAAACAAAAAGATGTAGCATGTTCTGAAAAACCATTGACCAGTCTAAGAGGAGATGGTCAAAATCAATAACTGACATTGGTAAAGCATGAAAAACAGCTGCTCTCTGCCGTGATGCTCTTCCTCTTTCTAGAATTTCTGATTTCTATCCACAGACCTATTGCCCATGATTGAAGAGTTTGGCTGAGTTTCAGCTGTAGTTACCAACTTGGCTGTTGATGTGGAGTGTACCAAACATTGACGTCTTCTCATCCTCTCCTTTGCCTAAAGATGGCCATCTTCAGAGAAGCACTGTGACTAACCTACTAGAGCATGTCACCCTATATGCTGCTTTCAGTGTATTGCCTTTTTGGGTAGTAGGTAACGTTAGCTTCTTGAGTTCCTGCCTGAGCCCATGAAACAGACTTCACTGTTCTCATGGAAGGAAATCCTGCCCTTCTCTGCAGCCTACTTTCATTTTTCCTCACAGGATGAAGAGCTATTCAGAGAGCTCCTGAAACTGGTAAAGTATTAGGTATGTGCTGCCCAGAGCTCTTTATTCTTGTGTATTCTTTGTGGCACTCTATTTAAATGCACATATTTTAAGTTCCTATGTGCACTCTTGACTTTTGGGAGGGATTATGGTTCTGTAGAAATCTCGGTGCTCTAGGAATTGGGTTGAAACTCTGATTCTGTCAGCAGTTAAAACCATTATGCTCAGCTTTACTGCTGGTAATCAGGGAAGTTTTATCTCAATCCAGCTAACTTCTGGATCAATCTCTCAATATAAAATCACATCGAGTTACTACATAGCTGCTATAACATTGCTTAATCTTATTTTATGTGTGAGGTCTAGAGAGGTTAGAGATTTTCTTCAAGGTCACACAGATGTAATAGACACAGTCAGTATTTGAGTATAACTGCCTTGCCTTAAGTCATTGCTCATTCTATAGTTTCATAAAGATATTCTACTGAACTCCTGGGCACAGCAGTGAAGGGGAAAGAAACAGAGCAAAAAAATGCTGGTATTGACGCGAATGAACCAGTAAGAATTCATTAAAAGGATCAAAAGATCAAGAGGCCAGAAAGGAAGGAGTGACTGCCTTGGTAATAGGAGATGTTCTTGGAGGATTTCCAAAGTGGTAAATGGGAAGGCTATGTAGGTAAAGAGGACTCCAAGTCCTTGTTTGTTTTCTGCTGAGAATGCGTGGTTGAGTATTTCTCAGCAAGTGTCTACTTTGAGATGTATTTATCTCCCATTAATGACAGGCAATCTAGTTAAAATTATATACCTTATTGTAGTGGGAACATAGTAGATACCTTACCATTATTAATTAATTAATTAAGTAAGTAGGTAAGTAAGTAAGTAAGTAAGTAAGTAAAGTAATACATATAAAGAATCTATCTACAAATGGAAGCAACTCCACCACGTTCACTTTCATTATTGCTGTTATTCAGAATCTAGTCAATATGGCTGTAATATGAATCCACAGAACTAATTTTTCAGATTTTTTGTTCCATTTTGTGTGTCAATCTCCTACTTCATCTGAGTATAAAAACCTGAAATTTGGGTTTAAATTAAGCAATATCTTGCATGATATTCTAAATAGTGGAAATATCCTAAAATTGGTGAAAGACAATTAATTATCTATTTCTGAATTCAGTAAGTCCAGTCCTAGAAATAACATACCTCATATTTATTTTTAAGGTCTTTGACAAATTAAACATTTTTATATTTATGGCATACAAAATTTTGAAATAATTATACATTGAAAATGCCTAAATCAAGCTAATTGATATTTATATAAATCTTATGATAAGAACACAAAATATCTATTCCAAACATTTTTAAATATATATAACACATTAACTACGTTTATTACACTGCATAACAGATCTCTGAAACTAACTCCCTTTGTATAATGAAGTTTTGTAATTTTTCCCTCATCCTATTTTCCCTATCTCTCAGTTCCTAGAACCTACCATCCTAATTTCTTCATCGTGAGTTCAATATTATTTATATTATAAATATAAGTAGGATGTTATTACATTTGCCCTTCCTATCTAGTTTATTTCCTTAACATGAATACTTAAGCAACCATGTTGTTGCAAGTAACAAGATTTCATTATTTTTATTATATTTTATCTTGGGTTTTCAAGACAGCATTTCTCTGTGTTCCTGCCTGCCCTGAAACTTGCTTTGCAGACCAGGTTGGCCTTGAATTCAGAGATCCACCTGCCTCTGCCTCCCAAGTACTAGGATTAAAGGCATGTACCACCACTACCTGGTGTTTATTTTTTAAAATGTCCATTTTTATTCCTGGTGTATGTGTATCACACATGCCTCTTAACCACATCCACTGATGAAATTAAGCACTTAGGGCACACACAGAAATCAGTTCAAAATGCATTTGTAATATACTTGTAAAACCAGAAAATGTAAAAATATAACAAAAAACACAGGAGCAAAATTGTAAGGCATTGTAACGAGCATACCACAAGGATTGTGTCTACCAATATGGTTTCTGCTCAGCAAAGCGAGGAAATGTCTACAAAGGGCATCTGGTAATGGATTAATAGTCACATATGCAAGGAACTCAGTACCATGGAGAGAGAATAAATGAACACATTCAAAAATGCGTAAAGTACTTGATTAAATGCTTTTCAGAAGACATATAAATGACCAACATACACATGAAAAATGCTTAAAGCCACCAATCAAGGAAGTGTAAATTAAAACAAGAACATGTTACTATCTCACATCCATTCAATGACATTCTTAAAATAGGGAATAGAATGGCAAGTGTTGTTGAAGATACCTAGAAAAGTAAACCTTTGTACATTGCCAGTGCAGAAGTAAATTAATGCAGCCATTTAAAATGTCAGTAGTGGTAGAGCTAAGTGTGGAGGCACACACCTTCAGTCCTAGCACTCAGGAGACAGAGGCAGGCAGATACCTGTGAGTTCGAGGACACCATGGTCTACAGAGTGAGTTCCAGGCCAGCCAGGGTTGTTAAACAGAGAAAGTCCATCTCCAAAATCCTAAATAAATAAATTTATTTTTAAAAAAGAGTCAGTAGTGAAATTTCTCAGAAAATTATAATCAGACCTACCACATGATTCCATGACCGTACCTAAGTATAGAAAGAAAATAAAGTTAGTGTGCTGAAGGGTTAGCTGCACTGCCTTGTTCATTCTAGAATTATTCACAGTAACAAAGATATTGAATCAGTTCTAGCTTTGATTTTCTCCCCACCATAATGGTTAGAGTACATTTTAACATCCTGAACTGAACCTGTATCCCTTGTGTGTCACTCTGGTCCTGGTTCCCTAATTTGAAGGATAGAGATGATACAGAGATGATGTTTCTGCTTCCACAATTCCGTAATATGAATGAAGTCACACAGTGATTACTGTAAGGACTCATCCCATTCTGATGGGCTCCATTGTCCATGCATTCTACTGCTATCTGCCCCTTATGGTGTCTTAATCTTGAAGCATGAGCTTTCCTATACGGGAACTACATGAAGATAGAATTAATTGACTAATTAGACTTGTCTCCCAATAATGTCTAGTACATCACAAGTACATAGAATTCAGGAATGGTCTATTAGTACGAGTGAGGGGAGTAGATCTAAATCTAGTCCTTCTTTTGGTGATACCTCAAACCTAATTCCAGACATGTCCATGTGTTTGAATATTGATTCTATCATTTTGGATGGTGTCATTCTGAAAAAGTGGAAGATGTGTGTCACCCCTGGTTATATGTAAGCAACTCAGAAGGCAGATTACATTTTGTGCCAGACAGAAAAATCTGGATGCAATAAGCTAGAGGTGTATGAAAGTAGATTAAGATACTATATCTAGAACTATGAAGGTCTGGTTCCCAAAGCTTTAGGCAAATGTTACTGCATTGCCTTGTATGAACCAAACTGTCCTATAAAGGCAAAGGTCACAGAAACCCTATTATCATAAACTTCACCACTTATCAGGGGACATTGAATATTTCTATCTTTAGGAGGTACAACCTGACGGAAGATTAAAAAATGTTTCTGAACTTGTTTAGTTCAATGTCCAGGTTCAACTATCATAGGTACATCTACACCGGTAATTTCAAATTGCACATACATACAGTGCAGAGGTGTATACGGCATGAAGGCAGAAAGGGAAATAATTTGTAGAGAAGAAAAAGGGCTATCAAGAGGGAGGTAGGAGGAATGGAGAATGGCAGGGTGAGAGGGGAACAGAAGAAAAGAATCTATCTCTATCTCTATATTTAATCTATATCTATATCATCTGTTTATCTTATCCCTGTCTCTATATAAATATCCATTATGGTAGCTTAAATATTCTTAAGTGCAAAGATGATTCTATTTACTCTTTGGTTTCTCACAATAGGAAGACTATTTTCTTCAAAATATTGAGTCTGATGATTAACAAAACAGGAAAATATCATATATATTTTATGTGAATCTTCAAGGAAGTTTTGGGAATTGTCATAATTTTCTCTCCTCTGATCAGGGCAGAAGAGAATCCTATGTCTATATTAGAGTTGATGGCTAATTCTCCTACCTGTTGGGATTTTTTTGTGTTTGTTTGTTTTTGGTGAAGTTGAAGATCAAGCCTTGAACATGCTAGGAAAACACTCTTCTAAACTACATTTCCAATCTTAAATTCTGTTTGAAACTGTATCACTATGCAAACTCAGCTGGTTTTGAATTTGACATTCTCCTGTCTCAGACTTCCATGTCATGAGACCACTGATATATCTCATCATGCCTGACTTTACATATAAACTCTTATTGGCCAAAAATGAACAAGGAATGCATGAATTTTGTTGATTCAGTGGTGATCAACATTAAATGCCTTGGATGCTCAAATTTATTCTTTCCAAAATGACACTGGTTTCTAAAATAATAGTTACAGAACCTCTTTCATCTACTTCTTAGAATCATCCTTTAGTAAAAATGGTAAAGTGTTTATTCCCAAACCTGAGACAAGAAATTATACTCAACTATGGGTATAAAGTTATATCCTTTTTAAAAAAAACTGTTCACAATGCTGTGCATTCCATCATAATCTTACAGAACCTTCTACACCTTCTTTTACCCATTCAACAGAAACTTAATTAATTTCCATGTTTTTTTTTTTTTTATTCTTTTAGCAATTCCTCTAGGAAAAGGGAAGTATACCAGAGGAGAAGTGGTTGCCATGGTAACTGACTACAGATAAGTAGTTCTTTCCATCGTGGAGAGAGAGAAGCACAAATCTATAGCAGACCACAGAATGATAAGAGGGCAGTAGATCACACTGATTTCCCAGAAATCTACCTAGAATTTTGGACCTTGACAGACCAGTGTATAGTTGCTCACCTCAAGGGAGGTATCAATGTTATGACATGCCTGTATCTGTGCTCAAAAAGACGGAGAGAGCTCCTTGCTTGATAAGCTGATTTGGCAGCATTATAAAGTATCTTGTGAAGGTTTGCCCTGGGTAGGAAACAAACCACGCTAGGCTGTTAGCTTGGGTAGACTACTGATGATCTATTTGACACCACCCAATCAGAAGTCAGCAGGACAATTCACAGTCTTTGATTCTGCTTAATATAGTCTATAAACATTTTTTGCCTTTATCGATAGGATAAGAGGAATAAGCCAAATTCTATATAAACCATGTTTTGTCTTTGCATATATGACGATGATTGACTTTAATTTATAGATTAGGTACAACAGATTGACAAAAATGAAACATAAAATGTGATGTATTTTAAGCCTTTAAATTAGTTATTTGTGCAAATTTCTAGTTAGTGATTTCAGACAATGGTTCACCTTACTCGACAACATGGAAAGTGAGATCATCAATGTGCATTTTTTTGCATATAAACTGAGTCAGCTTTCCTTAGTGCAAGTCTGAGTTCTTGCTTATTATTTGTTATATGATCTTAGGCAACTTACTTAATTTCCTTGATCTTTATTTTCTCCATCTATAAAATACAAAATGATGTTGAAGATAATAACTATTTCTCAACATTTAAAAAATTATTTAAACACATATATTATTTATTATAGTGTCTGGCATATTTGAAGGAACTTAGTCACATATAAGTGAATGATTTTGAATAAAGGAAATAGAATGATCACATTTGTTCAATAAAAGATAAGTCTTTGTCTTAGTACAAGTTGTAAAGAAGCTTTAAACTTCTGGCCATCTTGAAAGATTTGCATCATATATATATATACACACACACACATATATATACATATATATATATACATATATATATACATATATATATATACATATATATATATACATATATATATATATATATATCACATGCATGTGCACAGTGATCTAATGCCCTTTAGCACAACACACAAACTTAGTTATTTTGAGCTAATGACTTTGCAGTTCAAGAACATATTAACCTTTTGCTGTTGTTTGTTTCTTCCTTTCCTTTCTCTGTGCTAGGTTTCAACCCAGCGTCTGATGCACAGAAGTATGTACTCTTCCACACAGGCACTTCTCCATCCTTCCTCTTCTTTTGCTTTTCCTGTTTCAAAAATATTTATTTCTACTTGGTCCAAAACTTGAGATGGACTCCAGGATGGTTACAAACTGCCTACTGGCTTGAGAGATTCAGTCAGGTCCTGAGGCTGGCTGATGTAGAGCAGAGGATGGAGCCCCTTGTAAGTCAAGGAGGCCTGCTAGTCATGCTTGAGAATGAGTTGCTAGAAGAGATACTTGCCCAGACATGGCTGGGGCAAGCCAGTCAGAGTTGGCTGTGCTCCAGCTAGCCTACAGAGGTTGACGGTGGTCAGGTTGTTGCCCATCTTCTTGATGAGCTTAACCTCCTCATCCAGAAAGTAATTTTCTAAGAAGTCACAGAGATCAGGGTTGATTCGGGAAGAACTCAGGAAATGAAGATCCAAGAAGGTCTTGTCCTTTACAGGGACAAGGCAGCTTCCATGGCCTCCTGGGTTTTACCTCACTCATCTAGAGATGACTTCTGTACATCCTGGAAGAGTTCCCAGCTCCCAGGATCATTTTGGCCTTGAGCTTCTCCTTGGACAATTTTCAGAAGATGTGGCCTATACCCTCCAGGGCCACACTGTCCTAATCAAAATAGTAGCCCAGAGAGAGGTAGGTGTATGAGACCTGCAGATACTAATTGACTAGGCAATTCACTGTAGCTCCCACTTTTTGAAAAGAGCTTTATGTGAGGCTTCATATTAGATTTCCAGGATGTACACATATCCATGTCTCCTAACCTCAATATTTTAGTGCAATTGTGATTGAAATAATTCTGGATGTCAGTTAGGGTCACCTCCATAGACTCCTCATATCCTCTTCCACCCCAGAGACTGAAGTGGCCACCTCCTTTAGCCAGGCAGATCTTCCAGAGGAAGGATGGGTGCATCAATCAACTCATAAAAGTTCAACTCAAATGTTTTCTTCCCTACAATATTTGCAGAGATAATGATCAAACAGAGACTGAGGGAAGGGCCAACCAATGACTGCCCCAACTTCAGACCCATCCCATGTGAGAGAGCCAAACCCTGACACTATTAAGGATGCTCTGCTGTGCTTGCACACAGGAACCTAGCACAATTGTCTCCTGAAAGGCTTCGTCCAACAACAGATGAAGGTAGATGCAGAGACCTACCGCCAAACATCAGGAGGATCCCCTGGAGTCTTGTAGAAGAGTAGGGGATAGAAGTGAGCAAGTCAGAGGGCTCAAGGACACCACAAGAAGACTCACAGAGTCAACAAACCTGTATGGGGGCTTACAGAGCCTGGGCCACCAACCAGAAACTATGCAGGAGCTGGACCTAGGAGCCCTACTCATTTGTAGCAAATGTGCAGCATGGTCTTCATGTGTATCTCCTAACAAGTAGAGCAGGGGCTGTCTTGGTCTCTGTTCCTTGGCATTAGATCTCCTTTCCCCTACTTGGACTGCCTGGTTGGGCCTCAGTGGGAGAGGATTGCCTAGTCCTGCTGGGACTAGATGTCCCAGGATAGGGTGGTATCGGGGGGGGGGGTGTCTCACCCTCTCTAAGGATAAGGAGATGGGGCAATGGGGAGAGATTTTTAAGGGCAGGACTGGGACATGAGGAAGGAGGGGAGCTGTGATTGAGATGTAAAGTAAATTTTTTTAAAAAAGAATAATGCTGGATGTAACATGGGACAATATAGAAGTGGAAGCAGTTACATTAAGGTTGGAGAAAAGTGGGGAGCATAAAAGCCCACATAGCCCATGACAAGTAGCAATACTTGTAAACTGGCACCAGTATGGTTCCTATTACTACTATTAATGCTGGATTTCAAAGGAGAGTAATGCACATTCATATGAGGAATGGAGAATCCTGGTGGGGAAGAAATAATCCTAGACAGAAAGAACTGCATTACTAAAAGTACAGCTATGAAAATCATTTTAGAAGTCACAAATTTACCAAACTGCTTTCCAAACTGGTTTATGCTTAGGCCTTGAGAAGAAGCCACAGAATAGTAGTCTTTTGATGAAGCAGCCATAGAAATGGAATAACATGATGCCCAACCTCTGCTAAGTGGGGTAATGTAATGGTAAAAAGGATGACATTTCAATTACAATCAAGTCAGCTGATCTGTGAAAATAAATGTTTTTTTTTTTTTTTTTTTTTGAAATAGAGGTATCACAGCTGGTTGGTGATGGTACATGCTTTTAATCCCAGCACTTGGGAGGGAGAGGCTGGCAAATCTCTGAGTTCAAGACCAGGTTGGTCTTCATAGTGAGTTTCAGGTTGGACAGGGCTACAACTGGAAACCCTGTCTCAAAAACCCAAACCAAACCAAAACAGGAAGGATGGAAGGAAAGGGAGAAAGGAGGAAGGGAGGAAGGTATCAACATCTTCAGGGTGATTCTGATGTCCATGCTGCATTGTATTTACATGGCATAAAGCTGGGAGAGCAGAGGGAAATTTAGAATATTATGTACACACTGTGAACCAAGAAGAAAACAGAATGTAGGAGGATGCTGAAAATGTCTCTGCACTTTCACTGGAGCTCCCCTGACAAACCTCCACTGACACCTATTTTGAACCAGCATTGGCACAGGTTCTCTCTGGTGCTAGCTTTAGAAGTAGGTTAAAATATCCTCTTTCTTAGTTTCCATTGCACTCAAAGGACAGAAGGAGTGCCACACCAAGGTTAAAATTTGAAAGACCTCTTTAGATCAGTAGATAGTCGATGACATAACCACAAGAAAAAGAAATTAAGACTATTACTTTTGGCTGTTTTTCAATTCAAAATTTTCTTTCCTATGCAAAGAGAGAAATATGGACATGCATTTACTCCATCTGGCTTTCTCCGGGGGCAGCCCATAGTGTGAATTTGTGGACTCTTATTAATATTATTGAAGGAAGACCATGTTTTGTGCAGTTGTAGGAATAGCTGGAATTTAGAGACATGTGCATGCCTATAAATTGCTCTGAAGAGAGCGATGAGATAATCATTAAAACATGGAAGGCTCTCTTTGCTTCAAAACCAACTTCCTCCCTTACTGGTCCCAATGTCTTTATTTGAGATGATTTTAATCGATAATGTCACTTGACAATGTGTTTCATATACTGGACAGAATGTAGGGGAAGGGAAGGGGGCCCACAGGAAGGAAAGGGGTGAAGAAAAGAACAGAAAAATTCCAAAATGTATCAGTGAAAGAAATTTTGGACTTTTCCAGAAGTTTTATCCTTCTTGTATTCTAAAAAGCACATAGGAGCTTAGATAAATGAATTGATATTCCTTAAGGAATATGTATTGTGTGAAAAGAACAAACAATTCATTTTATGAACACTGAGTGAAACCTCTACAAATTTCCATGCCCTACATCAATGGCAGGGGACAGAAAAACAAAAACAAAATAGTAAAACAAAACACCCAAAAAACAAAACACAAATAAGTGAACAGGTCTTTTATTAAAAGCAGGAGTACTTGAGAAGCATGTGATAAAATGGAGCTGAACAGTCCAATTCAGGAGAATAGTCTAAGAATGTTCTGGAAAGCTGCATTTTTCACATGCAGCTATTGAACAATTTAAATTCAGCTGGTGTTGCTGATAAAGATCCCCTCTTCCCACAATTTGTTGAAGAAACTTTCTGATCTCTGATGTATACTTTTGACATCTTTTTCATTTATCAATTAGGTATAAGTGTGTGAATTTATGTATGTGTCCCCTGTTCTAGTCTAGAGATCTATGTGTACATTTTTGTACACATGCTGTTTTTTATAACCATTGCTCTGCACTAGGTTGAAATGAGGCATGGTGATGCCATCCACAGTATATATTTTTCCCTCATAATTATTTTTGCTGCCATCAGAGAGGTTTTTTGTGTTTGTTTTTGTTTTGTTATTTATGCCTGTGAAGAAAGGCATTTAGTATTTTGAACCTGGACCACATGAAATTCAGGAAATGAGCAAAGGCCCAGTGAGAGGGGACAAGCCTCACTCATGCCAGTGAGAGTGTGGATTAAAGATTAGAGGTGAGGCAAAAGTAGAGAAGGAGAACCAGAAGCAGAAAGATTGAAGTCGGTTGTGTCATGAGAGGAATGGGAAATGAGGGGCCACAGAAGGATGTGAACAAAACCTAAGTATGAAGTATGTATGAACAAGCCATGAGGTAACCTATGATTTTATAGTAAAAAAAATAATAACTACGGACAGGAGAATACATGTGGCAGGAAGAAACACATGGTGCAGGAAAGCTGGGAATTAAAGGTTTGAGTGAGAATTAGGATACGGGCAGGGCAGGCAAATGAAGGATAGCCAAAACTTAGGATGTGTGAAGAAGCCGTATGAAACCAAACTAGTTTTTAAACAATTTAAAGCTTAAAAATAAACAAAACAACAACAACAACAACAAAACCCAGGATTTTGGACAGAGATATCCCATATGAATGGACAGTACAACCAGTACAGCTCCCAGAAGACATAGGTTATTAAATGAAAATCACAGTGCCAGGCATAGGTTACCTCCCCAGAAATCTTGGGAAGGTCCCAAAATACCCAAAACAGGGCAGGATATTGCCATCTCTTTTGGTTGCCTTTCATAACTGGATGGTAAGACCTTGTTATGAAAGTCATTGCACACCATGGGTGAATGACAAAGAAATTAACCTTGAACTTACCAGGAAGCTCACTCTTCTCTTTCTCTCTCTCAATAGATACACATTCTCTTTTTGTCGAAATCCATTCTAAATATTTATGTTTGGTCAAAGAAGCTTCTTATTAGAGAGACTAGTAGTTAATGTAATAACTGTTGCAAATGACTAAAACTAAATGCTGTGAATGCTCAACCCTAGATGGAAGGAACATCTAAATCAACCCCTTGTCCTGCAAATCTCATCCTGAAAGATGAGGCAAAAAACATATAAGAACCAGAAGATGGGGAAATAGACAAAAGACTGGCTTCAACAAATCTACTGCTGTTATGCATGTGGAGTCACAGCAGTTTTGGTTACCAGCAAAAGACATCTACAAGAACAAGAGTTAAAATTACAGGAAAGAGTTGGGACAGGCTCCCAAGGCCCCACTCCTGTTTGAGAAGCTATTGGCAGTTGATGGCTACCGAAGGATTATTGTATGTCAAGCTTTTACAAGAAACAACATTCATGTCTACTCCCCCCAGATAAGGAAGTCACAACAGACCAAAGTATGGGTACCGTCAATGTCCAACTTGGTGAACCAATGAAAATTACAGGAATATGGGTGAGGGGTTACTTATAGGAGCAGAATTGACTTAAAGACCGTTGCATCACCAAAGCCCACCTAATTATTCTTAAAAGCTCACAAAAGATGGGAACCTGGAGCATACTGCTCATCCCACAGGCAGCACATGTTGAAGAGAGTCCTCTCCCAAGAAGTTGGTCTAAACTTCTTCCAGGGAGTCTGGCTAGTTTCTGCTTCTTCCAGGCACTTGCTCTTGCTTCAGAGTCTTTTTGGAACCTGGGCTCCTCTGAGAGTGACTCTTAACAGTCTATAGTCTTTATTCTCAGAGTACAGGAACCTATTCAGTCTGGTCAGTTTCAGGGACTTCCTGAAGCTATTTTGGGTGGTTTATTTTCTGTCTTAAGGAGCTTCCCAGCAGGATGGAAATGTTTCAATTTTCAAGACAACAGCTACAGAACAGAGTCACTTTTCTTTGGGAGAATAGGTCAGCCATGAATAGCTTGCCATTGTTGAGTGGTAATCGTACACACGTGTGCATATGGACAGCACTGATTTAACTTAGTGTATTTTTTTTAAAAGGCATGAAGTTGGTTGGAGGATGAGATATATGGGGGTTGGGGGTTGGTGTTAGGGGAGGATCTGGAGGGAGAGAGGGCTTATGGATATGCTCAATAGAAATTACTCTACATGTATGAATATTAAGAATAATACAAATAAAAATAAATTACAGTTTAGGTATTTAAAAAGACATTTGTTTATCCTAGTAATAACAGAATGTGAGAAGGTTAGTGTCCAATAAGCTTATATTTGACTAAATGAGAACCCAGAATATAAAATATCCACCCATGTCTGAAGGCCAGTCCTGGATGATGCTCTTATATTTTCCTGTGGGTATCTGGTAACTCTCACAGTGTGAGAGCAAATATGGATTATTTTGTATTGTGTCTGAGAACAACTGATAGAAACAAATGGGTTAAGGTTAAAACTACCTTGCAAATCAGGATGGAATTTCATCTAAGTGCTATACACATGCACTAAATTTTGAGCAACTCCATACCTTTCTTAAATAAGTTGAATTAGCAAATTTTTGAATCAAGATACCTATTAATGTATAAGTTTATTCCTAGGCATGCTGGAGATCATTACATAGCACAAGTTAAATATACCCCTAAATAAGAATCTTCTCTTTATTAGAATTGTGACTAAACAAAATAAACCAAAAAAAACCTGTTAAATTTTAAATAAGCAAACAGCTCCTTTAGTATGAGCATATCCCAAATATTGTATAAAACACTTGTAAATATATCATCTGTCTGTCTGTCTGTGAGACTTAAGCTCTGCTTGCAAACATCTAACATTCTGCCCTTATGAGAAGCTCAGATTAATTCTGCCGTGGAGTTCAGAACCATCAGAGCTTCAAGTAATAGACAGCCAAGGATTCTAGAAGATCCTTGTTTGATCCTCCCAAGAGTTTGAAGCCTTTCTCTAAGTAATAGTTGGAAAACTCTTCCCCAGAGGAAAACAAAGTAAGGATCTGGTTTCTGGGAAATCCAAAAAATTATTTTTTGAAAAGAAATGCATTGCCCATAGTTATGGGGATTTTTTTTTCTCCTTGTTTTTTATTTGTTCTTTGAAAAGAATTCCACAATGTGTTTTGATTATATTGACCACCTCCTGCCACTGATCCAGATACACTCCCCTTCCCTACACAGCCAATTTTGTGTCCTTTCTTTATTCCCCATTCTTCAACTATAGTTTGTGCTGCCCACATGCTCTTGGGTGTGTGGACACTAGGTACCAAACCTCACTCCTTTAAAAAACTCACTCTCCCTTTTCCAGCAGCCATCACTTTCCTAGGGATAGGACCTTGTGCCCACCTCCTTTCTTCTGAGTAAGAGAAGGGAAGAGAGGGGAAAGGAGGAACAGGATCATGTATTGGGGTGGGGGGTAAAACAGGAGAGAAGCCCTGAGAGCCAGCAGAATGAATGGAAATATGCAACCTTGGGGGAGGAGGTTGGGAGGTGGGGGAAATCTCTAGAATGTACCAGAGACCTGGGAGGTAAGAGACTCTCAGGACTCAAAAGGAGGGACCTTAGATGAAATGCTCAACAGTGGGGAGAGGAAACTTGTAAAGTCTACCTCCAGTAGAAAGACAGGGCATTAAGACAGTCAAAAACTCTGACCCAGAATTGTTCCTGTGTAAAAGAACTGCAGGGACAAAATGAAGAAGAGACTGAGGAAAAAGGTCCAGTGACAGGCCCAACTTGGGATCCAGCTCAAGGGGAGGCTCCAAAGCCTGACACTATTACTGATGCTATGATGTGCTTAAAGACAGGAGCCTAGCATGGTTTCCCTCCAAGAGGCCCAACAAGCAGCTGACTGAGACAGAAGCAGATACTTAGACCCAACCAATGGACTGAAGTCAGGGACCCCTGTGGTTGAATTACAGAAAAGCTGGAAGAAGCTGAGGAGGAGGCCAACCCAATAGGAAGACCAGCAGTCTCAACTAGCCAGGACCCCTGAGACCTCTCAGACACCAAGTCACCAATCAGGCAGCATACAAGAGCTGGTCTGAGGCCCCCAAAACATATACAGCAGAGCACTGCCTGGTCTGACCTCAATGAAAGAAGATGAGCCTAACCATTGAGAGACTTGAGGCCTCATGGAGTGGGGAGGCCTGGAGGGGGTGGGGACATCATCTTGGAGACAGGAGGAGGAGGAATGGGATGAGGAACTGTGGGAGGGCAGACCAGGAGAGGGATAATGACCAGACTTTAAAAAACTAAAAGTAATAATAATAATAATAATAATAATAATAATAATAATAATAATGAACTTTTTATTCTTTGTGAATTAGGTTTTTTCTTTTATTGGATATTTTCTTTATTTGCACTTCAAATGTTATCCCCTTTCCTGGTTTCTCCTCTGGAAACCTCCTATCCCCTCCCCCTCCCCCTGCTTCTATGAGGGTACTCACCCACCCACCCACCCACTCCCACCTCCCCACCCTAGCATTCCTCTACACTGGGGCATCTAGCCTACACAGGACTAAGGGTCTCTTCTCCCACTGATGCCCAACAAGGCCATCCTCTGCTTTGGTTGATGGTTTAGTCCCTGGGATTACTGGGGTTTCTGGTTTGTTGATAGTGTTGTTCTTCCTATGGGGTTGCAAACCCCTTCAGCTTCTTCAGTCCTATTCTACCCCTCTCTGGTCTCCTTCCAAATTCAGCCTCGTCCTCCTCCTCCTCCTCCTCCTCCTCCTCCTCCTCCTCCTCCTCCTCCTCCTCCTCCTCCTCGTCCTCCTCCTCCTCCTTCTTCTTCTCTCTCTCTCTCTCTCTCTCTCTCTCTCTCTCTCTCTCTCTCTCTCTTTCTCTCTCTCATACACATGCACACGCGCACACAGCCTGAGCTCCTTAATGCTCATATCTACGTACGTTTAGGCTGACCTCTTTGGACTGGATAACCTATTAGGGATTCATCCCTGGAGAAAACATTCTCCTTCTCTCAGCAACCATCACTTAACCCGTAGACATTCATCACAGGGTGAGGCTTGGTGAGATCATTACCCAACCCTGCTTCCAAGATGGCATGTAGCATATCTGTTGGTATCATCATTTTCCAGGTCTTATTGAGACAGCCATATTTTTGAGACTTCATAGGCACAGTTTGCCTAATGTGTATTAAAAACATTGTTTCAAAACAGATGTTTTAATCTTCTGCCTCTTAAAAGTTTTCTTCATCTTTTCTGTAATATTCCTGGAGCCTTAGATGCAAGGATTATGTGTAGTTGTAAGTTGGGGCTGGGCACATCTCTGCATTTTGACCAGTTGTGGCTTTCTGTAATGGTCTCAAGTCTGTTGCAAAAAGATTTTTTTTAATGAGGGGTGTGAGCTCCATTAATCTGAGGATACAAACATGAATATTTATTATGCAGTTAACAATTATGTTGGCAGTAGTAGGTTCTTCTCTAATGTCTATGATCCTCTCAATAGCTATGGGTAGTAAACTAGGTTTAGAGCACCAGATATGAATTCCTACCTAGTGAATGGACCTAAAGTTCAATTAAATGGTTTTGTTTATTCCCAAAATATAAGTGCCACTGTTGCATGTTTAGTATTAGCTTGGTATTTTGGTCATTGTTCTGGTTCACAGGACTTAGAGTTGGGTAGTGAAATGGAAATTTCTAGTTTATTTGGAAAGTCAGTTATGTCAAATGATAGTTTACTGGGACACACAGGTGAAAGGATGTCTTGCTAAAGAGAATACGTGAAAGAATGTTTTCCTGAAGCAGACACAGGTGAAAGGATGTTTTGATATAGCAAACACGTGGAAGGACCGGTGATGAAGAAGCATATATATGCCCCAACAGACAGTGGGAGAGGACCACTGAGCGTTGGATTGGTTTGCTCCACTTTGATATTCTTCGCTGACAACATGCATGTATTGGTTCACCTTACTTAGCGTTGTTGAGCTCGACTTGTGGTAATGCTGCCATTGAGAAAAACTCACCCAAGAACTGCTTGTGAAGTTCTTGTGGCAGCTTGCTACTTCCACGACCTCAGGCCAGTTGGTGAGCCTGCCGGTTCCTTCAGGATTGAAGTAGAGCTGTTGGTTCCTGTGTGGTGTATGTTTGCCTAGAGGACTGGTCTGCAGCCGCTGAATCATATTTGGTGTTTGCTAAGGGAATGAACTGCTGAGAAAGGAGATCAAGCTTGTCTACAAAAGAACTATTGCTGGACAGGTACACTTCCCCCATATCCTAATAACTTTTCTCTTCCAATGCCTCTGCTGGGTGGTGCACTAGAGTAGAGGTTGCAAAATAATTTATGTCTACAGGGTAGGACTGCTGATTGGTTTTCTTCCTTGGTAGCTTGAAAACTCCTGGTACCATGAAAATCAGTCCTCAGGGACAAGGCTTCTCAATCAGGTTCAGCTGGTTCCTATACGTTTTTCATCTAAAGTTTGGGGATTTTGAACAATAGAATCTTATCAATTTCTAGGAAGTAAGTGAGTGCAACAGCAATAGCCTATATTGTTTTGAGGGTCTCTTGGACTTCTCCAAACAACACAGAGAGAAGCTTCTCATGCCTGGCATTACGGTCTTATTTTAGTAAGTCTTAGATTTTGGGGGAAGTATTGTTAGCCCAATTTTTGGAGGCGTGTTGTTATTCCAATGCTATAGCTTCATTACACACACACACACACACACACACACACACACACACACACACACACTCACACACACACATTTGCATACACTCACATTTAACTATAAAATAATGTTTGTATATTAAGTAGACACAAAATGAAATAATCTCCTACAGCTTTTGCAAGCAACCTTAGTGTTGTTTATTTTTCCTGCCTCCCTTACTCTCCGTGTTACCCACCCTTCCTCCTTCCCTTGTTTAATCCATTTCTCCCTTCATAGCACCTGTGCCTTACCACTCTTCTCCTTAGAGCTCTTCCTCTACCCGATGCTGTCTTTTACTTTTCTGGTGTCTATAATTACTCCCAGTGATTTACTCACACCTGAAGGTTAAACGCTGGTATTCACAAATAAGAGAGTATTTGCATTTTTGCATCTGGATTAGTCACTCTATTTTCTAGTTCCATTCAGTTATCTGCAAATGTCATGATTTCTTTTTTAGTTACAGATGAATAGTACTCCATTTTATATATGTACACATTTTCATTATTCATTTATCTGTTAAAGGACATTTGGATTGTTTCCATTTCCCAGTTATTCTGAGTTGAACAGTGAATGTGGCTAAGCACGTATCTACAGAGTTGGCTGTTGAGTCTTTTGGATATATGCCAAGGAGTGGTATAGCTGAGTCCTAATGTAGATCTATTTAGATTTTTAAGAATTCTCCACAGTAGTTCCACCAGTTTGCAACCTTACCAACAGCGAATGAGGCTTGTTCTTTCACCATATTGTTCGGCATTTTTGTCCACTGTTTTATTTTTAAAACTAAAATGCAATTATATAATTTTCCTCTTCCTTTTCCTCCCTTTCATTCCTTCCATGTATTTCCATATATTCAAATGCATTGCCTCTTTTCCTTCTGTTGTTGTTATTGCACACATGTATAAACACGTAGACAATTACTACCGCTGATTCTGTTCAGACTTGCTTGTATGTCTGTAATTTCAGAGATGAAGAGTTGAACACAGAATTGAATAACCTGAGCAGCTTAATCTTTCTGCCTCATGCTTAGCCATTCTGACTAGGGTAAGATGAAATCTCAATGTAGTGTTAGTTTCTATTTCCCTAGTCAGTAAGGACCCAGGATACATTTTAAGACATTTCTTAAGTACTTTTTCTTCCTCTTTAGAGAGCTTTCTATTGAGAATCAGGGCATTTGTTTAATTGGGTTGTTTGCTTTCCATACTGTTTATTTTATGAGTCTTTATATTTTCTGGATATTAATCCTCTGTCAGCTGTAAAACTGGCAAAGATTCTCTCCCACTTTGTGGGCTTCCTCCTCCTTTCTTCCTCTGCTGTACAGACTGTCATCAGTTTTATGAGGTCCCATTTGTCAATTGTTGACCTTAGTTATTGGGCAAATGGAGGCGTATTCCTAAAGTCCTTTCCTATACTATATCATGTAGCTTACTGCCTATGTATTTTTTTCTAACAGTTTGTTGTTTCTGGTCTCTTGTTGCAGCCTTTGATACATTTGGAGATAGTTTTTGTGAAAATTGAGAGATATAGGTCTAATTCAATTTTTCCATGAGTGAATATCCAGGTTTTCCTACATCATTTGTTAAGATGCATTCTTTTCTCCATTGTATGTTTTTGGTATCTTTGTCAAATATTAAATGGTGGCCATTACATGTATTCATGCTTGGGTCTTCATTTTTGTTCTACTGATCTACATATCTATTTTGTGCAGTACCTTATTGTTTTATTACTTTGGCTCTGTAATATATTTTAAGATCTGTAATGGTAACCCCTTAAGCTAAAAAGCTTAGTACTGTTTTGGTGACCCAGGTCTTTTGTGATTCTGCATGAATTTTAGGATAAAATTTTTCCTATTTCTGTGAAGAATGAGAAAAAGATTTTGATTTCACATTGCATTAAATTTGTAAATGGCCTTTGTCAGAATGATAATTTTTACAATAGGTCCAGCAACATGTGAATGAGAGGTCTTTCTATTTTCTAGTATCTTGCTTCACTGGCTTAAAGTTTTCATTGCCCCTTACATTCTTGATCAAGTTTAATCCTAGGCATTTCATTTTGTTTGAGGCTGTTGTGAATGGGCGTATGGTCATGATGTCTTTCTCTGTATGGTTGTTTCTGGTGTATGGAAAAGCTATTGATTTTGTAATTGATTTTGTATCCTTACACATTTCTGAAATTGATGATCATTTCTAGAGGGTTTTTTGTTATTGTTGTTGTTTTTGTTGTTGCAGTTTGGGTTTTTTGTAGAAATCTTGGAATCTATTATGGACAGTATTATGTCATCCACAGATGGGGATAGTTTGACACCTTCATTTCCTGTTTGTATCTTTTTATTTCCTTATTGTTTCAGCTAGTGCTTAGAGCACAATGTTGAAAAGAAGTGGGGAAAGTGGGTATCCCTATCTTTTCCTTGATTTCTGTGGGGTTGCTTCAAGTTTCTGCCAGTTAGGATGATGTTGGTTGTTGGTTTCTCATATATATATATATTATTGTGTCGTGGTATGTTCCTAGTAGTCAAACTGTATCTAGGAGTTTCATCATCAGAGCTTGTTGGATTTCATCAATGTTTTTGTTCCCCTCTATTGAGATGATTGTGTAATTTTGGTCTTTAGGTCCATTTATGTCAGTGGTTCTTAACTTTTCTAGTGCTCAATCCTTTAATACAGTTCCTCATGTTGTAATGATTCCCAACCATGAAATTACTTTCTTTGCTACTTTATAACTGGAATTTTGCTACTGTTAGGAATCATAATGTAAACAACTGTGTTTTCCAGTGGTCATAGGTAACCTCCATGAAAAGATCCTTGGATTCCCAAAGGAGTCATGAACCACAGATTGAGAACCATGGATTTATGTGGTCTATTACATGTATAGATTTGTGTTAAGCTATCCCTGACTCTCTGTGTGTGATAAGGCCAAGTTGGATTTGGTGGATAATCTTGATATATATATATATATACATATATATATATATATATATATGTATATATATAATTTTATGCAGTGTTTTTGCATATGCTCTCATGAGTGATATTGGCCTCTCTTTCTTCTTGTTCCCTTTTATATATATTTCTCTAACTGGTTTTATTACTAGAGTAAAACTGGCTTCATAGAAGAAGTTTGAAAATGCACATTCTGTTTACAATTTTTTGATAATTTAATAAGCATCAGTTATAAATTTTCCTTGAAAACCTGGTAGAATTGTGCTGAGAATCCATGTAGGCCAGGATTTTTTCAGTTAGAAAGTTTGTTATTACTTTTTCAATCCCCTTATGTGTTATAGATGTTTAAATCAATGATGACTGTTTAAATCATTGATCTCTTCTTGATCTAACTTTGGAAGATTTGATGAATTTATAAATTTATTAATTTCTTTTAGATTTTCTAACATAATTGTTGTAAAAATTGCTGTTACGGGTCCGGTATGTGCTGCGATGGAGACGGTCGCACGTTCCAAAACCACACCAAGCCAAACAGTTCCATGTGAGGGGTTTACTGGGGGTGGACAAGGTAGCGGCGAGGAGAGAGAAGGGAAGAAGAAGAGGAAAAAGAGAGAGAGAGGGAGAGAGGTCCTCCATATATATATGGAAAGTGACGTGGCATGACGTAGCCACAGGTAAAGGTGGGCGGTGGGTCAAGGTGAATTCTGGGAATATGGTGGCTGTTGCCTTAGCAACAGGTGGGCAGGTCACACTGTCGCCTGAGTGACATCACCTGGGCGCAACATCACCGGTTTGGCGGTCCTGATGCCAACATACCTCCCTTCTTATTATTATAAAAAGGAGGAAAAAGGGAGAGGGAAGCCAATGGTGAAAAGGGAATCAGGGCGTCATGTCTCTTAAACTGCTTCCTGCTGTGTAGGGGCATTGTCAATTTTGGGGTGTAGCTAACTTTCACCATCGAGGTCCACCTGGTAAATGTTTGCATCAGGTGTCTCTCTGGACAGCAGGTCTTCTGTGGGCAGCGGCTGGTAATCCTGTAACAGGAACTGATTAATAGTTTGGTTAGAAATTTTTTGTATTTGCAGTTGAAGGAATGTAGAGACAAGATTAATGAGACAGGGAGCAAATAATAGTACCAGGAAAATGACTAGGAAAGAAGTTACAAAAGGGAGTATCCAGTTCCATACAGGGTTTTCAAAAATCCCAGAACTGGAGGTCTCACGTTCCCTGAAATTCCGTATGTCTGACTGTAGCTCTTGGATTTTATTTCTCACTATCCCGGATTGGTTGACGTAGAAACAGCATTCTTCTAGGAGGAACAGGCAAAGACCACCTTCTTTAGCTGTCAGGACATCTAGCCCCTATCAGTTCTGAAGCACCACAGCTGCCAAAGAATCAACCTGTTTCTGAATAGTAAGCACAGTTTAATGAACAGCAGGGAGAAGACAAGAAACCCATGTCTAATCCAGTGAGGTCAAGCTTGGCTGCCGGAGTGGAGTCTCATTTTCTGGGATTGGGGACAAGGTGGGTGGTCTCGATGTCCTCCAGAGCTTAACAGAGCATGGTCCTGTTAGGGTTGATGTGTATGAAGAAGAGTCATTTTTAGGTGGAGGGATGAAAGGTTTGAGGTGAGACAGGTGGACCCAATGAGAGAGTCCCTCGAGTTTAGCAGCTGTAGGAGTCACAAGAATTACCTTAAAGGCGCCCTGCCATTTGGGAGAGAGGGGTGAGGGCTGATGACCTGGAGGGGATAGAAGGACTTGGTCTCCAATGTTGACAGACAGCGGACAGGAGACAGTGTGTTCCTGAGGTAGATGGTGGTCGGTGAAGTTCCATAGGAGAGAACGGAGGTGACAAAGTAATGGAGAGAGTAGATGGTCTGGGAGGGGAGAGCATTTAGGTGAAAGACCAGGAGTTAGGACCAGATGTCCATACATGAGTTCAAAGGGTGAGATGAGGAGAGGTCGCTTGGGGAGAGCTCATAACCTGAAAAGAGCCAGAGGTAGCAGTTTTGTCCAATCAAGGTGAAGTTCCTGTGACAGCTTAACAAGAGTGGTTTTTAAAGAACAGTTAGTTCTTTCTACCTTTCCTGAAGACTGAGGGTGGTAGGGAATGTGAAAATGCCAGGAGATGCCCAGGGCCTTAGACAGAATTTGAGAAATCTGAGAGGTAAACTCCGGACCATTGTCTGACTGGAGGGAGGCTGGGACACCAAACCGGGGGATGATCTCTCGGAGGAGGAGATCAGAGACTGTCTGAGCCCTTTTG
>CM052718.1:36918525-37028003 GCA_028551405.1 Uromys caudimaculatus | reverse complement strand
TGATGGCACCTAGGACATGGCCCCCTTGGCTTGTTGGGGTTGGGGCAGGCCCTTGCCCAATGACCTTGTTGACCACATTTATAGCAGGGGCCTGGTGGACCCTGAGCCTTAGGAGACCAGGAGTCCGGGTTAGCAGCTGAGGCTGGTCGGAAAGCCTTTTCCAGCATGTGGTACTTTTGTCTTTTGTCTTTCTCATCCCTCTCATGGTACACCTTGAAGGCCATCGCCAAGACTTCTGCCTGTGGAGTCAGGGGCCCTCTCTCCAACCGCCTAAGTTTAGCTTTTATGTCGGGGTAGCTCTGGGAAAAAAAGTAGGTCATCAGAAGTTGCTTACCTTCTGGGTTTTCAGGATCTAAATTAGTGTACTGCAGCAGACCCTTTGTGAGGCGTTCTAGGAATTGGGATGGGTTTTCCTGTCTGTCCTGGACAACCTCTTGGAGTTTTTCAAAATTGACTGGCTTCAAGGCTGCCTTTCTGAGGCCAGTCAGAAGGCACGTAATAAACCTGTCTCTGGCTAAGATACCACCTGTGGAATTGTAATTCCATCGAGGATCCTGGTCAGGCACTGCCTCAGATCCAATTGGATGCACTGCATCTGTTTGGTGAATTTCATTTGCATGCATTTTTGCCACTTCCCAATCTCGCCTGTGTTCTTCAGGAAGTAAATTGTTAGTAAGAATCATATGAACATCATGGAAAGTCAAGCTATAAGACTGAGTGATGTACTGGAACTCCTTAATAAACTTGGAAGAGTTAGAAGTATACAAACCCAGTCTTTGTTCTATTTGAGAAAGTTCACTCAGCGAGAACGGGACATGTATCTGACCAGACCATCAGCTCCAGCCACTTCCCTTACAGGAAGGACTGGTGCTGGGTCAGGTGTCTCTGGAGAAGGAATTGGGGGTTTGGCTGCGGCCTTAGAACTAGTGATGGGGGGGTGAAGGTGGGTGCTAATGTAGGGTGATTGGAGGCGGCTGGCACAGAAGGAGGGGAGGAGCCTGGAGAGGTAGAGCTAGTAGGCCCAGGGGCAACCTGGTGAGAAAGAGAAACTGAGGCAGCGGTTTGAGTTTTAGGCGGTGCAGAAGGCAGCACAGAAGTAGGTCTGCGGCGGTAGGGAGGAGGTTCGTTAGCTGGGTCTAGGGTTGTGAAGTCATCTAGTGGCAGAGGAATAGGTTTCATAGCTAAGAGAAGTTGGGATGGAGAACAAGCAGAACACATAGAGGGTTGAGAGCGAAGATAGATAAAAGCTTGAACATATGGAATTTCCCTCCATTTACCGGACTGCTGGCAGTATGTATGAAGATCTCTCAAAATGATTGCGTCTAGTGTGCCATTAGGTGGCCATTTGGAATTATTTTCTAAAGAGTACTGAATCCAAACCTTATTGCAGAGGTGTATCAATTTTGAGGGCCTCAAATCAGGCGTTAATTTAAGAGATTTGAGGTTTGCCAGGAGACATCCCAGAGGGGTGTCTGGAGGTACCAACGGAGACCAATTAGTACCCATTGGGTGTTGGGGGGTGTTACCGAACTATTCTTGCTGGCATCCCAGAGAATATTCAGTAACTATGGCTGGCCAGGCTAGATATTCAGGTCATCACGAGAAATTTCTAGGGGCCACAGCTGACAATTTCCCGGAAATTGTCAAGAAGCAATCCAACCTAGTACTAGCGTTTTCGCTGTGGCAGAGGGGGAAATGAACTGCTTCCGAGAGGAGGACACCCAAGGGCTAGGTCCTAACTCGCAGGTCAGCTAGGAGGCCAGTCAGAGACTGGGGCAATGAAAAGCCAACCCCGCAGCCCAGAAAGAGTTGGCCAGACACTATCTGAGCAAAAGAGGGTCCTCCCGCCGATTGGAAAAACTCCTTACCAATTTAAATGCCAGTGTGCGTTTGCGGACTGCGCAGTCAGATAGCCGGAGGTGTGGAACTGTTTGTTTGGTGCGGCACCACATGGTGGAAGATTTTGAGTCTGGCGGTGGCTGGGCAGAGCAACATCGGCGGGGTGCGGTCGTGGTAGCTGGCCAGCAGCAGGGAGCAGCGGTCGCAGTAGAAGTCTATGTCTTGCGGATGGTGACAGAGGTCAAGGTTGCGGCAGCGGCGTTAGACCACGTGGGCGGCTGGAAGGCCACTCCAAGCTGCGACCAGGCCCTGCCCGGACCCTGTAGCAGCTTGTGTTGAAGTTCCCGGGTTTCGGCACCAATGTTGTAAAAATTGCTGATACGGGTCCGGTATTTGCTGTGGTGGAGACAGTTGCACGTTCCAAAACCACACCAAGCCAAACAGTTCCACAAGAGGGGTTTATTGGGGGGGGGGACAAGGTAGCGGCGAGGAGAGAGAAGGGAAGAAGAGGAAAAAGAGAGAGAGAGGGAGAGAGGTCCTCCGTGTATATATATGGAAAGTGACATGGCATGACATAGCCACAGGTAAAGGTGGGCGGTGGATCAAGGTGAATTCTGGGAAAATGGTGGCTGTTGCCATAGCAACAGGTGGGCGGGTCACACTGTCGCCTGAGTGACGTCACCTGGGTGCAACATCACTGGTTTGGCGGTCCTGATGCCAACAATAATAGAGTATAGATTTTAAAGTAGTCCCTTAAATATCCTGGGTTTTTTTGTTGTTGTTGTTGTTGGTTTTTTTTTTTTTGCTTGTTTGTTTTGTTTTTGTTTTTGTTTTTGGTCTGCTATGATGTTTTCTTGTTCATCTCTGGTTCAGTTCATTTGAATCATCTCTGTCTTTCTTTTAGTAAAGTAGACCAAAAGTCTGTTGACTTGTTTATCTTCTCAAAGAACCAACTGTTAGATTCATTGATCATTTATATTGCTATGTTTTTTTCTATTTCTTTAATTTCATGCCCTGAATTTTTTGTTATTATTTCTTTCCATGTAGTGGATTAAGTTTGGGTTTGTTCTTGGTTTTCCAAATTTTTGAGTTGTATCATTAAGTCATTTGTGTGCTTGTGTTTGTGTGTGTGCACACACTTATGTGTACATGTATTTATATAATTTTTAAGTGTAGGGGCTATGAGATATATTTAATCAGGAATGTTTTTAATGTGTTTCCAAGGTTTTGCCATTTTCATTTAATTTCTGGAATTTTTTTTAAACAATGTGTCACTGAGCAATATGTTGTTAAAGTTCTGTAAGTTTGTGTAATTTCTAGTGGTTCATTTGCTGTTGATTTTAATTTTTATTGCACTGTTCTCAGATAGGATACACAGAGTTATTTCAATGTTTCTACTTTGTTAACATTTATGTTATGTCTCCAGCTGTGGATTGTTTTATATCTGCTTCTATGGGCTAGTGACAACAGTATATGTTCTTTGGTATTTGTGTAGAATATTCCTCAAGCACCCATTAGGTCCATTTGATACATGATGTCATTTAATTCTGGTATTTCTGTTTATTTTTTTGTCTAGACATCGTGTCAATTGGAGAACTTGGGTTATTGAAATCATCTAATAATACTGAGTTGGCCTTAGTCTGTATTTTTAATTCTAGTAGTATGCTTTTTATGAAATGGATATGAAAGAGTTTGGTGCATGAATGTATAAAGTTACAATGTCTTCTTGATTTGTTTTTCCCTTGATTACAATGAATTGTCATTTTTTTATCTCTTTTCATCTGTTTTAGCTTAAATCTATTTTTTCAGCTTTTAGGATAGTGGCACCTAATTCCTTTCTGGATTTTTTTTTGCACTTGCTGTATTAGATTCAGTGTATCTGTTTTTTTGTGGAGGTCCTTGATCACTTATACTTGAAACTTCATGCTGGGAAATAAAAATGGATCAATTTGCATTTTTCTGCATGCAGACCTTCAGTTAGACTAGCACCATTTGTTGAAAGTGCTTTCTTTTTTCCACTGTATGGTTTTGGCTTCTTTGTCAAAGATCAAGTGACCATAGGTATGTGGGTTCATTTCTGGCTCTTCAATTCTATTCCATTGATCGACCTGTCTGTCTCTGTTCCAATGCAAGGTGGTTTTTTCACTGTTTGGAGTACAGCTTGAAGTCAAGGATCGTGATTTCCCCAGTAGTTCTTTTATTGTTGAGAATTGTTTCCGCTATCCTGGGTTTTTTATTCCAGATGAAGTTGAGAATTGCTCTATCTCTGTGAATAATTATGTTGGAATTTTCATTGAAACTGTAGATTGCTTTGGTAAGATGACCATTTTTTACTATGTTAATCCTACTGATTTATGAGAATGAGAGATCTTTCCATCTTCTAAGGTCTTCAATTTCTTTCTTCAGAGACTTGAAGTTCTTGTCGTACAGATCTTTCACTTGCTTGGTTAGAGTTACACCAAGACATTTTATATTATTTGTGACGATTGTGAAGGGTATTGTTTCCCTAATTTCTTTCTCAGTCCATTTATCCTTTGAGTAGAGGAAGGCTGCTGATTTATTAGAGCTAAATTTATATCCAGCCACTTTGTGAAGTCAGGTGTAGGAGTTCTCTGGTAGAATGTTGGGGGTCATTTAAGTATACTATCATATCATCCACAAATAGTGATACCTTGCTTTCTTCCTTTCCAATTTGTATCGCCTTGAGCTCTTTTTCTTGTTTAATTACTCTAGCTATAACTTCGAGTACTATATTGAATAAATAGGGAGAGTGTGGGCAGCCATGTCTTGTCCCAGATTTTAGTGGGATTGCTTAGTTTTCTCTCCATTTAATATGATGTTGGGTGTTGGTTTGCTGTATATTGGTTTCATTATGTTTAGATATGTGCCATGAATTTCTTATCTCTCCAAGACTTTTAACACGAAAGGGGTGTTGTATTTTGTCAAAGACTTTTTCAGCATCTAATGAGATGATCATGTGTTTTTTTCTTTGATATTTTTTATATATATAATGTATTATGTTGATGGATTTCCATATATTGAACTATCCCTGCATCCCTGGGATAAAGCCTACTTGATTGTGATGAATGATCATTTGATGTGTTCTTGGATTTTGTTTGTGAAATTTTGAGAATTTTGCATCAATATTCATAAGGGAAATTGGTCTGTAGTGCTCTTTCTTTGTTGAGTCTTTGTGTGGTTTTGGTATCAGCGTAATTGTGGCTTCAGAGAACGAATTGGGTAGTGTTCTTTCTGTTTCTGTTTTGTGGAATAATTTGAAGAGTATTGGTATTAGGTCTTCTTTGAAGGTCTGATAGAATTCTGCACTAAAACCATCATATGGTTCCCCCCCCCCTTTTTTTTTTGGTTGGGAGACTTAATCACTGCTTCTATTACTTAGGGGTTATAGGACTATTTAGATAGTTTTTCTGGTCCTGATTTAACATTGTTACCTGATATCTGTCCTGAAAATCATGCATTTCATCTAGTTTTTACAGTTTTGTTGAGTATAGGGTTTTGTAGTAAGATCTGATGAATTTTTGAATTTCCTCAGTTTCTGTAGTTATGTCTCACTTTTCATTTCTAATTTTGTTAATTTGGATACTGTCTGTCCTTTAGTTAGTTTGGCTAAACGTCTACCTATCTTGTTGATTTTTCTCAAAGAACCAGCCCTTAGTTTTGTTGATTCTTTGTATAGTTCTCTTTGTTTCTAAGTGGTTGATTTCAGCCCTGAGTTTTGTTATTTCCTTCCATCTACTCCTTTTTGGTATATTTGCTTCTTTTGTTCTAGAGCTTTCAGATGTGATGCTAAGTTGCTACTGTAGAATCTCTCCAATTTCTTTATGAAGGTACCTAGTGCTATGAGTTTTCCTCTTAGCACTGCTTTCATTGTATCCCATAAGTTTGGGTATGTTGTGCCTTCATTTTTGTTAAATTCTAAAACATCTTTAATTTCTTTATTTCTTTCCTGACCAAGTTATCATTGAGTAGAGAGATGTTCAGTTTCCATGAGTATGTGGGCTTTCTGTTGTTTTAGTTGTTACTGAAGACCAGCCTTAGTCTGTGGAGGTTGGATAGTGTTGTGAGAAATATTTTTAAAAAGAAGGAATAGTATAGCAGCATGTTCCCATGCTACGCCCTTGTTCTCTCAGCCCTAGTGGGCTGGCCAGCCATGTACTTGCAAGCAATGGCCAACCTGCTTTTATCTCATGGAGCTCTGAGTCAGAGCTCCAAGATCTCTCTACCCAGCTCTCTAGTCCCACTGGCAGGTCACTACCACGCCAGTCCCATGCTTCAATACCCTCATGGTCTCTGTGGTGCACATCAGGCAAACCCACACTTTGCCACTGTACCTTTTTCTCTGGAACCCAGACAAGCCACTGCGTGAAGGAAAATGTAACACAAACTTAGCTCAGAAACAATAGTAACTCAATCTCTGGGTGCAACAACTAAAACCTAATCTTGAAAGCCTTATCAAAATCTGATTCCCCTGGTGGCGAAAACGTGTGGATCCGACATGATACTAGAAGACTCCAGTAGTTACATCTTACCTATCTGCTGTCCCCATTCCAAAAGGACCCTCTCTCTCCTCCTCCTCCTCTCTTCCCTTCTCCAACCTGGAAGTCCTACCTACATGCCCAGTGATTGGCTCCTTTATTCATTAGGGGATTGGTTCACAAGAAGTCACATGTGTAACTCACTCCTTGTCTGAAGCCCCTCCCAGGGCTAGCCACAACAGGATAGAATGCATAGGATTATGTGTTGAGAGTTCTTTTGTGTCTGATTATATGGTCAATTTTGGAGAAGGTACCATGAGGTGCTGAGAAGGTATATTCTTTTGTTTTAGGGTGAAATGTTATGTAGGGATCTGTTAAATCCATTTGGTTCATAACATCTGTTAGTTTCACAGTGTCTCTGTTTAGTTTTTGTGTCCATGATCTGTCCATTGGTGATAGTGGGGTGTTGAATTCTCTCCCACTATTATTGTGTGAGGTTCAGTATGTTTTGAGCTTTAGTAAAGTTTCTTTTATGAATGTGGGTGCCCTTGCATTTGGAGTATAGATGTTCAGAATTGAGAATTCATCTTGGTGGATTTTTTTTTTTTTTGAGCATGTAGTATCCTTCATCTCTTTTGATAACTTTTGGTTGAAAGTCTATTTTATTGGATATTAGAATGGCTATGCCATCACTTCTTGGCCTTTTGGCTAAGTTCATGTGTAGAATGGCTACACCAGCTTGTTTTGGGGGACCATTTAATTGGAAATTTTTTTTTAGCCTTCTACTCTGAGGTAGTACCTGTCTTTGTCACTGAGGTATGTTTCCTGTATGCAGCAGAATGCTGGACTCTATCTTTGAATGTATGATAGGTTTCCTGTTGGCAATAGTTATGGAATTTTGTTTCTCAATTTATCTAAGATGAATCTTCATTAAGAGAGTTGAGGCCATTAATACTTAAAGCTATCATTGAAAGTTATGTGATGCTTATCTATTTTTTCTTGTTGTTTTGCTATTTGTACTCTTAGTCTTGTTATATATGTCAGTAACTATAAGTTCTTTTCTTTTCTTTTCTTTTCTTTTCTTTTCTTTTCTTTTCTTTTCTTTCTATAATCCTTTGGCTATAGCTATTCCTCTACTCAATCTGAAGTATTGTTTCCAGTGTTGCTCTTTTGATAGATATGAATTCTTTTAGTTTATTTATATCATGGGAAGATTTTTTTTTGGATTATGATAGTTTTTATGGTTGTGGTAGTATGGGATAGTATCCACATCTTTCAAAACCTGAAGTATATTATTCTGGACTCTTTTGGCTTTTATAGATCAAAGATTTGTCAAATTGTGGTGTCACACAATTCTTTCATTTAATTTTTTTTCATATTTTTGAGTGTCCCTATTTCTGTACTTTAAGTATTGATATTCTATATTCTCATTTTATTTCCTACTGAAATGTGTTTTTCTACATTTTTAATTGAGTTATTGGATTTTTCAATTTCATCTTCATTTCAGAGATGAAATGAACTCAACTTGAATTCTCTTCAATATTTCTATCTAATCCTTAAATTCAGTTTTCAAATCTTGAATTGGCTTCATTATTTCATTCAGCCACATATTTCTGTTTTCTTTGAGAAGATTCAGGATCGGGACCCCCAGAGACTGAACTATCTAACAAGCAAAGAGCAAGCATTGAATGGACCTATACCCCTCTACATATGTAACAAGTGTACAGCTTGGTCTTCATGTGGGTTCTAGAGTGGGGGCTGTCCCTGAATCTGTTGCCTGCCTGACTGTAGTTCCCATTTCCCCTAACTGGGCTACCTTGTCTGGCCTCAATGGGGCAGAATGCTCCTAGTACTGCAGCTACTTTATATGCTGGGGAGGGGAGGAGGGAGGTATAGTGTGTGAGGGGATGAGGAGGGAAGAATGTGGGAGGATCTGCATGAGGGGGTATTTGCAGGAGGGGGGCTGATATTAGCATGTAAAGTAAACATATAGATAAATAAAAATAATATATTTAAAACAAAAAATTTCAGGCATTTATTTGTATCCTTTTTAAGTTCATTAAGCTATTTTCTCAAGTTATCGTTAGAATATTCAAATTCTTTGATAATTTTCATAAATATTCTTTAAAATTCTGTGTTGTGTGGTTCATCTAGGTAATTTTCACTGGAGAACATGTCTATAGGACTAGTTGGACTCAAAGAGGACAAACATGCTCGTCCTTTTATGTAGTTTGTGTTTGGCTATGTAAGCTGGTCATGTGGATACCTATCTTTGTGTGTTTGGTGTACAAGTTTATCCTGCATTACACTCCTCTAGTGCAGGAACGATGTGACTGAAGCTAGGAGAGGCACAGCTGCAGCATAAGCTTCTCAGTTGGAGCTGAGCCTATGAGTAGAGATGGTCCAATGACTTGGGGGAGGGCATCAGAAACTCCCAGCCATGCTGGAATTGGGTTTGTCTTAATCTTTCATGTGTCTTGTGCATGTTATCTCAATCTCTGTGATTTCCTATGTGCAACTATTTTCTGCTTGCCATTTGTTCTTTTTCAGATTGGTTTCATGCAGCACTTTTTTGAGAATTATTTGTGCTGTTCAACTTAGTTGTCAACCTCTCTGGATTCAGAATCACTATGGAAACAGACCTTTTGGTGTGACCATGGGGATATTTCCTGAAAGGTTTACAGAGAAACAAGGTTGACCCAGTATATGGGTTGCATCATTTGATGGCATAGGATATAGGGGTGAATAAACAGGAGAAAATTTGTGGAACTCTAACTTCTTTTTTCTGACTGTGCACACAATATAACTGGCTGCATGTTCCTGATTTATTGCTTCTCCTCAGTTATAGACTATACCCTCAAGTTATAAGTCCTTTCTTTGGTATTTTGTCATAGCAATGTATAAAGTAATTAATACAGATTCTACTTCAGTATGTGTATAGTATTTATAACCGCTTGAAAATATTCTTCCTGTCCATCTTTAGCACTAACTGGAAGGTCTTCCAATCATTCATGTATACTTTCAGCTTGACTATTGCCCAAGTTTGTTATAGTTGCTGAGACTTAACTTAATTTCTCTGTCTAATAACATAACTTGATGTAGGATGTCTTCACAGGTTCCTTGAGGACAGAAAATGCATAAACAATGATTTCTTCCCTCTAGAAGAATAATATGTATTGGTGTGAATGGATTGTTATAATAAAACTCCAATGATCTAAAACATAATTTACTGAAAAGTTTATAAATACCTATTAAATTTAAGCACTGTGCTAATTGCTGAAGTCATAGTCCTGAAACACATGTATTCATTTTCTCACTTCAAAACTCTCAGACAATAGGACTCAATTAAAAACCTAAGCCAAACCAGGAGCTTTCAAGTGACAGAGATTTGCATTTGCCATGGCCTCCACATCATAACAGTTTCTAGGATATAAGTATGTGAAGTTTGTGTAAGTATGTGACCATAGCATCTGTGAGCCCTAATTTCATCTCTAAAGCAAATATAAATACAACTATCCCTACAGTCATTTGGATTAAGGGGTAGTTTTTATAAAGTACTTGGCTGTTATCAAATCCTCAGCAAACAACTCATTTTTAAATTTCCCCCACCCTTGGCCTACTCCTCCTAGTTTCCTGGTTTTCAGTTACATCAGAAAATGAGGTGAGTTCATAAATGAGGAAAACCTCTACACTTTTATTTCATCTGATTTTACATATTAAGAATAATTCATAGATCTTCTAATCCATGTTTTTCTAAAGTGAACCCAAAGTTCTTGTATAAATCAACCCTAACTAAAAGCAAAACAGAATAGACCAAAAGAGAAGAACAAAAACACAACAAAAAAAAGTATAGATTCCCTCCTGATTACAAAGATCCCGTGGTCCAAGCTCATCACTGTCTGGGTCACTGTGCTTCCTGTTACTAAGGCTACAGAGTTTGTTTACGAGAGGAGCACATCTTTAGCCATTTTAAAAAATAAAATGTAGGGACAGACTGTACTTCACTGAGGGAAGAAAAAAACCCACAAGTGCATCTGGGAAGGCTTGGTCTGACAGAGCCTTTAATTCCAATAACAGTATCATTTGGAAGTGCAGCAAAAAAGGACTTAATTTCGTAGTTGGCTTGAAGATGAAAATCTCCACTTTCTTTCGTTTGCTAAGGATCCCAGTGTAGCAATGTGCATTTGTAAGGGGAGCCAGTAAGACACAAGGGATTTTTTTTTTTTATGCTTGAGTCTTCTGTTGATTTGAATTCATGGAAGTACAGGAAGGGAAGAACATTTACCAGTGAGCTTATAGAAACACCCAGATGTGTCTATAGGAAGTCCTGGTCCTAAAATAGTGGGACAGTGAGAGTTCTCCACATGAATAGAGGTTAGATCTAGAATGAGGTCCAAGTTTAAAGGTTTGCATCAGTGATACAAACATTTGGCACAGATAGCAAACAGCAACAAATAAGCTGGAAATCAAAGTACCTACTCCATGTGGACAGAGCTCCTTTCCCATAAGAGTGGGAAGCATTGCTTCCCACACAGTCAGGGGGGTCTAGATCACCAGGAAAGCAAATTCAACCTCTGCCCTTTTCCTCCCACCCAGGAACTTATGTCTGCTTTCAGTTTATGATTTGAACGACTCTTTACTTTCCACCTGATCATCACTGGCTGCTCATATCTGGTTACATCATCTCCATACAGTCAGAAGTGTTGGAAACTATGCATAGAGAAAAAATTTGAGGCATTACAAAACAGCAGTATAGGAAAGTATAATGTAAGTGAAGGAATTTTGCTCATGTGGAACCAGGAACTTGAAGACAGCAACATTTTTAAATAAATAGCAACTACAGAGTTTGTCCCCAGAAAATCTGTATTACAGAAAGAATGAAAATATTTTTGCCAGAGAAGAAGATACAGATAGAGATTTGAATCGTCAAGATGGAAAGAAGGTTTAGTTGAAGTAGCAAACATTTGAGTTAAAATTAAAAAAAAATTTTTTCCTCCAAAGTATTTGATTTACTAATGTCTATTTAAGGCAGATTTATACCCTGATGTAAAAATGGTAAAATCTCTACATAATTAACCTTAGATTCTTTTGCCTGCTCCTAGGGCTCTTTTCCTTCTGTTGTGTTGCTTTGTCTAGCACTTACAAAAGAAAGTTCTTTCCTAGATTTATACTCCCAACTTAATAACAACCTAAATTCTTTTCCAAAGCAAGTTATAGATAGCAAATACTGTCTTCTGACTTAACTACATCTGCCTCAGCTCACAAATTCTGATAATTTTATTTATCCAGCTGATGCCAAGTACTGATCATGAGATGCAGAACTGTGAGTGAAAATTTAAGGTTTACACCTTCTCATTTTAGAAAAACTGTATTCAGGATATATTGTATGAGAAAATAATCTTCTTTTCAATAAAAGGGGAAATGATTCAAAATATTTTAAAAAGTATCAAAACAGAACACATGCAATTTTTTATCTTTGTTATTTCTTAAACAATACATTGTTATACCTATGATCTTGGGTATTTTTCTTGCTGTGAAAAATCACCATAACCTAGACAATGTATAAAGGGAAGTATTTAATTTGGGCTTCATAGTTCCAGAGGGTTGTCGTGTCCCTGACCATAATCATGGCAATGGGTAGTAGGCAGGCATGTTGCTGGAGTAGTAGCTAAGAACACACAGCTGATCCACAAGCAAGATGTGAAGACAACAGGCAGAGAAAAGGGAAATTGGGAATGGCTTTGGCTTCAGAAACATTAAACCCACCTCAGTGACTCACTTCCTCCAACAAGACCATACTTCATAATCTTTCCCAAACTGTGGATCAAACATTCAAATATATGAGCCTCTATGGGCCATTCTCATTCACAACAACATACTTACCCATGTACAATTTATATTTTATTAAGTATTCTAAGAATATGGAGATATGCATATTTAAAGGTCTACTGAATGTGCTTTATCTATGGACCTGGAGCATCCTCAGATCTTGGTATCTGCAGGAACTCCTGGAACCAAACCTTCAGGGATAGATACTGAGTGACACCTTACTCTTATACTTAAGACATTGTGCTTACCTCTTACCAGCCTTTTCATTTTCCTTACTTGAATCATTTAGTAGGTTTTGGGTATTCAATACATATCCAAGTGAACATATAACCATAACCCCTTCACTTTGGCTGTATCTTGTACCAGTTGATCTCAGTCATCTCTAATTTCTCTTGGGATGAAGATTTCTTTGACCTCCAGAGATTAAGGCAGTAGAAAAAGGAACCAAAGCATAGTTAAAATCACTTCATCAGTTTTAGCAGCTGACTGTGTAATATGCTGGATATTACTGGAGGTTCCAGGTCTTCGAATGAGCTTCCCCTTAAGGAGTGTGTCTACGCAGGCTCACAAAAGGTATTCAAGGTTCAGGGAACCTGCTTTTACTTGACAACATTGTTCCGGAGGCTCCCTGAAATAAGTCCTAATATTTGCTACATGGTTGGAACCCTGGAATCTGATGGTCATCTCTCCATCTTTGCTGCAAGATGTCTTTCCCAGGGTCTCTTTGTGTGTTCTGCTCTTGTATTAACAGTTGGTACTGCTGGAACTCATCTTCAATGCAGAAGTGGATAATACAAATGGTCTATGAAGATCATATATGATATATATCCATATGTATGATCCACATATATAATATTTTAAATTAAAATAAAATTATATTTGTCCCAGGGAGTATATCTTTTAATGCTTGCTCTTCAACTAGCCACAAACAATGAGATTATGGAAATAAATTTAAATAATATCCATGGCAGTATGTGACCAGAGACTCTTCTATAGCTACTATATGTACTACTGGAAACCAGAATAAGATTATGATGGCACTAATTAAGGAGGAGGACGGATTCTAAATCCACAGAATCTATCCTGCATTAAATTTTGTGCTCTAAGTATTTAAAGCCTTTTTTGTGTGTGTGTTTTGGATCTAGAATAGAAAAATCTGGGCAACAGTGATTGAGAATTGTGAATCTCCAAATTCTCTTAAACTCCTAACCTGGCTCGAATGTCCTCCTTACCAGCACTAGAAGGCACAGGGGACCTTTGGCCTGCATAGCAAGCAGACCATACTTAAGGCAAGTGAGTCTTCACATAGCACTTTTTTTTTCTTAAGATGTGAATCAGCTTCTTCCACTGTTTCTAACAGACCAATAATTAGAGTCTTATCACCTATACCTTGAGGTATTGTTATTTCTAATTTAGGGGAAAGGAATGATTACTGATGGTGTTTCAGTACCAGTTGAATATATTTATAACTATTGAAAAAACATACTGAAAATGGATTTTGAGGCGACTGGACCAATGCATATGAAGCATGAAGCTAGATAAGGGTTAGTTTATAGATAAGCATGCAATGTTTCATTATGCAAAGCATGCCTGAAGCTCATTGTAGCACAGTAAAATAGCTCTTTAGTGCTTAAAGCTAAATAAACATTTTTCTTATTTACATAGATCTTTTATATGAAAGCTTAGGTCTATATTTATTTGTTCCAGTAGTATTTATTGGAAAGAGTATTCTTTCTCCATTGAAGTACCTTCATTTTCTTGTTGAAGGTAAACTGATTACACTGTGTATTTCAAGGTTCCTATATTATTTCTTTGATCCTTTTGCCAGTTATTTTGACAATCCCACATTGTCTTTTTGATCACTGTGTCATTAAAGTAAGCCTCTATAGTAGGTGGCAGCATTTCTCTGGCTTTGACTTTTAGTATTTTATTGACTTCTGCGAGATTTCTTTTCTATATAACATTAGAAATCATTGACTAATATCTACAAAATAACTTTCTGAGGTTTTGATTGGAACTGTAATGAATATGTCTAGATAAACTTGAAAAAACTGCTACCATAAGAATATCAAAACTTCCAACATAAAATGAGAAAAATCTATTAATTTAGTTATTTGATAATTGTTTATTAACATTATCTGACTTTTTATGACATGCCATTATATATAGACTGAAGTTATCTCATTGATATAGATGCAAATATAAATGTGTATTGTGTTTTTAATCTGAAATTTGTGTATTCATTACTGGTGTAGAAAAATGAAATTGGCCATTGGACAGTAGCCTTTTATCTTACTATCTTGTAATGTCATTTGCAAAGAAAGACAGTTTTGTTTCTTTTTGTTCAAATACCTCTCTTCCCCCCTCTCTTTCCCTCCCTCCTGCCCCCCATGCATGCACACGTGCTCTTTCTGTGTGTGTGCCTTTTTGTTTCTCCCTCTCTCGCTCCTTCCCTCCCCCTCCCTCTCTGCATCCCTCCTTTTCTTCCTCTACCTTTCTTGTCTTAACTGCATATTTAAGGACTTCTAGTACCATGTTGAGAAGGAATGAGAAGTGATAGATACTCTGTTTTGTTCTCAAACTTAATGAGAGGAGTCTAACTTTCTACTGTTAACTATGACACTAGTTTTTTGGGGGCAAATTCCTAACTATGAATTTGTGACAGCATACACAAATTTGTACACTCTTAATACAGACAAAATTCAAGCATGGAGAGAGGAAGGCCAGAATAAAATCTCACTACTAGCTGTTGGCATTTGATAGCTGTTGGTAGAAGGAAAGTGGGGTTTCTTTAGTGATGTGTGACCCTTGATATGTGGACCACATTCTGAAGAAAGCCTCACTGCCAAGCCAAATTAGACACAATGTGAGTGAGCGGGAAGAACACTCAAATGTAGGAGTTGGGTACGTACAGAGGTAAAGGTAAATAATGAAGGTGGAGATGATAACAGTTGAGGTTCTGGATACATGTTATGAAATCCTCAAAGAATTCATAAGAAAAAGTATTTTAAAGACAGATTTTTCTCTATAAAGTTAGGGAATTTATCCTGTTTTTAGGTTTCTGAGATTTCATTTTGAATAAGTATTGGATTCACCAAATGTTTCTGCTTTATCAGCTATGATCACAGGACTGCTCTTTATAGCTCGTTGATGTCACTCATAGTTTTCATTATTTGATTTTTAGATGTCAAGCTAATTTGTACAGTTTAGATAAATCTAATTTGGACAAGCTATGTAATTATTTATATTCTGTTTTGGATTCCATTTATTAATATCTTGTTGATTTTTCCTATATATTTCTATATATTAAAGGTTCCTATATATTCCCCATATATTAAAGGTTCATATACCTTTAATCCATATTTTCTAACATGTATTTCTATAAGAAGCTATAAAACAACTAATCTATATAATGGATACCTATTTAGTGAAATCAGTTCCATGAAGGCAGTGATAGATTTTGCCCAAAGATGAATAGCTATTCAGTTAGAGTCAGAAGAAACACATTTCCTGGTTGTTTGTTGATATGACAGTATAGCTATGATTTAGTCTTATTCTTTGTACACCTTACAAGAAAAAAAGTCTAACAGAGAAAACAAGTAAACAAAAACTTTTCTGCTGACAATACCTCTCATTTCTCTCATACTAATATTATGACATGAGATTGCGAAGACTATTAATTATCTGGGTCTCATTTTTTTTGCATCTGTGTAATAAGAAGATTTATATCTTCTATATCTGAAAGCTTACAATACTTAGCTCTCGCCAATATTAATTGTTAGGTGTAATGATCAAGCAGCAGGGTGTCCATGAGCACAGAGTGGCACCACTGGATAGAGTCTTAAGGCTTAGAGAATCTCCAAGGATGAAAACTTTAAGATATGAACACTGTTCCAGGATAAGGAAGTACGCAACATGAACAAAACAATTCAGTGATAGATAGATGACTGAAATATAGATTATCAATTTGAGTAATAAAAAATCAATCTTTATCAATCTATGTTTTGAGTCCAATGTTGTTTTCTTTCAGGTTCCAGGAAACAAATTAGAGTCATTATGAAAGTAGAGTCATGCCTTTTTCCTGCCTAGGCTGCCCAAGTCATCCAGTATTTCCATTAAGCCTTGGATTATCAAGGGAATTGTGACCTCTGTTTTTCCTCCCCCCGGGCCTCACCCTGCCCTAGGGCACTAGATGGAGCTCTATGGAAGCAGTTCTAAGAACTTGGGGAGGATGGGAAGAGTAGCCAAGGATTTTTTAGGATCTAAATTTCTCAACTGGCACTGAACACTGCACTAAGATGTTGCACTGAAGACAGCACCCACAGATGGATAGCCTATTTCTAGATCATTTCTACCTCAGTGTGAACCAAGGAGCTGGACCATGAGGCTCTTCTGTAGTGCATGATGTACCAGAGAGAGCAAAGTTCTTAAGTTCATACAAGAGAGCAGAGATGAAATTTTATTTCAGCTTTGGACAGCTGGATATACTTGGACAGTCTTTCCCTATGTCCAGCATCATTCTCTAGGAAGAGGTGAGAACAATGCCTCCTTCACCGACTTATTCTAAAGACTGAAGGAAGGAAGAAATTCAAATGTAGAATGCCCATATTACAGAGAGTAATCACATTATTTCTTTGGACACACATGGTTTTATTTATTTGTGCTTTTGTTATTTGTTTTGTTGTTGTTGTTTTTGGTTTTGAGGATGGGTGAGGACAGGTAGCTGTTCTTGGTAATATAAGCAATACTAGAAAACACTAACTTAGCTATGTGACTCCCATGCTTTTATATCCAGTATAAGTGTTAGTCATGGGGAAAAGATAGAATGAAAAGAGGATGGAAGCATACCAATTAAAGTTTCAAATCCTGCCAGCACATTTCTCATAGCCTATCTTCTTTTAACCTTATAACTCTGGAAGATATTAATAGTGATGCTACTATTACAGGTGACACTTAGACAGCATTGAGTAGCAAGAAATTTTCTAAATGTTTTGCATGCACATACTTGTTTAAATTCCTCCACAACACCACAAGGTTGATTCTACTACATTAGCAATTTCATTTTACATATAAGGTCATGAAGCACAGTTTTATAAGCTGGAGACAAGGGGTCTCCTCTGGTTCCTAGCTGGCCGGAACCAAAAAGTGAACAAAGGCAAAGTCACTGGTTGTAAAAACCATAACACATTTATCAATTGGAATTTTATATGATGTAGGAGGCTTTAGGATGAAGATTCAAAGATTTAAAAGCACTTTCCTCTTTTGTGCTTAGGTCTCATGTAATGCAGACAGCCAGATAGATACATGACCAGGCAGGAAAAATAGTAACAGACTTGGGGAAGGAACTCAGTATGACCAGTCTGTTCAGATTCTTATTGATCTATCTAAGTCATAGTCTTTCATCTTGGGTATATGACAGGACCTTTTAAGGAATGTATCTATGACCTTTCTTCACACAAGGCTGTGTTAAAGAATTTACTTCTGGTCAGTCCTTACACAGGAAGGCAAGGGAAGATTAACAATACTTTTTAGTTTTTGTAGAGGAAAGGGGCTCTAGAATTTTTTAGGGAATATCTTTGGGAAAGGGATAAAGAGATAGGACAGAAGTTTAGAAAGTTCTTGCTTCCAATGTTGTTTTTCATGGCACTATTCAAGTAACGATTGAGGATGCTAAGTTGCCACAGTTTTGGGCATTCTACATGCCAACACACACACACACACACACACACACACACACACACACACACACACACACACACATATATATATTAATTAAACATTAACTGAGTTTTGAAACCAGTTTGGGATCAGAGTCCTTGTTCTTAGCCCATTCTCTATGGCCTAAATTTAGCTTGTACTTGTGGATCTGTTGAGCTTGTGGATCTGTTGACAGTTGGCCAGGAACTCTTTAATATTTTAGTCCCAGTGTAACAATGTGCAATGTGTCCACAGTGATCTATCCTTTCTCAGTTTCTGACTTATCTGTCAGACCTCCTCCTCCTTTTTTTTTGCATCTCCTGTTTCACTGGGGTGTGGGACATACTGCTTGGGCAGGTGGAATGTGGATGAGCCAGATACGGGTCTGTGTTCCACCCTACTGCTGGTTTGCTGAGCACTGGGGAGGTGACTGCATCTCCCTGTACCACCAGTGTAGGGTGCTGGGCTTTATGGAAGCACAAGACACTGCTCAAGGGATGAGAAAACAGTCTGAGATATGGGGCGCTGAAGTTGTGGTTTCCTGACTCTTGGATATTCAATCATCACTAGGGTGTCACACAGAAGAGGCAGGAACAAAAGATTGGGGGTCCATGGGCCCATGATGAGACCAGGACCATTGGGGGTCTGAGGACTGAGGATGAAAGTGAATCTGGGGATGGGGAAATAGGGAACTCTTGCTTAGCTCATCAGCAAAGGTAGAGGTAGTTGGCTGGAAGTGCAGAGAGGCCTTCTATGAAAGACTTAGGCTGTGGCTCTGTAGGTGAAGGCCTTCTCCATGCTCCCCACAGTGGTTTCAGTGGAAGAGACAGTTCTTGGTTCCAAACTATTTATTGATTGTTCATCATGGAAAATGGATGCATATCAACTTCTCAGGGTAGACCAGAGAGTAAATACCTTTTGCAGGGAGGAATATCCTGGAAGGGACCATTATTGGCTACACTCTTGGGGCCTCTAGATACCTCATTAGCATGGAGAATTTGGTTTTGGGCTATGAGACCTACATGGGGAGTATGGACATGTGGCCAGGGATCTGGCATGGAGGAGGGAAGCACATATCATCTCAGGTGTGCTGGGATCTCAGAGCTACTCTACCTTACCAAGTTTCCTGGCACTGTCCATTGTCCCACAGATGGCTGTCCAGGAACTCTTTAATATTTTAGTCCCAGTGTAACAGTGTGTCCACCGTGATCTATACTCAGTTTCTTTGACTTATCTATCAGGCCTCCTCTATTTTTTTTTTCATTTCCTGTTTCACTGACAAACAGAAAGGAAATACATATGAGCAATACCAGTCTCACACCAGGAGACCAGCAAGCCAGGCCTGATGCCATCCCGCTTGGTAGCAGGGTCCTCCATCTTCAGGTCGGAGGGAGGTCTAAGAACATCATCTAAAGTCTTCCAAAAAGGACTGAAGTTCCTACTTTATTCTTGAAGTACTTTCCAAGGAGATATGTTTTACAAATCATGCATAAATTATCAGAGAGGTGAAAAGAAAAGAAAGCAGCCACTAAACCAATGAGTAGAGAACAAGTTTGAAATATTTTGTCATAAAAAGCTACTGGAAATCCCTTAGTGGATGAAGAGGAAGGAAGACGAGATGTTTGTGTCAAAGGACAAGAATCTTCTTGTTGATGTCAGGGCCACTTTACTTGTGTTGTCTTCAGTTGTCCTGTAGTGAATGACATAATTTGAAGAGCTTGCCAAGAGCTAGATGAGAAGGAACAGGAGTGCTCACCATGGAAAACAGCAATAGGAAGAATGGTCATGTTCAGTTCTCTGTTGCCCAAGCCAATGGAATACTCTCTATCTCCTTTGATACTCATTCTGAATAAACCCTCAATGGTGTTATTATAACATCCCTGGATTCATTACTTCTTTCACTAAAAGGCTTATACGCCTTTTATGCTTGTCATGGGGGAAAAGAAAAAAAAGAAAATATAAGTAAGGGGAAGGTAAGTGTAGGAGAGGGAAGAAAGAAGGATAAGAAACACTGATAATTAAAAAGACTTAGTTACAAATCACATATTATAATAGACATTTGCACATACATTTATTCTCTCTCTCTCTCTCTTTCTCTGTGTGTGTGTGCATGTGTGTGTGCATGTGCATGTATCATTGTGTCTGTCTATGCAGGCAGATATGTATGTGGAAGCCAGAGATTGTTCTATATCTTTTCAGTCACCTTGGAGTTTTGAGATAGGCTCTCTCCCTGAACCTGGAGCTCCTTGATTGGCTAGGCTGGTTGGCCAGTGAGCTCTTTAGATCCTCTGTCTCCACCTTCCAGCATGGGGCTATAGGCACAGAGCAACAAGCTAGACTTTTACATGAGTGCTAGTGATACACACTGAGGTCTCCACGCTTGCAAAGCATGCACTTTACCCAATGAACTAGCACACTGGCCTCCTTTTGCTTACTTTATCTTTGTGAAAGCATATAAATAATAACAGTTGTGCCCACATGAATGGCCAAAGCAGAAAATAGATTTTGCTGAGTCAGTCTGATTACTGGAACATCTCAAGAATGTTTGCACAGAATCCTGGTGTTTCATTGACTAGGTGTTTGTTGATGCTCTCTGATATGGTTGAGGATACTATGTTAATCAGCCTCTTGAAGGGATAAAAATGCAAATGAGATCAGCCCACATAACTTATAAAATTCATAAAATGCAAGCCTACCAAGGTAAGTACAGACAAAATCTTAACACTTAAGCCTGTATGTGCAGAGCAGGAGGGCCCACACCTGAAGCTGAGGGGGAGTTTTCTAATTTACTTTTTCTTGATTTTTAGACCAGGTAGTGATTAATAATTTTTTCCCTCTTTACCCTAGTTTGAAAAGTTTGAAAAAGTGTTTTGTTCCCATTTTCTTTAAGGTAGAATAATTCTTTTTTCAAGGTAAGATTAAATAGGTTGTATACATTTAAAAACATTTTTGAACCATAGTGAGAAAACAAACTCCATCTTAAAATGAGCAGGCAACATGTGGTGTGTATTCTGCAGGACAGAGTTAATTTAAGTCCCTGGGCAAGTAGAATGTTATTTCCTCATAAGCTAGGTAATGATATTGTAGCCTTTTAACACTTTGTGCTTATATTCTGTATAAGATATATACTAGTCAAGAAAAATTCACAATTTAGGTCAGAAGGATATATACTAGTCAAGAAAAATTCACAATTTAGGTCAGAAGGATCCATGTCCACTTCTCAAACACAGTTCACTCTCTACTGTTCTTGCTTCTGAATTTAAGAGGATCAGAGTCAATGGATGCTATAGAATGATCTCTGTTAACATAATTTAAAGCCTATTCAAGGAAAGAAATAATAGCAGTATCCTGTTGCATAGGTTATTGTGCACAGAGCCCTTTTGACCTAACTCAGCAGGACTTAATTGGACTCTGGGGACTGCATGAGATGCACTGGAAGAGTAGAAGTGGTCATGAGATCTTATGGGGCCCTGTGTGTTAGAGCAGGGCAGATGGGTGAGAATTGGTATAGCAGAACTTAGGGGCACTGGAATTTCAGGCCATAAGCCAAATCAGAAATTTGACCTCAAAGAAGACTTAGGAACTCTTCAGAAAGAAATTATAGTGATTGTAATGGCCACAATTTACTTCTTCTAGATGACATAGCCAAGGCCAACATGAACCTTGATGATGTCATGACCTATAGAAGACCTTGCTCTGCAGTCATGGAAACAAAATAAGGAAAACAGCAGCACTGACACGTAGGTTTATGACAGAAGATATAGTCACTCCTGGAAAAACCTCTTTGAAGGGGGTCATAGTAGAAAGACCATGAGCTCCTTCCTTACCTGAGGTATACTCACCATTCCTTTCTGTCCTGGCAGAATATGATCTTGTGCTTGCCAGAACATTCAGAAGGTAAAATACTGGAGGTGGGTGTTGAAATTCTTCAGTAGTCCAGGTTTAGTGATTATATTTGTTTTTTCCTAATTCCCACACAGTAGAGAATCACAACTTGGAGGAAGACATCACATAGTTGTGAACATCAGTATTGCTACTTTCTAGCTTATGATGCCAGGGACAGTATTGTACCCTGAGAGTCTCCCTGTTTTCCTTGTAAGCTGAAGGCCACACCTTCTTTAGTCACCACAAATGCAGCTGTTATCCGCTGTTGAAGCTCTGGTTGGAGAAGAGAGATTCTACAGAGGGTTACTTGTGCCACTTTCTATCTTTCTTTGTCATTTGCAAAATTAGCATGTTTACTAGGTATGCATAATTCTGAGGTGAAAGAGTCCTCCAAAGGATAAGAGCATGTTATAATGATAGACTATAATGTGTGTGTGTACTGCTGTAAAGAAATCCACTGCTTTGTATACTTTTAAAATTAACTGGAAATGTAACTCTTCAACACACACACTCACACTCATACTATAAAAGTTTTTACCCTCTTCCTATCAAAGAAGTAGATTAAGGGACAGAGACCAGATTTTCCTAGGCTTAAAATTCTAGAAGAAGAAGAACAACAACAAATTGTTCCCATCAAAGACTGGAAGCAGCCTTGTCCCCAAGTCCCTTTCTCTTTAGAAAAGGCTTAGTTAACTACCTCATAATGACATCTGTATGAGTACTTGCTACCCTTTCTTTCATGGATTTCTATAAATTGTGAAATAGCTGGGGCAGGAGAGGCGGTTTGACTTTTCTTTTCTATAGCTTTGTCCAAATAATCTATTTTACTTTGCTGATTTCTTAAAAAAAAAAAAATAGAAAAGCTGTGATAGCGGGCCTAAGTGCTAAGTGCCTGGGAAAGCATACATAGTAGGTAGACTCAGACACACAGTTAGCACTCGGTTCTTGATACTGAGAGTATTCAGCAAATTCAGTTAAGATCACAGCTCAACTACTTATGAATCTGGTGACCATCGTGGAGAGTTACGTATCTCCCAAATTCCTCAATGTTATTCATGATGTATAATGATGACAATGATGAGATCCTGTCAAGAATTCGGAGTTTAAATGGAGATATTTATGAAAAGCAGAGGAAGAATCCCACAGCAAGGCTCCATAAGTGGTGACCCCTGTTCACCTCTCATCACATTCTCCAAGTATGATCATGGCACTCTTGTATAAATTAACGTGTTGTGAATACCTTTATGGTGAACAATGAGCACCTTCAGTGGTTATTTTATTTTGCTCTTGTTTTCTTGTGTATAATTAACTGACAGGAAATGTATTGTGAATTTTGAAACATGTAAGTAAATCATTTCAAAAATTTCTCTACAGCTGGTCAGACTGCTCAGCAGGTAAAGGCACTTGCTGCCAAGCCTGTCTACCTGAGTTCAATTCCCAGAACCACATGGCAAAAGGAGAGACCTGGCTCCCACAAGCTGTTCTGTGAACTCCAAAGGCATACTGTGACATGCTCATGCATATCCAAATACACACAAATACACAAAAGAAATAAACAAATGTAATAACTTTTAAAAATATCTTTTTAAACACAATTTTAAGACTTGTAATGTGTTTTTCTAACAACTGAACAATACTCATTTGCTTTGTCAAACTGCACTGTGGGTAAGTATGTCTGTAAAATGTGTCTTGTAGTTGAGAAAATTGTGGCGTAGAGAAACTGGGAATCTTAATCAAACTCACATGGATGGCAGGTCTTAGAACTGGGATTACAATTCAAGCAGCTGGGATTAAAGTGTAGACTGTTAAGGCCATTGCTACATTTTCTTGTACATTTGGAATAGTACTAAAATTAGTGACAGACTAATTGCAAAGACTGATTGACTCAAAGGTGGTCGAAGATAAAAGTCCTATATTTATGAATGTGTCAAGGGAGACTACATTGAAATATCCCATTAACAAGCTCTCCTAAAGCAACACATATGCCTAACTTATGAATCATCAATTTCATTTCTAGGACTATTCCCATAAGACCCCAAAATACATGATCAAAACCAACAGTTCTTATAAGGTAATAACTTAAACAAATAGGTAAAAGAGTAAATATGTTGTATTCTATTTACTTAATGATATATTAGAGATCTATGTGAATAAATCAAGCAGTGTTATACACAAAAATGTCATGGCTTACTTTCCCAGACAAAACAGTGAGCCAGCCACAAACAGTACTTTCTATACATGTCTACTTATAAACAGTTCAGAAACATGCAACATTAATCTATGCTGACAGAACTTAAATATTAGCGCTGAAGCGTGTATACATATGGCTATGGGTTTAACTGAGAAGATGCAGGAGACTAAGGGCTTTGCACAGTCATCACACAGGTAGACACAGGCATTAAATTGCACTCTGAAACTTTGAGCAAGAAATTCCAGACCTTAACATGCCTACCTCCCTCTTGCCTCAAAACAAGTCATGCTGCTTATTCTTACAAGTGATTCCAGGTTGTGCTGTGGGTTATCATAATATCAAACAGTAATCTGCACTGCTTGTAGAGAATCAAAATCGGCCTTGAATTCTCAAATAGAATATCAAAAACCAGAAGCAGATTTTTTTTCTCTTGAAATGGTGAAGTGAGCTGATTTCTCCCGTTGCTGCAGCCAGCAGCCAATAAGGCAATTCTGCTTGGCTCAAGGGCAGTGAGGTTAGGAAAAGCATCCAAGAATGAAAGCAGTGTTTCATGATCTGCCCCAAGCCACACAATCCTGCACTAAATCAATAAAAATCATCCACAGATTTCTGCACTTACTTTATTAAGCTAGCATTTCTAGGAGTCTCCTAGACAGAAAAGGAACAGCTAGTCACTGGGCCTTGGAACATCTTGCAAATAACAGGTCTCATTGTTTAGTGCTGGCAAGTAAATGACTTTACAACTACAGGGAGTGCGTGTGGGTATAAGTTGACTTTACACTTCCTAAGAAGGAAGCTCTGGATCATAATGCTACTAGACTCCAGTCATGATTATGGCTCACTAGTTTGTATCAGTTATGGTAGGAAGAAGTACAATTTCGTCTGGAGACTTAGGAGACTTAGATACCACACCTCCCACCTCCCATCTTTTTAAGAAAAGATGTTTCAAAATCTGACTTTTGCAAAACTACTGTTGTAATGCCTTTAAGGTTTTACAAATCTTTACAGAACATTTACTATGATCCTTGAAATGTATACCAAAGCTACATTCTGTAGATGAGATACTGAGTTAGCTGGTTTGCATAATATTCTATTCTGACACAGTTTGAATTTGAAATAAGATGTTGTCACCTTGGGGAAAACTCTGTGGCTTTCTACTTAACTATAGTTGCCTTCTTAAAGTAAAATAATCACATGATAGTTCTAGTTATGTGCCTACATTTAATAAAGTATTTAACCTTGGGAAGATTACTTTACTGCTTGAGCTCCTGTCAGTTGATCTGAAGAGCAAACCTCCTGCAGTAGGATGTCTCTGAAGTGTTGTGGTCTTTGTACCTGCCATGTTTAGCTCCAAAATGTGTTTCTGTCTATTTCCTGCTGTAGTACAAAGAGAACCACATTGAGACCAATGGCAGCTTTATTTGAACTTGGAATGTGTTGGGAAATTATAATTGAAACCACACAATCTATTCTTTTCCCTAGTATGATTATTTCAAAATGCTCCATTCTCACAGAGAATTGAAAGGTTGAAATGCAAGGCTGGCCTTGGGTAACCAAGGCCAGACTTTGAAATTTTCATTCAGCTAAAGCAAATGATTTGTCAAATGACCCAACAGTGGGTAGACATAATAATGATGATTTTAAAAAACAATTTAGCAAGTGAATTTTCTAAAGGAATAGGTATTAATATTATTTAGATCATATGAATGAAAGACAGTCTTAAGCTAAGACTGGTTTACAGTTTCTGGTCACAGTTTTGGGGAAATTTTGATGTGTGCTTTACTACAGATATGCCATAGTGATGATGGTCTTTCAGCTAAACAGATTGCATTGATGCCTATTCATATTTCCCAATGGAGAAATTATTTATTGTCACAAAGCCTTTACATATGGGGTCTCACCTGCCAGAATTATATTTTTAGTGTGCAACCTTTAATTTTAGATAGTTAAGAAAACAATCTTTACTCCGTGCCATTTGGCAAAGCCATATATATATATATATATATATATATATATATATATATATATATATATATATATATATATATATATATATATCTTATTCTTTGTTTATCTACTTCAAAATTGCACATAAAATATAAAATAAAATGGCCCTTTTCTATTTTAGTTTGGCTTGAGTACATATTCTAATTCTGAGCATGTTTTGTCTATAAATATCAATGATTAGAGAGTAAAAGTAACTATGGGATGCCAGGAAATCAGAACAAAATAATGTATACATGTATCAGTAGAGCTATGAATATCGGTCTTATAAACCATAGTGGAGGAGAAATTAATATATTAGCAAGTCCCCAAAGATTCCTTCAAGGAAAAGGTTGACAAGAAAAGGTTTAATTATGAATAAGAGTATCTAGGTTTGGAAAGGCACTCCTAAAATAATGTATGAAAGCGAATTATTCTTTACACAAAGAATTTAAGTACCTGAATTAAATAGGGAAGTGAAGTCATATTGAATAGAGTGACCTCAGTGTTCTTACTAGGGCCACTGTTCTTCATTTTGAGCAACTCATATTCTAGAAACTTTCAACAGAGTGAAACCTGAGAATTTATTCCTTCAAGTGCCACCAAGAACTTATGGGCCATCAACATGTCCTCCTGCATAAAGCAGAGGAGATTTCTTATAAGAAAGTAAAAATATAAACGTCAGTGTTACAATAAACCTTATGTAGGTAGGCCTCCATGTTGATAAAAAGGGATGAGTCTTTGTATACTCAAATGTTTGCCTGATATTAACTTAATTTTAAGTAAAGCTGCTAACTTCAGTAGAGGAAACTTTCTAGAAAGAGACTATTACATATAGTTGTGTGTCCTATGTGACTTTTGAACAACTAACTAGTCCTGAAAGGAAATGTGAGCAGAACATTATAGGATCGAGCACACTGTTGGAAATACCAAGCTCCACCAGCCCATTTTACAGTAGTAATAGTACTTAGCCTTATACTATCCCAGACTTAGTTGGAACGCATTATTGGGAATATCTTTGGGCTGAAGTAACAATACCTCATAGTTATGCTACTGGTTCATAAGATCTCTCTCTCTCTCTCTCTGTCTCTCTCTCTCTCTCTGTCTCTCTCTCTCTCTCTGTCTCTCTCTCTCTCTCTCTGTCTCTCTCTCTGTCTCTCTCTCTGTCTCTCTCTGTCTCTCTCTCTCTGTCTCTCTCTCTCTCCTGTGTGTGTGTGTGTGTGTGTAGGGTGATCAAGTATCACTTATCCATCCCTTTTGTACCTCCAGGGGAAAAACACTTGAAAGGAAGGGTATTCATCAATTGCACCACATATGAGAACCTTGCTAAATTTGGAGGATATCTTCATATCACACGGCAAATAACCTTTGATGTCAAGACTCCATCTAGAAAATCATTGCAAAGTCACACCAAGAGAATCTGATTTCCACCTTTCCTTGACCACCATCATCTTTCAATCTTGCTCTATTAAAACCCTCAATATTATCATTGCTTTGTTTGCAAATTTATAACATTAATGATCTCGCTCTTAAAAGTGTGCTATACAGAGTTATAGAATAGGACCTTTCATACTTTTCTATTCGGCCTTAAATGCACATAAAACCTTTGCCCTGTAGTAAATTGTCTCTAGAGTTTTCAACATACAATTTACCACTGAGGGAAAAATGAATTCACTTTTGAGGAAGATAATTTTGTAGAAATCTCTCAGGGCTGGAAAGAATTAATTACGGACCCAATTCCCTCAATATCTAAGTACTTTGAAATGAGTTCCTTGGAAGCTATTTTTGTTCTCTGGGGTCCCATTTAGTACCAGAAGAAATGATCCTTTAAAAGTCTCTCACTTCACCAAACTACTAGTATGCTTTCCAAAAATATGAGCAAATATCCCATGTTCTCAAAGATGAATTAAATATTCAGGTAATTTATAGAAGTAATATAATTCTTAAAGGATTGTTGGAATAAAATGCAACCCCCTTTTTATTCTTCTTAAATTTCTGTAAAACCTTTCGATGGAGTAGGGAGCAGAGCAGATAGTGATCAATGGAACTGAGTAATTCTTTATGAAATGTCTATGACTAATGAAAGCCTTGGGAATGTAAGGGGAATCTTGCAGATGATGATCAGTAACAATTATTGATGATACACAAAGCCCAAGAGGTCTATTGGGAGGAAACAGCAAGAAACTGTCTTTAGCTCTTTATCATGGGATATTCTAAATCCCCATGAGTGTGGGATGAAAAGAAGAATCTTTACATTTCTGATTTTGAAGGGATGTTTAGTTTGTTGAACTGTATTTGATATATCTGAGTGTGAGGGATCAAATTGACAAATACTTTAAATTCTGGTGCATTTAATTGATTTCATAGGTTCTTGACACAGACCTTGACAGTTTGGTGTAGTAAAGACTACACATTCTTTAGAACATGACCTGCCTACAATCTTCTGGTTTGTGCCATAATCTCAGATGATGGGAGGGTCATAGAGAGCAGCTACCACTCAATTTGTTGCTGTACAAAAACTGAATGACACGGGCTAATCATAGTAAATTTTTTCTCTTTCTCTTTCCTTTTCATTTTTCATGAAATTACAAAGCTATACCAGTCCATTTTACTAGATGTGGGGCTTGTGAAAAATAATGACAGGTTACTTATGAGTGAGCCTACAGAGGAAGTAATCATGACGGTCAACAAACAAGTGCATAAAATAATCCTGTAGTCATTAGACACTGCTTTCAAAAACTTCCAGAAAACAGAAAAAAAAAAAAAAAAGAGATATACATCTATAACCTGTTTACAAGGCTGAAACTGAGAGGAAAATCACATTTTATCACAAAAAGTATTATTTATTTGTATGTGTGTATATTTTAGTGGTGTACATGTGTGTGTCCTACTGCTGAAAGAGATATATAGTGAGTAATCAGTACATAGTGAAATGTATGATATGAATATGAATATTTTTGTATGTGTACTTGATTCCTTCCGTGTTGGTGGCTTTATGAATTTGAAATATCCTAGACCATGGGTCCTTGACTATTACCGGCTCATTTTCACCCAAGCTTTTCTTGGGTGAAAGAAATATGCTGTACATTTTTGTTTCCCATCTTGATTGCTTTCTATATATCTTTGTGTTCCATTGTCCAATGGATTTTTTTTTACTTGTTTCTTAATATTCTAGATTATTCACCCATTCCGAGTTTGATTCATGACTTTTGCCTCTCCCCACTGCTAAGGTATATTCATAGAAGACAATTCATAAAATCCCTGTGCAAAATTCAATGGGGCCCCTCTTGATTTTGTCAGTTCTCATATAGCTACCAACTTAATGTAGAAAGTATACTTAATCTCAGCTATTTCTTTCAATAAAACATGGTATTATTGTATAATTAGAAGGAGAAAGGAGAGTAGAAACCCTTACCACTCCTTAAGCAACATGTTCAGCACACAATAGACTGTATTATTGCCTCTTATTCTTTACCTTCCCTTTCTAACAAAATCATGCATCTAATATTTTGACCCTGTGGCTTCCTGAGACTTCCTATATTTGGTGAAAAAAAATATATTTCCCTACTCTTTGGCATGTCATCATATAATGATAATAACTGATATTTGTAGATGCTTTGAATGTATTCCTACAATAAAACTGGTCTTCTTGTATTTCTCCATATGAAATTCAATGAGTCTCTCTGAGAACTATTGCCTAAAAGAGATGACAGGGCAACACAGGCTACATTTTATTCCGAGTGAGCAAAATGGTCTAAATTCACAACACTGATTATACTTTGCCATCACAAGAACAGAGTTCTTCTCATATACATGTCTCCTATTTGCAGATACAAAACAAATACTCCAATTTGAGATAGTAAATAAGAATACTTGATAATAGAAGACTCTGAATGCTTGCTGTGTGTCTAATATACATTAATTTAATTTTTATAGCCATCCTATTGACAAAGCAGCCATTAATACTACTTTTAATAATGAATTAGCCTAGACTCCAAGAGATTTAAGAACTTATCCAAGGTCACAAATGCTATTAGCCTGTCTGAAACTTAGTTATATTAGAATACTAGAACTATTGAGTATTATAAATCTTCCCAACTCTATTTCTCTGCCCAGCTCTATTTCTATTGTCTGTGAAAGAATGATAGAGGTGGTCTACAAAAAACTGAGTCTAAAACATAATTATGTGACCTGTAAATTTAAAGATTTCTTTGTAATTAAGGACCCTTCAAATAGAGGATATCACTGATGATGAAAAGAGTGTTCCAGTGATAATTTGACCTCCCTCTTAGGGAAAGGACCAGCTGTAAACATCAACCAGGAATAGAGAGTGATTGGAATTCATTCTCATTCATCAAGTGTTAACTTTTATGCTTGGTCTGTTTCTCCAGGTCTTTCTTTTACAAGCAGCAAATCAGAAACTTGTGTATCCAAAAAGAAGAAACCAAATTGAAATAGAGACTATCTCAATTATGATGGCCTTGCATAGGAAGCTAGAATGCATCAGTCTAGAGAACAGAAAAACAACAATTGTTATTGACTGATCATTATGTTTTTAGTATGCAGCAGCCATGACATGCTAACTAATGACATTTCACTCTTTTAATAGATGAGTAAATATAGCCAGAGCAGTATAAGACCCACTATATTTTATAATGTACCATTATTTCTACATGGTAAAATCAGAGGTTATGCTGAATTATGAACTTCTAAAAGAACTGTATGTATATCCTGTTTTCTGTTATTACAACCTGTTCTCTCACCTTGCTCCTTCATCATCATGAAGTTAGTCTCTTGTTGGGTCAGTACTATTTAATTCTCAGTGTATTCCAAAATCAGAGAATCCAGTATATCAAATAAGGCTATTTATTATTTCCATCTAAATGATTTATCTCATATAACTGTGTTATTCATTGCAAATACCAAACCTAGGTAACAGAAGTGAATAAAATTAGATGTGGCTTCTGTTTTCAATGAGTGCACACACTTACGCATGAAAAGTGTTGTATGAAGTTGAAGTCTCAAGCCATTATGTTAAATATTATCAAGGATTATGATCAAGCGATTAAGAAAGCAGGTGGGAAAAAAGAGTCAGCTTTGCCAAAAGGCTAAAGAAATGTTCACAAAAGGAAATGTCTAGGGTGAGTATTTAAGGTATAAATGATAAGGAACTTTACAAAGCACAAATGTTTTCATAGGACAGAGGCATGAACGAATATGATATATGCACGAACCCACAAGCCTATGCAGAACATATGCAAGGGGAGGAGAAAAGGAGAAAGCCAAAAGGGCAAACTGGATCCCCAGCATGGTGGTCTTGGATCGACTGGGAATATGCTGTCAGGGATATTCCACTCTTGCACATGCCAGAGGAAGCCCGTCTACTCAGTAGTTCCACTTTTCCATTCAGGGTACCATATTAATCAGGTACCAAAGTCGTGCAACAAGGATTCTATTCTATGCTTTTCGTTTGTCCCAACATGTCCCAAGCATTCTTAAATTTTTAGCTCACTGAATCACTTTATTTTATCTTTACTTTCTGCCACTAAGAGTTAAAACACACACTTTTCACTAGTTGAGATTTAATAGTTAAGGAATTAATGCTATGTTTGATTTCTACCTGGAATCTCTGGTCCTTTTTTAAAAAAATTTTTTTTTATACTTATCCTTCTCACTGCCCTCTCCTGGCCACCCCTTCCCCTTCTCCTCAGGGCAGGTGGGGGCTCCTGCATATCCCCACCCCCACCCTGGCACTTCAACTCTCTACAAGGCTAGGTGCTTCCTCTTACCCTATGTGTAGTCAACAGATTTTGTGATAGTCTCTACTCCAGTTGTTCAGGACCCTTAGAATCAGTAAGAGAGAGAGAAAAAAAGAATTGGTGAGATTTTTTTCTCATGATTTCCTTAGTTTCATAATGCTGAGTGATCTGAGCTGGTGATTGTAGGCAGAATGGAGACTTCAAATGATTTCCAAAGATGTTCAATGTGATTGATATTTTAGGTGATTGTGTAAGATCATAATTTGGTATTTGATGGTAGACTATGCGTGACTGGAACCTTTACAGGTGTTGATGGATGAGCATCTAGGCACAAAGTATGAGGAAAAGAGCAACTATACAAACAAGAAAGGTAGAAATGATGTCTTCTTGCAGGCAGTGTAGTAGGAATTAGTCTGGTCTTGTCTTAGCCTATATACATCTAAAAAGAATTAAGAAATAAAAGCTCTCAAATAAGAATTGCTTCAGAAAGACATCAAAAGCTCAAAACTCCCGGGTTTAGTGTGATGTGGATGGATAATGGCACATCACTGAGTGATTTAGAAATAGTAACTAATAAGATTTGTCACTACTGAATATCTCCTCCATTCTAAAGCCATGCTGTGTGCCATGTGCCTGAGAATCTGTGCATGATTTTAGCTTATATTGCTAATATTAAAAGGGGCCATTGGTGGTTGATATTTTTACTCAAGTCTGATTTAACCTAAGCCAAATGTATTTTTATGTATACCTGTGTATGTATTTGTGTGTGTGACTGTGCATGCATAAAATAGCAAGTTATGTATAAGCATTCAGTGTTTTAGAAGAATATCCATGCTTAAACATTTAAAAAGTCATTTTAGTCTTATGTGTTCTTTGAAGGACAGATGAACCTTACCAGATTTTGGATTCTCTCAAAGTCTTTAGCTGTGTTTTCAAATGCTTTGGGTTTGGCAGGTCAGAAAGCTAATATGTGCCAAGTATTTTTTCCCTCGATTTTTAAACCCACATGTACTTCAAGAGAACTTTATACATATGGTTTTTATTCATTTACACTTAACTCATCAAAAAACTTTAAGGACATTTAAAGCCCCCAAACCTTCAGAGGCAGTACTACTACAATTTTGGAAATTATTATTAAATCCTAATACTCAAGGGTAGCATTCCTTTAATAATCAGGACTGGTTGTATTACACATGTATCTAACAAAGTGTTTGTTTCATGAATGAACGGCTGGAGTTTAGTTTTCAGTGTGAGAGGTAAGTGCTACCATTAATAGAAATGGTGGTGGTGGCTTTCGCTTGAATCAGTTAGGAGAGTCTTAATCCTCTCAATAACCTGTCAAATGTCTTCTTAATGCAGATAAACACAAAATTTAACTACTCAGTTAAGACATGGGTTTTGGAAGCCATGATGTTGACCTTGCTGACATGTTGAATTACCTCATTCAATGGTAGAACTGTAAAGTGGGAAAGGCCCTTAAGTGGCTAACTCATTAAGTTAGAGACACCAGGAGCTAACTTTGTGCTGCCGAACACCAGCCAATAGAGTATAATTGGATTTCGGCTATCTATCTGACTCTCCTCATGTGGGTGTACTTCCTCTACTATCAACAGTAAATTTGTTTCATTTCTAATTATAGGAGATGGTGAATTGGGAGCTCTGGACTGACTTTGGATTAAGAAGAAAAAGGTAAAAGATTCTCAGTTTCTTCACCTAAGAAATGAACACACTATGTTGACTAGTAGTTTTCTATCTACTGTTATTCTAAAGTATGCTGTGCTATGCAATCAGAAGTATTCTACACAATAGAATACCCAAAATCTGTGTGTCAGTAGTGAAGGGACTTTGATTCTTATCATTATTTTAAAATTTTGGCATAATTGCTCATGTTTTCAATAATGTGAAAGAAATAACATTATTTTTTAATAAGTGAAGGTTGGCCTTCATCTTCCCTATTATAATTAGCTATATATTATTTTAAAAACCTATTAGCTAATGACAAAGTAGGGACCATAATTTTTTCAGAGATTGATCAAAGAATGCTCCTTTGTTGAAAGGTTCTTCATTTGTTTATGAAGGTATTCTTTGAAACACAAGTTTGTTGCAGCAAGTATTCTTTCTTTTTTTTTTTTTTTTGGTTTTTCGACACAGGGTTTCCCTGTGTAGCCCTGGCTGTCCTGGAAGTCACTCTGTAGACCAGGCTGGCCTCAAACTCAGAAATTGACCTGTCTCTGCCTCCTAAGTGCTGGGATTAAAGGCGTGTGCCACTACCGCCCGCCTGAGATACTTGTTGCAGCAAGTATTTCTTAAAGTTATTCCTTAGATAATATTTTTGTTTCATTTGAAAATCTCTTTCAGTGTCCATAAAAATCTTCATTCAACAGAGATATCTGTTTCATGGAAACCCCTGTCCTCCCAGTTGACACTGGTTCATTCAAGAATTACCACAGAATCAGTGATGCATCAATTAGACCTCTTGAAATTCTTTGCTTAAAGAAATAGACTAAAAATTGTTAGGGCTAGAAGCTGCTGATGATAATATTCAGAAAGAAGATTTTAATATGGCAACTACCAAAGTTTTTTGAAGTCATCAATGTTTTCCCATTAATGAAGATACCCTTTAATATTGCTGTGTATAATGTCACTGCAAACATATTGGCTTGATAAAATACAAATTTATTAGCCAAAGTTTCTGTTTCTCAGGAGTTTGAGTATGTTCCTTGCTTCATCTGTTCAGTATCTCATATAGCTAAAATCAACAGACCACCAGGAGCTTCTCTCTGGATGCTTGGGACCTTTTGTATATCTTTTAATTTGTTGGCCAAATGAATTTCTTTATGGTTTCAGGACTACAGTTGTATTTTTCTTGTTCTCTCTTCCAGGGGTTAGTTTAGCCCCTAGAAGAAGCCTTTCTGAGATCCTAGCATATGACATTCTGACAACAGGCAACTAAATCTTTAAACCCAGAACCATTCTATAATGTGACTTTCTCATGGTGTAGCCATCCAGTATATGCATAGAACTGGGCTACACTCCATGGAAAGACTTCCACGTGATACATTCACGCAGGACAATAAACCTGGTCACTCATCTTAGACTATGATCTTCAATTTGACGTTTGGTATTGAAACTCTTGCTTGAATTTTATTTTTTATTCTAGGTTTCCATGTGGTTTTGTTTTCTCATAAACAACTGAATATTAGCTAAGGAAGTATTATGATGCTCACCATCCTGTCCAGAAAACAAACAATATCTGAAATGGATAGCAGAAGTTTCAAAACAAATTTACATTCTAATAAATGATTTGTAAAAAGGGTAAGCTGATTGTCTTCTCTGGGCCACAGTTCTCCAGGCTGTACATATTTAAGAGTTCATATAAGGAGAAACACTATGTGACATTGCTTCAGTGTGGCCTACCTCAGCCATAAGATGTCTTCTTGGTATCTTTTTTAGAATACACAACTGTAGTGGAGACTCTTTTATCCAATATCTGTGCATCTATCTTGACAACTTAATCGACACTCTCTGTTTTCTCTCTTAATTATTGACTAATGTCATTAAGATATTAGCATCTATAGCAACAGGTGTTCCTTTGCTCTGTGCTTGCATGTTGCTCCTTCTGGTTGAGATTTGTACTTAAGAGTCAATTGTGTCTGCTTCCAAACCAGTTTATGCTATCTGTTCTTGTTATAGTAATTTTAGATTCTAATAAAATATTACATGAAATGAGAAGGAATAAATATGGAAAGAATATCCAAGATACTACAATTCTTTGGAAAGTTTTATTGAGTACATTTTGTTTTTATGAAAGGAACTGGTTATGGCTTTTTCAGAAGGCCTTTACTGTTAGGTTATCCAGGCCTCTCTTCCCTTGTTTACCTTGCTCTCCCATCACTTACCCCACTTAATCTTGCCTGTTCCTTTATTTTTCCTTTAGTTTTGTATCACTGTGTTTTATATTCTCCACAAAGTGGTAGTGACATAAAACCTAGCCAAGCTCAAGCCCCCCCAAATCCCACCATGATGTAGGGGAGGTGAGCCTGAAGTCCCACTTTTACCTAGATGAGGCGCTACTGGGAATTGACAGTTGCTGGAAGTATAAGAGTTAGTTTTCTTTCAGGATGTATATGTCTAACACACTTCAGTGGGTCGTCACATGGACAAGAATATTTAAAAGCACCAAGTCCACCCACAGGCTATAGAAATGAATAGTGTTGGGTGGTTATGGAATAGGGATGGAAATAAAAAGAGACTGGGTAGGGAGAAGAATATAATCAAAATGCATTACATAAAATTCTCAAAGGATTAAAATGGAAATAATTAAATTAGAATTAAATAAGATTATTTTAAAAGTTAGAGAAACTGTAATGAATTATGTTATACTTTCCAAGATTTTTCAAGGTTAATTTTTACCTCAAATGAACTAAAAGAATATAATACACAGTATGTAAATAATAGTTTGTTATCATCGTTGGTGCTGGGTGTGGCTCACTGGTAGAACACTTTCCTACTATGTATAGTGCTAAATTTAATCCCAGCACCAGAGACGAAACTAAACAAAAATAAAATTCTTAAAAGATAGAATAACATATTACTTAATACATCCAATATGAGTGAGAAAGCCTTGGACCTAAATCAAGTTTTAAACACACATACACACACACACACACACACACACACACACACACACACACACACACACACCACAATCTGTGTTTGATTTTAGAAGTGTACAAAATATTTTTTATCACTTTTTAAAAATTTTTACTGACATTTGATCATCCTGCCAATATGATCTTGGTTAGGCGAGTTCTACTTTAGTTTTTTCTCCCTTTGACATGAGTATGATTTGGTATTAGTTCTCAGATTCATGATATGGTAATTTATTGGTGTTGATCTTTTTACCAGCAGGTCCCTTTAAGCTCTTGGACATACCGTTTTGGGTTTTTTCCCTAAGATATTCTGTAGTTTGTCAATATTTTGTAGTGTTTTCCATTTTTTCTTTGTTATTATTTCTTTCTTACTTTTCTTTGTAGTTGGAAAAGCTTGTATTAATTTTTGCTGAATCAATACTTAGAAGGAAAGGGATATAAATGTTTCTATGAACAACCATCAGAAAACAAAACTACAGATACAATGTCTGTATTTGTGTGGGGTAAAGGAGACTCTAAATTTGATTGCAAGTAATGCAACTTTATGGTATTGAATAAACCATTTCAATTCTTGATCTTTTGTTTCTTTACTTTTAAGTAGGCTCTGGCAGAACCCTACCAGGAAAAGAACCAAGCAGAACATGTATTAGGGTACCTCAGCTGTAGGTCAACACGATACGTTTTGTAGGAAATGAATGATGTTGGCTACCACAGACTAGACCTGAGAATCGAGGATGAAGAAAGATCTTGGGTTCCCAAAGGATCATGTGGTAATCTGGGAGGAGAAATACAATAAAGCTGCTTGACCTGCATGACAACTAGATCCTTCTTGGAAATAATTGAGTATGACTCTGAAGTAGAATTAGGCGTGACTGATTTCTCAGAACATCAGATGCAAGGATTTGATTTGGGGTTGCAGACCAACAGTAATACCCGTAATGTGTTCCTGAATAACGTGTCAAGATGGTTTTCTGGTGTCTCCTATTCTCATATGTTCTAAATATAAACCTTCTTTATGTGGAACAAAGCAAAGATGCCTTCATTTCTTCCTCTGAAAGAGCCCTCTGTAGAGTATGAATGAAGAAAATATATCATATTCCTGGAAGACTTGGTGGAACTTTAGAGAATTTTGGGTGAAATAGAGAATTTTCATCATCTCTTAACTATAAGAGAGCACAGCTGACCAGAGTGATATATAGTATAATGATTTTTCTTTTTTAGTATAAGGTTTTGCATTATTACTTTTAACAACTAAGAGATATTAAAGGATATAAACTTTAGTTTCTTTAGAGGAAGAAACTTATAAATTGAATAAAATTCTTTCCTTATAGGATATCATGAATCATGCTCATAAATTAGAAAAGACCACTTCTGGATAGTAGCCTTCATCCAGATTTCTCCTTTTCTGGTCTTCATATCAAAGTAATTGCTAGTGCCACAGAGTCAGATTGTCCTATGCTAGGCTTGAACAGTCATGTTTCATTTTCAGCCAGCTCCACACACACATTCCACAAACAAAACGTAACCTGGCTGGGTGATGGCTTTGAGTATCTCTATTTGAAGAAGTCACCTTCTTGATTCCAGTCAAAGCAGGTAAGCAGAAGAGAGGATGGAGGTAGGAGAATGCAGAGTGCTCTGTGGGTGAGCAGAATGGAGGCCAACAACTAAAAGCTTAAGTCACCCGGGAAGAATATCTTTGGCTAAATTGAGAGAAGCCTCTGTGGGTACCCCTTCTCATTCTTTTGGCTCTTGGCACCAGTTGTCTCTAGAGATATGGGTGCCAGACTTAAAAGTTGTTAGTATATGAAATTGAGACTCATATTTTATTACATTGTTAGTTTCCAAGAAAGAACTCTTGTTCAGAAACTAAAGAATGGTGCTTTGACCAATATCTGGCTTTAGGAATAGTTGGAAGGCACTCTGCCTTATTTGCTGGTTTATAAGTTCAAGTATGTATTTTCTTATTGTCAACTGTCTATGCTCCCCATTCTATGTTATGTATTGCATAAATACATGAAACTTAGTTGCATCCAAGACAAATGTATAATTGCTTCATTCCTTTATCTTGTTTTCTCCTCTCTTTCTGAAACGGGGGTAGAATTCGGGATCTTTTGTACATGCTAAGCAAGCACTCAGCCACTGAACTACATGCCTCTCCTTTCCCCCCACACATACAAACTCACAAAATTGCATAGGTGGATTTCACATCCTTTTATAAATACTCTTGACAAGATAATTAACCAATGGACTATCTCTGCCCCAAACATTTGCATATAAAACATGTTGCCATCCAGAGGATTCCCTTAACAACCAAACAAAGGTATCATCCAATCAGTAAGTATCCTAGGATGGCATGTCAATATAGACAGTACAGAGCCCAGAGTGGGGGGGTTAGAATCACTCTTGGCTCTGGGACAACTCTCATTCCCATGCTGACTTGACAAAATAGAACCCAGGATAAAATGCATGGACTGGCCAGAGAGATCTTCCACCTTCTTAACTTGTCTTGGAACCTGTCATTTTCCTCAGGCTGTACAAACAGAAAAGATCTTTTTCCTCCTGACTCAAATTGAGCAGAACAGCAGAGCAGATGGTGCTGGTCAGTTAAGTAACAGCAGAACACAGAGAACAACTTGTTTTTAAAAACAAATGGCTCTTCTTGGAAGGTGCAGTCTAATAGGGCTGACAGAAATCAAATTCAGAGAAATTCTCTCTAAGCAACCAGCAAGCTAGCCATTTCCCCAAACTACCCTGCAGGGGATTCAGAGGTCTTTTATTTTCCTCTTTAATCTGAGGATAGGATGCCTCACAGGCAGAAAATAATAAGTGGCAATGATTAATCCAAGCTCATCAATATTTTTGTATGTCTTGTTTTCTTATTTCTTACACATCAACTCACAGAATTTCCTCAGTCAAGCACAAAGAAGCTGGAGAATTTAAATTCATTTTCTGTTGAAACAAAATGATAAAAGGTTTCTGGACATTTTGCTGAGGTAAAAAGTAATAACTATCTTCAAGCTCACCTGTTTATTGTTCATTTATTCATGCAAGTGTGCATGCATAGATCCTTCATGCTTCACATGAAACCTGGAGACCGTTTAGTGAGCTAGTGCATCATAACCTTTGCTTACAAAGAGACTGTAGTTTAGCAGATGGAGACAGGCAGAGAGTCAGTAACAATAAATGCAATAGCAGCGGATAAGAACAGAGGACTGTTTAATGTAGCCTGAACACGGAAAAGGCAATGGTTATGGAAAAGAATAGGTCCCCGGTTCAGGGAGATAGCTCGGGAGTAAATGCATTTGCTACCAACTCGGAAAGCCTGGGTTTAATCCATGGGACTTATACCAAGGAGAAAGCCAAATCCTTCAAATTATCTTCTATCTCCACACATGTGCTGTGGCATACATGTGCCACCCTGTATACAGTACATACCCACAATGCATAAAGGTAATGTTTAAAAGCTTTTGTTGTTAAACTGCTACTTTGGAATGTATTCTTTTGCTTGAGAGAAATATCAGAGAGACAGCATTGTGGTATGTTGCGGGAAATGTTAAAAAATAGTGAAGCATCCCACAATATACCAGGCTATTCTCTGCCCTTGTGGGCTGGCCAGCCAGGCACTGGTGGGCATGGCCTGCCTGTTCTCATCTTGTGGAGACCGACTCCGAGCTCCGAAATCTCTCCACCCAGCTTGCTAAGTTCCCACTGGCAGGTCACCACCACCCCAACCCCAACCCCATGCTTCAAAATTCCCCCGGCCTTTAGGGATGCACTTCTTGCAAACCCATGCTTTGCTGTCCTACCTTTCTCTCTGGAATCCAGTTGAGTTGCCACGTGAAAGAAATCACCACACAAACTTAGGTCAGAACCAATGGTAACTCAATCACTGGGCACAACAACTAACATCCAGATTATAAGCTAGACTAAGTTGAATCTCCAGGAGCAGATCCAAATGGATCTGCCACCTGAAATGGGGTCTCCGCTACCTACAGCTTCACCTCCCACACTGCTCAGTCACCAGCTATAGCCTTTATTTTGCAAGTTAAGGTGGAGAGAAGGTTCATAAGAAGTCACCGGAATGTGATTTAGTCCTAGTCCACAGCCCCTCCTGGGGAAGCTGACTTAGCATCAAAATGCAAACAGCACCAGGGCAATCCACAACAGTGGTAGAAAGGTTTGGGTTAGAGAAAGAAGAGAGAAAAAGAAGAAAATCATTCCGGATAGTGAAGGCAGTCATCTTTTCAGCATGTATTCCTGGGATGCCATGCTAATACAGACAGAACTCAGGGACTAGGTGAAATGATGGCCGACTTGGGATGTCTGGGACAATACAGGGCACTGATATGGATTGGGGATCTGGTATAGGGGGTAGGCAGTAGAAGCCTGAAAGCGTGGCACACTGTGGTGAGCTTTAGTAGAGGAGTTTCAGTGATATGCCAAAGGTAATGACAAAATGTGAAAGGTTTTCCCATGTGTAATAGATTGATTGGTGTAAGAATATCCGTTAGAGCCAGAGGCAACAGCTCTAGTTAGAACCCACTTGCCCTAGTCCACGTGTTAAGTGATTTAGATTTGGATTCAGGTAGTAAATAGATGGCAGGGTTTGTTGGATTTCAATGACATTTAGAAATGTGCTCCATTAGGACATGTGAGGAGATAAATAGCATGGATTTGTATCAATCAGGACTAGAATCATATTTGTGGAATGAAGTTATAGGTGATTCTTCCCTTTCTCACAACAGTTTTATTGTAGACTACCTTGCCTTTACACTTTGGTCATTGCCCCACCTCAGAGGCCTGATAGTAAGAGAATCCATTATCCCTGCAGAGTAGCATGTGCTGGGTGTGGAGTTATGTGGTATGTACCGGAGAGATTTTATTTCCTGTAAAAGCATTAAGGTCTGAATCCTTGTTAGTATATTTATATTCTAGTTACCTGTCAAACATAGGAAAGAAGGTATGCTCTGAAATCTAGACCTATATTTAGGTATAACGTGTGTGTGTGTGTGTGTGTGTGTGTGTGTGTGTGTATACATGTGTATATGTATGTCAGAGCTAAGGAAGATTTTCAACAGATCTGTTCCTATCCAGTCATGTAAACAAAAAGAACAATGAGAGTGATAACTCGGATGTCTATGTTCACTCAGAGTCAGTAAACAGGTTGTCATTGTCACTGCAATCCAATTGTTTCAGATGATTATTGGTGCTCTGTTTAAATGTCATACACTATTGTCTTCACGATGTACTAGATGCTGTACCCATTTAAGTTGTAAAATGAAAACTGTCTTTCTAGTCTGCCTCACAGAAACAAATATCTTGGGACATTTAAACGACTTGGCTAAACTGGCAATGAGAAATGAACACAGCCTTCAACTGAATCAATAGAATACCAAGCTCCGTGTCATTTTTACTGCATAGTGCTACTGTTCATAGGCTTTTAATCTGAGAAAGGTTTGTAAGCAATGTAACTGAGATTAGAGTTCATTCAGGGATCAGGGTTCATTTGATGTCAAAGAGAAATGACAGCCCTTCCTCTGAACTTTGTACATACACAGCTGCTGAACATGGTGGCTGGTACTATGAGTATTTAAGGTAAATATAAAATACTGAAATGTTTCACCAAGAAATTATTGGCCCATATAATCTTGAAAGAATAAAGTAAGGCTAGAAACATAATTTCAGTTACCTTTTCTTTTTACAGAAGATTATGAGTGCATTGTAATTTATTGCAATAGCTTCAGTTTCTACTCTTATCTCTCAGGACTTTATTGGAAAAGTTATTTGTCCTTAATAGGAAAGATTGTTATAGTAGATGTCTCCTTTTCAGTCTACACAATCCACTCTGCCACAGTTAGCAATTTAAGAGTGACTTGGGTAATCCTTGAACATTTAAGCAGTGTTCTTTGGCAGTCTAACCCCCTGTGAGGCCCAGAGGGAAGCAGAGCCATTTGGCATGGCTAAATTCTGTGACGTGTTTGTGTTTTCTCTCAATGGTCATTATATTAGGAAAGAGAAAAGTTCCAGCTTATGATCAGCAGCTGTTCCTCTAAAGAAAGCCATGTAGTGTATTCTTTTCTGTTTTGCATGCTGGAGTCCTGGGCTGTGTGAGCCCAAGATGTGCATTTGGCATCCTATGGAAAGTAGTTAATCCTAGAAAACACATGCAAAATCCAGTCGTTGGTCCACATGCGCATTGTGTCCATCTGTTTGCCTGGCTCATTTATCCTTGCATTCATCTATTCGCTCAACTGCTTATAGATTTTGTTGTGATTATATTTATTATGAAAATTTCCATTTTGTCTTTTGTTAAGTCTGTGGTTCTATGGCATTCACTATATTCTCTTTTTCCACTGGTGTACAAATATTAACATTTTCTTTTCTTATGACTTCAAGCAAAAAGGCTCTACTATCATTATCTGTGTCCATTATTAATTCTTCTATTTAACAAATAGGGACTTATCATGACCAAACTTCTATGAGACAGACTGTAGGAAAATATAAAGTTTTTATTCTTCATGGTCTAGCTGACACTCTGATGGGATTCAGGTGCCTCGAAATAAACCACTGTCTTCATGCCCATTTCATTCTCAGACTTATTATCCTCACACACTGCTGTGGGTTTTAGGACAAATCACGAATTCACAGCTCTAGTTTGGTCGTAATGATTTTGTCTTGCCTACCATCTTATCCTCAGGGTCTTGCACTGAAACTTTTGCTTTACATTCAGTTAATTAGATGAAGTGTAATTATCGATAAATAATGGAGAGCAGCATCATTATCATAAACAATGAAGAAAACAATAAAGCCACCAGCTCTGTCAGGCTAACATCTTTAATCTTACCAATCCCCAGCTCTAGTTTCTTTGGACAATTTTGGTTCCCAGAGAAATTCCTTTTAACCGTGTGCTTGCAAGTAAAATGAAGATACAACTTAGAAGCTTAGCTCCTAAACATGTTATTAGATGTCTCATGTCTTGGAAGCATGCCAAGAAGAGAAGATGGAATGCAGGCTGCAAGAGAATATGCTTAGAAACAGTATATTTACTCAGAAGGAACAAAATCTTCATAGCCTTAGAAAGGTCACTAACCTCAGAAAGAGGAGTGTAACTTAACACAATTTAAAATACTGGATTTTGAGGCAAATGCTGTTTTCAATATATCTGATGGGATATATGGAAGTCTGATTGCAGAGCTGAGGGGATGAAGTAAGGATGAACATGAAGACACAGCTACAGAAAAGCTGTGATTGGGTGGGCCATGCTTGTTCTTATTGAGGAGAGTATACAGAGGACAGCAACCTGGACCCTCAGCACATTCACTGTGTACAGCACTGCAGGAAGGAGCTGGCTAGTCTCAGGAGGAAGTCTCTCTATAGGAGCACTTTCAGGCTGTAAACATCAGGGAGAAGGAAGCTTTAGTTGGTGCTTTTGCACATAGATCATATAAGGAATTGAGAGCTCCCGAGCCTGACCTAAGGAAAGCATTGCCAGTTCCCATGGGTCTGAGCCATTGGTTCCTTGTCATAATACCCATTCATTCAGGGTTCTGTACAGCTTCCACCACTCCCCAGGGGCAAAGAAATGACTGATTCTGTGCTATTTCCGCTACTAACTCTCCATGTAGAAGACTATATGACTTCTCAGAGCCTCAGTTTCTCTATGTATAAAAACCAAATTGTCTTAGCAACTAACGATTGTAAAGACTATAACTACTGTAAAGACTGTAACTATTGTAAGGGCTATAACTTTTGAAAGAACTGTAACTATTGTAAAGACTCTCTATTGTAAAGACTCGGACTATTGTAAAGACTACTATTAACTACTATAAAGACTAGACAAAGTGATACAAAGTAGAAATAACCTCAGCTGAAGTGCCAGGAACTTTTTATTTTCTGGTATTATTCTGTGTCTTTCCATTTGGGTTTCTTTATTTAGTAGTTGCAGCAACATTACAAGATGAATGTTAAGATTATCTCCATTACACAGATGAGGAAACAGAGGTAGAGGCAGTTGAAGTGATGCACAGGGACTAGTTTGGTGTCTCCTAGCAGAGTTTTCTACAAACTCAATCACTCTGGCTGTAGGAAATATAGTCTGGCCCAAAAATCTATATTCTGAGTCATGCATATTTACACATGTAAAGATACTTAGCAAGTGCCAAGCAGGTTGTAGATTTCAGAATATGTTAGGTTCATTAAGTAGCTATAGTTTAATATAGATAGTAGAATATATAAAGTTCAGTAAATAACTAATCTTTAGAGTTTGCTAACACAGCCTCATTGTAACTTATTCTGTTTCCTCTTCAAGCTAATGTATCACTTTCCTAATTCTTCCGGTTTACATTTATTTGCCATCCTGTGTCCCAAAGTGAACTTAATGAACAGTAGCTTTTGGCTCATTCCACTACCCAAAGTTCTCCAGTTATACAAGTGACAATGTCTAGTTGCATTACTGTTACTATGTCACTTGAAGATTCCACAATTTGTCATTATTTCCTCACCATACGTTCACATCCCATCTCCCTAGCCAGCTTATCCTCCAGATATTATGAGATGCACATGGCCCCTCAGTCTTCATGTTTGTGCAGACACTTGCCTCTCTTTCTGAAATGTCTTCTGTCTCAATAGTCCATTTTGCACACGAGAAAGCATGCCTCTTTCTACCTCTGTTGTATTTTGTGATACTCCCTAAATCAAGGAATATATTTATAATCAAAATAAGATCACATATCTTGGTCCCACACTTCTCACACTACACCCCTTCATTCATGTCATATGTGCTCTGCTCCATGCTTCTCATCTCAGCATCTCTTCTTGCATAACATATGCATTTTGCAGATTAATCTCCATAGGTATAAAATGAATTCTAGTAATATCTAAGCTCATATCCAGGATTCACAGGGAAAATATTTCTTATCAGCAATGCTAATTGCATTATTCCATCAACAAATGAATAGAGAGGGAAGACATACACTAAATTACAAAATCCAGTCACAACAAAACATGTAGTTTTTCTAGAGGCCAATAGGATGGGGATGAGTTAAAGTTATTTAAAAACAGAACCCAGAAAATAATAGGTATGATGCTTACTGAAGGGATAAATTTATATATCAATGTGCTACAGTACACATACACACACACACACACACACACACACACACACACACATACATGAAGGGGGAGGAAGAGAGAGAGATACAGAAATAGAGAGAGATGCACACAAACACACAAACATGTAGAATAATTATTCACAATCCCAATATCAGTCATGCTCAGTAAATGTCAATGAGTAGGTAAATGTGGGTGTGCACATACATTGATTCATTGATATGTTCAGAAAGCAAGAAGAGAGAGAAATCCCTTTATTTCCTCTCAGAAATTTTCATCAGTCAGCTTTTTATCCTTGACATTAGTGTAGTCCTAGTCCTTGTAATGAAATGTATTATTTACCCTCACGCTGATAAACATTTAAAGATGTTTTCATTTTACTAACACAGTTCATTATACATTCCGATTCTCTCCATGAGACTTAAGGTTATAACCAAATAAGAAGGAAATAATTCAGTGTTGACTTTGAAGGAAGTCTTTGTGCTGAAGTTTCTTTTTATTCCATATGCATTCCACAACTGACACACTTCTGTTTTAAAACTTCTTTCCTGACTGATAGATGCCTTTAACCTTATAGTATTTTAAATGACACAAATGAAAAAACAGTCAAGATCAATAGAATAGTCTGTGCTTTAGTTGCTCTGAAATCATATAGACAACCAAATACTGAAAGTTAGCTAAGTGGGTTTATGGGAAACTCGTAGAAAATGATACCTACCTTGGTACCTTTCTTTATTTAAGAGAGCCCAAAGCAGAAGGTATGTACTTTGTTCAAGGCTATGGAGTGATAGATTCAAGAGACCAAAGAGTTCTGTACTACTCAAACAATTCTTTGTATACTAAATATTTACCTTGGAATCACAAGCTGTTTTCCTAAGAAAAATGAAACCCGCAAATGCAGTGATAGCCAAGGACAGGTGGATAACAAAGGGGATTTCGTAGATTCCCATTCACACTGGGAGCCTTTAAAGATGAATGGAATTCCACAGAATGCATTGGGAAGAAAGTAGCACAGAAGATGTTGAGCTAACTTTTCCTTCTGGCATATATAAAGCATATATCTAGTTTTATAGATATATGAATGTCAATTTTTTTTGGCTGGTTTAAAAGGGAAAACTTAGAAAGCGTGAAGATGGTGCTGGGTTATTCATTGCTGATGATACTGAGGCATCACTAAGGTATCTCAGGAATGTTCATTGTTAAAGACAATGAGGCTCAGAAGGCCATAGCTTAAGACATACATCAACAGAAGGGCCACTGAGGAGACAGAGGTGAGATAACAAATAACTGAAATATACAGAAATGTGGAAATATTAAAAGCATCATCTTAATTATCATCTAGGCATAGATTCTTGACCATAACCCTTTGACTGTGTCATCTATCCCAAAAGTAGCATCATACAAATACCAAGTAATTAGCAGAATCATTCTATAAATCACATATATTCCAATATAATTATTACTGCTCTGTATATTTTAACACCAATCATAAAAATATGACCAGAGCATCTAAACAGTAAAGGAGCAGATATGCTTTACAAAGCAAGGTGGGTGCTGCTAAGAAAATTATTTTCCAAGAGATCACAGAATTGGTTTTTTAGAGACCTATGACTTGGGGAAAGTGAATAAGATGTCTCAATTTTTGAACTTGGGGAAAAACTAATCTAACTCAGTCTACCTAAACTTTGGTTATGTATCCTGCCTCATCATACAGAATACAAATTCAGAAATGAAAAGAGAAGGGACTTCCATCACCCAAATAGATCTGGATATACATGGCATGTTTCAAGTTCTTGATTTAGTTGTTGAGGAAAGAGAAAGTGAGAACACAAAACCACATTTGCCCAAGTCTGTTATCACACAGAATCCCAAATAGACTGTAGGTTTATACTGGTTTTTCTTTCTTTTTGGGGGCGGGGGGATTACTAGAAGGCTTTATTGCTGTAGTAGAATTTTAATAGGAACTTGATGGATAAACAACTGGGTGAATATGTGGGATGGATGAAAAAGTACAACTTTGGTCCATGTATGGACAGAGCTAGAAAAAGACCAGAAAGCAGTCTTGCCAGTTGAAATAAATGCTGTATGGATTTAAAATGGACAGACACTTCCATTTTACATGAGCTATTACATGAGTTGCAAGAAGCCTCTACTTAGCTTAAGGCTAGTAGTTCTAGCAAACTGTTGCTTGACACAGTTTTGGCTGGGAGTTAACTTCCTAGGCAGAAAAACCACACCCACCAAGTCTCCAGCAAGGCTGGAAACCCAGTGGAGACAAGGAAACAGAGATTGACTTGGGGTAGTAGTGAGCGGATTTTCTAGGGTGCAGGAGGAAATCAACATGGCATAAAGCAATCTCTTTGGCAGCTGAGAATTCAGAGGAAGCCTCCAAGGCTACAAAGACAAGGCATGAGGCTTCACAGCTTGCAAAGGCTACAATTCAGGTTGAGGAAATTTGGTCAGTCTGGTTTTTCTTTTATACAAGACTTTCTTAAAAAACCAAAAAAAGTCCAACCTACAAACCAAACAAACAAACAAACCACAATGTGTCCATTCTAGCATAATCAATAGGATTTAATTGTAACAGGATTATTTCTTATCTAGATACTCAACACTTTGAAGCTTAGAGTTAAAAAGGATAACACTTCTAACAGTGCTTAATTGTATTGTCTCTTTTATTTTCTGTTGTAGATTCTACTCACTTCACAGCTTATTTTACATTGTTTCCTATTAAAATTATTCCAACTTAATATGTTTAATACTATCTAAACCTTGTGAATCCTGCATTGTTCACAGAACATAATGAGCAGGTACAGTCATCCATTCAACAAATATTTACTTTGTTTCTGTCATATTCCACATTAGCCTGGGTCTATCTAGCTAGCAATTCTGATTCAATGATTCTTGATAAGTGAACGCTCATCAGGAAAGGATGAGCATGAAGGGGTACAAAGATGTATCCACTCCAAGGCAGAAAACTAAAAACTCATTGTTAATATAGGGATATCTTTTTCTTTTTACTCATTTCTCATAATTTTTTAAAACAAATATTTGTTGCATTTATACTGATAAAATTTAGATTTATTAAAAATATATTATTCTAGTTTTGTTTTAAATATAATAGCATTAACTTTACCAAATCAACATTTTTATTCCTTTACTTTTCTCTGATATTTTTCCTCATGGCAAAAACAAACAAACAAAAAACAAAAGAACCAAAAACCAAACAAAACAAATCCTCAGCTGAGAGCCATAATTTCATCCTTTCTATATTTGATTCTCATTTATCTCTGAAAAGAGATAATTTTTGATTTTAAAACTGTAGATACATAAAGTATGAAGTAGAAATATGTGACTTAATATCTCATCTTCTCTCTTCACCATGATAACTTGAAGAGAATGTCCTTGTTAATAAATATGGAAGGAATGAGACCTTTGTGGTGGCTTTGTGTGTGTGTATGGCATTACCCTACACGTAAATGGGCCTTTGAGCATGTGAAGTTATTGTTTCTTCCCTCTTTGACCTTCCAAAAACCAGTGACTGTTATTAAGACAGGATTTAGCCTATAAATTGCAGCAATGAAATCTCATTCTGTTTGCTTTAAGCTTAAGCCACCTTGATGAACTGGAGAGTTGAAGATAATACAGCTCAGAGGCCCTAAGTCTTGGTCCACTGTTAAACCTTCCTTTCAGCATTACCTCTCATTGAGTAAGAGTTAGGAAATCAGTAAGAGTACCATGTTATATGGGCATGAAATGATAAACTGGTATACTTTTTTAGAAAAATTTGAGTGCTTGTTGTTTACAGATGTAATTATCACAATGCACTACAAACTTAAATCAAGAAACTCCTATTACTTGAGATGATTGCCAATTCTTTAAAATGCAAACACTTTCAAGCTGTTAACAAAGTAAGTAAAATATTCTTTTTGTTGTATACAGTGAGACAGCAAATGAATGTTTAAAGCTAGAAGCATTCTTAGACTTTTTGAAATTATTTTGCTACTTTATTTGTGTGTGTACGCATGAGCATGTGTACATGTGCGTCTGCATGTGCACTCCATAGGTCAAGTCAGGTCATCAGGCTTGGTAGCAAGCCCCTTTACCCACTGAGCCATCTTGCTGTCCTAGAATATTAAAATATGGTCTGTTGCCTGAATATAAAATGCTCCTTCAGAGGCTCATGTCTTTAAAAACATGTTGTCTGTCCTGTTTTCTAAGGTTATGGATCCTTTGGTGCATGGAGCCTCAATGAAGTGGCTGAGTTATGCAGATGAGCCTTGATATTCTATACCTTTGCTCTAATTTCCTGTCCTCCTCTATACCTTCCCTGATTTCCTCTTGGCTTCCTGGTTATTGCCACAAACTGACCAGTTGCCTTCTGCTCCTTCCTCCATGCGTTTCTCATTGGGATGGAATTTCTCTCCTGTAACTATAAGCCAAAAATCATCTTCATCCTTAAGGTTGCTTTTGGCCAGGTATTTTGTCATAGCAACAAGAAAAGTGTCTAATAATGTATTATTTTTATATTATATCTGTGGGAGGGATATTGAACAGGTAGATTTAAGAACAACAACAAAAGCAAATAAAAAGCAAACAAACAAGCGAAAAAAACAAAACAGGATAATGAGTTGAGCCTTGACACAAATTTACCTCTGTAATCTAATATATATTTCATATTATATAGCATAGATTTCTCTGATATCAATGAGAAACTCAAACATCTTCAATAGTATTCTACTTACTGTGTGTTACAGACCTTCGCATTGGCCAATCATCAAGCAATTAACACACTTATTTTGGGGCATTGTCTCTTCACCAAATATGTAAAATGTATTCATCAAAGAGATTCAGAGTTTACTGATAAATGAACTCAAAGGATCTCTTAGTATATGTGCTAGATCATCTATTTGCTCTTGCACGTTACTGAATAAAAGGCTATTTTCAGCCAGGAGAAACAATGACACAAAATGTCACTGTCTCCATTTACAAGAGACTTTGTAAGTACCTTACAGGAAGTTAGTCATAACACTTGAATGGTGTTTAAGAGCACCTTAAACGAAGCACTTGCACTATGAAATTGCATGCTCACTTCAGGATTCTGGAATCTTCCAAAACAGTTTGCTTACCTTTGGCTGAGTTTCCTGACTAGAAGGAAGGGGATTTCCAATGATTTGCCACACAGGGCTTATCTTGAATTGTGCAACAAGCAGTACAGGACGAGATAACTGAGAGTGAGAAATGACTATGTACATTATAAACAATTGTTTATGGATAGAGGGAAGGGTTGTTAACTTCCTAACCATTTGGAAAACAAGTCTTTTGCTAATTACTATGCCATCTGTCTTGTAGACAGATGAATAGAGAAAAATCACAAACTGTTATAATGCTTTTAATTCTGGCCATTTAATATAACGCTACCTTTCCCAATGAGAATTCAACTCTCCATACTCTGTCCTAGAACAGCCTTTTCCTTGGGGAGAAGGTGTAGTACTTTGAAACAAGAAAACATACATCAACCTGGACTCATTCAAACTGACCAGTGTGCTTTTGTTTTTCTGAACATGCATTAATTCAGATTTCAAATGGAGGAACCATGATCCCATAAAATACAGGGATGCTAAATCATCAAGTAAGACAATATCTCTAAAAGTGGCTATTGGTCAAGAACTGAGTCAGATAGGAATCTCTGTTGTTATTGTGTTAGTTACTCGATCAAGTAATTTTGCCTGCTTCATAGTGGAATCTGTGATCTACATCTAAGACTTTCCAAAAAAAGATAAGTACCTTGAGGTTAGGATTTAGTCCTCTCCTAACCCTTCAAAATCTAGCGAAGCTTGTGTAAATCTCCTACTTCCCTCCCAGAAACACATCCTGTTGAAGACACTTCCGTCTTGACATCTCTTTAGTAAAGAAAACTCATACAGCAGGGATGAATGCATGTTAGAAAAGGCTTCAGCTCATTCTGCACTGGGACTCTGAAATTTAATTTTAGCCACAGTGTTGATGGAAAAGATCACAGAGCTTGGGCCACTCTTCAGTGGAAATGAAATTGGAGAAGGGCATGGAGCCAAAAATAAGGGCCTTCCTGTCTAGTGTTTGGGGACATGGACTACAGCATTTCAAGTACCCACCAGTCCCTCCCTCCCTGCCAGCTCTGCACAACTCTTGGCTCAAGCCTCAGCAGGACATGAGGGTCTTGCTATAGTAAAATAGAGTTCCCTTTTACTGACACCAAACTCAGCAGAAAGGAATGCACCTCAAATAGCCCTGTTTGCTTAGTAACCACATTTGGACTTCATAGTCCTTAGAGCCCTGCTCTCTTTGTAATTGACACACATCAGTAGCCAGCTACCGATAGCAAAGACAGTGGATTTGATTTAGAGTAGGGCCTCATGTAAAATGCAACTAGCTGACCCTGCTCAGAATGTCTTCTTATCCTAATAGAAAGGAGTGCTAAGGAGGAAGAGAAAATAGTTGTCTGAGACAGAGGTTGTATATTCCTATGTTTTCTGTATGTGCTACATACTATAGTTCCTCAAACATTGTTGGAAATCCATTTGTCAGAATCGTGAACATCAGAGATTATCATATGGGTTCTATTTGTAACAGTATACTTACTGCCAGTAAAAGTAGTAGCTTCTTATAATTTATCATTTAAATTCTCACACTTAAAATCCCCATAAGACTCATCCACTAACAAACTCCCATCATTCTACATTAGCAAGAACCAAACAATCAGGATCTTCATGTTGAATTTCCCAAATAACCTTATGATGTTCATATACTTCAACTGTTCAATTTAGAATCCATACTTTCTGAACTTGCTCAATGTAATTATTTTACCATTAACCTCAACAAATGATCTGATGACACCATAGCACACACACTGTACCAATGAGTATTCAACTGGGACATGAAGAATGACTGACTAAGATTCTAACCTTTGCAGTACAGAAAGAAGGACTCTTGTATTCTCATTGCAAAGAGAGACTTACTTTAGTTTCTCTCCTTCCATGATGTTATTGCTCCATTAGTGTTAGAATTATACTCATGTTTTCTCCATACAGAGTATGCCATACCTTACTGACCCTCCTTGTGCCACGAAAGGGATGACCCTGTGATGACCTTATGCCTTTGATGATGTCCTTTCTTCATCTCTTTACTGAACTCCAGCTCATCTTTAGAATTTAGCCAACCTGTTGAGATAACCCACCAAAGACACCCCTGCACTAAAATTCACTCTGCTTATATCATCCTACATGGCCATGAACAAATCCCTGGCAGGATATTTCATATTATATTAGAATTCTTTCTTTTCATATCTCTGTGATTAATAATCAATTCTTCAGTGAGAAGCATATTGTAATGGTTTTAGCCATTGTGTCGTCCAACAAATATATCTTGAAGTCCTAACTTTTGGTACCTGTAAATATGACATCATATGGGAATAGAACTTTTGCAGATATAAATTAAGACAAGAGCATGCTAGAGTCTTAGTTATAAGTAACTACTATCTATATAAGAAGATAGACACAAAATGGAAGTGAGGAGACTGAAAGCCAATGCATGATGAGAATTGCCAGTAGGTGCAAGAATCTCACAAGGTTCCCCCTTGACTGCTCAGAGAGCACAAGGTTTTGGAAACACCTTGAATTCAGACTTCCATCCTCTAGAATTATAATAGAGTAAAGTTCTATTTATTCCCTCCCCCAACTCCTTGTGCTATTTATAAAGGAATCTTGGGAACCGAGTACAAAGCTTATCTTCCTTATTACCATATATATATGCCAAGCTTAGCACTGGCAGATAGCAAACTAGTGATCATTTGTCACTTTTCCTAATCTGAAAGCATCTATAGTGTCCCACAGCTACCATACCTCCTATTCACTAGCCATCCAAACTGTACTGAGAAATATAGGCCCACATTTAGTCGCTTGCTTTCTATCTTGGGAAAACTCTCAGTCAAGTCAGTTCTTCCTCCTTTGGATTCCTGAAGCTGTTTACTATTGCTATTTGGAATCTTTAATGTTTCAGTGCATAGTAGTGTTTACTTTGAGTATATCAAAGATCTGCAACCTTCAAAGGTTCTGTGGACATTTTATCTCAATTAATTAGTAAAAATTATGTACGAAGTACCTAAGAAGTTAAGTATGTAAGAAGTATTACCTGGCCTGTAGTATAATGATAACTATGTATGTATTTGTCCATGTTTTCAAATGATGACAAGAAAATGAAGCTTCAGGTTGATTACACAACTTGCTTAAGACACTAAGTCTAGAAAATGGCAGGGCATGGTTTGTCTAATTCTTGATTGTACTTCTGCCTCTATCATTTAGGAAGACTTCAAAGCAGTAATCAAGGGCCAAGGTCCTCAATTGCTCTTGCTGTTGCTGACAAAACCTGACAAAACCTGAGACTTTTGACAAGCAGCAAGAGCTGAGCATTCAGGTATGTGGGACATGTGGACACAGCTAACCTAGAGACCTGGAAGCCAGTGACTGCAGCGCGCGTGCACACACACACACACACACACACACACACACACACACACACACCCCTCTTGTAATCTCCTGTCACCAGGTTCAGAGTATCCCAGCTTCCCATGGGATGCCTCGCTCTGATCTAATTGCCCAAAATAGCAAGTCAGCTTTCATAAGTTCAGGATGGGTTACATTAATTAGTAAACAGTAGCAGAAAAGAGCAACACTAGGGACGTTTCCAATATGCTGTCCTCAGAATGTTTCATGCCTTCCTCTTCAGTATTCTCCTTTCCAACATTTCCCTGACAGCAGTGGAGACTTTCTTTATAAGAACCCAGAGTTCTTAAGCTGTAAGGAAAATGGACAAGTGCTGTCTGTCTAGTAGGACTGGATAGCAAAGCCTTCTGTAAATTTCAAAACTGCTGCATTAAGAGCTATTGCCATTGCTTTATTTTCTGATGATTTTTTTTTCATTCAGAACCCAGAGTTGATTCACTACCATAGTTCAGTTTAATTATTTTAATCTGTCTTTATTTTGTCAGTGGGTTAAATATTCTCCATCCCTGAGAGATATGTTTCAAGACCCTAGTGGATAACTGAAACTAGAAAGAGCATAACCCTTCACACTTTATACATATTTCTTTTTTCTATATATATACCTGCATAAATATTCATATGATAAAGTTTTATTTATCAGATAGTAATGAGAAGATACCAAGAAAAGAAACTCTAAAAGAAAAAAATACAATAGTTAAATAATATGTTGTAATAAAAGCTATATGAATTTTATTTCCTTCTCCAAAAAATATAGGAGAAAAAGGAAAAATTTTTGGGTGGGATGGTGTGGGATGGAGTGTGATAGCACACCATTTTATCATATCACTCAAAATAGAATGAAATTTAAAACTCGTGGATTGTTTGCTTCTGGAATTTTCCATTTAATCTCTTCAGACCATAGGCGGCTGTGGGTAACTGTAACTGTGGAAAGTAAAAGTGTGGATAACAGGAAACTATGGCATCAGTTTTGTTAAAATAGTATCTGAGTCAGCTTGGCTGCTTTAACAAAATACCCCGGGTTGGATGGTTCAAACAAAAGACACTCATTTCTCATAGTTCTGGAAGCTAGACATCCATGATCGAGGTGCCAGCAGAGTCAGCTCTTGGCAATGCTTGCAGATAGCCGCATTATCACTGTTTCCTTACGTTGGAGAGCGGGGGAAGGAAGGAGAGGAAAAAAAGAGAAGGGAAAATAAAAACATAATGACTATTTCTTAATCTTTTTTTATAAATGCTGTATTCTCATTGTTGGATAGTCCCAGTACTCAGAAAGTTCACACACACACACACACACATACACACACACACACACACACAGAGAGAGAGAGAGAGAGAGAGAGAGAGAGAGAGAGAGAGAGAGAGAAATACAAACATTCACACACATATGTGTTTATATAAGTATATATATGTACATACTTAAATATGTGTGTGTTCGTGTTCATGTGTATGTATCTGTGTGTATGTGCATATGTGTGATATATGTGTGTGCATGTTTATGTACACATGTCTCTGTGTGTGTGTATAGTCTCAGTACTCAGGTACTCAGAAGGTTCACAAACACACGCACACACACACACAGTCCAGCCTCCATAGCTAGAATTTGTCTCAGAAGAAACAAATTCTATTGGGGGGTCCCCATCATCATTTCATCTTCAAAAGTTTTCTCCATAGGCCTTATATCCAAATGCTATAGTGTCATGGGTTAAGGTTCTCACATATGAATTTGTGGCACACACAAATATGCTATCTGCAACAAAAAGCTCTATGATTTGAGGCAAGAATTTGTGCTCATATAACAAGATCATATCTATTCTGTAAATTACAGAGCAGACAGTGCAGAATAGTTGATTTTAAAAACTCACATAGACATAAGATGGTTTATTTAATATTTTTAAAAGTCTAAATATACATTTTAAAGATCAGTGTGGTCAAAACCCTAGTTTTTGCTCCAAGCATCACACTCACCAAATACATGATTCCCTAACCTCTTCAAAGGGGTTTATATGGAACCGATCTTGGATAATCTCCACATCAGTTACAAATGCTAAAGCCAACGATACTAGTGCTATCGATGAGTTCATGCATAGACAAGACAAACTCTGTTATGATGATACAAGTATAAAATCATGGGAGGAAAAGTCACAGTGAGTGATCAAAGAAAGAGATAACAATGAATACTGAACCTAAGACATGGAAATGAGACGTGTAATGGAATCTGCATAGTATTGAATAATCTATTCTAATAGCTATCAACCACAGAAGCGTAACAAATACATTTAGTGTAGAAAAAAAATCACTGACACTGACCAGAACTAGGGTCACCACTAATACTTAAATTTGGCATGCTCCCACACTAGTTACTAGTTTTAAGATGAAAACACAGAGTCGTGATTGTGATACTCTGGCTCAGAGTGGACAACTTGAATCCAATCTGAGGCAAGCCTTGAACCAACCAAGGTAGAGAGACATTATCCAAAATGTTGTGTCTGTAAACTTCACAACCAGCGTGGTTATGCCAGTGAAGGAAATGTTGAGTAAGTGGTCAGAATAAAAGGTTACAGTGAAGACAAGACAGGGATTGGGGCGACATGTGACACTGCATGGGATCCTTTGATCATAAAGACTTGTCTCAGGACAGCTCATTAACATCCGGATCAAGTTTCCTTTTTCTTTGAAACAATTATTGATTTATTTTATGTATATGAGCACACTATCACTGGCTTCATTCACACCATAAGAGGGCATCAGATCCCATTACAGATAGATGTTAGCCACCATGTGGTTGCTGAGAATTGAACTCAGGTCCTCTAGAATAGCAGTCAGTGCTCTTAACCACTGAGCCACCTCTCCAGTCCCTAGATCAAATTTCTGAGTAGAAAAAAGTATAATCATTCTTGTAAATAATATATAGATTGAAGATTATCTTAAATAAAATACAGAGAAAAATTTAAAAGAACTTGAAAGCTAGAAATTGTATAAAAATTTTGAAATGAAAAGTTGAGGAAGTTTCAGTTAGTACTCATTTTTTTAAGCATAACAACATTGTTACATATTAGAGTTATGGAAGTTATTTCAATTTTTGTTATACTGGTGCTCATGTTTGGGAAAGAAAGAAATTCAAACATCAAAATGACCTGTTTCTTTGATCTCCTTAATCTGGTGTTATTTGCAGGAAGCTGAAAAGTGAATGAACATTTATTTAGTCATGTATGTGGTACATTTAATTACAGGCATTATTTAGCGGATACATGAAAGCATTCCCGTGGTATCTTTTATGCCTTTTTGATACTAAAAACAAGAGAATTGTTATTTATGTGGAAGAACGGATATATATTTTTCCAGGGGTTAATGCAATTTGAAGTCTTTGTGTGTTTTAAGTGTTTCTAGGGGCTGATTAAAGCCTTCACTTGGATTGGAAAGATACTGCTCATGCTTAGTTGTCTCACGGATGTCTTTTGATTGCTTGCATTTAAGTGGAAGTGAGAGTCATGGCTGGATTATACAAAGACAGGTGGCACTGAGAGCGGAACTGGGGGAAATTAATGCACAATGCCTTGGTGTTCTGAGTTTGGAGATTATTTTCAGAGTTGTGACATACTAGATTTTCATATGCTTTAGTCAAAACAATTAAATACATCTTTAATATGTCTGCTTTATACATCACTTTATCTCAGTTAGCTAGCATCAGTAAAAGAAAAAATAATTGATGAAATCAGGCACATTCTTCTTGGTATAGCCATAGAGGAGGTAGAAAGATTGTAAGAACCATAGGTGGCAGATGGCTACAAGGAATCAGTATCATCCAAACACAACAGGGCTGATGTATATATGAACTCAGAAAGATTGCAAGAGCACACACAAGACATACTCAGGTTCAAACCAGAAAACTACCAAGCATGGAGAAGGAGAGGTAGACACAGAGCCTACCTCTAAAGAAGAAGCTCTTTACAATTGGTACCTACTGGGAAGATGAAAATCAGTATTCTTCAACGGAGTGTCACTGAGTGTATCAACCACACTCCAGTACAGGCCCTATGGCCAGAACTAGATGGCCAATGCAAAAATGGACGCCATATTAAATTTTGTCTGTATACATGTGCATGCTTTCTGTTTAGTTTTGTTTGGGTATTTTTGTCTCATTGATTTTCTGTTGTTTTTAGTTTATTTTGATTTTTCTGTTCTGTTGTTTACTTTTCTTGAGAAATAACATGAAGTTAGGTGGATAGGGGAGTGGAGAAGATCTAGGGAGGAGTTTGTAGAGGAAAAAGAATATATGATAAACATATGCTGTGTGAAGAAATTACACAAACATTAAAAAGAGTGGATTGAAAGCTGGATAAGTGAATAAAGATAACCAAAGCAAATAATTTTCTCTTGTTATTCATCATCCATTAGGAACTTTCCTTTAACAGTCTCAAATCTGTGTGTTGGGTAGCACTAGACTACAACTCATAGACAAATATCTTGCTTACTATTTCATTTCATAAATAAAGTTTTACTCTAACACAGCTATGAACTCTTGTATATGGTGGTTTTTCTTTCATAGCAGAGTTGAATACTTGTAACGTCCACTTTGCTACCTGCCAAGTCTACTTGTTTAGTAGGTGGCTGTTTTCTAAAATGTTTGTTAACTCTTATTCTGGAATATGATAAAGAGTTTAGGAGAGAGAGAGAGAGAGAGAGAGAGAGAGAGAGAGAGAGAGAGAGAGAGAGAGAGAGAGAGACAGAGAGACAGAGAGAGACAGAGAGACAGAGAGAGAGAGAGAGAGAGAGAGAGAGAACGAGAACTTGTAGAGATTTACTTCCAGGATATGACTGATAATGATTTCACATCTTATAATTTCATGGCAGCAGTCCTGCCTTAAGAAAACAAGACCTTTCTGGTTATTTTAAGAGCAATAGTTTGTCAGGTAACTGTTGACAAAGGTGTTGGAGGGAATGGAAGGACCAATGTGTGGATGGTTACAGCTTAGTAAGTTCAGGAAGCTGATATACTGGAGAAAAGAAAATTAGTCATTTCCCAAAGTAAATAATTGTTATATCCCTTTCGTTGATGCTAAAGAAAACTGGCTTCCTGAGGATGAGTGTATATTCACCAGTGACAGCAAAATGCAAGTACAGCCATTACGATTGCTAGACCTACCTTCAATAGATGGGGATATGTTTATTCAAGTTTTCATGAGACATTCCTCATACCATATTGATAATTTTGGGCCTGCTGGGGACAGGGTTTGATTCTAGGGAAACAGAGATATAGAAACAATTCAGTGAGACTGGATGGAAAAGAAACTATTAACTGTAATAATTATGTTACAATCTTTCTACTATTATTGTTATATTTAACTTATTTGATTTTGCTTTTTAGATAGAATCCTTTTGTGCTATAATATAATGTGATCGCTTTGAACTTTCATTTTTAACTGCATCTTCTCTTTGAGTGATAAGATAGGTGCCCCAATATTGGCTAACTAACCTGATTTTTGAAAGGCTTTTTAGAGATGCAATGATGAAAAGTGATGCCTTAAAATAGAGACAATGAGAAAGATATAGTATATGTAGTATAAAAAGATGTGAAAGAATATAATAAATTAAGAAGATTTGTGGCTATCTACTTGAAAATGTATGGTGGATAGGGAGGCCCACTCTCTCAAATGCTAGAGATAAAACATTGGATCAGGAGAAATCCTTACATCTTATAGAAATAGTGACTGGGTAAAGAATAATAAACCTCCTCAAGGAATCCCATTAAGCTGGGCAATGTTGGTGCATGCCTTTAATCCCAGCACTCAAAGGAAGAGGCAGGTGGATTTCTGAATTCTAGACTAGCCTGTTCTACAGAGAGAGTTTCAGGACATCATGGGCTATACAGAGAACCCTTATCTCAAACAAAACAGTTTCTGAAGATGAAAATGCTTTATGCTTCTACACAAATGAATCAGAATCTTTTCTAGTAAGATGAGTGTAGAGGATCAGGATTCTGTTTTTGTAGAATGGAATTAGATTAACAAGGTCTTGACACAGTAAAACAGAATGAAAGATGACTAAGCAAACCAGATCCTGCCTCAGAGAAAGTCAGCACTTCCCTGGAAACAAGCATGAATTGAATATTAGCTGCTGAGAGCTTTTTGAGCCAAGGAAGATTCATTTTTACAGATTATCATTGACACTAGCACACACACTATCATCATAATAATGCCTAAATCTGACATTAGTAAAAACTTCCTCTCCTGAGACAGGCTATAGGCATTGGGTGGATTACATTACTAAAGTTCACAGTGACCTTACAAAGTAGGCCTTGTCTGTATTCCCATTTTAAGATAAAAATCAAACAAAACTAACAAACAAAATGGAGACTTGGAAGATTTACTCAAGTTGGTAAGGTTGTAAGAGGTGTGTCAAGCTCTGGCATTAGAAGTCTAACCCAACATTCAACTCTTTTGGTAGTGTTTCATAGTTTTATCAAGTGAAAGCTTTCATTATGACTGGTCCATCAATTTGGCTAACCTAGTTTGACCATAGATTTGTTGTTGCTGTTGTTGTTGTTGTTGTTGTTGTTGTTGTTATTGAATTTTCTTTAAAACAAGCCATGCTCATCAGTCAACATGGTGTCTTCTAAATCCAGAGCTAGCCTGTGCTTTAATTCAATATCTGCCTAGACTGAGAAATTCACAAATGTGGTCAAGGAGAGTTCATCTGTGAGGTATTAGGACTGAGTTTTATGTCAACCAATCAATGGAAGACAGACTGACATTCTCAGGAGGCCATAGAACAAAGAACTTCAAGGGGCTCCATTTTGTAGTTACTCTCTGACCCTTGGGAAGTTATTTCCTGGGTAGTTGAAATTTATCTTCCTGTGTTTTGCAGCCATTGGCCATGATAAGTCGTTCTCAATAGATTTCTGTGCAATCATTATCCCTAAGTCTTAGTTCACTTTGAAGTTCCTATTGATGGTAGAAGGGTCTTTTTATCCTTTCTATACTAATGATGTTGGATTAATGTTTCAATTTTTCAAAGGACTTTCACCCAAATTCCTTTATTTGAATCTTGAAGCAACAGTTTGAGAGGCCAGGGGTGTGTCCACTGTTGTCACAGTTCCTGGTACACAATGGCTAGTAAGAGGAAATGCAGCTAGCAGGGGCAGGGGTAAGGTTATCGTTCATTCCAGGATTATCTGACCTTCCAAAGTGATTATGTCAAGACTTTCCCATTCTTACTTCGTTCCTGTTCCCCTTAGTATCTGCTTGAATATTTCATGAACTGGACGATAGTTATCAGTGTTACAGCGGGTGAGTCTCTACTCAGACACACAACACTTGCTGTATGTGAACATGACCAGGTCAGGCTGACAGAGCCAGGTCATAATTCCTCAAGAAAATAGCAAAGTCATGGGAAAAAAGGTCATGAACATCATCAAATACAAAGTTTGACATTTACCAAGGACAATTGTTTCATCATAAAAGTCTCGGGGTTTTTGGAGCCTTTCAATTAAGCCTACACAAGCAATTCTGCCTCTTTACTAAGGGTGGTGTGTGGAGGCAAGAATAACAAAGTGTGTATGTGTGTGTGGATGGGGGCAGGGGGTGGAGGTGGCAGATGAGAAGGGGAAGACCAAAGGACACATTCTTGTGGTTTCAGGAGTAAATTGAGCTCCTAATTCTTTGTGAGCAGTAGAAGGATTAAGAGTTCAAAGGGGCAGGTCATGCAGGGGCAGGGGGCCAGGCTGGGTCTTGCAAGGCTGTGACCCAGGAAATTCTGGCAGGCTGGGCCCCCATACCTTCCCAGCAGGCCTCCAATTAGGATTTAATGGTCAAATGTGGAATGCATTATGACATCTCAGCAGAAAGTCAATGTTCAAAGGAGCCGGATCTTTTTGGCTAAGTAGAAAAACATTCCTCCATGGTCAGTTTCCTCCTGAACCTTCTGACTCTGGGACCTCACTGGCAGTGGTGACTTTCAAAGCATCACATGTCAGTGGCCTCTGTGTACATTCACTATTCTCCTTGAACAAAGAAGAATAGACTCACTGACTTGCTTCAGTATTTAAAGCAATGTAAAGAATGGTAAGGATCTTTGACAAAGAATTGTGTTTGTGGCTTGTGTGAATATGCATAATGCTAAGGGAACAGAGATTAAAAAACACATATATGCTAACATATATGGATGTAGTCAAAATGCTTCAAAATATATGCATATTCTGCATGTGTTCCTGCTGATTTTACTCATATTGTTCTCTTAAAATTTGTCACGAAATTTTTATTCTGCCTTGTCATACAGAGATTTTTGAAGGAACTTTCCAAGACAAGACAGTATTCAGTGTGTATATATGTATCATCTTGTATTTATGTATGTGAATGTGTATATACGTACTTGTTCAAAATAAAGATGCATGGAATATATAAATGTGAACATGCAAATATGAGACTTGGTGTAAACTTTGTATCTCTCTAAATGTAGCTTAACATACGAATTTTGGAGGACATGTTTGAACCTATGAAATAATTCTGCAAGTAGGCACAAAATGAGTCAATATAGCTCATCCTACATAAAAGTCAGCGAATGTCTTTTGGAGATATATTTTGCACTGTGTGAACCTGAATACTGCATGTCATGTAGGAATGCATTCTATGTCTATTTAAAGTGCACGGGTGTATAGATGTGGAACTGTTAAAGGGCATTTGTGAATAAATATCAGATAATATGTGACTAATCAGTGATTCCAAATACATTTGGATATGTACGTGAACAATTCTGGCTAATGGTTGTGTGAACATGTGAGTATCTCTGGCTCAGGCAGGGCCTGAAGACTGGTAAGATTGTGGAGAACTGAGACAGTGTGGAGAATGATGCTGTGTGGATTTGGGAAGTGGGTCAAGGGATGTTCTCATTTTGGTACTCATGGCTTTCCTATCCTAACACACAAGGATGAAGACTATAAAATGCATCTTTAAAAAGATTCAGTCCCAATTGTGATGTGTCCCAGCATCTGTCTTAAATTTCAGAGTTACATAAGAAAATACATCCCTTTTCCTCCTAAAATTGCTATACAGTGCTTACATATACATACACACATACACACACACATACACACAGACACACAGACACACACACACACAAAACCCATACATTTTGACTTGCTATTTGGTATAAGAACATCACCAAGTGACTTATTTTGAAAATTTGAGTACTATTATGTCATTGCTGAATTTAGGCTGACCAGCTCATCTTGCTTTGCCTGGGACTTTCCTGGCCATTGTGCTAAAAGCCCCAGTTCTAGGAAATTCTCCAGTCCTATACAGACCAAGTCAATTTGACCTGTCCACCTGGATTATTGATACACTGTAGAATGGGGAAACTGAGTCTACAACATACTCAGGAGAGTGGCACAGAGTCACCATTTCTAATTCATTTTTTTAAAAGTATTTATTTTATTTTGTTTAGGTTTGTTTCATTGTGTGTGTATATCACATATGTTCTAGGGTCTGCAGATACCAAGCAAGGGCATCAGATCCTGTGGAACTCGAGTTACTGAAAGTTATGAGCCACAATATAGATGCTGAAAACTGAGTCCAGGTCCCCTGCAAGGGAAGAAAGTAACCTTAACCACTGGGCCATTTTCCTATCCTCTCAGTTTCATTGTGTTCAGGGAGATGAAATGTGCTGAATCCTTTCAGAAAAATGATTGTTCATGTAAAAATTTACTTGTTCCTTTAGCACAACACAGAGTACAAGGGGGTCCTCTGCTGCTGGAATCTCTTTAGTATTTCACTGATCCTTGACAGATGTGTGCCATGTGAAAACAAACTTCTGTGACTTATGCTTAACATTTACAGAGTAAGTATACTTTAAGTATACTTTACACACTCAATGAGAAGGCTGAGAAGTGAAGTAGGCATTTTACTATTTGACATGAAAGATACATTCAATAAATGCTATACCATTAGTGTACACACACATACACATATGTACACATGAATACATGTGCGCGTGCGCGCGCGCACACACACACACACACACACACACACACACACATATATATATATATATATATATATATATATATATATATATATATATATATATATATATAATCAGACTACAGAAAAGGCATATGCTATAGTATGTTTGAATTGCACAAATTGTGGTTTCTGCTCTACAAAGTATTTATTGTACCTAGAAAGATATTAGGACAATATTAGTAAATAGTATTTTCTAACAGAGAGTAGTAGTTGTATTTTCAGAATAACTTTTAAAAGCAAGTCCTTGTCATCATCCCTCAGCTGTTCTTTAAGTAATAACTATGGGCCTGGCAGTGGATTTAGAAGGCAGAGAACACTTCACAGAGTGACTCAATCCTTCCATGGAAAGACTGGCTCTAAACAATGAGAAAGGACACATGATAACAGATTGTACTGGAACCCAACTCTGAGTGTCATATCCACAGGAGAAAGCAGAAGAGAAAATCTGAAGAGGAGCAACTCGGATTCAGTATAACAAGAAAAATATTGGTTTACCATGTAAGAACCAAGGTTTACTGTTAATATGGAGCTAAATTATTTACAACTAGTGCCTTGCTATGAAGAGAGAAAACTTAAATCCTCATATCAAGGTGATCTTAATGACTTTGAAGACATAGACAAATTATTTTAATATAAGCTGATGGAGGCTGTAAGGAGAAAAAAGCAGAACATAGTAACATCTTTGGAATTGGAAAAGGCATCTCAGATTTGAGAGGGAAGGTAACAAGTTGAATCTGCCTTATAAGAAAATTCACTAAGCAGAAAATGGTGATGGTCTTCTGGCTGGCAATTCCCGTGTAGATGTAGAGAGATATAGTAGCATTCTGGAGAATGCGAATAACATGTGCATACATGAGAATTAGAAGAAAGGGATATTAGGGAGAAGGCTAGAGATGTTTAATGGCCAGAAGCTCATCTTCACAGTATCCTAACCCCCCTTTAAGACTCAAGGCCCCAGAGGACAGGACCTAGTTTCCTCATCCATAACATAGGGAACAGGTGAAATATGGACGTAAATTACTCTGTTAAGGACTTTGTGCTCGATCTTAAGGATAATGAGAAATTAGCAGTGCTTTCAGAAGATAAATGATTAGTTACAATATTGTATTTTAGAACAGTCACTCTGAACTTGGCAGGATAGTGATGGGTTTGCAAAGATAGAGGAAGGGACAAAATCCTAGGAAGAAAGATGAATTAGTAAGTGACCACTGTCATCCTACGGTATATATGCTGGGAGACTGAAGGAAGATTGCCTCAAGAGTTATGGAGGAAAGCTTCTCACCACTCTTCTATAGACATGCATCTTGACAGCTATTCAACCTTGTATCCTTATTCATATGTAAAAATCAATCTCAATCCCTCCAAGCTAAGAATGTAGTTGGTGCTCTGGAAAAGAACTATTAGGCTTTTGAATAAATTTGATAAATTTCAATGTTCATGCTAGAGGGAAAGGTGTGTATGGGTATAGAACATAAAACAGATGATAGATAGACAGATGAAAGACAGCTATAACACAGTCCTTTGTAGAAGATTCTGAATTTTGTTCACAGCCACTCAACACACTAGCAGCTTGACTTTGACTAAGTCCTTTATCCTACCTCCCTATATCAGTGACATTAAATTTGAGATAGAACAGCAGTATCATGATATTATCAGGGTATGTTGAAGAAATTATATGTGAGAGTCTCTTTTAAGTCCTAGAACAATAGTGCAAACATCAGGTATTGATTTTGCAGATGTAGTAGGCAGAGATTGACATTAACTAATTAAAAGATAAGGTACCTGTCCAAATTTTTGGATCACTTACTAGATGGACATGGGGTTGTCTTCTAAACCTGTATCTTCCTTGCTTTCCATAGCAGTTTTATTTCTAAAGAAAGGTCTTCCTGGTGAGGTGCATTAAAGAAAGAATTCAGCCAGAAGACTAATCAGCTGATTGCTCCATGTCCAGTACTGACTCAGGGTTTTTCTTCCTAGAAGGCAGATATTCTGGAGGGAGTTCATGAGTACCCTCATGATTACAGCTTGTAAGCTTACAGACTATAAAACACCCAGGATAAAACCTCTCTGTTTACTGTTCTTCCCATGTGTGTGACCCTGTGTCCTCCAGCACATGCTTTATTTCAATTAACTTTTCACAGTCCCCCTGTTCCCATTTTTCTTTCACTACGCAAGCACTGATCTTTTCTCATCTCAGTAGTTCATGAAGCACTCAAGACCCCATTAAAGTCAATAGACATATGTCCTTGATTAACAAGAAAGATGAATGGCAGTAAGGGTTGTAGACAATTTAGATCCATGAGACACCTTAAACTCTACCGAAAATAGAAAGGCTTTGTCCAGAGTCTGGGGCTCCAGCTTCATGGTGAACAGATGGCTCAGAGTCAGCTGACACAGACAACTTCCTGTCCTACAGAGAGATGGAAATTGAGACCCTCAGTGTTGCAGAAGCATAACACTTTGATGAAAACCCTTGAAGAGCATCATGGCATGTAATGTTGTCAACTTGACCAGATTAAGAGAGAGAGAGATGTGTAGGATTGGCAATACACTCCATTCCATGTGTTTTTGTGGATTTTTTTCAGAGAATATTGATATATAGAATGGCAAATAATGGGGAAAGACCCAATCTGAGTGTTAGCTGAGCTCCTCCAATATGTTAGGAGGCTGCAATGTAGTAAAAGTGAGACTGATATAGGAGTTACTCTTTCAGTGCCTTCTGAACTCCACTATGCCTTGCCTTGCCTTGCCTGCTTTGCCTGCCTTACCTGCCTTGCCTGCCTTAGTATGAAGAACTGAATCCCATAAAACCATGAGCTTAAATAAAACCTGTTCCATCAAATCATTCTGTCAGGAGTTTCATGATGAAAGAACCTGGCACACTCAATGCAAGTGCTCATGCAATGACTACCTTCTACTTATAGTTTTGAAAAGCATCTTGCTTCATTTCAATACTTTGCTAAAGACATATTCAATAATAATAAAGTCCTGGTCTCCATACTCTGAGGGTAAAGGAATAGTTGAATTCATTCATTTCTTTTTAAAAGTCACTTATACATTCAATGTTCAGTTAACACTTATTATGTGTTATGGTTTATATATGCTTGGCCTAGTAATGGCACTTGTAGAAGGTATGGCCTTGTTGGAGTAGGTGTGTCACTGTGAGTGTGGACTTTAAAACCCTCTTTCTAGCTACCTGGAGGCAAGTATTCTGCTAGCAGCCTTCAGATGAAGATGTACAACTCAGCTTCTCCTGCATCATGCCTGCCTAGATTCTGCTCTGCTTCCACCTTGATGATGGTGGACTGAACCTCTGAACCTGTAAGCCAGCCCAATTAAATGTTGTCCTTTATAAGACTTGCCTTGGTGTCTATTCACAGCAGTAAAACCCTAACTATGACACTATGTTTCATGCAAAATAGAGTAAATGAAGACAGATCACAACAAACCCACCTTCAAAACAACAGAGTCAGTGGGAAATGAGAGCAGGCTGGTGAGCCTGTGATTCAGAGAATAAGAAGAAAAGAGTGAGCCAAGCCAGAAAAAAGCCCTTGTGTTAGTGTCAGTGTGAAGCTCTTCAACAGTAAAAGTAAGGGATTGAAATCATCAATTTGTGTTTGTTGGGAAAATAACTCATTTGCACTGCAAAGAATTGATCAAAAAGACCACCAAGAGTGGAAGCAAAGAGAGTGATGAGTATGTATGTTATTGATAAATCCAGAAAGAACTCCAGCCTGAATTCAGATAGAAACTATGAACATACATAGAATGATAAATCCAGTATAAATAGGAGGCACTACAATAAAAGTGAGCATCGATTCTTGAGTAAAGTACCTAGGTGGCTAACTAGGATCCTGTCTCATGGGGAAATAAAATTCAAGCAGCCCTAATACTTCTACTGAAGGAACATGTTTACCGTGCTATATAGTGGATAAGAAGGCATCCCTTTCTGACAGAAACACATTTCTCAAGCTCTAACTTAGAATTCTCAATTTCCTCTAAGTTTTCTTCTAACACTGAACTTCATTTGCTCTGGCTTCTGTGACACATATGGTTTCTGTTGCGATAGAAAGAATTCAATAACTAGTACCTTTGTCTATAACTCAAATCAACAGAAATAAGATGAAGGGAGTAAGGCAGATAGAAATAAGGCTTTTGTTGTTGATAGAACTGATATAAAAAAATGTGGGGATGCTGCTTGAAATCAAGTGAGCATTCAAGCTCTGAACTTGAGCATTGGACCTCATGTACTGCTATGTGCAGAGACAGTGGTAGCTAAGAATGATAGAATGGACGTCAGCATAAAACACACAGGCACTTCCTGGTCAAGACATCTTCCAATGGGAAAAGGACTCCTGGGATGATCTGCACATGCTCAGTTATATTTTCCATGCTTAGCTGTCTGGTACAGGAAGCTAGAGAAGGAATAAGATGACAATTGTTCTCTCTGTAAATTGAAGGAACTAACAGAAGTACTGCTCCCCAAGGGACTCAAATACACATTTTAAGAACACATTGGAAGAAGGTCTGTCTTCAGTCTTATATTAGACATGTCTGTATACATTGAGATACAACACAGAACATGAGCCACAAGAAACAGAGGCCATTCATTGTACAGTGTCCACAGCTTCATATACAACTGATAGGCAACCTTCTATGGGAGATTGTATCAGGATTTGGAGTTAGGCTCAAGGGTTTGAATCTCATCATTGCTATTGATTTCATTTGTAGCGTTGGTTGATTTAATCTCTTTAAACTCCTGTTTCTCACTTGTGGAACATGAAGATCTATTTTCTAAGTGACTCTAGACATCAAGATACCATCTCTGTAAAAACCTATGGTGTATAGTCTGCACTAATTGAATGCTATTCCCCACTGTTCTTTTTAAGGCATTTCAATAAACACTTCTTAGGTTGCAGGACTCATGTACATTTAAATGCTGAAGACCCTTAACTTTACCTCTGCAGAAATTAATAATACTTAGTTCTGAGTGTCACTTTAAAGGAAAAGAATGAATGGCTAGAGGGATGGGTCAGCAGTTGAGCACTGTCTGCTCTTGCACTTATGTGGGTGGCCTGGTTCCTTGCATCAGTCTTGGTTTCTTACACCTACATGGGTTGCTTTCTGTCCTTCAGGCATGCATGTGGTGCACATACTTATATGTAGGCAAAATACCCATGCTCACAGAATAAAATAACCAAATTTATGTAAATGAATGTGTACTCAGTGTAGTGTCTGATACATCAACAGAAAGGAAAGTAAGTTCTTAGTGGCAATAATTATTAGGTGCTTACCTTTACTTTTTGCCATTTTGTTCTAGCGATGGTTCAAGGGACCTATAGGAAAACTGTCTCCGTAGAACAGCTTGATAATTACTGTTCTTATGTTTTGGTTACTTTGGGAAATAAGAGGAATTTGTTCAGTAAGGTATAGAGCACAAATCTCTAATCAGATCTGTTTCATAATGACCTAATGGGAAAACTATCTGGTTAATGGCCACCACCATCTCCAATTGGTAGAGGTCACACATTCCTAAATTATAAACAAATACACCCAACAACCATAATGATATCCATCTTTAAATTGTTCAGTCACCATCCTCTTAGGAAATTTAAGTCAGAATGTTTCACCATTTTGAGTACGAGTGCGGAAATTCGGGCTGCTGTCTCCTCAGGGAAAATGAGGATTGCATTTGTAATTTCACAAATACAAATGAAACATGATGACATTCCTATCACATCACATGGCACAAAATGTCACCTCAATAACTGAAGCAGTTGAAACACCAATATGTACTTTCTCATTTTCTCATGGAGGATGGAGGAAGCCCGTAACAGTCAAGTTCTACTCTTTGAAGATAAAGTATCTGACAGGCAAGAGGAATTCGCATGAGAATTTAGGCTGATGTGGCTTTCTCAAATGCCTTCTAGCAAAGAATGACCACACATTCCACAGAAGCAGTTCTTGGAGAGATGAAAGCAATTTTTGCTAAGAGGAGCTGATGTTGGTTTTGAATCCCACAAAGCATATTTAGATCATTTCTGATCTGGATTTTCACATTTCTGGATGTGAAGAGCCAGCCTGAAAGATAGAGATAAATAATCTGAAACATATATATGATTTAAGGGAGAATGGATTTTAGTCTGAATCAGAATTCTTCACAAGATGTTGGTTATAGAATAATACCACTGAATATATTTACCTAATAGCAATATTGATAACATACAACCAAATCTCTACTCACAACTCACAATCCAATTAACTCATAAAGGGAAAAGTGTTTTGTAGTTTGTTGTAGTTTTGGTAACTACATGGACTGAAGTTTACATGGATTGAAGTTCCTGAGGCTCTCTGTAGTCTCTATCAGTCTTAGAGTAAATCTTCATGTGTTTCCCTGAAGAAGAATTAATGTCTTTGTTTACAGAGAGCTGCCATAGTCCCTAGTTGGGTATTTGACACACATGCCTCCCTTTCTTAAAGTACGAGACCTTAGATTCAAAATAATAATCTCCCATGATTATATATGGTAACCAACTACATGTTCAAGGACTGCTTGAGTTTAGTATTGGCTTATTACTTATACTGTTACTCATGTATACTCATGTTACTTATGCAGTTACTCAGCCTGATCCTGCATCCTACATACCTAAAACCTATCCTAAGGATATATCCTTAAAAGAGACCAGTGGTCCTTATGTTTTGTACACTGACAGATATCATAATATACAACTATATAAAATACTAAATCCTATTATAAACACGATTTTCTTCCCTTTCTGTTTCACTGAGCTGTTGGTCAGTATCTGTATAAGATTTCTTTATCTGAAGGTACAAAGAATCTGAACCCAGCAGGTCATTTACAAACTTCCTCTGGAGTTTGGGTCCTCAGAAGTTGGCAGTGGTGATAAAGGTAGCCAGTTGCCTGTGAGGCAGAGAGGTGCTCTGACTTGAACTGTTTTACAACTTCTGTGGTACTAACATCCTCTTGTTGTCCCATTTAAACTTGCCATGCCTGAACAATTGGCCCTCCTCCTCTTCCTCCTCCTCTTCCTCCTCCTCTTCCTCCTCCTCTTCCTCCTCCTCTTCTTCTTTTTCTTCTTTTGTATAACTGGCTCTGGCAAATCAATATTAATTCTCCCTGGTTTCTCTCTGGAAATATGTCGTTCTTTAGAAGTCTGAGATGACTGTTCTTGAAAGTGTCCGAGGTAAGCAAGGAAGTTTTTGCTCTAACCTGTAGAATCTTCCTGTGAATAAATGGAACCTGTCCAGAAACTCAGTACCTTTACCATTAAATAGGGACCTGCTTTCCATCAGACACTGAGAAAGACCCTAAATCAATATAGGAATCAATTACATAGAGCTGCTGCTCAAGTTCCTTACATTCTTGGAGGAAAGATAACCAAGTTTAACCTTGCTACCCCAACAAAACATGAACACTGGCCTGTGATGAAGAACATCTGCCCCCTGTTTTCTGTTTCCATCCTTTCTCTTAACAACATCAATTCCTAGGCTTTTCAGACACTACTCAATCTCTGTCTGTCTGTCTTCATCTCTGTCTGTCTCTCCCCATTCCCACCCCTACTTGGATGCTTCAAACTTTCTAGATTTATTTGGTGAGCAGGATGAAGACTTTCCAGAATTTGCACTCCTATATTACATTCCCTAGTTCAAGCTTTAAGCACATGGGATCCTGCTGCATGACCTCTGGGGCTGTATAGTCTAGCTTCTTAGAAGAAAAACTTTGTAGCCTATACTATCAGCAAGTTCATGTAGCATTGACCCTCTCATTCTTGGATGAATTCGCCTCTCTACTAGTCCTCTTGTAAAGGACTCTTAGAGGCGCTATGTAGTCAATACCCATGCAGAATTCCCATGTTGTCCTTTAAACACCCCTGCCACATTTACTCAGTACATGCAAACTGAGGCCTTATCATATACTAGAAACCATAGTAGACTCATGGGATGCAAGGATGAAGGTGATTGTATCTGATCTCCAAGAAAGACAGGCAGCTAATTACAAAAGGGATGGGTGTACCGACATTACAGCACAGAAATGGAGTCTTCAGAGGACACTGAACTTGCAGAAGCACAGTTTTGGCATGAATTTTGAATGAAGAGATGTGGTCTTTCAGGTGGTTGGTAGCAGGATAGCACAGAGTGTTATGTGAGGGAATTTCTTATTCATTCTCTTTCAACACATACTAACTTTATAATGTGTTCTACTTTCACTGGGGAGCAAACTTTTAATCACCTATTAAGAAAGCATGAACACAAATGTGCACTGACTTACAGAGGGGTATCCCAATATCAAGGCAAGAGCATCTGCACAGTCACAAAATAGTAAATCTAGATTTTGTCTATGTTTTCAATATTTTTCATATTTTTATATCTATGGCCACCATCAAGGGCAGAAAATGTTGTCAAAGCCACACTTCTTAAGTTTTAAAATATGGAAATCACATAAATGTAATAGTCAGCTTGGTGTTGAGTTGAAGGTCTTCTTGTAGACTTATAAAATGCTCAGATTCCTCTGCATCCCTAACCTGCAGATGCTTATGTTCTCCTCGTGCAGTTAAGCCGTGCTTTGCATGAGGCTAAAATGCTTGGTAATCTCAGAGAATCCCCTCTTGCCTGATTCTATAGGGTCGATCAGACAGACCCTTCATGGTTTCATTATTGAATAATCAATCAAATGAAAAGCAAATGATGGCTTCAGGTTTGTCAGCAGCATATTGATTTGTCCATTGAGCTCTGTTCAAATTCAATGAAGGTGGTAAAAGACATCACTGCACTGAGAACTGACCAGCAAAGGACATGTACAGGCACTGTACTGTTCTTTTTCTCAAATATTGTGCTTATTTTGTAAATTGATGTTCAGGATGTTAATGAATGAATCTCTGCATTCTATCACATAATGGCAAGCAATTGGGGAAAGCCACCATTTGGCCACTCATTTGTATGAACCCAAGCATGTCTCCTCATCTCTTGTAAGATCTGTAAAGCAGATTTAACATCGAGTCTCAACAAGAAGAGGCTTAAAATGGACACTAAAATATCTAATGAAAGTCATAGTTAATCACTGGAGAATTAGGGGTCTGCTGACTTTGAAATGAGTTACAGCTTTGTATTGTTTCAATGGGAGAAATTGGGCAATGAAATCAACTTTCTTAAATCTTAGCTTTTTAATTTATAAAATTTTTGTGAAAATAATAACTTTCTTACTGGGTTTTTGAATATTAGGATAAAAACATATATGTTGGGTTCATTTCATAGCATCATCCCTTAAAAGATTCAGGCAAAATAAACTTTGTTTTTACTTGCTCTTAAAATTATTTATATGATCTACTTATTTGTGTTTCACAGAGTTTTATTTCCTATGTTATTTCACAGATACCACACATTGATTGATGCTACCACTACTTGTTATGTACTAAAATTCAGTGTTCCAAACTCTCCCCATTATAAAAATCCCCAACATTATCTGTGCAGATAAGTAAATTCTAAGTCTACCTTAAAGATAGATGTGATTGTGTGAATAGGTGCTAAGGAAGAAGGGCTGTGTGTAACTTCCAGGGCAACACACACACACACACACACACACACACACACACACACACACACACACACACGATAAAGAAATGCTTTTCTGCATCACTTTTCCTTCTTAACTACAATGTTAAGGACAAACACTTTAAACTTTAAAGTGGGAAGGTGAAAGTGAAAACAGACAAGACAAGAGATACAAGATTACAAAGACTATCTTCTATTTCAGGACCAGGTAATTCAGCATTTCAGTCAAGAGTCTCTAAAAAGAACTAAGGAATTGATATTCCTCCATATTTTAGCAGTAAAGAATAGCATTAAAATCAAACCAAAGAGAAGTTATGGACCTAGATTTTGCAGTGATTCTTCTTTAACAAATGATGTGTCTTTGAGAATGCACTCCCTAAGCTTTGCCTTATCAACATGGTGTATTTAGCACCAACACGTGTGTGTCATAAAATTTTGCTCATAAGGTAATAAATACTGGCTTCTCTATTTGAAGACATCTTGAAAAATTAAAACCTGGAACATTCATAATGTGCTTCTGTAACTAGTTTTACTGACAGGACCTAGTGACTCAGATATCTCATCGAAAAGAACTACCAAATGGAAACCAAAAGGCTGCTGATATGCCAGTTGCTAGGTCATCCTCCTGGGGCTGTCAGGGTGCATTTATCCATTTGTACCTAGTCTTTGCACCTGCCTCCAACCCAACCCCTTCCCTATTCGAGGAGGCACAAGCCGGCTATTTATCAATCTTTGTATGAGACTGAGAATGTGCTGTTGCTGCAGTCCATTGCAACAGGCGGTTGGTTGGCAAGGCCAATGGCCACCTGTTAAGGCTGAGTCATTCCTATTCACAGGATGTGCCTTGCAGCCTGCATGCAGAGTGTTAAGTTAAGGATAAGAGGCTTGACTCACCCAATATGGTGCAGCTGATGCTCTCATTCATTGGCAGCTCTTAGGGGAAACCAGAGAGGCATAGTCTAATTTCACTTGCTCCTCATCTTCTTTTTTGCCAGATGGATGACTGCAGTGGCATGCTCATGCACAGTTGTTCAGGCTCATGGACCTTACAAGGAATTATGCTGGGCTCAAAGGAAATCTGGCTTTTCATGGAAATTAAAATGAGTGATGGTAGCCTTCATAGGACACCTCATCCAATCCCTGATGCTTTCATTTCATGTTCCCAGCTTTGTTAGCACAGAGACAGAGGTCAAAATTCAGGCCATTGTAGATTAAAAACTGATCCCATGAGTAAAAAACAAACAAATAACCATCACCACCACCACCACCGCCACCACCACCGCCGCCGCCGCCGCCGCCGCCGCCGCCGCCGCCGCCGCCGCCGCCGCCGCCGCCGCCACCGCCACCACCACCACCACCACCACCACCACCACCACCACCACCACCACCACCACCACCACCACCACCACCAAAACAAAACCCTTTTAATCTCAGCTGACACTTCCATAACTAATCTGTAACTATTGCATTTTTCACAGGAACCAAATGGTTATCAATATTGCCATTTCTCAGACAATGTGAATACCTAATCCTTTTCTCCATTGCCTCAGCACAGTTGCAAGTTAGAAGTGATCATCGATCTGAAACAATTAGAAGGGGAGACATTGGGTTTTAAAAATAAGTTCCTTACTGGCTTAAAAAATATTTAAAGTTTAACATTGTGGGAATTCGGAGGATATATTCTCAAAGTCATTTAGTTTACTCCAGGAGCCCTTACTTTATGAGTAGTATTTTCTTTTCCTTCTATATTCAATCAACTGAGACACGCATACACCACCACCACCACCACCACCACCACCACCACCACCACCACCACCACCACCACCACCACCAAAACAGCAACAACAATAACAACAACTGAAGATAAAATACTTGATACTAAAAATGAGAATAGAGTATACAATTTGGAAGGATCAGCATTCCTAACTTTCTTATCCTTCTATGCTGCCTTAAACTGGCCAGCCCTGTTAGGCACAGTCGTGCTGGGAGTATGGGGTTATTTTAGTCACACTATAGCCTACACTGGTCATCTCAGCCAGGGAGGAATGTATGATCTTCATACAGGTAGATTCCACAGCAGGTACTCAGGAAAGATCACAAAGCAACCTTTACCAAATCCCTAATTTTTTCCCTGCAAATGAGTCTATCACATGTAAAGAGAAGGGCATAAATTTAAAGCTTTATATTTGAGGGTGAGCAGAAACTCCCATTTTAAGGGTCTAAAGTTTTGTTGGGAAAATGAGAGCATGATTTTTTCTTTGATTGTTTGTTTCCACAGTGACCATGCTCAAATGAAGGTTGTGTTAAAATGTAAACTAGGTACAGCTTTGCCCTTGCAACCAAGCGGGACTAAGTTTAAAAGCTCATTCTTCTTTTCTAAATATATTTTTATTTTACATTATGTATATGCATCTGTCCATATGTAGATATGAGCATGCAAGTGCAGTGCCCATGTAAGCCAGGAGAGGGCACTGGAGTCCGTGGAATTGGAGCTATAGGTGGTTGTAAGTGCTGGGAACTAGAGAGTAGTTTGTGCTTCTAACTGCTAGGCCATCAGTCTCCCTGATGCTCCATTTTCTAAAGGCAAGACAATGTTTCTCTTTGCTTTTCTGACAGAAGGAATATTCTGAGACTAAAAGTTTCTCACAAAGCTGGAGGGTGAGAAGCGGTATTGCAAACTCACCTCTGAATTCAGAAAGCTTTCTATTCGGTTACTCCTAGTTAGGTTTTGCATTTGAAGAAAAAAATATGTGCAAATAAATTTCATCTTACAGGCTTACTGAGAATAGTTGATGAGAAATTGTAGATGGACCAGAATTTCATGTATAGTAAATGGCAAATAAATGTCATTTTTAAAACCAAAGAATTGGTAGTATATTTTAACTGGGTAAGTTTCAAAATTATGTAATTTAGTAGGATTACATATTAGGATGAATGCTCAAAAGACAAGATTTCTCAGGCTTTGTCAAAGTTGTCTTTTCATTTTTCAGTTCTAGTAGGTATCATTTAAAGATGCAGCAGCTCTACAAAGTCTGATGATACATTGAATTAGTTTTTACTATATGCATATAATATGCAAGCGAAGGGTGTTCACACGTGCAAAACAATAATGGCTTTTGATTGACTAGGAGTGGTCTAAACTTGAGGAATGCTCAAAGACTCTGACTTTCTGCTATGGTATTTACCTCTGCTAAGTGTAGGTGAGCATGCCAAAGAATTGTAGAGGGTATGACTGAGTGACACCAGTGATTTTCATATTTATAAGCAAAACTCTTGTGAGAAATGTCAATTTAAAGACAGTTCAAAGTAGAGATTATCTCTGGATGTGTTTGATCTTCCAGGTCCTTCATGTTCCTTCCTCAACACCTAGAGTAATACCCCTATCATCTTTGAAGTTTCCTAACAGATAATCAATGTGTTCAGTATCACACAAATGTCAATTTATAGTCCCAAACTGAAAATATCAACAAATCTAACAATCGCATAAAAGAAAAGTAAAAACTGAAAAAAAAAATGTATTTGATTTGATAATCCCACACTCACACCTGGAGAAGTTTCTCTAAATTTTCCTGTAATCAAAATGTCAGGGAGAGAAGAAAATTTAGTGACACAAAGCTTAATGAGTTACTGGTGGATTGAAGTATGATCCTCTTCCAAGTTAGTAGGTTCCTGCATCAAATAGTACCATCTAATTGTTGTATTAATGAATGTTTTGTCAACATATAATAATGTTAGAGTGGTCAAAATGGCTGCCCTGGACACCTTTCAAACAATAAGTCACACTACTGCACTCACTGAAGTGGGTATTTTATGACAAGAGTTGTTGACCCACCAGATAGCAGAACAAGGAAAAATTGTGTATATCTATAATGGATTATGTATCTGTGTCAGCAAAGAATAATCTCAGAAATAAATATTGAAAAATTAGCTGTGGATGATAATTTATCCAATATATTATATATGCAAATATTAAAAAGCCAATCAATATTAGAATTTTATAGGAATTTTTATATGTGTTCTTTTTAAAAAATGAATATAAGCAAGCATAACAATGAAAACCACAGAAGTATCCTGTATTTTATGGCTAATGCCCACTTAAAAGTAAGTATATACCATGCATGTCCTTTGGGCCTCGGTTATCTCAGTCAGGATGATATTCATGCGGACCCTCTGTTGCCTAAGTGTGGACCCTGTTCCCCTAACTGGTCTGCCTTGTCTTGATTCAGTGGGAGAGGATGTACCTTGCCCTGCAGTGACTTAGTGACTTGATATGCCAGGGTCAGTTGGTAACCAGGTGCCTCCTCCTTCTCACATAGACACAGAAAGATACAACACACACACACACACACACACACACACACACACACACAAATATACACCAGGGAGTAATTTTTGTCTTGGCCAAATAATCCTTGCCATGGACCATGCCCTATATATAGTGTGGTTAATATAACCAGTGACACTCAAATGGAGAAAACTGATTTTTTAAAATTTCTCAGCAGATACAATTAGAAATAGATTTGGGGTTAGGTGTGGGACCCTATGTCCACATCCCCTTTTCAGTCCTAGGATTTTGTTTGGTTTGATCCTATTACATGTCTTGTGCATGATGTTAGATGAAATCAATCTCTTTGAATTCATATGTGTATCAGTCCTGTTGTATCTAAAATATACTGTTTCCTTGGAGTTATTCATTCCCTCTGACTCTTACAATCTTTCCCCTTCCTCTTTTGCATTGATTCCTGAGCCTTGGTATGAAGGTTTTCATAAAGACTTCTCATTTAGGGCTGAGTGCTGTGAAGTTTTCCCCTGTTTGCACATTGTTCAGCTGTAGATGTGTTTATTAATTACCACCTACTACACGCAAAACTTTCTCTCATAAGGGCTGAGTGATCTTTTGGTCTATGTGTATAGCAATATGCCATAAGGAGTCATTTTATTTCTGTGTTCCTAAAGCAGAATAATGATAGTAGGTTTTCTTCTAGGTCTAGAAACTGTCTAGTCTCAGGTTTTGGCCACTTTATCATTTGTGGGTTCTATCTCAGGAGGGGCACTTTAAATCCAATTTTTAAAAGTGGTTGATTACTCCCATAACATGTGTGCCACTGTTCCATCATATACTTTCTAGTAAGGTCACTGTTGCAGGTTGAAGAGTTTTGTAGCTCATTATACAATGATGACTACTTTTCTAGTCTCCTAATAGCACTCAAAGTGCCTTCCAGTACCACAAATGCTAGTCCATAGGGGTGAAGCTTTTAGCTGGGTACCAGCTTGATTTTTCTATATTTGATGTCATGAGTAAGTTGTATCTTTAGCAGTAGGATCTTAACTCAAGTTATGTAGAGTAACCATGTGTTATTATGTAGAGTAGCTCTGTGCTATTCTTTAAAATAGCATTTGACGTTTGGAGGGGAGCCATTTGGCCATTGATTCAGTGATCTCTAACCCATTAGTGACACGAGAAATTTCACTTTGTGCTATAATCCAGCTTTGAATCTTCACTGATCTTTCTTTCTACTTCCAAGAAAGTGATATTTCATAAATCAAGACACATCATTTAAAATAAATGGAGATTTTACTGGCTCTGCTCTATTCCTATGTATTTACAATGTGTTGCATTTATTTTACTTATTAAATAAACAGTGAAAATATGTTATGTGCAAAACTTCCAGTACATCAATTTCAGTGAACAATACTTTGCCATTCCTTATTTATTTCAAAATCTAATGAGCAAGGAAGAAGAGGAAAGAGGAAGAGGGGAAGACACAGGGAGACAAAAACAGAGACAGCAAGACAGAAAGACAGACAGAGAGACAAACAGAGAAAGAATGAGGAATGGAGAAGAACAAGCATAACAATCTGAGAGAGCTATGCAGTAGAAGAAAAGGAATTTTAATGAAGGCAAATAAGTGGCATATAAAAATCACAAGGTTGGGAATTTATATGAGATCATCAATTCAGAGGAGAAGCAACTAATGTAAATTTTGAATAAAATAAGATCAGGGTTCTCTGGTAACTGAAAACTCCAGATGAGCTGGGGGCTCAAGGATATGGCTAAGTATGGTCCACACTAAAAGAAGCAGTTAGTATACATTCCAAATGAGAAGGTGACTCATATGACACCTGCAGCAGGTTGGGGAATTCTCATTCTATTTCCTTTTCCCAAAGGAAGATAGTGTCTCTTGTCACCTATCCAAGAGAAGTGATACATGACACATGATGTGTTCTGGAGAAGGAAATCGATTTGTCCACAGGGATATACCCTGTAGCATAGTCCACTAACCTAGAGGTCAATTGGCATTCTTCATCAAAATTCTTCCTATAGCCTGGCTTCATTTCCTTCCCAGGAAAAACTAAAGGATCTAATATGGAAGGCAGAAATGTCTGCTGTGAATTAGGCTAGCTTGTGGCCCTGTGTTATAGTCATTGATTTGGTAACTTGACATTGCTCAGACCTATGATCATACCTCAACCTCAATTTATACTGTAGGCCTCATTCATGCAATTCCTTATTGTCACTTACTTTCTATCAAATATCAAGTCAATTGATACATCAATAATAACTTTTTTCCCCACTTTGTCTGCTTTTTTTAAAATAAAAAAACCCTACATTTATACAACCATATTGTCTGCTTGGTTCATTCAGATATGATACTCTCCTTTAGTTATCTAAGCATCTTCTCTTTATCGAAACCTTCATGAAGTCTCAAAGCAAGTCCAGGGCTGTAGTTTCTATGGTCATGTCTCTGTTACTTTCTGATACAGTTCTAATCATATTACCTTTTCTAGACTAAGATGACCATTGTACTTCACTCATTTATAGCATGATGTTTTCCATAACCTATCAGCATATTCTCTGTTTATACTCATTCTAGAAGACCTGCTTGGCTTTTTAAGGTTCATCTTCAGGTCATCTTCAGATTGTACAAGACCAATACCTGATCTCAGGACCCAACATGACTGTGTGAGTTCCTGGTTATATCTGATTATTGTTTAGCAACTATTCACAGAGTATCTAATATATGTCAGGAGAGTGCTTATTATATGGCCTTGCAATTACTTACTATCTCCACTTAGCATAAAAACTGTTAATTCTTGAGCTAAAAGAATTAAATAATATGTTAGAGTTATGTTTGGCTGGGATTCCTAGAAACAGAGTCAGAGAAGGGGAAAGATATGCATATGATTGTTTTAATGTTTATTTGCATGTGAAACATAAGAGGGAATGAGAGAAACATGGAAGAGGAAGAAAAGTTGATCTTCAAGACTATAAATCTAGATAAATTTCTATGTCAGCTCAGTTCTCTATAGGTGTGATGGTGACTATGGACATTATAAGCGACTAAGAAATCAATCCATACATATTGAGGTCAGGTCAGTTAAAGAAGGGGATGACAGCGTGTGTTACAACCACAAGTTTCTAGAGATAGCACCATTGTGCCAGAGGGATCCTCTGGACAAAATTTTAGGTAGAAGTCCTCAGCTAAAATTATCAGAGCACTGGGTGATGGGCATAGCCATATATCAAAAAAGAGGAATACCAGGAGACCTGGTTAGGGTATAATTATCCTTTGTGATTATTACAGAAGAGAGTTAAAGAAGCTAGCAGGTGAGTGTGGAGCTCTTGGAAGTGAGTGTAAGAGTGGTGGCTTGCAATGCTGTGTGCTAACCCAGAGTGAAGAGGCACTGCTTTCAGGATGATGTCAGCAAATATAGCTCAGGAGGATATGCTGGAGGAAGCAAAGCAAAAATCACATTCCAAATGTGGTCCTAGACAGGAAAGACTTGTCCAAGACCACTCTCCAAAATAAACTCCCTTGTTTCACAGTCCTACCTGACAGGAAGGCAGTTGGTGGTTTCTATTGGGAAAAATTAAGAACTTGACTTCTGAGTGTCATTAGGGTATAGCATGACAAACCAGGGTTTGATGTGGTGAGTTGAGGATGAAGTTCCCTCTTCCCAGGCAATCATCCAAACACTCTGTTCTTGTTAATAATCCTCTAGCAGGGCCAGAGAAGCGCACACTACAAATGTGCAGATTGATATCAGCATGTGCTGGGAACAGCTCCAAATGGAGCTTTCAGCAGTTTGTAAGGATATATATGAGGCACAAAGCAAAGGATGTAGACTGGGCTGACCCTGGAAGAGGGAGGAAACACAGTTCTTCAAGGGTGTTGCCGTTTGATTCTGTTTAGGGGCCCTTCAGGCCAACGGGAAGACGTGGAGAATGGGATGATTCAAAATGTGGAAATCAGACAGAGCATCTTGCTAAAAACCTCAGCCATTCTAAGGATAAAAGTTATGACACTTTAAAAATGAGAGCATGAGGGAGAGAGATTAACTTCAATCTTCAATGCTTCCAGCTGGGAAAAAGGCATTGATTCATCCCTTAGATTGCTAATAGCAGGTGCCTTCTGTGCTGGATGCCAACACAAGAGGTTGTGTAGGTCTTTAATCCGTTCCCATCTGTTCTGTAACAGAGAATAAGGGGGGTTGTAAATTCTTCTAGAACCCCAATCTCCTTTAAATTTTGGCACATGGAAGTCTGACCACAACTGTCGCTTACTTGGTCACCTCTCAAAGATCATAGGACTTTACTAGAATGCAGGTTTCCACTCAGGTAATGTAGGGGTGTAATGAAACTCCATTTCTCCTTTTCTCTGCTGACATGGGCCTTTCATGGGGACTCAAGGCAGAAATAATTCTGCAGTACTAGCCCGTTCAGGTATTTTGGGAAGAGAAGGTTCTGGCAGGTAGAATGGGATGAGAAAGAGTTCAATATGCCCACCTAAACATATTTGCTAAGTGCATAGCCTCTCTCAGGCCTGGAAGTCATGAATCTGAGATTCTCGATCTGTTTTGGAACTTGGGACAAAGCTCTTAGCTTTAAAAAAAAATCTATATGATTAAAGTATACTCTGGCACCTTACACTCCTCATAACTAATCGTAAGGATCTCAATGTCTTCTTGCTAAGAAAGGCTGACAAAGGCGATTAGGAGTGTGTCAATAGCAGATGCACATGGAGCCAGGGCATCTCCCTGCCAGAGATTTGGCTGTAGAGATAAACTGATAATAGGTCGGCAGGCACCTTGCTTGTCTTTTCTCACTATCAGTTTCTTGTAGAATAACATTGGCATTACCAACCTCAGAGTGTTACTGTGAATGCACTATCAGTAAATTTTGTAAATACTGTATGGATGTTTGGTTCTTTTAAATTACTAGCACGAAACCCATAAAACACAAGAAGATTTAGATAACAACACACACACACACACACACACACACACACACACACACACACACACACACACACCTCACACAATAGTGTTTGCTACATTGGAAAGTTCCTGAGTACTGACTGTCTGGCATGGTACTCCAGATGTATCTTAGGAAAACAAGGAAGAAATGTATGAGATACATGCAGTTCACATGAGAGAAATCATTGTTTTAGTCTCCTGAGATCAACATAAAACACTGAATGACATAAAATAAAAAGTGCTTACTATCTCAGTGCCCAGGAGGCTAGAAGTCTAAAATCAAGAAGCTGTCAGAGCCAAGTTGTCTCTGAGGGTTCTAGAAGATTTTTTTGATGTTCCTAGGAGAAGCCGGCTGTGGGCAATCCTTGCTTTGCAGGGTCATCCCTCCGACCCTTGTGTTTATTGTTGTCAAATGGCCTTGTCTCTGTGAGTTTCTGTTACTTTTTCTCATTTTATAAGTTGTCTAGTTATTGCACTAAGGCCTGTCTTAAAGCTGTATGCTACCACCTATTCCTGAATGCAGAAATGCAACCATCCCGATATGTGTCATGTTACTTGTACGTTGTATATTCACATACACTTGTATGTGTAATGTTATTTCTGGGCTGACCATTTGATATTGAATGATCAATGAGAATGTGTTTCCCTAGGGAAAACTATTTCACACTTTCAGCATTCATTTTTTCCCTCATTTCTTTGCCTACGATTGAGGCCTTATGGGCTTTTCCCATCCACTTTGGCATGTCTATTGGAATCATCCTTGTTATGATCATATTTGGCAATTATTTTGAGAAAATTTTATGGATGTAGCTTCTGACAGTATCTGGCAGCATGATGGTGAAGAAACACATCACTGAACTAGAAACATCTTGTGTGGTATGTAAAACTAAGTTCTACATAGCTACCAACATATTAAGTAACCTGTGCCCACATGAACTGTCATATATTCAATACCGGTTCTCTCTGGTTGTGGCTAACATCTGTACTGTCTATTCTATTTACTGTTCAGAGCCTCAGGTAGTTTTTGATAGAAACTACATTAATTAGCAGTGTTGACTCAGACATTATTGAAGAATAAGTGAATATCTGCCTTTATGGATGGAAGAATCAACTGAGAGAGGAATTTGTTGAAAGAGGCCAGTGATTAGTAATATTGCTGATATAAACCCTGGACCACACTGACACCAAGGTCCCTGTTCTCTGGATCGCACCGTTTGCTTTTAGAACTTCCTTAATGTTTTCTCCTTGACTGTTTCAGCAGTTGTTGTCTGCTTCCCATCCCCTTCTCTTTTTGTTTAAAGGTCAGATTGCACTCAGAAGTTCTCCTCTTGCCTTCCTGAGATCATGAGGCGAGGTCGTTCATCAGGCATGCCATTTGACAGAGCAGGGGCTTGATCTGGCTCCATTCCCTCAAATGACATGCTCACTTTCTCCCACAGATGTTAGGCACAGCCTAGAGGACACAGTGACATTTGGCATCTGCAAAAGGCCATTGTAATTCCTCAGTCACAAGCACTGCCATTCATCCTGTAATACCCATTTAAAATAGTGCCATATCATGACCTCTGTTCAGGGAGATAAACAGTATTTAGGAGGGTAGGTTTGGCCTGAGGCTTTCCTTACTGAGTGAGGAAATAAAACGGAATTTAGGTTTCATTAGACTTGCAGAGTGTAAAGGAAAGTTAATGTATCTGATTTTATCCTTTTAAAATATCGCTTAAAGTAGCATTGCTCTTTATCACTGCACACATGAGCGCACACATGTGTGTGCATGCACACACACACACACACACAGAAAGAGAGAGAGAGAGAGAGAGAGAGAGAGAGAGAGAGAGAGATCTAAGTCTTCCTTAAAGTCTTAACCTATAGGTGTAACTGTACATGAAACATTGGCCTCAGCTCCTTGGAAGACAAGGAAAACCTTTTATTTAATCAAAGTAGCTCCCATAAGAAGATAAAATTAACATCTAGCATATTGATTATAAATACTTGCATTTATGTCCTGTTTGGTCAAGTGCTATGATCTTAATTGTGCCCTATTTTCATCCTTTAGCAGTCATGTGAATTGTAATTGAGAAAAGATGATATTGAGTTATCCTTATTCATGATATATAATTTTGTCATCTCTTACTTGTTATCAAGGATGGCTAGTCTCAATATTCCAAAAGTTTGGACTGATTAATGACTATAGTGAAGGGCAGTAACCTGGTTTTACAGTAGACAATCAAATAAATAAATTATAATTGTTTAGACAAAGCCTTATGAAGCCATACTTCCCTTCCTGAAAAATGACTGGAATTTGCCATCTCTTGTAGCTCCATTCACATGGTAATACCATCTGAAGGAAAAACAGATACCAGCAAGAGAATTTGGTTGGCAACAGAGCAAGGCTGAGACCTCATCTTTCATTGCCATAAGAGTATTGTGTTGTGACATTATGTTAATACAATTTAAAGACACAAACCCAACATTTGTTCAGGTGTGAGGTAGGAAATCATTACTTGAGTTTTAGCCAACTGTCAAAAAGGCAAATTTCATAGAAAAAAAAATCTTTCAAATACAAATGCTGTCAGTCCCTTTAACACCAGATGAGAGTGGTACAGAAATTCTTGTAATAATCAATGACAGATCACACAGAAGCTGGAGTTCAGACTTCATTCTAGGAGCTGTGAAGAGTCACCCAATAATTTTGAGAACGGGAATGACATACTCAGATCTGTTTCTTAAAAATGTCATTCTAACAACACTGGAGGGGACGTAGGAAGGGGCATCGGAGATGGAATTGCTGATCAGCAGATAACAAAAAGCCAAAAGAGGTCTCAAATATATTAAAGAATAGAAATGTGCAGAATTTTCACACTGTTCAAAGGTGGGGGTTGGTAATTGAAAAAAACGAAAACAAAAATCAGAGACTTAGGATGATTTGAGGCATTTAACAGGGCAACAGAGTGGGCATTTAGCCTTTTATACAAAGGTGTAGAATTTGGACTAGGAAGATATTTCTGTTTGATAACTGAGTTCAATTCCAAGAACCTACCCGAAAGAACAAGGCATAGTGGCTCCTGGTTGTTATCCTGGTTACAAGCAGATACAAACAAGGTGGATCCCTGAGGCTTGTCACCCAGCAAGCCTATCCTATTCGCTTCATGCCAGTGAGAGCCCTTGTCTCAAACAAACAAAAGTAACAGGTAGACTCTCCAACAACACAAGTGTTTGTCATCTGGTTCCTTGCTCTTACAGTCACATGTACCTGGACAACACACACACACACACACACACACACACACACACACACACACACACCCAGCCCTGCCCCCGCAACTCCACATACAAACACACATCATTAAATGAGAAGAGAAGCATAATTATAGGAGTTGAATCAGAAAAGTGGTCTGTCATATGTGTCATGGATTGCTGGAAGTAGATGTCTGAGCTACAATGGATTAGAGGCAAAAATATGTAGCTGTCTAGAGAATCCTGATAGTCAAGCTTTAGATAAGGGTGAGACTCAAGACTGCTGGAAACTAGGAAAATCTAAATCAGAATACTTGCCTGTGGCAAAGAGGAGGGTCTGTGGAGGTGGTTGGAGAAAACATGGCTAGAAAAGTCAAAGATAATAAATAACACAGTATGGTAGATACAAACTGTAAAAGAGATTACTTAAGAAAGAAGCAGTTGGCAGTTGTAAGTGCTGAAGAGACAACAAATAAAATATAAAAAGAAGTAATATGCTTCTTTTGTGTTCTTAATCTTAGTTCAGGGCAATTCCATTAACAGGAGCTCATGAAATAATGCTATCCTTAGGTTCTTTATTCCAATCACATCCATTATATAATCAACCAGAACCTCTTGTGTCTCCTATCTGCAGTTGATACCCAGAACTTATCTATGTTTTACCAGATTTCACTCTATGATCCCATCATATTCCACCAAGTCTCCTGGACCACTGTAGTCATCTAGTTGGCTTGCAGCATCTATCCTGACTCTGCTCAAGTCTGTACTTTATTAAGCAGTCATAGCAATCCTTGAAAAGGTGAAGATAATCATATTATACCTTTCAATGAAACACCAAGAGCTTTGTACCACTCTTAGAATCAATTTAACTATTGTTCCTGTAAATGTTGACATTGTAAACTGCTCTGGCCCTAGTGATCCTCTAAGCTCTTTTCCTACCATTACGGTCCTTGGTGTCTCTATTCCATCCACCTTTCTGCTCTCGTTAATCACTCTACTCACCTTCCTGCACTAAGCTTTGAGCTTACATTTCTTTATGCACTGCTCCTCATATCTTCATTCCCATATTTTGTTTAGTTCTTGCTCATTTCCCAAATCATTACAGAGATCTTGCCTAAGTGCTCTGAAGGGAAGAAAGGAATCTTCTCCAAGTTAATTCTCTATGTCCATATTTTGTTTTATTGTCCTTTATTACACTAACTTTATGTATATAACTATATGCAAACTCTCATCCTACCAGTTCATCCATTATTCAGAGCAAAAATGTTCACTATTTTATTCACCAAACCATTGGATTTAGGAAGCTCTCCCTATTCAGCTCTTGGTTGTTATCTTCATTTTCAACCAAGCCTTCCTGTGTCCATGATAAAAGGACTCCTACTAGCTCGATTGGGAAATAATATTTGATCTATCTGTTTAATTGACATGGCGTCTCACGTTTGAGTGTCACTGTATAGGCTTGGGACCTTGCCTAATAGTTGGATGATCTTTGTGGCCAGAAAGTTGGAATAACCTTGTTGGATGGTATGGATGTATTTCCATTCTGAGAGATAGGATTGGTTAATCTTGAGAAGAAAATGTAGGTGCAGGTTCCAAAAGGAAATCTTAATTTTGAAGTCTCTGACTTCAGTAATCTATAGGAGGATGTCATTCAAAAAATGAGTTCAAAACTATAAACACAATGTTTGTCACGTGCCTCTGAAAGGGTGACAGGCTCAGAAACTTTATAGTATCTTAGTACATGCATATCTTTGAAGAGGAAAGCAAGCACACAAAATGCTTAGAAATCTTTGGAAGAAAGAGTGGAAGGGGCCTACCACATACATTAAGCACGGAGGACCATGGGAGAAGAGCTCTTGGTCTGATACATAGAGAAGAAAAATTATGGCTTAAGCCTGTGATAGTCCCCTCTTTTCAGTTGAATACACTCCCTGCTCAGTGCTAGCATTTACAGATCAATTTTTATCCAGGGAAAGAGAAATAGAGAATTGATTCTTAAGCCTTTCTGTTCTTTAACATTGCCTATGGCTTGCTGTGAAGAGACTTGTGGAAAAAAACAGCTGTGTCCCCCCAGTACAGCTAATCCTCTTGGGAAAAAAGTTACATAACATAAATGTGTTCATCTTTATTCACTCCTCTCACATAATTTAAAACAACTCCCAAGATGCCAAATCTGGATAGGGTGTAAATATTAACAACTAGGTCTTTTGCTATTTATTCTGTATCTCAACAGGAGGGGAGAAGATATCTAACTGGGACTGTCCTGGGAATTGGGGCTTTAACTTGTTTCCAGTGGCACAAATGTACTCAGTCATCAGGGTCAGGGTCAGGGCAGTACTGTCCTGGTCAATTCATAAAGAGAGCATCATCCCATAGAGGTCAGCAGACACAACAGAGAGAGAAAGATAGAAGGGTAAAGGAAAGAACCAAGCATGGACCAAGCAGAAGATGTGGCTGGTGAATGTGGCTTAGCCCCTTGTAAGACATCTGGAGAAAAGCACACTTTGTATGTGCATTGCTTTATGGAGCGCTCTGGGTTAATGAACAATAATAGCCTGGTCTTACAGAGCATCAGAGCACTGTAGTGTTTTATGGAGCACTTTGGGGTAATGAACTGTAATAACATGGTCTTCTTGAACATCTGAGCTCCTGGATCACCCAAGCCAACTTCCAGGTATCCAAAGAATAAGTTGAATGGTCATCACAGTGAGCCTGTATATGAATCGTCTGACATTTGATAGACACAGTGTTTGTTGGTTTCCATTAAACATTTCTAAATTTCAAAGAAACCTTCCCTGTAAGTCTATATCACAACAGAACTGAATAATATGAAAATTAAAAATAAAGTCTCTAAAGTAAAGGAGAGCTGTAGTTTGCAGAAGCAGCTTTCAAACACTTCCCTGTCTAACCCTCAATTTCATCATTTACATGAATATAAGTTCTTAATATTTTAAAATTTTTATAAGGTTGCTATAAGGTCAGTGAGTATGTGCTAATCCCAACCTGTATGATTTTGGAGAACTGGTACTGTTTCTAAATTCATTCACTAATAGCACTTGTCTGAACACATATCATTCTGATTTCAATGATTAAAGATCAAATGCTCTACATATGCTAACTCAAGGGTGATGCTGAGATCCACAGGGCTCCTTAGGACTTTGTGATTGAGATAGCTGACTCCTCCATGATCAACACAGCCTGACTGGCAGGACTACTGAATCTACAGCAAGTATTTATATAGGAAGGCCTTGTTCCCAGAAGACAATTTAGCACTACCCTGATCATTTCTGAGTAGTCCACTTCAAACTGGACCAGCAGGTCCCTAAAGCACCGTAGTTCCACACCAAAGGCTCTGCAAACTACAAGCACAGTAATTGCAGCCATGGAGTGAATATGTTGCATATCCCAAGGGCTGGCTTCCTTTCTTCTGTCCTCATTGTTGGCCCTTCTGTGGTGACCAGAGAACTGACTGCCTCAGCATTTAGACTGGTAAGTGCACATTAGTATCCCACATTCCCTGGCTGAGGAATGAGCAGCGTTGTCAATCTGGTACTTCATGTTCATCCAGCACAAGCCCACAGGGAATTCTACACAAAGCTCCCTGGATGCCCAGAAGCTGATACATGAAACCCCAGGGAAAAAATTTTTAAAAAACGTGACACGGTTTGAAGTACAGAATCATGGTCAATATATTTACAGTGACCTCCCTCATTGGTTTGAGATAAAAATGGCATCCCACTTGAGAAACCCTTGTGCTGCTCTGGTAAGGGCAAAAGTCCAGACATCCCACAAGTCTGTGGAAGAAAAACTAGATTTTCAATTCCTTGAGGCTTGGGTTTAAATTCCCATTTCAAAAGAATACAAGATGAAAGGACTCCACTAGCTAATTTTAGAGCAGGCTATTTCATCTTCTTGATTGACTCAAACTGGAAAGAGGAACACGAAATCTAAAAAAAAAAAAGAAAAAAAGAAAAGAAAATGAAAGCAGCTAGATCCATGAAGCTGGCTCATTCTATACTCAGATTCTCTCATCTTTAATATAAAATAATGATGGCAACTCTGCAGTTATTTTGTTGAGTCATATAATAGCAAAGATTCTCCCGGATATTCCAGGTAATTAATCAATTGACACAGCAAAGGTATAAAAAGATCCCTCAATGCCTCTAAAATTAGAAGATGAAATTAGAGAGCATACAGGGAAATGTGGGCTCAGAATCTCTCTAGTTCCCATCCTAGGGATCAGAGGTCGGTCAAGGTTATTGAATGTGTACAAGGCCCAGATTATTACTCACCGACAGAAACAGGACTACTATTTTGATCATCTGAGCCACGATTCATTATTTTTGTTTGTTTGTGTTTTGGCCAAATAGCCTCAACAATTACTTGCTTAGTGTCTGTATCATTATTGCACTGATATATGTTGTGAAGTTATGGAGGGCTTAAAACAAAATCTTAACTGGGAAACATGTTGCAGATGGAAGTGGCATTTGCTACCAGCTAGGATGGGCAGAGGGTGATAATACCTCCTCAGGATTTGGGAAGCCTCACTTTGGCATCCCAGTCTCTGGAGATATGAGAGGAGAAGGCTTCAGACATTTGGTGCCTGGAACAAGGCAGGAGCAGCTGGCCCTCTAGCATTTGACTCTGTGGTATTTGGGATAAAAAGAAGCAAAGTCCAACACAGACCTACTTCCCTGTCTTTGCTCACTTGGCTTACCAACACTCTTGATCAGTGTGGGGCCTGTAGAGGTGACCAAGGAAACGATATTGCCAGCACATTAGAGGATACCTGAACTGAGAAGCATCTACTTTTCCCTTCCCATATGAGACAGGATCAGCAAGTTCTCATACCATTCAAAAACAAAAACAGACAAAATTAAAAAACAACAGCAATCAACCACAATGCTCCTGAATGTGCATATCTGTACTAATTCTGGACCTTCTGCATTTTCTTCCATCTAAGTGTACCTCTCCCACTGAAAACAGCCCAGCTCTGTCTTACACTCAGTTTCCCTTACTGCTTACTGGTTGTCTACCATCTACCTGGATTTTTCCTCATCTAACTCCCTACCACTCCACTGAAGCTGAAAAGTGGTCAATGCATGTTTGCTTCAGAAAGTCATGGGTCCTGTATAGGCTCAGTGTTCTTCTTGGATTCCCATAGCAGCCCTATAGAGTATGTGAGACATTACCTTACTCTGATCTGTCTGAGTTATCATCTTGTCATCACACTATTATCAGAGTGATATATGTTTGGGTCAGCAGTTTCCTGACCTTACCTTGTTTCTCAGCACAGTATAGACCCTGGTGAAGTGTTCGATAGATGGAAAACAGTACCTGGTATTTATGGATTATTTACTATCATGAGTGTCGCTGTTGAAGGACTTTAAAGTTCTCATCATTAATATCTTCAAAAGCTTTGAAAGAAAGCACTACCATTATCTCCATGTAATATGTAGAAAATTGAAGTTAGGGAATCTTTAAAACATTACCCAAAGCTGTATGATTATCTATTCATGGATAAGGAGTAGAAAATGCATTTGTTGACTGTTCCAAATACAAAGCCCTAATGTATTTTGTTTACTCTCCTCTATGAACTTCTCTCAGATATGGAACCAGAAGAACAGTACCTTAAAAGACAGCCCCTTTCACCAGTGCACTAACTCTATGTGATTCATGCCCCAGCTGGGGGTTAGCATATGCTTTCTTAGGCATACCTTGATGCCAGATACGTGCCTGGTGTCTCAGCTCCTGTGCCTACTTCAGGGTACCACTCCTCCACTCCAGTTCTGATGATTTCCATGGAGAACAAAGTGTTACTAAAGCAAGCCTCATGCAGCCTGTGCCCAGAAACTTCTGGCAGCTAATAACACACACTGTCCTATTTGTGAGAGTTGTCCCCCAAGAATAACCTCCTTGTCTCTTTTGGTATCAGAGGAGAAGTTCAAGTGAGGTAATAGTAGGTTATTAAAAAGGGAGAAAAATCATAGTAAGTCCTCTAAATACTGCCTACATTCCCTCAAAGAATTGTGGAAACCCTTTCCCTTTCCCTCATATTGTAGTTCTCTCTTTGCCAACTCACTGGTCAGTATTACATCAGGAGTTGATAGTAAAGATGAGATGTTTAAAACTCGTTTTAATTTTTTTGGAGATTATAAGTACATCATTTCCCCCTTTCCTTTCCTCCCTCCAACCCTTTCCTTCTTGCTCTCTTTCAAATTCATGGCTTTCCTTTTCATTAATTTTTGGTTAAACACATCTTGTTTCATCTGCATAAATTTACTTCTAAGAACATGTTTTCAGACACCAGCATTTAAAAAAGTTAAAGCCGTTAATCTTGGGAGAAAAAAAACTTGTCAGAAAAATACTGATTTTTTTTTTCATTAACCTGGTTGAACGGATGTGTCAACTCCTGTTTTCACTATCTCCCCAAACAGCACTCTGCCCATTCTTCTTGTTTAGTCTACTTTAGGTGGATGAACTAATTCTCTCTGTGTGCCATAGCCTAGTATCCACCAGTTACTGGATGCTACTAAAACTGTGAGTATACTAGAGCCCTTTCATTTAGCACATCTGTATGAGAACCAACTTCCTACTAAGAACATTAATCAAATAGAATAATGTTGCACTTAAAATCATAATTATAACCATGCGTTCAAGGCTAAATTCATACCATTCAATCATGGATTCTTCTTTCTGTATTTACATTGCTCCCTTCAATTATATGCCAAGTGTGTAGTATATAGGTGAGCCAACTTGAATTAAGTAAGACTCCAGAGTGTCATGTTTTTACCTATAATGTTATTTTTCAATGTTAAAATGATTAATATTTTAAAACTTTTCACCAGGGTAAAAACTATTATCAGCTATTTATACCTCCGTATTAAATAAGAATATTCAATTAGGTGTGAATGCAAGTATGAAGAACTCTTTTTAAGAGTAGGGACAGAAAATATGTTGAGCATAGAACCTTAGTCATAAGAGTTCAGAAGAAAATTACCTTTAGCATCTCTGTAATGTCAGAGACAAGTTCAGGCTTGGAAAATGATACTGGGATGAAGAAACTAAGGAAAGGCAATGTGCAAATTTTTGGATTGCATCTGAAATCAAGATACTGAGCTATTGAACTTTCAAACCAATTGTTTGAAGTCTGCTATGAATAAAAGAATCAATAGGCTTAATAGAGAGACAATCCTTTTGAGATGTAGAACCACATGGACTATACATTACACAGCATAGTGAATAAGTAAGTACCCTCTGATGTCAGATCTGCTCTGTACAGGGAGACTGCCTTAACTGCTGGTAAGTTTCTAGTGACTGAAATGTTCAGGCAGAAGTTGGTTGACCATTGGATAAGATGTTATGAGTATCAGCATTAGCTATTCTTTTAGAACCCTAATCTAGGGTTGCAACTGTTTTGAAAAGGGAGCATAATATCTGATTGATATTAACATGAAAATATACATTGTTACTAAACATGTCAAGACTTCCAAAGTTAAGTAGTCCAGGCTCCTGAGTAACAGACTAAAAACATTTCCTTCCTTCTTTTGGTTTTATACTTTATTATTTAGGTCTTATTGTCATGTTCATAATAATGAAAATAAAGCATTTATTGATGAAAATCTTTAAAATCCAAATAATTGGCATTTCTTTAGTACTAAGCTTGTGCCAATTCTTTAAGTCATTTTTTTCATATTAATGTATTTACCCATAGTTCCAGGATAGCTAGGTGACTGAGCTCACACCTGTTTCAGTAAACAATGAAAACCAGATTTGAATATGTTGAAAGAGGGGAGCTAAAAGCTAACCTTTCTTTTACTGTAGAGTAAATCTTTCTATAAGCCCAGTAAAAACAAGTCTGCTTGTGTTTCTTTGAACAAAAGCATCTTTTTCTAAATGGTCAAGGGAAAAAGCATTATGAATGAGGACTGGGTCACCAACAAACAGGTCCTAGCATTGAGTTCACGTGACCATGTGATAATGCCCTTCAGCATCACTTTGTGCTACTTACCAAAAGACACTAATACACAATACTTTATAAACCTTTGAATCAGAAAAGCAAACCTCCTACCAGTGCCCTTAGCAACCATCTTTCCATGTTTGTGGTTCCTACATGAGGCCTTCCTAAGTCAGTTTTAATGTACCTCCTACCCTGAAATGTGAGCACTGAAATGTGCTAGTCACCTTGAAATAGAAGACAGAGTGAAATACAGAGTGCCAGATCTTCTCCTATGATGGCTTTCCATGAATTTTCTGGATCCAGTTAAGATCTTCCGAGGTAAATACTCAGTGCCGCTTAACTAGGCATGAGTTCAGGCTTGTGTTAGAATTCAAGGCACCGTTCCTGCCACTGCTGAGCAAGGCACAGATTCTCCAGATGGAAAGTCATGCTCTGGAAATAGGTTAGAGCTTTTAAACAGGTCATTTGCTGCTCATATCAGGTCACAAGTATATGGCTCACAGCTCCAGATTAATGCCACCTATATCAGTTCAGTGACCTGAGGAAGATACTTGTTTTCCGGCTTGGCTCATCTGACCCCTGCTACATGGCACATCTACATCAATGCCAGATAGAGATGTTCCCTTTTGACAGAGGCAGAGGTGCTGGTCAGGCTTTTCTTGCAGGATTTATAGGTCAAAGGCAAAAGGAGGAGACTTGGATGGTTCAGTCTGAAGTATCTGTTGTTGACCTAGAAAAAACTCTTACCATGAGGAGGCAGCATAACACAGATATAAGTGTAGGTTGGGTTGGGCTTAATTCTAGACCCACACCCCCAAATAGCCAAATCTTAACTGTGCTACCTAAACTCTCTGAACTTCTGTGATTGCCTTGAAAATTAAATAAGCTCTTGGCAAAGTAGGTGATTTATGTTTATTATCACTGTATTGATACCCTTGCTTTTAATAATGCTACTGTTTTAGAGAGTAAGCCTGGAGTTTATGACTTAAAAAAAAAAATACCCACAATATCCCAAAGGCAAACTTGAAGCCCATGTACATGTACTATAGAGTTAACATATCTAAATTACTGGAGTCATTTGGAATGGTGGTCTGAATTAGGACAACTTTACAATAAGCTACCATATCTCTGAATATTCCTTCATATTGTAAAACATTAACAATCCATTATCTCTATTCTCAAATGGCCCAGGGGTGGGGGAAGCAACACTGTTTCAGAAAACATTGTCTCAAAACAAACCCCAATCTATGTTCTATGTATTTCTTGGCTAACACCATCAATCATACTGAGATTAATACAATAGGAACCAGTAAAGATTTTGGGTACCACAGCACATACTTAATACTTGCTAACAGTCTCATTCTACCTGTACTAGCCCAGGCAACTCACAGTTCCCGGATATAGGTACTGTTATCCTCTCCATCATATACTTAAGGAGATGGAAGTAGCAGGATGTGAAGGGACTTTCGAAGGACAGAAAACCTCTGTCAGCAATAATGAGCTATGGACTCATGGGATACTATAAATGGATTTCTTTTCTCACTTTATTGCTTTCTGAATAGAGGAGGAGAAGTGGCCTCTAAGAACTGGCTGTGCATTATTCTTCTTTATTCACTTTTCTCTAACAAGTTAGTCATTTGTTTTTGTCCTGGAATATCTGGGGATTATTCCAAGTACAGAGACTGCATTCACTGAGTTCAGTAATCATAACGTATTCTCGTGTACCTTAGAGTAGAGAGTGAGTACTGAGAGACTAATATTTGTCAAGACATCCAAACTTTAAAACTATAAACAAGCCAAAACACGGTTCTATATATACTAATATTATAACCTTATTGTTTTTAAAGTTGGAATAGATTTCCAGTCCTCAACCCTCCTCCTCTTCCATCAGATGAAAAATTTGAAAATTGGTCATCAGGGTTACTGGGGTTATTATTATGTTTAGGTTTTCCCATAGCAATTTACTTGTCATCTGGTGTTCTGGTGTGATTACAAGTACCCTCATCACTCTCCAAAATACTCCAGTTTAGAGAGTAAATTCCTGGCTCTTACAATGGTAATTTCTGTTACTGGTTATCAGTATACAAAGCTGAGAATTACATAGTTGTAATGCTTTCCCCAAAGCAGCCCTAGTAAGCGAAATAGAAACCTGTACTTTTCAAAAAGTCAGATGTTACCTAGAGTAATAATACAATCTCCCCAGCTCTGACATATTTTCACAAACCTCACCAGTGATCCTCAATGACCTGTCAGTCACTATCTCTACCATGGAGTCAATAATAACCATGGAATTTGTTTAATATAACATCTCCATTGGGGACACACTCTAAAAGGAGACTCGGGTCAATCAAACAACCAGAGAATCAGAGAATTGTGTCTAGGGGGCTCATGATTGAGATTAGACAGGGAAGAAAAGGATGGACTGTGTGATAATACATTTGTGGAACTATATTCCAACTGTGTGCGTGTGTGTGTATTTGTGTGTGACAGAGAGAGAGAGAGAGAGAGAGAGACAGGGAGAGAGAGACAGAGACAGACAGAGACAGACAGAGAGACAGAGACAGACAGAGAGACAAAGACAGACAGAGAGACAGACAAAGAGACACAGAGAAACAGACACAGAGAGAGACAGAGACAGAGACAGACAGAGGGGAGCATTATTTGTTGGAATTTGGAAGATGCTAAATAAGAAAAGGAAGGACTAAGACACAATGCAAAACAAACAATGCGATATTGTTGAAACACTTTCTTAAATAACTACCATAAGGTCAAGAAAAGGGAAATAATTCATATACTTAGATTCTAACATCAAACTGCTCTTGAATTAAATATGAATGTTTAAGGTCTGTTGACCTCTGTTCTTTATCGCTAAAGTAAGCACTTTAACCTGTTCTAGTATTTCTTCACTTTCCTCCACATTTACAATCGGGTCTCTGAAACAGACTTTTAAAACAGAAAACTGCATTTATTGGAATTATACCATTTAATATTACTGGTACAATGGAAAATGTTCCTTTACTTGTAGAATAAATTGTAGAAGAACAAAGAATGATTGAAACACTATTATTAAACTTTCAAGGAACTCTAATCAGAGTTTTTCTTCTTTTTCTGACTCTTCCCCCCCCCCATATGACATTTCCTCAGGGCCAACTGACCTTCCATTCAAGGCTGGTGGAAGACCCATTCTCTTACTTGGAAGTTCAAGACTCTGACCTGACTCCAGAATTTCCCTACTTTGTGAAATAAATATCTAAACCTCTAACAAAACAGCATATATGGTAGGCAACACATATTGCTGATGTTAGACATGGAATTGCCCAGGTCAGATAGCTGTGTCACTCTTGGAGGAAAGCATCCTTTTTTTCCCAGACTGGAAACATGTATAATGACAAACATGGTTCTATGTAAATGCACACATATATACAGATGTATATAGACAGTTTATATCAATCTGAACTTTCATTCCATAGGTATTATAATTATAATAATTATTATTATAAATTATTCTTTTTTATTGGATGTTGATTTTATTTACATTTCAAATGTTGTTCTTTGGTGACTGAGTTACCTCACTCAGGATGACGTTTTCAAGTTCCATCCATTTGCCTGCAAATTTCATGAAGCTGTATATTTTTAATAGCTGAGTAGTATTCCATTGTGTAAATGTACCACATTTTCTGTATCCATTCCTCTGCTGAGGGACATCTGGGTTGTTTCCAGCTTCTATTATAAATATGGCTGCTATAAACATAGTGGAGCGTGTATCCTTATTACATGTTGGAGCATCTTCAGGGTATATGTCCAAGACTGGTATAGCTGGGTCCTCAGGTAAGTAATATGTTCAATTTTCTGAAGATCTGCCAAACTGATTTCCATAGTGGTTGTACCAGCTTGCAATCCCACCAGCAATGGAGGAGTGTTCCTCTTTCTCCACATCCTCACCAGCATCTGCTGTCACCTGAGTTTCTGATCTTAGTCATTCTGACTGGTGTGAGGTAGAATCACAGGGTTGTTTTGATTTGCATTTCTCTGATGACTAAGAATGTTGAACATTTCTTTAGGTGCTTCTCAGCCCTGCGAATTTCCTCAGTTGAGAATTCTCTGTTTATCTCTGTTCTCCAAATTTTAAGTGAATTATTTGGTTTTCTGGAGTCTAATTTCTTGAGTTCTTTGTATATATTGGATATTAGGCTACTATCGAATGTAGGATTTGTAAAGAACTTTTTCCAATAAGATGATTGCCGTTTTGGCCTATTGACAGTGTCCTTTGCCTTACAGAAGCTTTGAAATTTTATGAGGTCCCATTTGTTGATTCTTGATCTTAGAGCATAAGCCATTAGTGTTCTGGTCAAAAACGTTCCCCCTATGCCCATTTGTTCCAGACTTCCCCCACTTTCTCTTCTATTAGATTCAGTGTCTCTAGTTTTATGTGGAGGTCCTAAATCCACTTGGACTTGAGCTTTGTACAGGGAGATAGGAATGGATCAATTTGCATTCTTCTACAGTTGACCTCCAGTTGAACCAGCACCATTTGTTGAAAGTGCTGTCTTTTTTCTACTGGATGGTTTTAGCTCCATTGTCAATGATCAAGTGACCATAGGTGTGTAAGTTCATTTCTGGGTCTTCAATTCTATTCCATTGATCTACCTGCCTATAACTGGACCAATACCATGCAGTTTTTACCACTACTGCTCTGTAGTACGGTTGAAGAGAAGGATGCTGATTCCCCCAGAAGTTCTTTTGTTGTTGAGAATAGTTTTTGCTATTTTGGGTTATTTTATTGTTGCAAATGAATTTGAGAATTGCTCTTTCTAAGTCCATAAAGAATTAAGTTGGAATTTCGATGGGGATTGCATTGAATCTGTAGATTGCTTTTGGCAGGATGGCCATTTTAACCATATTCATCCTGCCAATCCATGAGCATGGGAGATCTTTCCATCTTTTGAGGTCTTCTTCGATTTCTTTCTTCAGGGACTTGAAGTTCTTGTCATACAGATCTTTCACTTGTTTGGTTAGAGTCACACCAAGATACTTTATATTGTTTGTGACAATTGAGAATGGTGTCATTTCCCTAATTTCTTTCTCAGCATGTTTATCCTTCAAGAATAGGAAGGCTACTGATTTGCTTGAGTTAATTTTGTATCTGGCCATTTTGCTGAAGTTGTTTATCAGCTGCAGCAGTTCTCTGGTGGAGTGTTTTGGGTCTCTTAAGTATACGATCATATCATCTGCAAATAGTGATATTTTGATTTCTTCCTTTTCAATTTGTATCCCTTTGACCTCCTTTTGTTGTCTAATTGCTCTAGCTAGGACTTCAAATACTATATCAAATAGATAGGGAGAGAGAGAACAGCCTTGTCTAGGCCCTGATTTTAGTGGGATTGCTTCAAGTTTCTCTCCATTTAGTTTGATGTTGGCCACTGGTTTGCTGTACATTGCTTTTACTATGTTTAGGTATGGTCCTTGAATTCCTGATCTTTCCAAGACTTTTATCATGAAGGGATGTTGAATTTTGTCCAATGCTTTTTCAGCATCTAATGAAATGACCATGTGCTTTTTTTCTTTGAGTTTGTTTATGTAGCGGATTACATTGATGGATTTCTGGGTATTGAACCATCCCTGCGTCCCTGGGATGAAGCCTATTTGATCATGGTGAATGATTGTTTTGATGTGTTCTTGGATTCGGTTTGCGAGACTTTTATTGAGTATTTCTGCATCAATACTCATAAGGGAAATTGGTCTGAAGTTTTCTTTTATGCTTGGGTCTTTGTGAGGTTTTGGTATCAGTGTGATTGTGGCCTCATAGAATGAATTGGGTAGTGTTCCTTCTGTTTCTATTTTGTGGAAAAGTTTGAAGAGTATTGGTATTAGGTCTTCTTTGAAGGTCTGATAGAATTCTGAACTGAATCCACTGGTCTTGAGATTTTTTTGGTTGGGAGACTTTTAATGACTGCTTCAATTTCTTTAGACGTTATGGGACTGTTTAGATAGTTTATCTGATCCTGACTTAACTTTGGTATTTGGTATCTGTCTAGAAAATTGTCCATTTCATCCAGATTTTCCAATTTTGTTGAGTGTAGGCTTTTGTAGTAGAATCTGATGATTTTTTTAATTTCTTCATATTCTGTAGTTATATCTCTTTTTTCATTTCTGATTTTGTTAATTTGGATACTGTCTCTGTGTCCTCCGGTTAGTCTGGCTAAGGGTTTATCTATCTTGTTGATTTTCTCAAAGAACTAGCTCCTGGTTTTGTGGATTCTTTGTATAATTCTTTTAGTTTCTATTTGGTTGATTTCAGCCCTTAATTTGATGATTTCCTGCCTTCTACTCCTCTTGGTTATATTAGCTTCTTTTTGTTCTAGAGCTTTCAGGAGTGCTGTTAAGTTGCTATTATATGCTCTCTCCAATTTCTTTTTGGAGACACTCAGAGCTATGTGTTTTCCTCTTAACACTGCTTTCATTGTGTCACAAAGGTTTGTGTATGTTGTACTTTCATTTTCATTAAATTCTAGGAAGTCTTTAATTTCTTTCTTTATTTCTTCCTTGACCAAGTTATCATTGAGTACAGCATTGTTCAGCTTCCATGTGTATGTGGGCTTTCTGTTGTTGTTGTTGTTGCCATTGAAGACCAGCCTTAATTGATAGTGATCTGATAGGAGGCATGGGATTATTTCAATCTTCTTATATCTGTTGAGGTTTGTTTTGTGACCAATTATATGATCACTTTTGGAGAAGGTACCATGAGGTGCTGAGAAGGTATATTCTTTTGATTTAGGATGAAATGTTCTATAGATATCTGTTAAATACATTTGGTTCATAACATCTGTTAGTTTTACTGTGTCTGTGTTTTGTTTGTGTTTCCATGATCTGTCCATTGATGATAGTGGGGTGTTGAAGTCTCCTGTATTATTGTGAGAGGTGCAATGTGTGCTTTGAGCTTTAGTAATGTTTCTTTTATGAATGTGGGTGCCCTTGCATTCGGGGCATAGATGTTCAGAATTGAGAGTTTTTCTTGGTAGATTTTTTTTCTTTGATGAGTATGAAGTGTCCTTCCTTATCTTTTTTGATGACTTTTGGTTGAAAGTCGATTTTATCTGATATTAGAATGGCTACTCCAGCCTGTTTCTTGGGACCATTTGCCTGGGAAAATGTTTTCCAGCCCTTTACTCTGAGGTAATTTTTGTCTTTAACATGGAGGTGCATTTCTTGGATGCAGCAAAATGCTGGATCCTGTTTGTGTATCCAGTCTGTTAGTCTATGTCTTTTTACTGGGGAATCTATTAATGTTAAGAGATATTAAGGAATAGTGATTGTTGGTTCCTGTTATTTTCGGTGTTATTTTTATGTTTGTGTGGCTATCTTCTTTTGGGTTTGGTGAAAGATTACTTTCTTCCTTTTTCTAGGGTGTAGTTTCCCTCCTTTAGTTGGCATTTTCCATCTATTATCCTTTGTAGGGCTGGGTTTTTGGAAACACACTGTGTAAAGTTGGTTTTGTCATAGAATATTTTGGTTTCACTATCTATGATAATTGAAAGTTTTGATGGATATAGCAGCCTTGGCTAGAATTTGTGTTCTCTTAGGTTCTGTGTGAGATCTGCCCAGGATCTTCTAGCTTTCATAGTCTCTGGTGAGGAGTCTGGTGTAATTCTGAGAGGTCTGTCTTTATATGTTACTTGACATTTTTCCATAACTGCTTTTAATGTTCTTTCCTTATTTTATCTATTTTGTGTTTTGAGTATAATGTGACAAGAGGAATTTCTTTTCTGGTCAAATCTATTTGGAGTTCTGTAGGCTTCTTGTATATTTATGTTCATCTTTCTTTAGGTTAGCGAAGTTTTCTTCTATAATTTTGTTGAAGATATTTACTGGTCCTTTAAGTTGGGAATCTTCACTCTCTTCTATACGTATTATCCTCAGGTTCTGTCTTCTCATTGTATCCTCGATATCCTGAATGTTTTGAGTTAGGAGTTTTTTGCACTTTGCACTTTCTTTGACTCTTGTGTCAATGTTTTCAATGGTATCTTCCGCACCTGAGATTCTCTCATCCATCTCTTGTATTCTGTTGGTGATGCTTGCATCAATGACTCCTGATCTCTTTCCTAGGTTTTCTAACTCCAGGGTTGTCTCCCTTTGTGATTTCTTTATTGTTTCTATTTCTTCTTTTAGTTCCTGGATGGTTTTGTTCATTTCCTTTGTCTGTTTGATTGTGTTTTCCTGTAATTCTCTAAGGGATTTTTGTGTTTCGTCTTTAAGGGCTTCTAGTTGTTTACCCATGTTCTCTTGTATTTCTTTAAGGGAATTATTTATTTCCTTCTTAAAATCTTCTATCATCATCATGAGATGTGATTTTAAATCTGAGTCTTGCTTTTCTGGTGTGTTGGGGTATCCAGGGCTTGCTGTGGTGGGAGAGCTGGGTTCTGATGGTGCCAAGTCACCCTGGTTTCTGTTCCTTATGTTCTTGCCCTTGCCTTTCGCCATCTGGTTATCTCTGGTGTTAGCTGGTCTTACTCTCTCTGACTGTGGCTTGTCCCTCCTGCAAGCTTCTGTGTCAATCCTCCTTGAAGCCAGTTCTCTCTGAGAGGAATTTGGTTTTGGAGCACTGTGGTACAGAATCAGCTCTGGGGCGCAAAGAGAAACCAGAAGGATCTAGTCCCCAGCTATCCCTTCGTTCCTGTTTCCTGATGGCTGTGCAAGCGTCCCTCTTGATCCAGTGAATATGAACAGAAGTAGTGGTCTTGCCTGTGCTTGAATGTGTGTTAGCATTCCTGGGATACCAGCTCTCTCCTGGACTATTTGAGTATTGAGCCCTGTGTCACAGGATCTGCTCCCCAGCCACCAAAAGAAACTAGAAGACCACTCCTCAGTCCCTGAGTCCTGGGGATTCCAGGTGAGTCCCTCTGAGCAGACAGGCTTCACACACTCCTGGGAGTCTAGCTTTCTCCGGCAGTATTCAGCTATGGAGCCCTGGTGGCCCAGACAGAATTGTCTAGCCACAGATGGAAACCAGAAGGCTCCTTCCCCCAGCTGTTCCTCAGTCCTTGTGTGCCAATGATTCCAGGCGAGTCCAGCTGAGCAGTATTGCTCATCTTACCCCCCACTCACAGGCTTTTCCACACTCCTGGGAGGCTAGCTTTTTCCCAGCACTATTTGGCTATGGAGCCCTGGTGGCCCAGGCAGAGGTCTCCTGCCACAAATGGAAACCAGAAATGTGATATTTTCATTGTTTGTAGAAATATAATGAACATCCCATGAAAGCCACTTACTCTGGTGATCTGCTGAAAAAAGTGCATCTCCTCCTGAGTCTGTAAACACCTCTGGGGCATTTTACCTTATTAATCTTTGAAGATCATTTGTCCAGCATCGGTACATAATTAGCATTCTTGAAAAAAAATTTCATGTAGTGGCTTTTTTTAAAATGTTTTCTGGTATATACATATTGTACAGATTTCATCAGTGTAAGACAGGCCTGGCTGGGACAAATGCGTTGATTTCATTGCTTTTGGTAAAATATGTTACTGTAGTAGTCCCTGATTTCTAGAAAGCCTTGCTTTGATTCTTATACAATTTTCTTAATTTTTCTTTAAAAATACCTTACGTTTTTAGCAAGGATTTATTTAAGGTGTTTTCTGTCAGCAAACATTTTGATCTGTGAAGAAGAAAAAGAAAGATTCAGAAGGGGAGGAATAAGAACTCCCGTCACCACTTTTCTACTCCAGGCAGATTTTAAATGTGTTCCATTCAGGGTCAGCATCTTAACTGCACCCAACGGCATGCAATTTAAAAGCATATCAAGTTCACCTTCTCAAAGGAGATACTGCTAAATGAGGTTAAGGTATTGATGTAAATTCAGAAGTTTTAAACTTTGCTCCCAGCATCAAATGCTGAAATAAGACAGAGCACACAAACATCTTTGTTCTGCTGAAAATGATATTGCATGGGTCAAAAAGTCTCTATGGCATGTTTGTCACTCAGGAAACTCTTGGAGGTATTAATGCAGACTACGCTTCCAGAATCAAGGGGCTTCCAGAACCAAGTGCACAGGTTTCCCAGATTTCAGCTCTTCCTAACTTCACATCTTACATTAGCTTCTTAGAAGAAACAAATGGCATCTGAAAACAAAGCTCTTAAACTGATACCACGTTTGATATACAGAAGAGTGACACCTGTCTAAGAAGAAGAGAGCATGTGTTGAGACTGTCCTTAGCTGGAGTCACAAGTTCCTACTGTTACTTAACACACACTGCATCTGAGCTAGCTACTGTTGTCAATTTCAGATTAAATGAATAGCCCAAGGGGACACACTTGTGATCTCTAAACACTAGAATTGCATAAAATTCTTACAGACATTAAAAACTTTAACATTTCCAGGGGCTGACATGTTGAACAATTCTCAGCTTATGAGGCAAAATAATCTAATAATTTGCAGACAAGAATTAGAAACAGTGAAATGTGCAAGTTAATAGGGCATATTTTCCATTTTTTTCTCTGACCAGCGTATATAACTACAAACTGTGCAAAAACATCTCATCATTTCAACCCTCAAAGTAAACATTTCTGTCCTGCTTACTTCATCTTTATTATTATTATTATTATTATTATTATTATTAATTACTATTATTACTTTAAACTTTCACCAGCATAGGATGTTTTGGTCTTTTTCCCCTTTGGAAGAGATTTTTGTGGGCCATCTCATCCCCATCCATGCTGACTATTATATTTTATAATGCAAAATGGTGGTTTCCAAATTTGGTCATTGTCTTCCCATTCTCATAATTGAGTTGAGAAAGCATGAGGTCAGAAAAAATAATTTATTTGTGTGATAGTTTTGAACCTCAGAAAGGAAGTTCATGACTATTTTTATAATGTGTGAGTTAATAAGTAAGGAAATGTCTATTTTTTCCATTGCTTTTTGTTGTTTGTTTTTGTTTTTTAATTCAGTTTGAGAGATTGCATACTAGTTCTCCTACTGCAAATAGGCTTTGAAAAGACTAGGCATTGTTCAGTAAATTTCCTCTGATGGTTTGAATATAAAGCATCTCCCACAGGGTCACTTTATTGGGGGACTGTTTGTGAGCTGGCAGGGATGGTACTGATTGGATCATGAGAGTTCTGCTTTTTGAAATGAATTATGCTTTCATGTAGTAATCATCATCATTGCTTGAAGATAATGGGAAAACTGTGAAGTGAAGAAAGAAGGAAGTAGTCCACTGAAGATCTGCCTTTAAAGGATTCTTCTCTCCCTCATTCCCCCTTCCATCTTTCTTGCCTGCCATTATCTAAGAAGCCACTGCCATAAGCTCCCGCTATCATAGTATTCTGCTTAACTCTGAGACCAGGATTAGCAGACCTAATACCAGACTGACAGAGTGAACTCAAATAAGCCCTTAAGTTGTTCATCTCTTACGTTTGTAACAGCAACAGAAAGTCTGATGGTTATACTCTTTAAAGGGATGTGCCTTCTGTATCCTAACTTTTCCTAGTTTTGATGGAGCTTTATTAGAAACTAGGCAAAGGTTCTTCTTCGGTTCATCATTTCTGTGGATATAAAGTGACCTCCAGCAGGACTTGTGGAAGATACTTTTTCCACATCTAGAACAGAATAGAAATGAGGGGGCAATGGAACTGTGCATATTTAATAAGACTATCATTTGCACACTTATTCTTCACACTTATTCTATTTTCCCCTATGCTCACTGCAGGGGACTCAGGTATGTATGGTTGTAAATTGCTTCAAGACACCATGCATAACTTTGATCCTTAAGATTATTTTATTATTTCTTCTTTTGCTCTTCTCTTGTTTTAGTTCAATATTTTTTTAATATATGTATTAATTGTCCTGTTTTAAAGGGTGTTTTAATTTTAACCTACTAAAGATTTTTGAGGCCAAAGTTCCATGCAGTATTTTATAATAAGAATGTTGGTCTTTCTAATGATTCAGAAACTGAATCTGGTTTCTGGATGTGCTTCCTTGTTCTTTGCCTGATAAAGCACTGTATTGGTGTTGAAGAAAAATTACTTTGAACAGATAGATTGTCTCACACAAAGGTCTGAGGGCCTGATAGAGCTTCTCTAATTGTTGAAGCCTAGGATGAGGAGACAGCAAAGGGGAAACTTTATGAATGCTTTTTCCCAAAATGCCAATTCAATTTTAAAGAAGTTATGATGCTGGCAATTACTTCTGGGGTGGGAGAGATAGCTCAGATCTTATGAGTGTTTGCTGCGAGCATCTGCCTCAGTATTTTTCAGGCTCTGCCTGAGCCTCTCTGGAGACAGCTTATCATGTTTTCAACAGCAAGCACTTCCCAGCATCCACAAGAACATCTGGGTTTGGTAGCTATATATGGTATGTATCCCCAGGTGGGGCGGTCATACTGAGGTGGATGCTCATGTTGGACTGAGTGTGGGGTCCTGGAGGGAGGAGTTGGAGAAGGGACTGAAGAAGTTGAGGGGGTTTGCAGCCCCATGGAGGGAGCAACAGTGTCAACTCGCCTGACCTCCCGATGCTCCTGGAGACTGGACCACCAACCAAAGAATACACATGGAGGGACCCATGGTGCTGGCCACATACATGGCAGAGGAGAGCCTTGTTGGTCATCAGGGGGCAGAGAGGCCCTTAGGCCTGAGGGTGTTAGATGCCCCAGTGTAGGGGAATGCTAGGGAGGGAAGACAGGAGTGGGTGGGTAGGTGGGTGGTTTCCAATGGAGAAAACATTTGAAATGAAAATAAAGTAAATATCTAAAAATTTTTTAAAATACTAAAAATAAAAAAAGAGTGTTTGCCATTCTTGCCGAGGACCAGAGTTCAATTCCCAGCACTAACTGTTAGTCTGCTCAAAATTGTCTGCTAATCCAGCTCCAGGAGATCCAACACCCATCTGGAATCTATAGGCACTCACACATCTATGTGATTGTGTGTTTGTATAACAACCATTAATTTTAAAAGACGTTATGAATTTGAAAGAGAGCAAGAAGTGATACATGGGAGAGTTTAAGGAAAGAAAAAGAATGAGGAAATGAAATGATATAATTATATTCTAACCACAAAAATAATTTATATATTTAAAAAGACCTTCCTAACCCTCCTCAAACACAGCCTTTCCATTTTGGGTCTTATATCCTCAACAACTGTGGAAATAAACCATTTTTAGAAACTAATTATACAATATATAGTTTACCAAGGCAAATGTAGAAAGATGCATTATCTCTTGACTATTAGTGATAACACCTTTCTCCAAAGTATTGTAACAACTGATATGGGATGAGCACCATCTATACTATAGAGCTAAGAATCTTAACTCCCACGATCACTATATTATTTCATTGCTGTCAATATTATTATTAAGATTTAAATTCTCACAGAGAAACCCTGTCTCGAAAAACCAAAAAAAAAAAAAAAAAAAAAAAAGATTTAAATTCTATGTAGTTATCTACATTAATTCTCTTTAAGCTTTGAAGTAACTGGCTAGTATATCAAAAAGTATTTCCTAAACAAACAGTTTTCTCTCAACACTCAGGAGGGAATTGGTCTGAGGCTCCCAGGGTCTAACAGATAACGAAAATCTGTGGATGCTTAACTCTCTATGAAAATGGAATATTATTTCTTTAACTCTTATATAGATGTTTCTCAATAATTTAAATAATCTCTAGCATATGATGTAAACAAGTTATGTTGTTGGGAAAAGAATGCAAAAATCACAAAGTTCAAAAATATCTGTACATGATCATTATTTGGCTTTTATTATTCCTTCCTATTATTTTTCAAACATTTTCTGTTATTGTCTGCCAGATCCAGAGATGCAGAACTCTTAGGTGCATGGTACCCAATAACCGTTTCTTTTTTTAATACCTCTATAGCAGGCACAAGTCTTATACCTGCCTAAATTCCATCCAGATGAACATGTGTGATTTCAATGGATCACTTAGTCAATAGGTTGTCACACCGTGCCTACTACTATGTACTGAGCACTGCCTGGAGCCAAGATCGCACTAATGTTCTGTGTTCACACAGGGATTCAGTTAGACTCATAACTGAAATCCATTTAGTCCTATAGCCTTGACCCCATTTGCTTTCTCTCTCATCAGGTGAAAACACGTACATTTCAGTATTCTCATGTTTGTCATCCTGTGATAATGTAACATAGCATAACAAATAATATCTGGGTGAAAATACCTAGTGTGTGTTTCATGTTTATTTTGTTTGGCCCTAGGAAATAACATCCCATCTCTAAATCAGAGTGCAAAAATGTTGTCTTTAAGGTTTGGGAGCAAGTAGCATATTGATTACCAAATACTTTATAAAGATTTAAGTCCTATAAAAGACTATTGTTGTAGACATTTGAGATAGGTGAGTTAAGAGACAATGCACCCTTTTTCACATGAGACTAACTTCTGGATCTTTAAAGATGACATCCAGGCATCCTGGTAGAGTGGAGAATGATTAGGGGTGTGGACATGGTCTAGGGTTTGGCCTCTACTAACTAACTCACACATTTTAAGGTGTCAACCTTTAAAAAGTACAAGCACACTGAGTTAGCAAACTTTTCTACAATTTAGTATTTTCTCTTTTTTTTGGTTTTTTTGTTTAGTTTTGTTTTTTGGTTTTGGTTTTTCTTAATTGCCTGGTAATTGCATATTTTTCATAAATGGTGAAACAAGTGGAATCTGGTGCCCAGAGGAGGAGGGCTATGCCTATGAGGTAGGGCTATCCATTGTTTCTTGCCATGTAAAAACAAAAAAGCTCTAATCTTAGCAAGTCAAAACAGCACCTATTCAGAATCTCATTGGACTTCAGGTAAGAAAACCTAGGCCTCCTAACTGGGTTCTCTGCAGTGTCTCAACAGGCAGAGAGAAGGTGTCGTCTAATCGTGTGGACCTTAGATTCTCCTTTCAACCTCATTCCTGGAAGATTTAAACCTTGGTCACATTGAGGTCTCTTTCTTTCCTCTCAGTAAAGGGTTTCTTCTGCCTCATGGAGGCTTACTCAAGTCTTTAAACATATTCCTTCCATGTTTAACATCAAGAGTCCCGGGTAGACTCCTTCTCACGGTTAGTTCATTATTTTGGACTTGGTCTGTTGCCACCAGCTATTAAGATTTTGTAATAAAACCTGAACTGAGAAAAGTATATTCAAGACAGAGAGAAGGAAAGGGCCCACTCTTAAAGCAGGGAATAGTTGCAATGGAACCTGAGGGGGAGATCAGATCTTTTATTTAGATCATTCTGTTTCTCACATAAGCAAAGCTGACCGATTAAGAACTTATGATTTTTAAGTTAGATCTTTCATTTTGGTGATTATTTTACAGTACTGGGGAATTAAATTCAGGATCTTTTATTATGTTTAGGTATGGGCCTTGAATTCCTGATCTTTCCAAGACTTTTATCATGAAGGGGTGTTGAATTTTGTCAAATCAGTAGCCAACATCAAACTAAATGGAGAGAAACTTGAAGCAATCCCACTAAGAT
>CM052718.1:36894177-36918025 GCA_028551405.1 Uromys caudimaculatus | reverse complement strand
GGGGGGGGGGGGGGTGGGAGGTGGAATTCCCTCCTAGAGGCGGGTTGGGGAGGGGACAGGGAGTATCCAAAGAGGAGACCCAGAAAAGGGGAAACATTGGAAATGCACATAAAGTATCAAAAAGAAAAAAAAGAAAAAAACAAACAAACAAACAAACAAAAACAAAAACAAAAACAAAAACAAAAACAAAAAAAATTCAGGATCTTGTGCATGTAAGGCAAGTGCTGCCTTAATGAGTTATACAGACTCAGCCCATCCATAGGTTAAGATAAGGAAGAATCTGAGATGTGAACAAAACCACTTTATGTGTAGTTTTGACATCTAGTGCTCTGTTCAACAGGATTCTCTTAACTTTTTACACCACTTTAAAATAGTAAATAAACTCTTCAAGAATTTCATACATAAATAAGATGTGTTTCTACCATATTCATCCTCTACTCTTTCTTTCCAAGTCCTGGGTCAAACACACATACCATACCCTTTCTGAACTTCATGTACTGATTTTTCTTTTAAGAGCCACTGTGTCCAGTGACTTCTGCACATGTATTCACGTTGTGTGTGTGTGTGTGTGTCCATACACTGAAGCATGGTCAGACTTCTAGACTGATTCCTTTCTGAATAAGCATGTGAAAATGAAGAGCATGTGAACCTCATAAACATCACAAACTTCATAAACAGGACAGCATGCCATGCTGTCCTGGCTTGGTCAGGAAAAGGGGTGGACAGCTCTCATTTCTTCTCTGGTGTTCTGTCCTCGGGCTAATAGCTCAGGCATCTTTTCTAGGGACCAAACAACAGCTATTAGCTATTAGTTTTTAACATTTTGTGGGACTGTAACTATGTGAACAAATTAAATTCATATATCCTTTACCCAAAACATACTTAATAAACTACTAAATTTCTCTTCACAGAGATTTTATTTGAATTAATAACTTTTAGAGACTGGGCATATAATTAATAGAATTCAGTAAGACCTCAATATACTTACATATTACCACCGTGTCAAATCTCTCATCTCTCATCTTTTCTCCTGACTATTTGCTGTTATTGCTGTATTTCTTAGCTTTTCCATTCCAAAGATCTTAGAGCTTAGACTAGACTGTTAAATAGAAAAATCTGGTAGATGTAAAAATAAGAGGAATCATCTCAAATAAAGCATTTTTTCATTCTATGAAACTCAAAGCCATACAGGCCCATTTGTGTGCTCATTTTTTCCTGTGTGCTCCAATAGGCATAAAGAGGCAAAGACAAAAGATAAGGGGGGGAATCCATGTATTCATAAATACCCTTTGAGAAAAGAACCCAAGTGCAAATTGATTAGGTTTCAGAGATAGGGACATTCACTGCTAAAAGTTAATGCATCAGGAAGCAATTTATTCATGCAGAAGGCAGCCAACAAAACTCTTGGGCCTAAGTTTGGACTGATTCTGGCTGCAGAATACAGGGTAGTAGTTTTCAAATGTCCTAAGACCTATAGTACAAAATCTAGTTTTGGTTGATATCCTGGGCATAGGATCAAATGTGTATTTAAATGTGTTTTACAAAACCATATTTACTATGTATGATGTGTGCTAGGTTTTCTCCTCTTCCTCTTCGTCCTCCTCCTCATCCTCTTCCTCCTCCTCCTCTTCCTCCTCCTCCTCCCTTCTTCTTCCTTCTTCTTCCTCCTCCTCCCCTCCTTCTTCTTCCTTCTTCTTCCTTCTTCTCCCTTCTTCTTCCTTCTTCTTCCTTTTTCCTTCTTCTTCCTTCTTCCTTCTTCTTCCTTCTTCCTTCTTCTTCCTTCTTTCTTCTTCCTTCTTTCTTCTTCCTCTTCCTCCTTCCTCCTCCTCCTCCTCCTCCTCCTCCTCCTCCTCCTCCTCCTCCTCCTCCTTCTCCTTCTTTACATGCCAGGTAAAGTCCATTTATAATTGAGATGGACAGAGACAATTTCTTTTGTCCTTTAACTTAAGGAACATTAGACTACAGGGTGAGTTCTGGAAAGCCTGTGAACTGGTTTTGAATTCTAGTCTTGGTGATATATATTCCTGAGAAGGAAGCAGTTTGCATAACATTTATGGGCATGTGCCTGTCTAAAGAAATGGTAAATGGCTGCTATCTCTTTGATCAGGTAATTGTGTTAGAGGAACTAGCTCTAGATGCAATTTAATGTCTAAAACCTCAATGGTTGGGTTAAAAGGTACTCTTATCTTAGCACACTGACTCTTCCAGTAGGATTGACCACTAAGGTTATTGTACTGGCTAGTTTTGTGTGTCAACTTGACACAAGCTGAACTTATCACAGAGAAAGGAGTTTCCATTGAGAAAATGCCTCCATGAGATCCGGCGGTAAGGCATTTTCTCAATAAGTGATCAAGGGGGGAAGGCCCCTTGTGGGTGGTACCATTTGCGGGCTGGTAGTCTTGGGTTCTATAAGAAAGCAGGCTGAGCAAGCCAGGAGAAGCAAGCCAGTAAGCAGCATTTCTCCATGGCCTCTGCATCAGCTCCTGCTCCTTGACCTGCTTGAGTTCCATTCCTGACTTCCTTTCATGATGAACAGCAGCATGGAAGTGTAAGCTCAATAAACCCTTTCCTCCCCAACTTGCATCTTGGTCATGATGTTTGTGCAGGACTAGAAACCCTGACTAAGACAGTCATACTTGACAACTGACAATCTTCAAACCGGAAGAGTATATTGTAGAAGTGAACAATAAAATATTATTGTGGTTTTTATGGTTGTGCACCTAGGAAACTGTGTTAGCATATATGTGTGTCTATATGTAAAATAGTCACTAAATAGCTACATGCCTATGTGTGCATTGCTTTCAAGTATGTGTGTGTGTGTGTGTGTGTATGTATGTATGTATGTATGTATGTATATGTGTATGTATGTTCAATATGTTACTTGGAAAGAGAGTTATAGCACATATTAGTTTTCTCATTGCCTGCTAAAAGTATCTTAAGGAAGGAAGATTTATCTGACTTAGTTTAAAAATACAATCTATTCTAGCTGAGAATGCCCAGCAAGAACAACTCTACAATGCAAAAGCAGACAGCTAGTCATATTGTGTCTGCAGATGGGAAAAAGAAAGATGAATGCTGGTCCTATGCAGGGTTACTGTTCCCTTTGTATTCAATCAGGAATGCCTGCCCATTAGGTGGTACTTAGGTTAAGGATGGATGTATCTTATGGGTGATTTCAAATCCAGTCTCGTCAATGAAGTTAAACCATCAAAGGACAATACATAAAATCAATTGAATCTTCTTTTATCTAATAACCTTTAAAACAATTATGCTGAACTTCTCATGAAATTATTCCCTCAAATCCTTACTGAGACCTTCCTTTCCTTGCAGACCATAGTGTCTCTGTGCCTTTGATATTGTCAGATCCTTTCACTATTTGACTGCATTTACATATGTATTGAGCATATAAAAGTACCATGAGTAAACTTACTGGGCCCTTTAGAAAAAATAGTAAATACCTTTTCAAACGTAATCTTTAGAAGATTGTGATGTTTAGCTATAGTTATATATAGATGGAAATAGTGATATATTGCCTAGCATGGTTTCCCTTTACTAGATAGATCTCTGTGAGTTCAAGGCTAGGCTGATACACATAGAGACTTCCAGGATAGGCAGAGCTCTATAGAAGAATTCTGTACCATAACAAACAAACAAACAAACATGACTTCTGTCATCCCTAGTAATTACTTCCAGTAACCCCATCACACAGATTCCTTGCCAAAAGTCACGAAGTCAATGACACTAATTAGACTTTTGTATATCTGGATATATGTCTCATTGCAAACCCTCTGCAGAAATCTAGGCCTTTGAGATTCACATTTGACAACTTCTTAGACTCAGATGATTTATCTTCAAGTTCACCTTAACTGATCAAGAAAACAATACTTTTCAGGAGGTTATAAATATACTAATTTATATGGCACATTTCTTTATCAATGAAAATAATAAATATAACCTTCATACAAAGTTCACTCATACACATTTATATATATGCATACATCATGTGTTTATTTTATAGTTATACTTCTGAATGTTATATTTGTATATATGATATATTCATGAATAAGTTTATATGTTTCTATATTCCTATAGTGTTCTATATTTATATATGAATAAACTAAATGATAAATGCACATGAGTGAAGTATACACATGATAAAATATATGCCATGACCCAAAAGCACGTGCTATATTACAACAATCAAATGTGCAATTGGCAAGTGATTCAACCAGTGACCTCAACAGTGTCACCCCTGTGCCTTGAGAATACCACACTAACTCTGTCCACAGCTTACATGGTGACTGGAAACAACCAGATCTGCAAACAAGCTTGCATATCAGTGAATAATGAACCTGAGATAACACATTCACCTGGGAAACTTATTTACTGATCTCTGACTCTGCCATTAGGCAGTGCATTCTGCTACAGATAGGAATTTGGGACATTCTGCTTGCCACTCCACAGTAGCATCCTGAGACACATTAGAGAATATTTATTTTTCACTGAAACCCATGCATAGCTTCAGGGTAAAAGGATTGTTAAATATAATGCATATTTACTATAGTGTCTTAAAAGAGAGTTAGTGGAGGGGGGCATTAATTTCTTCCATGTGGCTCTGAGTGGGGGTGGGTAATTTCCTCTCTGTGTTTTAAGATGGTGTTGTGGTCAACTTCAATACAATACCAGCCTCTGAGTTCATCTCTCACCACCCCTGGAATATAGGCTGGCCTCAAACTACAGCATCCATCCGTTTTCTCTTCCATCACTCCACCATATTTTATCGAATTTATACTCTGGAGTTTCCACTTTGTTTCCTCTCTCTCACACTAATGCATGGGGAGACCCTGCTGACTGCTCCAGGCTTCTTTGTTCCTACAGCCATCCTGGCATACCTATGGTTCTGAGAAAACCTCACTAACAAGTGAGTTCTTTGCTGATCTACCATTCTCTTATAGGTTCCGCTCCTCTTTGAGTCTTGTTTTCCTTCTTATTCCTTCACAGTGGGTTGCAGTACATTTTTTTGGAAGCCAAATTCCAAATGATTAGCAAGCCATAGAGTAAGATATATCCTACAGCCCCTGAGGTATAAAAGAAAGCATGAGTAATAGTGAAGGAGAAAAGAATTATCTTTCTTTGAAAATGTAAATCTGTATATTTACCTTAACTGGAATGTATCAAAGCTTTGAAGGATAAATACATTGGATTATAGTAATTTCAGTTATGGAATTTGTTCTAAGGAAATCGAGTGATTTAATAAAAATTTCTTTAAAGTTAAAAAAAAAAAAAAAGAGTTAAAGTCTAATTAGATTCTCTGGAAAAAAAAACAAAACCAAAAACCAAACCAAACCAAAAACAAAAACAAGGAAACCCTGGCTCCATAGACTCCCTGTGACAAAAACACCTTCAACTCTGAGTAAGCCTTTCCATCCCAGTTTCCAGTCCCTGAACAGGGTTTAAGGTGAATGAGGGCTCCTTTGAGAGGGCAGGAGGTTTGTCTGGATGCAACTGTAGCTTGTGATTTTCTGTTGGGGTTGCCAGCAGCCAGGAGAAAGCTGCAGCCTCTAGAGGCAATCTGGTAGCTGTTAGAAGCTCCAGCAAGAAGGCAGGTGGGGCACCAATTCATTAGCTCCCCTTATGCATCTTTATTACAGAAAGTTAATTAGAAAACCTGTTCTTTTTTCCCACCAAGGATTACAACTTCAGAGGGTGGGAATTTGAACATGCAAACTCCCTGTTCCTAGCTGGATTTCTTTTTCTGGGCTTATTAGGAGAGTGATATAACCAAGTCGACAAAAACTTTTGCCCAGTGCTTAGCACATAAGGAATTTAATTAGTAGTTTCTTAGATTGCCTCCCTCCGTGCTTGTAGGACTCATTCAAAGTCAAGCTCCCTACTTCCCCCTGAGTGACCACAGTCAGCTGATACTAGAGTGAGCATATGCTGAAACCCTGTTGTGTGGAAGGTCCAGGTTTAAATAATTTACTTGTATTAACTTGGTTATTGCCTTAGTTTCTCTTCTTAAGTACCTATAAAGTTCTTTACATTTATTATTTGTAGGGAAAATGATTGAAGTTATTGAACGCTTAGTGGTGTAGGTACATAACTGTAAGCATGTTTTCTATTTGCAGAGTTGTGACAGAGAACCCATTCCTCCTATATCTTAAAGATGAGTAAACAGAGTGAGACTGCATGATTCACTTAAGATTGTAAAGAAAAACCCAGGCACTAGGACCCCCAGGGTTCTTGTTTTCACTTACTAGGTCAAGTTATCTCTTAACCCCTAGTTCTCTCCTTCATAAAACCTTACTAATGCAAAGGTGCCCACAGCAAAGGGTTACTATGGGGACTATGATAGTAAACTCAAAAAACTTAATGCTATGTAAGTGCTAGATAATGAAGTGGGAGTGGGGAATCAGGTCAGGAAAAACAAAAGCTAGGACAGGTTCTTAAATTACACAGTGAGTTTGACAGGAGTGAAATGCAAGACTATTTTTTGCTGAATGCCTGTTAGCCTGCTGTGGGCCAATTGCTCTTAAAACTTATGTTGCTTCCTTTTGTTATTTTATCAATGAGCAAACAAGCCAGTAAGGGATCAGTAACACAACCATGTGACTCAGTAGGGAGAAAGGGAAGATATGGGCTGGATGTGGTAATGTCCTATCCTGGAATCTTTTCAGTCCAGGTGCAGAGTTAAGAGGATCGTGAGTTGGAAGCCATCTTTGGCCTCACAGTCAGCTCAAGGTCAACCTGGGACACAGGAGATCCTGGTCTAAAGAAAACAAAAATGAAAAATAAAAATCAGGGCCTGGGTAGTTCTTCCATAGTTCGTGCTATGGGTACTGCACTACAAACAAAAAACAAAAGAACAAAAATAGAATTGAAGGTAGATTTATCCAAGCCGGAAAACTATCCGCATTTCATATGATAGTTTATAAAGATAAAGGAAAAATGTTTCCTGCTGCAGTTTGGTCCTGTGATTTTAATTTTTTCTTCTTCAAAATAAATAATAAAAGAATGTATCCTATGATGGACCGTATTATGGAGAGTGAGATATCTTATTGTTCTAAGACTTAGATTCCCCAATAGGAAGTTACCATATTACCATATACATCTCTCTTATTTAGAGCTATTAATGGAGACTTATTTGGACCATTTCTTAAATCACTGCCTCACTACTTTATAAGCTTGGATTTCTCACTTGTTGGAAACTCAGCTGAGGACAAATCCACAGGGGATGGGTAATGAGTCTCATATATTCAAGTATGAGGTGGGACAAGTCACACAGAGGACATTGTTCTTTGTCCTAAAGCCAAGCATAGAGTTTTCAGCAAAACTTGTTTTCAAATATGTGGTGTTGCTTCTGGTCTATATGGCTTACAGAATACAATGCAGTTTTGGGATTCCCTAGTTTCCTCATCTGCAAATGCAATATCTACCTCCTACTATGAAGAAACTAGATGCTCAATACATTTCCCTCTTAACTGGTCTTTTCTGAATGGAGTGTTAAGTGAATGACGGTGAAATCTGAGGGATGATGATTTCAGTGGGACCCAGGAGTGGTAGGTTGGGGACACCTCCATAGTAGAACAGAATCTCATGGAGCTACAGAGAAATTTTCATAGACAAAAAAGTCCTTTTAGAGCATAACATAATTTACACCTTAGACTCTCTATATAACATTATATTAAGGAGAACTTAAATGGCATTAGTTTGAGAATGGGGTCAATGTGGCTGGAGTATGGTGACAAATGATAGTGAGGCTGGGAGACTGTTTGAGTCAGTGGTCCCTTCTCTCCTTATTCTTAGATGCTGTTCCCATGGAGACCATTCTAGGTAACAGCACATTCACACCCATAAAATGGGCTCTGACTTGAATCCTTATTTCACTTTTGTTCATTGGAAAGAATGAGAAGGATTTGAATGACGTGAGAGAACTGGTGTTGTTTGAAGCAGCCAGAAGACACTCCAATCAAATTCAACTTCTTCCCGGTCCAGGAGGAGCACAAGGCCTATTTGCCTCAGGACTCTGTGCTTTTCCCTCTGCCTGTGAGTGCCTCCCTTCCCTCACACTGTCCATCTTGACCTTGTTCGTTCACACTCATTCTCAAGCCTTCATTCAAAGACTCAATCTTCCCATGACTCTCCTCATCTCCTAAAAACTACTTTGTGCCCTGTCTGTATATTTATGAGCCTTACATATTGTATAGACTCATCACTCTCCATAATTCTTTGTTCATCCTATTCCTCCCCCAGTATCATGTAACCTCAGAGGGAAGTTGGTCTGCCTTGCACACTCTATAGCTCAGCGCTCGGCACCATATGTACCACATAACAGGCACTCAAAACATGTTTATTAAATGAGTTCATAAAAGGATGATGGAGTGTGTGCCGGTGAGGGAGTCGAGTCCGTGTAACTTCACAGGAAGAATATCAGACTGTGTCCAAATGCTTTGCAAACATGTCTCACTTCCATTTCAATGGGTAGAGTAAGCTCTGGGTACTTTTTTTAAATGCTAGTTTAAAAATCTTATATTCTGTTTTTCTCAAAGGGTTGTGGGATTGAAATCAAGCATCTAGTATCCTGATAGATGCTCAGTACAAGGTGACTTATTTCTCACTGTAGGAGAAATTGCTGATGGGGCTGTGAGATAACCAGAGCTTTAAGACACAGCTAGGATTTTGCACATCCTTTGTTGGGTAATCCTCCCACTCTGCTCTCCACAATGGATACTGTTTAAGATGAGCTTAGCCTAAAGAAGCTGATCTAGAAGACTATCAAGTCTAAGCAGGGACTTCCATCTCACTTTTCCCTCTGCACAGGGGTACGAACCCTGCGGAAAAAAGACCTTCTTCCTGAATGCTCCACTTCGGGTGATCCAAGAAATAAAGGCAATTCATGTTTCTGTTTTCAAAATCTCCTAAGTAACATATATGAAGTGTCACAGGCTGGAAGGAAGCCATGGCCTCTCTTGTCTCTTAAGTGTCTTTGGTGCCTCAAGGAACTCTTAAGCATACTATACTACTCCTAGAATTTTTTCAGAAGGTGAATGTTATGTACACAGAGAAGTCCTCACTCCTAGTACAAGCCTGGGTCTCTTTTCACACAGCTTGCCAATGTGCTGGATCTTTTCCACTGAAATAACCAACACTGTAAAGGGCAAAATTATGGACCCAGAGGCAGAACACTTCTGTCAGCACCCTGCCTGAAAGAGTTTCCTTACCTAGCTCTGGAGTTGGACAGCAATACACAAAGGACCTGGATGCTGGGTCTTCAGCAACACATTCATATATTAGGGATGATGGAGCCTGGGGAACATACCACCAAAATGAACTCTTGCAACCAAAGTATCTGTAAGTTCTCCTTGGTGGGTGGGGGTGCGGGGGCATTGGAAACTGATTTTATATCTGTTTTGGATACCTGGCATTCTGTTCATTTTTCAACTATTATCTCTTCTGTTTAAGACTTGGTAAAATCTAGAACTCTATTTCAAGCCACACTAATTAGTCCTTACAAACTTGTCAAATGAATAGCAAGGAAGCTTGGGTTTGGGGTAAGATGAAACTGAATGTTAATCCCAACTTTTCATCTTCAAGGATTCTTCAGACATGGGATTACATGTTTGAAGTACATAGTACCAGGCAGCAGTAAACACTGCATAGCTCTCTTAACACAGGCTCGTTTATTTGTCAGTTAGTGATGCTGTTTCAGGTAGTTGAAGACCCTCTAGAAGATGGAGTTTAGCTGGGTAAGTGAGTCACTGGGAAGGATTAGGGAGCCAGTCTTGAGATTTATAGCCCAATTCTGACTCCTACCCTAGGCCTGCTTTCTGGTCTAAAGAGATGTACACTAGAAGCCCTACCCTCCTGCCATGTCAGCCTCAGGCCACTATTCCACCATGGCTTCATAATTGTGCCAGACTGTATCCTGGAACTGTGAACCAAGTCTCTCCTGCTTTAAGTTGCTTCTTATTAGGTATTTGGTCATAGTGACAGGAAAAGTAAGTAATACATTTTCCTTTCTAGCCCTCCTAAATTTCAAAATAGTAACTAAGAGAAATACCCAGCAAAGTGGTTTCCCTGTGCATAACAAGGTAGGTGAAAGACCACATTTCACCTCTAGCATGTATGAATACATAATCAAACAGACTGTAAATTATTAATAAATATGATATTTTAAAGTCATATAACTTATGCTTCACAATTTGACATTCATTCCTGTTGCTATTTTTGTCTTTCTTTGGGTGGCCAACATTTATGAGAGAAAAATAACCAAACTGAAGTATGTTAAGCTTTGGTGACTTGGGCTTAATTTATGTTTTGGACATAACTCAAAACAAAATTACATATTCAATATAATCAAACATGAAGACTAATGGACAAAAAAACAAACAAACAAACAAACAAAAAACCCTGTCATAAGATAATGCAGCTGTGCCAGCAAAGCTGAGACTATATGATGATGTCCACTTGAACTGCTCTGTCAGAACCCAATCCAACAATGGAGTCGTGTTAGGAGAATTCTGAGTGCTGTGAGAAAACTCCAAGAAACCAAGGCAAGAGTTTTGTGACCTGTTTCTTTAAAAACATGGAATTGTGCTTGGATTATGCTTTCATGACCCTCCAAGGTGTAGCAGATAGGAATGAGTTTGCCTCAGATTACATTACATTACATTACATTACATTACATTACATTACATTACAGCTGGCCATTGTTATTTGTTTATATGCCTCTGCAAAAAATGGTTTTGCCTATATGCAGCTTGCACTTGTGATTGTACACTTTACTCATGTGACTCCTTTTAACCCTCAGAGTCTAAATTATCTGATGTTCTGAAGGAAGTTGGCTATTGCATGAGTCTTTGATCTGCCTTGTTTGTCAGTCCCACTCTTCCAGGTCCCACAGTCACTACAAGTCAGACCCAAGTACATTGTTAAATACCTTTCTTAGTTTCCATAGCTATCACTGGTAGATCATAGTTCAATCAAATGTTCCACAACCTTTCTGTAGTTCTATGAGAAAGATAGAGGGAGTATCGTTTTCTTTCCTGCCCCATCTACAGAGATGTACCACCTGTGATTGTCACCTAGAAAGAGAATCCTTAGACTCTGCTACTCATGATCTTCAGAGACTGAAAGGTTCTACTAAAAATACCCTGAGCTGCTGGAGCACAAACATGTGAAACATAAGAAAGTGTGGGTATCAGCAAGGAGACACCAGTGTGCGTTGAGTACTTTCCTAAAAAGCATACATTATTTAAGCCATTTAATTTTGCAACAGTTCTCTAATGAAAGACTTTATGAACATAAACATGAGACGTAGACAAGTAAAGTAAGTCAGCAGATGTCCTGACATAATTGAATAAATGATGTAACCATTCTGGAACCTGGGCTTCATTGTCCAAGATTTCAAGGCCTCCAATCTTACCATACACTACCTTAATAAAAGCTGTATCTCAAGATCTCACCTATGGGGAATAAGGAAATTCATAATTCTGGGAAAAATCCAGGAAGAAGCAAACATAGTTGGGTTCCTCTGATAAAAAATGAGCTCTGATTGAAACCAAGTTATTTGTTAGAATCCCTGGCTCATTTCCCAGGATCCAAAGCACTGTTAGAGAGAGACTGGACCTCAGGATGGGAAAGACCCAGGGGAGACAAGAATGAGGTGTGAGTCCTCTTGGATGAAAGTACATTTTCCCCAAATTTCCTAAAATTTGCTCTTCTACATTTCCAGGAAGTAAGAATCACACAAGTCAAGCCAGAATACTGACTCTTCTGTCTCTGTATGACCCATGTAATGATCACTATTAATGTACATAGTATGAATTAAGAAAACCAAAAACACAGTGGATTTATTCAATGCCTAACCAATGCACATTTTCTCCCAATAGCATTCAACTGATCATAAACTTTCTATGATCTCCTGAAAATTACTTTAGTTGAATTCTCTAGTTGCCAATCTAGTTGACTGGCTCATTTTTAATTTTTCTTGTTGCAAAAAAATATTTTGACTAGTTTCCTTAAACTACAATTACTTGTATGTTGGTCCAAAGTAGAGGAGAAAAACAAGGAGGGGAGACTAGATTCAGCACGGCCTTTCCTGTAGGCATGGTTACACACTCCTTAATGTCAGCACTAGGGAGGCAGAGGCAGGCAGATCTGTGGGTTCACAGCTAGCCCAGTCTATATAGTGAGTTCCAGGCCACCGAAAGCTATATAGTGATACACAGTCTCAAAACCAACAACAACAAAAGAAAACAAGTAAAAAACACACAGAGAAACACACAGAGAGAGGGGAAGGGAGAGGGAGAGAGAAAGGGGCAGAGAGAGAGAGAGAGAGAGAGAGAGAGAGAGAGAGAGAGAGAGAGAGAGAGAGAAATTTTCAATTGCTGAAGCAAGAGAGGGTTCTAGATCATAAATTATTTCAGGCATCTCAGAAGTCACTGAAGTACAAAACCAAAAATAAAACTAAGGAGATAGTGACACAAGTTATTGTCCATGAAGAATCTTGCTGACAACTTTATTACAGAAGGCATTAGATTCAGCAGGCAGGCAGCACTGTCTCTATAACCAAGAGCAGGAATTGCTGGGACAGGAGTTCAGCCCATGACCTACAGCTGACCCAGTGTGCAGATGCAGAACGATGCAGTTCTCCGGGCTGTGTTTCTTTCATTGAAAGATGTTACGCACTGAGAATCCTCAGTGTAGCTGTAACCTTATTCCTTGAGACGTTTACTTTGCTCCATTCTCTTGGCAGAGAGTCTACAGGAAAATGTACCAGACTTTTAATGTGCCTACATTGTGAAGGGCTATCTGGTAAACCTACTCTGTGTGTGTGTGTGTGTGTGTGTATCAATGTTTACATGTGAGCTCACACCAAATCACCTTGAAGAAACCGTTGCACAGTTCTGGCTAAAAATCAATGCATAGGTTGCTTGGATTAGACATCCTACAGGTTTTCAAACTAGTTTCTCAGTTCTACCTAGTACTCTCTACCCTGAGCAAATTCAGGATATATATATAAAGTGGGAGGTCAAAATTGATAGCCACATATTGCCATTCTTGTCCCTACTTTGTACTTCTTTGGCAATATGACTTCTAGAACACATGTTTTCTTTATGTTTGTCATAGGCACTTTTTTGGAGAAGGGATCCAGTAGATACATTTATTATATGGGTGCCATTGCTTTTTGTATCATCATCATCCTTTATAAATCATGTATTAGAGATGAATTCATATCATTGTATACATTGGATGGCTACTGCTATTCCACATGCTAGAACAAACATTATCCACAAGGACATCCCCCTTCTTGCTTTTCACAAATCTTCCTGTGGTAAAATCAGGAAGAAGCTGTATCTTTGTTCAATGAGAGTCAAGCTACTAAGGCCTTAGGCGAGTGATGATTAGATTATACAACAATGGGGTACACAGTGCCATCTCAGTTCCAAGGGCAGTGGAATCAGTTGGGACCACAATGATGTTAGATATATTAGTTAATTTTCTGTTGCTGTGAAAAACACCAAGACAAAAACCAGTTTATAAAAGAAAGAGTTCATTTTGGCTCATGATTCCAAAGGAATAAAAAGCCCATAATGGCTGAAAAGGTACGGAATGCCGTAGTGCAGTGGCAGGACCAGAGAGGAGGCTGTTCACCTTTCACCTGCACATAGGGAAGATAAGAAGTAGACTAAGGCCATAAATTCCCAAAGCCCACCCCCATCGATTTACTTTGTCCAGCAAGGTGTACCTCCTAAACATTCCATAAACTCACAAAATAGTCACTGACAGGAAGCCAAGTGTTTAAGTACATGAGCCTATGGGGATACGTCTCATTCAATCCACAACAGGATGTGTCTTAGCACAGACTTTACTTCTCCTGAACACTGCACCGAGCATGATACTGTTGTCTTTGTACTGTCTGGCCCAAGTCAACCATATGTGCTGTCCAATAATCTATATTCTTGCTAAAATCAGAGGCTGTTTTATTTGTGTAGTTCTTGGAACTTTTATAAACTGTCATAATAATTGATGAAAGATAATTTGTAGAGTGAAGTCAATGCAACCTATCCAATGGCATGGGGGTAGAAAGAAGAGTCCTCTCAAGAATTCAAGGGAAGCCTTCTCAGATACCTCCCAGGGACCCATTCCTTACATTTGCCTCTTTTGATCTCGACCAGATAGCTTGGTAGTGCCTCTTACTGATGCTTCTTGGGTATCTACAGGACTTTTCATGGCCCAAGTGATATTAGAAAATCTGGTACCTATTTTGTGCAGTTGTTTGTGGTTGCTCTTTTATCTCTGTTACTGCTACGACAACATATCTGGATTGCCCTACAAAAGGATAAAGGTCATGTGTCGCACACCAACTTTCCCTGAATATACTGATGAAGTTTATACTTGGTCAGTTGACATCCTGTCAACCCAAACCTCATAAGTGAACCTAGACAGAAGCAATAGAGATACTAGATAACCAGAAGCTAACTACCAACTTACAGAAGGCTCAGGTGGAACTTGACTTTTCTTTAGCCTTCTGGATCTTACAAACACAGCAGCAATATAGGCCGCTGAGGCTTATGATTGTATCACATTCTTGTGGTCGTGAGTGAGTGACTGACCCCATAAAGAACACATATAGAAACAATCACAAATGTAGCAGAATGACAGCAGCTAGTCTCACATGGAAGCTCAGTGAATCCCTTCAGCTCACTAGCCTGAAGCATTAAATTGGGGGTATCAATAAATTTACCAATTATGACATGTCATTCCCTACTTGGGGATGCTTATCAGCTTGAAAATTGAACCATCAAAGATGTAAATGCCTGGAGTCCAGTTTGTACGGCAGAGAGGTGGTGTGAAATGGGCCTGGTGACGCAAACATGAGCCAGATGGATGAGTGTGCACATGCTCCTGGCGTTATGAATATGCTCAGGGGATTAATGGTGCTGGTTGAATAGATGAGATATTATGGAAATGACAGACATTTCTGGCATAACTCAAGTGAGGGTGGGTCTCTTTCTTACCTCTGAGGAAAAGCTGGCTTGAGAGTTGGTGAAAATGCCACCTGCTACTGAAATTTTCACTGGCCTTTTGCAGTTTTCTTCTAAGGAACATTTGCCAGGTTATGTAGCATATAATCACAGACATAGGGCTCCCTTAAACGAAGTGATTTTTCATTGTAGAAATCTTTCTGTTGTGAAGAAGATGGAAAGGGGACCACATCAAATAAGAATTATGAATAATAGTCCTACTTGTCTCATAACAAATGGCTCTTGATTTTATAATATGTTTCTGCCAAGAGCTGTGTATTCTATTTTCTTGTTAGTAGTTCTTAACCACTATGAAATTTACAAAACTGCTCCCAGCCGTTAAAGGCTGAACCTCTGTCCTTTGTCACTTGGGGACATATCCATAAGGTACAGGAAAACATGACTAAGTTTCCCATCTTGAATGACACTAATAGTAATTTTTGAAGACTTTAGAGAATGATGCAAGAAAACTATAGTGCATATCTGCTTAACACTTGTGTGATTTAAGCGGTCTGTAGTGTTCCAAAGGTGGAAGTAACATTTGTATTAATAACCAAGATGAGTGAAATTATATTAAAACTAGAAATTTAAAGAATTAAGAAAGAAGGAAATCAATTAATAAATGTATTTGTTCTTCTGAAAGAGCTAAACAGTGTTTTAAACATATGCAAGGAAGCCTTGAATTGCCCTGCTGAATATGCATGAGGTCTTATAGTGCATCCTTTTGCTGAGTCAAACCTTTCTTGACTAGGGAATAGGGATACTATAAGGTTTTTCCTACTAAGAATAACACACTGAATGAGTTGAACTTAACAATGGTAATTAAGAAAACATGTGCTATATCTATGCTAAATCCATATGTCCTAGAAGGTTCTTTGTGATACCTACTGATAGCTACCAATTAGGAGGTCAGTGGACAAGCCAGATGATGTGCTAAGCACATGTATTGCCTCATTTAAATCTTACAATGCTTTGAAGTGCATCCTATTTTTACTCCCATTGTAGATAGAAATTTGAGGCTAGGAAAAACTGAGCATGCTGGCCAGTGTCACACAGTGAGGAAGTCTGTCTGGCTTGGGTCACATCCATGACCAGACGGAGACTAATGACCATACCTGAGAATTAATACTTTCTGAGACTCTATCTCCTCAGAAGGCAAAATCCTTTTGGCTCAAATTCCAATGAAAGTTGTTAAGGCTGGTTTTCATTGATTCTTGGGACTATTCCAGCTAGATGAAGCAGTCATGGACAATAATTGCATGTAGTCAAGAAGCCTTTTAATTTGGACCTAAGTACTGGTGTTTCTTTAAACTTTGGTATAGTAGTTAGCGATTTATGGCTTGTTAAGCCATTTCACAAATTGGCAAAGCATTATCTTTAATAGAAGAGGCATAATTACCTAAAAGCCTTACAATATTTCTGTTCGCTCACCAGGAAGCTTAGCCAGTTAGTTCTTGCAGGAAAGAAGCACAGAATGTTAAGGCAGTTGCTACAGCCTAGCAATCCTAAATCATCACAGTGGCCACAATTATCACACAGAGCCCAGCTCCTTGAATTTACAAGATCTTCCCATTGAGAGGAGCCATACCAGGGTAGCTTTTCATTTTTGTTACATTTTTTAATATTTTTATTTTAGTTTAAAGTATGTATATGAGAGGTCTATGGATGTGAGCTTTATTGCCCCTAGAATCCAGAATTGTCAAATTTCCTTGCAGCTGGAGTTACAGTTTTGTTTCATCTAATGTGTTTGTTAAGAATCAATTATGATCCTCTATAAGAACTGTAAGTATTCTTACCCACCATGCTATCATTTGGGTTCTAAGGTGGCTTCCCTTGCTACTTGGGAGTAACTGCTGATGTTTGGTTTTTTACATGCTCTTCACCCAAACACAAGATATAATGCCCTCCCTCGCCTCTGATGACAGCCTCACATTTCCTAGAATTTTCAGTTTTTTTAAATGATGCCAGACTCTGCATCCAAACTTGAGAAGAAAGACCCAAGATATTTTAATAGAAGGTTTTGTAATTTAGCTATGAAGAAGTCAACAAAGGATATAATTGTAATTGAAAAGAATGTCTAATACAAATCATGAGGAGATGGAGCACAGTACCACAAGAGGTCATACGTAGGGAGGTAGATGAAGATGCAGAATTATGAACAAAGGCTATCCTGATGCTTCTGCGGTAAGGAATAGAAGAGGCAGCACAAGCAGATGTGGCAAATTTGAATAACTACAGAAGATGTCAGAGCAAATAGGCTGCCCTTAGTTGACTAGGATTCTAGGCCCTTAGTTAATTTAGAAAGGGCAAGAAAGGTAGGGGATGTGGAAGGCCTATAAAGGATGTAGTCCCAAGTATATGCCCAGGAGTGGTTGGTTTGCTGTTGAAGGACATGCTTATAGAAGGCAGTTCATGATCTTTAGCCATTGACTAGACTTATAACAGGCCATGTCTCCACATAATGTTAAAATTCAGAATATAGATTGAAAAAATTGTCAGCTTTCTTAGGATGTGGCATCTTATAAGCTGCCCATGTTTCAGTGGATGCATCTGCACCCAGGCACATCCTGGCAGCACTAAGTGGGCTCCGAGGCTTTTTAAAAGAGTGCAAGAAGTTGTCAAGGAAAAGTAGTAGGTGGTTGTAGGAAGAGTTGGAGGGAAGAAAGTAGCAGATGGATTTTGATCAATACATTATATGTATGAATGAAATTCTCAAAGAATTTTTAAAAAGCAAGAAAGAGAAAACTGGAAACATCTCTTTGCAAAAGGAAGCATGACCCCTTTATGTCTGTCTGTCTGTCTGTCTGTCTGTCTCTCTCTCTCTCTCTCTCTCTGTGTATGTGTATGTTTGTGTGTGTATGCATGCATGCACAACATGTACACACATCAGAATGTCCATGTTGTATTGATTTCATAGAATATCATGAAGTCACACGGCATTTCCAGTGCTTCAGTATTCATTTCTAGAAAACTAGGCTTTCAAAGGGATTGTTAGATATGCTGAAAAGTTTGTGTTCCCCTATTCATTTTCATTGGCTTGGCCTATCTCCAAGGATATAAGTTGAGGCACACAAATGGTGCTTTTTTACAGGCTCTTCCTCCTTTTCTAGGAAGTCACTGATTCTGGGTAGAGTGACAGTGGTCATAATTTCACCCTCTCATTCTGAATGCCTCTGCTATGGTCCCATTGTAGTCACTAAAGACAAAGTCTGGGACTGCGGAGGGGGCAGCCCAATGATTCACCAGTAGTAGGAGGCCCCTCCTTTTTATGTGAGACTCAGAGTTATGCACAGTCAAGCTTATTGAACCAGTTTCTTCCCTCTTCCTTTCACAAAACTTATGTATTTATTAACACTCATATGTAAGCACTAACTCAACTTTTCAGTTGAGAGACAAATATGAACTTTGACTATTGTCAAGGTGCTCAGACATTTAAAATATAGTTCTCTCATCTTGAGAAAAATAATGATTTTTGAAAACTCACATTGTAGAGAAGTTGATAAAGTTCGGATTATTTTCAAAAAACTTGAATACCTAAATTACTTGGCAATTCACCCAATATTTAATATTCATAGCTATTCTTTATCTTCATTAAAGTAATTGTGGATAGTGGTATTTTACAACATAAAGACCATGAACATCTACACTAAGAAATAGTGAATCACAGCACATCTCTCTCACATTGGGTACACAACATTAGTTAATAATTTTGTGTCGAAAAAAACGTTTAAGCTCCTTCAAAGCTTTCTGAAGTTGAAAACTAATGTGGGCTTCCTGTAACTTACTATTTTGTGTTTTCATCAGTAATTTGTAACTATAGGGTTGTCTAGTGATTAACGAGTTACCTCAGATCCCAGAGAACAGCACCATCATTCAAAGGCCAGGAAGTGAAAGGATGCTTTACCTTAATACCATTCTGTTTTTCTTGACAGATCTTGAACCAAGGCCAGAGGTTGTTCTTTGTACAGTTGTCTGAGATGCGTCTGTTCAGTTTCCAAGATTTGAGTTTTTACTTGTCTTGACTGCTACCTATGACCAATATTGAAGAAGATCCATCAGTTTGGGGAGCCTCCTGTGTAACACCTGCCAGTGGGTTCATTTGACTGGAGGAATGTGTGGTTTATAATGAGGTTCTCTGGAGCCTGTGATTGTGAAGACATTCAAGGCTAAAGGACACAGGGTCCAGGGAAGAAGGGCAGGCTGCAAGGTCACAGCAAAGTTTCTAGGTGGAGGGGGATAACTTCCAGCCCAGCCTAAATGTGCTTATTCAGTCATCTATGTAGAAGAGCTAAGACATGTTTGTTGCCAACACAGAGACCAAGAACGAATCTAAAATGACATCTGTGTTTGAAGATGAGTTCACCCCTTCCAGTTGCGTGAGCATCTTCTCATCTGTGAACCAGGAGTCATAAACCAGGGAACATTATTGGTCTTTCTTTTGCTTTCTTTGACCACAATCAACACTTCGTATCAATGTTATAGTCCATAGCTGAATTTCATTTGACAGTGGAATATTGCTGGCCACAATGTGGCATTTAAAAATAATATGAAATATTAATAATTATAGACATATAAATGAATATCTATTTAATATCAGATACTTAACTACTTATTCTATTCAGAAACACCATTCCTGTAAATTTAGCTGAGGGATACAACACAAGACTTCTTAAAAATATAGATGCTTTGAGTGCTAGGGTGACTGAGTGGTGGGAAAAAACAATCTTTATTCAGTTTTTCTTCAATTATAGCATTATTTAGAGTATCAAAACCTACAAATGAAACAAATACCCATCAACAGGGAAAGCTTGAACAAAGTGTGGTATGAGTAGATACCTATTGCAGTTACATAAGATACATTTTTTAACAGTGTCTGGAGGCCAATTCCCATCCAGCTACCAGCCTGCCTGTTTCTTTATTGCTTTTGCAGCAGGAATACTAAACAGAGCTATACTTCTGCCTCTCTCCTTTTCTATAAACTGCTTCTTGTATCTCTGCCAGTTGTATGGGGCTGACCCTGTGCAGGTCATTAGTGGTGCACTTGTTGTGCAGGTCTGAGAACTCACCCAGGATAATCTCCAAATGGGGCACAGTTGATACTTCCTAGCAACGCTGTCTTCACTGGGATTGAGCTGTATTTCCTTGCTATGGCCTGCCTACTGATACTCAGCTTCATCTTTCAGTTTCTTCCTATTGGGTTCATGATAATATTAAGAAATTTATTGTTTGGTACTTGGTGTTTCTTGACCTGAATAAGCTATAGCAGTTGAGACCAACTAGCAAACAACAGTCTTATAGACTGCACACTGAATGGTAAGAAGAATCAGTAATAACACTAAAGCAGGCCTACTTATGAACTCCACAAAATGAGCAGAAGCACTTTCTGTGTCTATTAAACTCACTTCATCCACAGCCCATGAAAGATTCCAGGCATTGGTACCTGATCTACTGACAAAATTTACTGTGTGGTAATCAGTTTAACATAACATGGTTTAATCCTCATATCCATCATGTGATGTAGAGACTGCCCTTGCTATTACACAAAAAAGATGCTATAGTTTTAGACATGTCAAATTCAAAGTCATTTCCAGGGTTCATACTTGTTTATATGCCTAAGTCGTAAATGTCTTAGGTTATGAACTTCTAGGAAGCAGGTACTATTTCTGTCTTCTTTAATACAAAAACTGAAATTTACACCAATTATTAAGATATGGATCCCAATATTTTCTAGTGAAGCAATGATGATTAAATGAATGGCTAATTAAATAAGTTAAAGGAATGACTTCGACTATCAAATTATTTTCATGGTCCCCTACAATATAAACCTTTGAGAGCTACAGATCTTGGAATTTAGTACACTGGAGAGGTCATCAAATCTTAACTCATTCTTGGACAAAAGACAATACATAATTTCTTTTAAAAAAATCATCTATTATCCACTCCAATAGTTATATCCAGACTGGTCTATTGGGACATTTTCTAGTTCAATTTTTTTAGGGGGAACTTATTTAGAAAATGGAAGTTCTGTCTCATATATGGAACTTAGCCAATAATGTGTCTGTGTCTGTGTATGTGTGTGTGTGTGTGTGTGTGTGTGTGTGTGTGTGTGTGTGTGTGTAAACAAAAGCATGTGGATACAGTATAACATGCAGAAAAGACATTAAGAAAGACTAACGTTAAGGAAGAAAGAGGACTGAAAGCAGGTAATGGACATGAGCTATTAGAGGGGATAGAAAGGTAAGTGTTTTCTATCCTTAATTCTGCAATGCACTTTTTGTTTTGTCTTGGGTGGTAGATAAGTGCATACATGATATTCAATACTGACAGTGTAAAATTTTAAGTTGGATAGACTATTAATCTGGCAAATTCTAGTATGTGATGCTTTTATCTCTCTGAAAGTATTTTTTTAAATAATGTAGTTTATAAATATAAAAGAAAGTAAAGTGATGTGTTTAAAATAATTATTTTAAAATGGGTGCTTTGAGCTTTAAAAAAAATACTGTCATTTGGAGAACTTTAGTGAAGAAAGCTCAACATCTCACCCTGACTGGAGAACATGGTTTCGAAGGCAGCTGTACTGTAGCTGATTTCCTATCTCCTCATGTCTTAATTTGAACAGCTTTTGTGAACTGATTTTGTCATTGTCCATATTTTTTTTACTTTGATTTTCTAAAACTAACCTGTTGGCATTCTTTTTTTTTTTTTTTTTTGCCTGAGTAATTTTGGAGGGTTGGGTGGAGAAAGGAGATTCTTTTTAATTGACAAGAGATTGATTTATGCTCTAGATATCAAATCCCTCTTTATTTTAAATAGAGAAGCACACTCAAAGGAAATCAATACTTTCATTTTTTTTCACACATCTGTCAGTAATCATTCTAGAATTCTCATTTTCTGTGTGTTGTAAGGTAGAGCATTGGATTCATTTTTTTACGCCAAGACAAACAACTGTAGCTCATGCTATCTGCTAAGCAAATTGCCCCCTTTCCATTAATTGGCTGCAGCAACTTATTCATATATTTAGCTCTCTTGTTAATGGGTCTGTCTCAGAGCTACTTATTATTTTCCATTAGTCAATTTGCCTGGTGTTATATCAATAAAACACTATTTTTATTACCATGGTCTTTGTATATATCTTAGTATCTGGAAGGGGTAAGCCATCTCTCTTTGTTATTTTTTTAGGGTAATTTAGATAGCTTTAGTCAGGTTAAATTTTAGCATCATTTTATCAAGTATATAAAACCTATATAATTAGAAGTTTTTATTAGGCTTGGTTCAGATTTGTAGTAGTCTGGAGAGAAATGATGTGTCTTAAATGTTATCATTGGGAGATAAGTGTAACTCACTATTGCTTGCCTAGTATGCATGAGACAGATACTGGGTAGGATCAAGATGTTAAAACAAAACAAATCAAAGTGGAACATAGTGCTAAATCTTTACATATTTTAAAATCTTGCTTAAAATTATAGAAGTTCATGCATTTACTCACACCATATTCTATGTCTGCTGAGGAGCGTTTGTGATTTAATGTTTAACTTAAATTTTTAATTAAAACTCATTTGTCTTTTGTAGCATGATTCCTGAACAGGTCAATGTTCTCCCATGTTTTGAAGTGTTTCATTTTGAAGCATTTTTATCTAGTTATGTCTAGGTCAAAACATACTAGTGGATTACGGTATTGGGCACCCCTGTTTAATTCTCATTAACCTGTTATTTTGCCTGGTGATTTGCTTACTACTTCCAATTATAATATTACCTTTAAGACTTATGCACTCCCTTCAAATCCTCACTTATTTTATTTTCATATCTCTTGCCTGATAATGTTATTGGTGGTAACTGTTAATGTTATAGAAAAATTAGCTCAATTGGAAGTTTCTAACCCAACTTTAATCATTCAGTTCCCAAATAAAAAAATCAAAAATGAAAGTACAACATACCCAAACCTTTGGGACACAATGAAAGCAGTGTTAAGAGGAAACTCATAGCTCTGAATGTCTCCAAAAAGAAACTGGAGAGAGCATATACTAGCAGCTTAACAGCACATCTGAAAGCTCTAGAACTAAAATAAGCTAAAACACCCAAGAGGAGTAGAAGGGAGGAAATAATCGAATTAAGGGATGAAATCAACAAAGTAGAAACTTAAAGAACTATACAAAGAATCAACAAAACCAGTAGCTGGTTCTTTGAGAAAATCAACAAGATAGATAAACCCTTAGCCAGACTAACAAAATCAGAAATGAAAAGGGAGACATAACAACAGATTCTGAGGAAATTCAAAAAATCATCAGATCCTACTACAAAAGCCTACACTCAACAAAACTGGAAAATCTGGATGAAATGGACAAGTTTCTAGACAGATACCAAATACCAAAGTTAAGTCAGGATCAGATAAACCATTTAAACAGTCCCATAATACCTAAAGAAATTGAAGCAGTAATTAAAAGTCTCCTAACCAAAAAAAAGCCCAGGAACAGATGGGTTCACTGCAGAATTCTATCAGACCTTCAAAGAAGACCTAATACCAATACTCTTCAATCTATTCCACAAAATAGAAACAGAAGGAACACTACCCAATTCCTTCTATGAGGCCACGGTTACACTGATACCAAAACCTCACAAAGACCCAACAATAAAAGAAAATTTCAGACCAATTTCCCTTATGAATATCAATGCAAAAATACTCAATATAATTCTCACAAACCAAAACCAAGAACACATCAAAACAATCATTCATCATGATCAAGTAGGCTTCATCCCAGGGATGCAGGGATGGTTCAATGCCCAGAAATCCATCAATGTAATCCACTACATAAACAGACTCA
>CM052718.1:36872112-36893677 GCA_028551405.1 Uromys caudimaculatus | reverse complement strand
TAGAAGGATGCGAATTGATCCATTCCTATCTCACTGTACAAAGCTCAAGTCCAAGTGGATCAAGGACCTCCACATAAAACTACATACAGTGAATCTAATAGAAGAGAAAGTGGGGAAAAGTCTCAAACACATGGGCACAGGGGAAAAGTTCCTGAACAGAACACCAATGGCTTATGCTCTAAGATCAAGAATTGACAAATGGAACCTCATGAAATTACAAAGCTTCTGTACGGCAAAGGACACTGTAAATAGGTGAAAACGGCAATCAACAGATTGGGAAAAGTTCTTTACCAATCCTACGTCTGATAGAGGGCTAATATTCAATATATACAAAGAACTCAAGAAGTTAGACTCCAGAGAACCAAATAACCCTATCAAATAATGGGGAACAGAGCTAAACAGAAAATTCTCAACTAGGAAAACTCAAAGGGCTGAGAAGCACCTAAAGAAATGTTCAACATCTTTAGTCATCAGGGAAATGCAAATCAAAACAACCCTGAGATTCCACCTCACACCAGTCAGAATGAGTAAGATGAAAAACCCAGGTGATAGTAGATGCTGGCGAGGATTTGGAGAAAGAGGAACACTCCTCCATTGCTGGTGGGATTGCAAGCTGGTACAACCACTCTGGAAATCTGTTTGCAAGACCCTCAGAAAAATGAACATAACACTACCCGAGGACCCAGCTATTCCACTCCTGGGCATATACACAGAATATGCTCCAACATGTAATAAAGATACATGCTCCACTATGTTCATAGCAGCCATATTTATAATAGCCAGAAGCTGGGAACAACCCAGATGTCCCTCAACAGAGGAATGGATACAGAAAATGTGGCACATTTACACAATGGAATAGTACTCAGCTATTAAAAACAATGAGTTCATGAAATTCGCAAGCAAATGAATGGAACTTGAAAATATCCTGAGTGAGGTAACTCAGTCACAAAAGAATGATCATGGTATGTACTCACTGATAAATGATTATTAGCCCAAAATTTCGGAATACCCAAGATTCACTTCACAGAAACCATTGTGCTGAAGCATGAGGTCTCAGATGGAGGAGTTGGAGAAGAGACTGAAGGAGCTGAGGGACTTTGCAGCCCCATGGGCGGAGCAACAGTGTCAACTCTTCTGACCTACCAATGCTCCCGGAGACTGGATCATCAACCAAAGAATATATATGGAGGGACTCATGGTGCTGGCCACATATGTGGCAGAAGAGGGTCTTGTTGGCCATCAGTGGGAGGAGAGGCCCTTGGGCCTGGGGGTGTTAGATGCCCCAGTATAGGAGAATGGCAAGGAAGAAAGGCGAGAGTGGATGGTTGGTTGTGTGGGGGAATACCCTAATAGAGGCAGGGGGAGGGGCAGGGGATATGGTGGTTCCAAATGGGAGATTTGGAAAGGAGGAAACATTTGAAATGTAAATAAAGTATCAAAAAAAGAAAAAAAAGAAAAAAGAAAATATTACATTTATCAAATAGCCAGCAACCAGAGGCCTATTAATCTGTCAAGCTAGTGCAGAGGAGAATCCAAGGTACAAACAGGACCATTTTGAACTCTGTACAATATAGAAATCATAATGAATTATTACAGATCGTTTTAAAATTACTTATTTTTACTTAATTACTTTTATTGAGATAGGATCATACAAGCTTCCCTGAAAATCACTGTTTGAACCAGGTTGGCTATACACTAACAGAGATCCACCTGCCTCTGCTTCCCTAGTATTGAATTTCTCACCACTCCCAACGACTTTGTGTATTTTATATACACTTGAAGGGAATCACACTGATACAGAGATGAAAATCGCTGACTGTCATGAAGTAGTAGTATAAGCTTTTTAATTAGCATTATCTTTCAGGTGGTGATATTGGAAGTGAATTTTCTTTTCTAAATAGGTAGTGAGCCTCCCATTTCAGGCAGTTGATAATTTTAAAGGAACACAAAACTGTTATTATATATGAATCTTTATATTTTGGGTTTGTGTATATTTGGGTTCTGCCATATCTTCAAAATACTGTCATTGGGGGACTTATGATGGTAAGTTTTATAGATGGTCTTTTTACATTTCCTTCCTAAAATACAGCTGGAGATAATTCAGGAAGAATCATAGGGTATAGATAAAACAGCAGTCAGGAACTATCAGAGAATCACTCTATCTCTCTGTTTCCCATCTAAAAAAGAGATTTGATTCTGTATAGTTGACTTTGCACATGAATTTTGTTTAGCAACCATTTATCCAAATGCAGATTAATATTTTAAAGTTGTTGGGATATGGCACCAGGAATGTATATACTCAGCAAGAAATTGTCATCAGTGACAACATTCTATCCCTCTGACCCTTAGCAGAAGAGCTGCAGACACTGGTCACTGAGATTCTAGAGAAGACACAAAGAGTTAGGTGTTTCCCTGGTTATGTGTGAAGCAGTATGACAGGGCTTCCCAGCAGCACCTCTGACTCCTTGCAGATTAGACAGTAAGGAAAACAAATGGGAAGACTATGGTTATACAGGTCTGTTTTTTATTATATTTTTATTGAAAATTGTAAATCTGGGTTTTTTTCAACAACACTGAATGCCTTTAGAGATATGACTAGATTTTATCACTTGATCTACACTGTGGAATATAATCTTCAAACACACACAAAAAAGGCTTGCTAAGAAGGGAAAGAAGGAAGGAAGGAAGATAGAGATGGAGGGAGGGAAGATGGGAAGGAAGGAAGTTAGGGATGGAGGAAGGAAGGACGGAGGGTAGAAAGGGAAGAAGAATGAAAGAAGAGGAACAGAATAGAATGGAAAAGGAAAGCCAGTATCCCAGAAAGGCAAAAAAAAAAAACAAAAAAACAAAAAAACAAAAAAAATCCATAGCGGTCACCCACCTGGATGTATTTCATACAGAAACACAGACCTGGGGCAGCAAAGGAACTGAAGTAGCTCCTGTGGCCACACACAGCCAATGTGTCCAGCGAGATGCTCAAGAAGACACTATAGGAAAGCTACCAAGATGACAACCTACCTGTGTCACCACTCCTGAATTACGAAATAGAGAAAGAGATGACATTATTTTAATTTATAAGGAGATAAACTATAACAGTGAGAGTTTATCATTTGAACACTGTTTCCCTTTTCTTAAGGGCAGGAACCAGTTTGCACCCATAGTAGAGGCTGGGCCCTGGGTTTTTAAATCCTTTTCACTTTACCTTATAACTCCATTATATTCAAATTCTCACTCAAAACTTTCTTTTCTGAGTGCTCCTGAGTCGCTCATGCTCTGCACAATGTCCAACTGTAGATCTCTTCACTTGTCCCACCCTCAACCAAAAGCTATTTGCAACTGATATCTTCTGGAAAAGGGAAAATCAGTTTGCCTCATTAAGCTGTCTCTCGGTATATTCATCTCACTCTCTTGTGGTCCCAATGCCCAGGAGTTGTTCACGAATGCAAAATGGATTTCATGGTGTGTGTGCACGCACACACATGTACATCCCTTTGATGGTAGTTTTTATTTTGTTTTGTTTTGTAGTTTTTGTCTGATTTTCTTTTCTACTTTTTTTTTTTACTTTGATGTAATTTGTAGGTTTGTAGGTTTATTTCTTTCTTGCTTTGTGTGTGTGTGTGTGTGTGTGTGTGTGGGTGGGTGTGTGTGTGTGTGTGTGTGTGTGTGTGACAGAGCATAGGTAGGGAGAGGTAAGGAGAATCTGGAAGAAGTTGGTGGCAGAAAAAGAATATGACCAAAATATGTTACATGAAAAAAAAAAATATAATAACCTTTTCCTATCCCCTAGCAGTTCCTGTTTCACTCCTAAACAGGAATCCATTGTTACTACCCAGTTCTCTAGAACCTCCTGAGTTCTTTACCACTGTGGAAACACAGTAGTTCATTTTACCTAATATGTATATGAATTTTGTGGCTGGGATGCTAAGCCTAAGCCTCTTCTTCCTTATGTAGCACAATATCCAACCCTCATTTCTTCTGAAAAGTCTTCCTTAGTTCCCAACGAAGCCATCCTCCTGCCTTTATAATCTCCATAGATCTTTGCTTGGCTGCTCTTCCCTACTGAATGAAACGAATGGTGAAAAAAAATTGTGAGAGAGCAAAAACTTGGCAATATTTAATTGTGATGAAACAATTTAATAGAACTTTATAAGACCATCAGTATTTCCGTCCCAAGCTTTTGTTTTATATATTCTTATTTGGAAAGTAAATGAGCCAAAATGGAAATCAAACTTTGAATGGAATTGACAACTCAGAGATGAGGGAGACTGGAGCGATGTTCCAGGGAGCACTCCTGTGTTCCACTTTCTGTGCTCCAGGGCTGCTCAGCTTCCTCCTATTCAGATTGACAAATGCCCATCAGAGCTGAGATGGGGTTAGAAAGGGCCTGGAGTTAAGTCATTCAGATTTATGAATGTCTTGCAGCAGACCACATTCCCTATGTACAACCTTGGTTTCCTCTCCTGCTGAATGAGAGGAATGATAGTAATAATATCAATAATAACCTTTTGAAATAATGTCCATGGGAAATTCAGTTCTTTCTGCTATGAATTATCATGTATTTTTCTCATTTACTACCAATATACATTTTAATTAGTTGTTTTTCTGTTACAAAACAATTAAGACTGGGCACATTTTAAAGAAACGTGTAAATTTGTTAAGAGCCATTATTCTGTTACAACATAGTAAAGAATTAAAATGATTACAGGCCCTCTGTAGAAGAGGCCAACCGTGTAGACTCATCTCAGTTGATGACAACTTTCTGCGTGAGACTGTTACTTCTGAGGTGGTACCCCAAAGACTAATTCCCGTTTATTAGGTCAGGCCTCTTAAAGGTTCTGCCACCTTTCATCCTCATCAGCCTGAGAAGCACACTTCCAGTAGAGGAAGCTTTTGTCTGATGTTACAGCATATCAGTGGTTCTCAACCTGTGGAGTGCAACACCTTGGGGGGGGGGGCGTCACATATCTGATATCCCACACATCAGATATTTACATTATGATTCATAGCCGTTGTAAAATTACAGTAATAAAATAACAGTTACAGTTAGGGGTCAGCACAACAGTGAGAACTGTGTTAAAGGTGCACATCATTGGAAGGCTGAGAATCACTGCAGAATATAAGCCAATTATTCCACTGTGGCCACCAGGGTCCACATTCTTCTCCAAACACAAATTATATACATTCCATACCGATGGGCCCAACATCTGAACTCATTTCAGCTTCACTCCAATGAATGAATCCAAAGTCTCATCTGAGGCTTAAGGCGAACTTTTTCAGCTGTGACCCTGTAAAATTGAAAACAAGTTATATGCTTCAAATATACAATGGTAGAACAGACACAGGGTAATTCTGATTCCAAAAGAGAATGCTCAAAATGAAGAGGGTTTCTGGCTCCCCATAAGTTTGAAGGCAAACAGTGCAGACATCAAATCCTAAAGGTCTAGATCTAGCATACTGTGCACAGTGAAGTGGTATGTAGACACTTCTTGGCCCAGGCAGCCTTACCTCCACAGTGTTACCGATTACAGCTTATATGGTTTCTCCCTGGGGCTGAATGCTAGAGCCTGTGAGTCTCCTAGGCCAGAAATGAAAGCTGGCTATGTCTCTTACTTTAAGGTGTCAAGGATAGTAGTGCTCCTCCATTGGCTGTACAAGGCATTCCAGTAGAGAACCTTCACAGTACTCTGCGCAGGCCCTTGAGATTACCTTTGAAAATTCAGTGGAAGTGACTACTGACCCCATAATTTCTATATTCAACAAGCCTGTAGAATTAGCACAGACTACAAAGTGAATGCCTCAAGCTTGGTGGTTAAATCTTGTTACTCCATACATTTGGGGACAAGTCAAAATGTTATATTTGGTCTGTCCCTTTACATAGGCCCTATAGTCCATGTCAGTGCCTTCACTTGGTCATTTTGGAGCCCAGATCAAATCCCAAGACAATACTGGATAGTAAGCTTGTGATGATGGTATTACATTTATTCTCTAAAACTATTTTTTTCCTACAAGGTCTTCAGGGTTGTGTTAGGAGAAGTGGCCTCAGAGATTTATGAGATGACCTTGAAGCCTTTTCCCTGTTTTGGAAAAACGATACCTAGCTTCCTTTTGTCTGTGATAATCTCATTTGCAAGTGATTATTTGCCTATATCAATAATTTGTTTGCTCAAGCACACTTTTCTCTGGCCTGTGAATTTTCAAATTATTCTAGTCAGTTTCCTTCTACTTTTAAGCCATGTTGCAATATTCCAAGAACACTTATGTAGCTCCTTCTTATTTTGTTTAGAAATTTCATTTATCAGTTAAACTAGTCTGTCATTCCAAAGTATGGCACTTCTTAAAGCCTAAGGGCATGGGCAGAGTTCTGTGCAGTTGTTTGCTACTTCATAATAAGAATGACCTTTTCTCCAATTTCCAGTAGTACAGTCCTCATTTCTCTCTGAAACCTCATGCTCTTGGAGAATATCTAGATTTTTTTTTTTGGGGGGGGGGGGGGTTCGAGGCAGGGTTTCTCTATATAGTTCTGGCTGTCCTGGAACTCACTCTGGAGACCAGGCTGGCCTTGAACTCAGAAATCCACCTGCCTCTGCCTCCCAAGCACTGGGATTAAAGGCATGCAATCTTTTCTTATACCCTTTATTCTGAGACATCACCAGAATCACTCAGAATGCTTCTCATATACCATGGAACCGACCCTTTCCAGCCTGCTGTTCAAACCCTACTTATCCAGTTCCAAAGCCTTTTCTGTATTGTTAAATATTTTTAATCTCAACAACCACTCACTGTAATAATGGTTCCCAATATGAGTCAATTATCTGCTGCTGTCACAAAATATACCTAAAATTCAATTCTTTATCTAAATGAAATGATTTTATTTGATTTATGGTTTCAGAGGTATAAGTATAAAATAACCAATCTACCCTCTTGTCTGGGCTTTGGTGAGTGGCACCTTGATTTTTTTCACAACATAATGAAAAATCTGAAAGGGACATAAGAGTGTGTGTAGAAAGGGCTGAATGCCGGATTGGAGACTTTATCCCAACCTGCAATAATGAGAAATCACTCTGTGAGACTAACAGGTATCCCATAAGAAGTGCTCTAATCGCTACCTGGAGTCCCTATCTATTATAATTTCCATGGCATTCCAACTTCATTGCATGAATCTCTGGAAAATATTCAGGCCAGATCTAAATCATGGCAATAGTGTAAAATGGATCTTCAAAATTATCCAAACTACTAACCTAATGTGTATATTAATTTCTAAACTGGAATTGACTGTTGAGTGAGATGTGTTATTAACAGAAGTTTATAATGGATCTTTAGAAAATTCTTTGGCTGGATATTTAGAACTTAAAATATTTACTTCAGTTCAGTAGAAATCAGGGACGAGTGTAGGAAATTATGATCTACTGCTCTCAGTATTTGTATTTATTGACTGTCTCCAATCCGTCTTCACTTAGACGTCAAGCTTTTGCATTTAGAAGCATGTTACATGACAAGTGAGTATAGTGACAATCTCTTGTTTAAACTAGCATCCTGCTTCAGTTGTAACAGCTTCGTTACAGACTAAAGTGGAATGACGTGAGCATCCAAAGGCAGGGGGCAAATCTTGCTATTGGATGTGTTCTGGTACAATGACTTTTAACGAGTCCAAATGTCACACCTGGTTCAGTAACTTTGCATGGTCCCCATAATCCATGAATCATGCCATCACTGAACTTCTTTTAGTGGAAATAACTTGGGAAAGAGCATATGTTTTGAAAGTTGTTAAAAAGGAAACTGTTCACATAAATATGTACAGGAGAAGATGAACATATGGACATTTTCACGGTGTGTTTTCCTCCAGAGTAAATGAAAAGGAATGTAAAACCACAGAGATTCTTTTCCCGGGGTTTCAGAGAGTGATAGCAGAAGTCTTTAAAAGACACGTAATGCAGTCATGTTTGGAAACAGCTGGTTCATAAAAAACCGGTGTCGCATACGGCTTTCCTTTTTGAAGCGCTCAGGAAACTTCAGCTTCCTTTTATAAGAATATGAATCAGACTTTAGCCACCTGGGAAGTGAGGCAACACTACTTTGCTAGTAATTTCTCACTTAATGGCTGATGAAAAATACACATTGTTCTTCTTCGCTTCCCCACCTATGGACATCCAGCTCACCATTCGGTTTAGGCAGTGGATTTCCTCTCCCTAAAGGTTTCTCAGCTGTCCTCTGCTTCATTTGACTTCACTGTTCCATAAACCTAAAGTAATGCATTTTTGTGTTATACAGTTTTCCATTTGTTTCAAACATATCCTGTATGAAGCTGGGGCCATATCCTTCCAGACTACCAAGTCCCAAAAGGCAAACATGAACAAACATTCTTAATGTCCATCTCACTCTTGACCACACTGAAGAGGCTTTAAAATACTGGAAATAATCCACTTAACAGTTGATCTCACTTAAATATATCTCCTTCAGTCAAGGGCAAACACTTCATATGCAAAATAAAATGGATTGTTATTTGTTAAGCCTTTGGGTTCAGTAAGACTTAATGCTTTAAAAACAATTTATGTTATGTATTTTCCATAGCATGAGCAGTTCTTCCTCATTTGATGTCCTAGCAATTGAGGCTCAAGTATGGTGAGCTGTTTGCTTATGAATAAATTGCTAGGCTGGAGAGATGGCTCAGTAGTTAAGAGCACTGACTGCTCTTCCAGAGGTTCTGAGTTCAACTCCAGCAACCACATGCTGGCTCACAACCATCTGTAATGGGATCTGATGCTCTCTTCGGGTGTGTCTGAAGACAACTATAGTGTATTCATATAAATAAAATAAATACAACTTTTATTAAAACACTTTTTAAAAAAGAATAAAAAGAATAAATGCTATTAAATACAACATTTGCCTTGTGTGGAAATGCATATATGCATGCATGCACACACAAACACACACATATGAAAACAACTATATATACACACACATATCTCACACACACATACACACACACACACACACACACACACACATATGGAAACAACAATGAAATCAACCACTTCAGTGTTTTTGTTTGTTTGTTTGGTTAGTTTTTTTGTTTTGGTTTTGGTTTTGGTTTTGGTTTTTTGTTTGTTTGTTTTGCTTCTAACTCAATAGGAAACCTTTCTTGACTTTCTTGTAGATAGAGAAGGAAGAATTCTGTCCATCTCCTGGTGACTGGACAGGACACTTTCTGTTTCTCTCATGGACTCTCCATGAAGTACAGATTACTCCAGGTAGAAAGAATGGTGTGGCTAGAGGTTACATTTACACAGTGGAATTGATTCTGTCTTCTCACTATCAGGTGACATGAGTCTATTAAGATATTTTTTTCAATATCAGCTTAAGCATTGGTTTAAAGACAAAAGATTTCAGAAAAATCTATATATGATGTCTTCATTTTTCTTGACTCAGTTTATTGTCTTCCCTGACCTTTGTTTCACTTTCTCAAACAAAGTGTCTATCCTAAGCTTCTCTTACGTGGTATTACAGGTATGGTCAAAGACACTTTTGAGCACAATGAGTTTGTAACACACTAAAGGATTGGTACTCAGAGATCTTATAGGGAAGAAGCATCTCAGTAACATAAAAGTGTAGATTTGATTGACAGGCCTATTAGTGCCTAGAGAGTGCAGTGGGGACTAGAGAGCCATCTGATGGCTTGAGTGGAAGGGGAAGCTTGAGCTAGATCAAAGGCAGTGGGGAGAACATTGAGAATTAAAAATAAAGGTGCCCCAGTATAGGGGAATTCGAGGATAGGGAGGCGAGAGTGGGTTGGTGAAAGGGGGAATACCCTCATAGAAACAAGGGTTGGGGGGATGGGATAGGGGGTTTCAGGGGGCGGGTTGACCAGGAAATGGGATAACATTTGAAATGTAAATAAAGAAAATATCCAATTAAAAAAAATGCTGACAGACATAGAGAGAATATAAAGGTGAGGAGATAGCAAGGTAGCAAGCACTTTTCCATAAATCTTAACTAGTCAGAGATGCCTAGAAGATAGATTTTGGTAGGTCATTGAAGTATATTTTAATTTGGAGAATGAAAGATCATGCTGAAAAGGTTTGGATTCTCTCTTGTGGCGACAAATGAGTATTCTCTTTTGTTTTTCCCTTTGGTGGAAATTTACTATAATGAGAACAGCACTTTGCAATCCTTCCCCATCACCAGAAAAATGGATGCAGATTGCATTTGGTATATTGGTTACGTTTCTCTTTGCCGCAACAAAACACCTGACAAGAGGCCGCTGAAGGGAGAAAGGATTGTTGTAAGTTCATGCTTTGAGGGGTGCAGTACATTTTGGTGGGGAAAGCATGATGGGAGCATGAGATGGCAGGAATGTAATTTGGTTGGTCATGTTGTACCTTCATTCAGGAAGTGAGGAGAGGAGAATGTTGGTCTCATTCTTCCTTCTCTCTGTACTTTTTCAGTCTGGGACCCCACATCCTGGGGTGGGATCACCCATATTTTTGATGAGTGTTCTATCAGCTAATCTATCTGGAAAAACCATTACAAATGAGCTCAAAGAATGACTAACTGATGTCCTATTCCTTCCTTAATCCAATAAAACTGACAATATTACTTAATAGAAATGGATATATGAGATCCCCCAATGTCACTTCAAAATTATTCACTATTCAGTCAGACATGCCTGGCTTGAGTTTTGAGCACGCTGGGAAAGGTATTGCTATGCGCAGAGATTTGGAGTTAGTCTACACAGGATCATGGCTATTATCTACAGGTTGGGATATTCTGAAAAAAGGCTTCCTCGGCTGTGTTATGAGTATTGGGGCCCAGAAAGCAATACCCCAAAGTGTGGCACTTTGGTTTGCTGAGGATATCAAATCAGAGGATGTTGTGTAGAGGCTCAGACCTTCCCTCTTCTGTCTCTCTTGCTTCTCTTCCTCTCCTGAAGTGACTTAGAAAAGCTAGGATTCCTCTTCTCTAAGATGGGTCATAAAATCTAGAATCTCACCTTAATCTTACCCTGATGTTTTTCAGAGGTGCTGGCTGTCAGGAACGCCCCCAGGGACCTTATGTAATAATAGGTTATAATACCTTCAGCCCACAGGAGCCTTGCCACATACCTGGAGATAGGACTGCAACAAAGACCCAAAGGAATCTGAACAGACCAGTCTCTCAGATCCACCAGTCTGTTACTTTAAGTCAGAACCTTTAGTCCAGTTACACGTCTGATCGGCTGTCCATTCTTCATCAAACTTAAGCATAAAAACACACATTTCCCCCCCTGGTTTATTTGGGATTCATTTCTGAAGGCTTCTGTGTCCCATAACATTTTGATTAAATACATTAGCTATGCTTTTCTCTGCCTTGCCTGGTCTTTGTAACAGAAGTGTCAGCCATGGCAATTTTGGTGGGCAAGGAATGGTAGTGGTACTTCTCGCACTTGAATGAGCAGTAGGTACTGCTGAAGTGCCAGAGAGCGGCTTCACCACAGAGAGGGGTTCTGAGAGAAGGGGTATCTGGGAGCGGTGCAAAGAATGACTTGAAGTCAAATTGTGGATCCAAGCTGACAACCTATGTTCTCCTTGATACAGTTTTCCCAGTCTGATTCCCCTCTCTGTTCTGTTTTCTCTTTGGAGATTTCTTTGTCTATATGCTGCTTCCTTGCTATTTTAAGGGACCTCTCTGACCATGTCCTGCTTGCTTGTGTGTGTGTGTGTGTGTGTGTGTGTCTGTCTGTCTGTCTGTCTGTCTCTGTTCTCCAAACAGTTTTCTCTTTTTATCCTAAAAAATTCTCTAGATAGCTCGTCTCCTGCATTATATAGGTCCAGTCTTTTATTTAACATATCAATCTAGTCATTTACTCCAATTCTTAAGAGACCACAGGCATACTTTTTTTCTTAACTTTGCAAAAGAATTCAGAGAGCTGTCTGCCAGTAAACATAAATGATAAACTAGTAGGGTGGGACCCTGCCCTGAAATGACCATTTCTACCACACCTGGGCCTAACCTTGCTTTGCCCAAGGCTGACCTTGAATTTAGGCATCTGCCTGTCTTTATATCTTTCTAACAAGCTGGTTCCTAGTATACCTGTCTTTGTACCTTTAGATTCATGAAGCCCCTCATAATTCATATTGCATCCTTATATTTTACATAGCTGAAAATTTATATATATATTGAATTTATGTATTTAGAGCTCTTACCATTACCATTTTGCCACATCCTTGACTTTAGCCACATCCTTGACTCCTGGACTCCTGCTGTCTCAGATTATCATGGAGTCATTAATGTTAACAGAGAAGACATCCCTCAGGGGAATGTGAAAATATGTACATTATTACACAAACAAGCCTTCTGTCCACAGCAGCCATTTACACTCTTGGAAGCTCACACTGAGGCCCTGTCCCAGGGGCAGGAACCATGTCACTCTGTCCCCACCAGAGCCATGCAGGGCTCAGCACTGATGCTTTGTAGAGACCTTGGGGATGTTAACAAGATAAAGTCAACATGTCAGCTTGAGTCCCAGTAAGCAAAAAGACTTCAAGGCCCCTATTCCTTCTTTCCCAAGTAGTCAGTTCTTGACTGGATCCTGAAAGATTAGGTCTTGAGTGTGACTGTGAGTTGTCTCTACCCTGTGAAGCAGAATCTTCAGTTATGGGTCCCACATGAAAGTCGAACAAACTCTAGTCTATGAGTTGGATTCTATGAACTGCCTGTTCGTGTCTAACCTGAATGAAGAATGTTTTTTGTATTTTTAAGTAGTTGGAGAAAAGAGAATGATGTTTAACACCATGTAAAAGTGATGTGGAATTCACCTTTAGTGTTCACAGACAGAGTATCGTTGGAGCATAGCCACACTCATTCATTTGCTTGCAGATTGCACCTCTGTGCTTTAACAGCTTCAGTGACAGAATGACAGAGGTAACTGATAGCCTGTGGCCTGTAGCCTTGAAAGTACATTTGGTCTGCTTCTTTATAGGAGTACAGTACACTAGCCTCTTCTATACTTAGTGTTGAGGCTCAAAACAAAACAACAAAAATGTACCCCAAAATACGGCACTTTCTAGACCTCACACTGAGAGCACCCGGGAGTAGCAAGCACAGCAAACATCTCCAAGTTCTGTGTCTCCATTAAGTCTGTACCTGTCAGACAGGAAAATGATTCTCTTCATCCTCTGACTCGTGATAGATTCAAAATAGACTCAACTTCCATCACAGAGGGAGAAACTGAAAATAGAACATAGCACCTATAGTCCTCACGAACTTTGCCACAGGTCTGTGTCTCAAGCTACACATTTCTCCTAACAAATTATTTATAATCACTCTAAAGTGTCTGATCACCCCCATCCCCAGTTCTCTCTCCCCATTTGCATGGGTTATTTAAGCCTTAACTATCTGCCTATTGTTGAATTTCTACTGCTGCAAGGCTCCCATGAATATGTGCTGCTTAACTAAATCATGTATTTCTTCTTCTCCTCTTAAGTTATCCCTTGTCATTCTAGTTCAGTAGATTCAGTTATTATAACTCCAGAGGGAGGATCTGAGCTCATCTTCATTTTCCTTACCCTTTCCCTACTTTGCAATGGCTCAAAGTGTTTATGCTGCCCCTATGTTAGCCATGGAAACCTGTTGTTTCATCTGTAACGACCCACACTTGCTCATGTGTACAAGGCTGGGGTTTGACCTTGTAGAATTAATGTCATGTGGGAGAAACTTTAAGAGATACGGCGTAAGTGGAGAGGAGTCACTTGTAGGTTGGAACTGTTGAGACCCTATCTATTCTTGTTCCCTCTTTCTTTCTTGGCCACTGTGGGATGAACAGCTTTCTTCTTCAAGGTGCTTCTGTCATAACTTCAGTAAAAACCAAAAAGCCATTGGGCTAAGCAAACATGGACAGAAGTGTTAAGCAAAATAAGTCCTTTAAATTGCTTCACTTGGGAATGTTGTCATAGAGACAGATAATGAACTATCCTATTTTCTCCAATCTCTGCTATCATTCCATGTAACTCGTTTAATTGTTCACAACCATGAACCACACAACCTTACTCTTTCATTCATTTCAACTGGACTATTTAAATGGAGTACATCCATATAAATGTGAACTGGCTAAGCACATAACTTTGTGAGATTCTCTATTGTCTTTGTGTTTCTATTCCTGCACAAACATCATGACCAAGATGCAAGTTGGGGAGGAAAGGGTTTATTTGGCTTACACTTCCATGCTGCTGTTCATCACCAAAGGAAGTCAGGACTGGAACTCAAGCAGGTCAGGAAGCAGGAGCTGATGCAGAGGTCATGGAGGGATGTTCCTTACTGGCTTGCTTGCTTCTCCTGGCTTGCTCAGCTGGCTTTCTTATAGAACCCAAGACTACCAGCCCACAGATGGTACCACTCACAAGGGGCCCTCCTCTCTTAATCACTAATTCTGAAAATGCCTCACCACTGTATCTCATGGAGGCATTTTCTCAACTGAAACTCCGTTCTCTGTGATAACTCCAGCTTGTGTCAAGTTGACACACAAAATTAGCCAGTACATCTATATTTATAAAAAAAACACCTTAGTCATTTAGTCCAGTGGGTTTGTGTGGCTCAATGACACAAAGTGAAGGGCCACTAAGACCCAAGGGCCTAAATTGCTCCATGACTTTACAACTGACAGGAATTCTATAAGATACTTCAGATTATGGTTACTCATAAGATGCAGCCAAGGAGTAGAAAAGTAAAACAGTTCCTTTTAGGGGCTGGAGGTAGGACACTGGCAAAGACTCAAAGATCCAGGTTTGATTCCCAAATAGCATTATCTGTAACTTCTGTTACAAGGGATATAATGCCCTCTTCTTGCCTCTGTAGGCACTGCACACACACGGGGTACATACAAACTTGCAGACAAAACATCTACATATATAACATTTAAAAAAATAATAAAATCCCTTTTTAAAAGCTACATTATGATTAAAAAGTTAGTAGTGGTTACACAGACCCAGGAATTCTGAAGAATGAATCTGGATGCACTCTAAATCTCTATGCATGCCACCTCTCATGGGCATGGCTGTTGACAAGTTATTAAATTGTCATTAATTATGTTGATCGTATATTAAACTATAATATCAGTAAAGACATATGTCTCTTTAAGACAACAATGTGTTCTGAGAAATGTATTCTTAGGTGATTTCATTACTGTGAAAAAAATCATTGGAAAGGTGATTATGACATTACTAGGCAATATAGTCTTCATTATGGACTCAAATACCTTATATAGTTCATGACTGTATCTGATTTATATCATCATTATGTGTAGTAAAGTAGCCCAACTTATAAAAGCAAACTATGATGATAATCGTATGGAAACAACACCCTTGCTCAATGTTCACCCTGCCTGGTCTTAGAGCTTTAAGATTATGACAGTGTCTTTTGAAAGGAGGAAGGGCCAATATGGGATCATGTCTATACAATTCCTTTCTTTCATGTCCTTTAAAGTTGTCACCTACAAAACTTGTTTTGCCCATTCATAAAATCAACTCTGACAATATATAAATGTGTATAATGTGCTCATATGTCACCCACCTCCTGAAAGGGATCCTTCAGCTCAGTTCTGTGGTCTACTGTGCTCCTGAATACAACCACTTTCTTTTGTGGGTTTGGGTTTATATACACATTGTAGCCTCAGGCATGCAGGCATGTATTTTTAGATCAGCCTCTGAAAATGGAGCATCCACATTTTTAAAAATAAACTTGTATAGAACAAAAGCTGGAATCAATGAGTGAAGAATAAAACATTCCTAATTCTGCCTTATGTCCTTCACTGCTAGCAACCAAATCTTGCCCCCTCCCTCCCTTTCAGCTGATTCTTTCATTTCCTACCCTAGAACCATGTGGTACAGACCTCAGGAACTGGCAAGTGTGGTTTTTTCTGTTAAGTATAAATTTCAGATTCCTTTGGAGTCTTGGCTCCAGACAAATACTCTCAAAATGTTTAGAATATGCCTGTGTATTTCCAAGGGCTCCTTAGGAAATCAGTGAAATGAGGATTCTCACAAAAGATCCTCTTCAAGCTAGGAGCTCTTGATGATCCCTGGCTTTAACCAACCCTTTGCATGGACTCCTATGACAGCAGGCAGGACATCCTTTATTCTCCCATTTTCCCATTATGTCTTAACAATGAGGAAGGATATTTACAAGACTGATTAGTGTTGCTGTGGTGACTCAGTATTGATCCCTGCTCAAAGAGCTATGGGCAGATCTTTCTGGGGACTGGAGAGCATGATTGGTTGACAGTTCTCTAGTGGAAGAGGAGGATGTGCTGTTAGCATCAACATTCTTCATTTCAGACCTGGTGAAGAGCCACATTAAACTGTAGAGACTGGTCAACCTGAAAACTCATGACTACACACAATACAGAATAGAAACACAGGGAAATGATCTGAATGGAGATGAGAGAAGGGGTCAGGAAAGTAAGAGATGGGAAACAAATGTCAGTCACTTGCTAAAGCCCAAAGGTGGCTCCAGAGGAAAAACTTTCTATTGACTACCAAGAAAGATTAGAAAGGGGCAAATCCCACGTACATTTGAGAACAAGGATTCATTTGTCTAGTTCCTTAAGAAAAGGCTTAAGAAAGATAAACTCATAAACCTATGCAAGAATTAATGACAGTATGGTGACACAAATCTGCTACCATTAGGTTTAAACTCAGACAAGAGCAAACTTCCTTGGGTGTTCAGTTTGTGTTTACAGAAGCCCGAAGACTTAACTGAATGTGCTTTCTGGGAGTGGGGGCTTCTGAAAGGCTTCAAAGTACCTGCCTCTGTTATTCCAGCCCACCTTCAGAAAGAGAAGGAAAAAAAAAAAAAAACCAAACAAGTGAACAGATTCCAAGTTGGATATTTGGCAAGTAATCTTATTTCAAATTGTCTTCTCAACAACAATTATGTACTGTTCAGCCTAGGCACTGTTCTCTGGTACACTGAGGTAGAAGGAGCTCTAGGTGTTCCCTCTTTCTCTGTGGGGACTCTGCCTGCACAGGTCATGTAGCTCAGCTTCTAGGCCTTAGTCTCTGTTACCTTCTCAGTGGGAAGAATATCACCATCTGAGGAACTTTAGCATAAGCATTAAACATTCCACTAGCCCTCAACCTGTTATATAAGCCCTTAAAAACAGTTCTCGTTCTTTTGTCTGTGGTTAGCTAGTGACTCCCATAAAGACAACCCCTTGTGTTCAACACAGTTCACAAAAGTTTTACGCATCACTGGAGAGAGTTAAGTCCTTGCAGACTTGGGGATTGTTTTTAAATTCACAAAAGAGAATGTTATTTCAACGTGTCCTTTAAACTGTGTTTGAATAGCATCCTTGGTTGTTTCCTTGCGGAGAGGAAGTTGAAGTAGGCTCACAGCGCATGCATATTTCATCTATGGTTTCCACATATGTGTGTTTCTCAGCAAGCAGCACATATGGAAGAGCTCATTATGGAAAGCAGCAGTGATGTCATCTCCTTGGCAATCCCAGGATATGAACTCAGACTCCCACAGTGCTGGAGGAGCAGCGCAACCACTAGTGTGTTCTGGGGAAGGGAGAGTATTTTGGATGTTTCCGGAGCAGTAGGCTTTGATTTTCTTCTGAGAAATCACTAGGAGGCTGTAATCTGATTTCCACAAAGAGAAAGGGATGTGTGGGGCCAGGAATAGTTTATTCTTAGGGATTCTTAAGAAACTTCTTGAAAGTGTTTCTCATATTTCACAACAGAAAAGCAGAAAACAGAGCAAATGTATTCCATTCCCTTTTATGTGGAGAAAACTGGTGCCTTCATGCTCTCAAGAGCCCTGTCCCAGGCAGTCTGCTCAGATTTGCTATTCAGCTCACATTCTTCTGGGCATCACTGAGCAGATTAGCTCAGAGGGAGGTTGTGTTTCTGTGGTGATTTAAGTCATTTTAAACAAGGATTTCAAGATGGAATCGATGAATGAAAGCCAAATATCTAGGCATGTTTGATCCTTGAGGAAAGCCTGTTTGTTTGTTTTCCTTCTCTTAGAATAATTCATAAAAAATACGTGTATTCATGACCCAGAATTGAGATGGTTTAAATGATAATACTTCATAGCTAGGTACAATGCCCTTCGTTAGCATTGATCTCTCTGTAGAGAGAACCATCTGATAACTTGGAATTCAGACATCAGTCTATTAAGAACTAATCCCCATAAGCTTTAGGAATTGCCATCCCAGGCCACACTGAGAGTGTTGTCTAGTGTTGCTAAGGGGTATATTGGTGGTCCCATCACTAAGTTTTTGCAGGAAATTTGGCTTAGCAGAGTATTTGCAAGCAGTCAGGTGCTTTCAAATCATCAGTGTTTAGCCAAAGGCTTGCATTATCCTTTCTCTCAGACCCAGCAACTCCTTAAGTATGGAAAATGAATTTCAACATAATACAAATTTGTGTTCATTTACCTGGGTATTTAATTTGAGGCCAAAGGGTCAGAAAAGATACCTTACAAGGTATAAATATGGTATGGATTCTTCTTTAAAATCCATAAGATTTGAAAGGGATAATTTTAAACTTTGACATATCCTTCTTGACACCCCAAAGCAATTCTTAACACCAATGGACTACGAATTAGTTCTGGCTGGGCAGTGGTGGTGCACGCCTTTAATCCCAGTACTTGGGAGGCAGAGGCAGGTGGATTCTGAGTTCAGGGCCAGCCTGGTCTACAGAATGAGTTCCGGGACAGCCAGGGCTACACAGAGAAACCCTGTCTTGAAAAACCAAATTTAAAAAAAACAACAAAAAAAAAGAATTAGTTCTGTGGACAAATATGAGTGAGCCATGATCTGGGATCATGGATTCAGGTTTTCTCAAACACTATGTTCCACTGTGTTCACAATTTTATGAAGTTTTTATAGTTATAGAACAGAAGAAAACCATAAATCAAGACACTTTTAAAATACATTTGGAGGAAAATCAGACAGGCTAGTTATAGCTGAGCAGGCAAATCTCCCTATATGCTATCTGATAACATTCTTAGCATTGGGTTTGATCCAGACTGGTGTGCTGTTAGGATATCACAGAAAATTTTGTAAGATAGTAGAATGTTAGGTTAGTGCCTGGGGAGATGGCTCTGAACTTAAAAGAGCTTGCTGCTCTTTCACAGGGCCTGAATCTGGTTCCCAATATTATGTCAAGTAGCTAGGAGATCAGAGGCCCACTTCATCCCCTGTAGATACTGCATTTAGGTGCATAAAACCACACATATACACATCATTAAACATAAAAATAATAATCTAAACCCAAAAGAATACTAAATTAGACTCTAACATGGGCAAGCTACATTAAACTGCATTAAATTATTATATTATTATTATTAAATTATTATAGTTAATGATAATTTAGGTTCAAAAAAGAAATATTCTAATTGTCCAGAATCATGGAAATTCTAATCAGTTGATCATCCTTGTGAAATCTTTAACAGAGGTGAAGTTTCTATCTGCCTTCTTTTTGTTTATCTCTTGTTTGTTTGTGAGATGACTTTAGATACATGGAACAGTTACATCCTATGTCAGTGTCTAATTTCCCATTGTTGGTTGATCAAGGCTGGGATGTATTAGCAGTTCGCCAGACCCTAGGAAATCAGAATTTTGTATCTTTATATTAGGGTGCAGGGTCAGTTGTTCTCCATCTGGATGCGACATAGTTTTTTACGGAGGAAGAAAATAAGAACCAGACTCTCTTACAGCCTCTATTGCTTTTCAGCTTACATGCCGTGGACAAAAGTAAGTCCCATGTATATGCCTGACTTCCTGGGAAGTGCCAGAGACATGAATCTCTTACAAACAGGAGCAGTAAGTGGATCATCAGATAATATGCAATTAAGCTCATCAGTAAAAAGATATCTATAAATTCACTGAAGCTAAGCAGTATGATTAGAAAGGAATCCAGAATGTTCCAAATTAAAAAGTGAAGAGATGTGAAGAAATAGTAATAATGAATATGAAAACCCAGATGATAGATTAGTCACCTGAGTAGTCACAACTTACTCATGTGTTCATGAGGCTGAAGACAATGTTTCAGTCCAATATTATAGATTTAAAAATAAAAGGAATTCTAGAAATACTTGGTTTTTTAAGCTATTTTTTTTGTAAACAAACAAAAAATTTGAGTGCCATGAGTTCAGCAACATATTTTAAATACTTGTATTTCAATAACCTGGAGAATCAAAAAAGAAAAAATAAATTTCTGGACACATAAAATCTACCAAGTTGAATTTAAAGGAAATAAACAGTCTATACAAATCTATAATAATCAATTAAACTGAAGAAGTAATAGTTTCCCAACAAAGAAATATTAGTGAATGGATAGAGTCACTGTTGATTTGTGCTAGAGCTTTTAAAAAGAAGCAATGCCAGTACTTCTTAAATTGCTGCATAAAATTCAAAGGAAGAGACACTGCAAAGCTGATTGTGTAAAGCTATCACTACGTAGATAAAGTGAACAGAAACTCAAAAACAAAACTAGAAAGAGACAGACCAGTTTCTAACTAAATGTAAAATTTTCAATAAAACAATAACTCAATGATACATAAAAATATATACAAGTTATAGTCATTCCAGGCACGCAAAAAAGTTAACTTATATAAATTAATAAATAATATATCATATAAATATATCCAAGGACAAAGGAACCATATTACCACCGAGAGAGAGAGAGAGAGAGAGAGAGAGAGAGAGAGAGAGAGAGAGAGAGAAATGGCTTTTGACAAAATTCTTATCACCTTTTGTTAAAGTCTTGGTGAAGCTAACAATAGAAGTTTCACTAGTTAACATAAGTCACATTATATTACAATAGCCGTATAGACAATACTGTGCTATATAGGGAAAACCTAGAAGCATTTCCTCGATAGTCAGAAATAGATTAAAGTTTTGTGTTACCACTAATTTTCTTCAGTCTAGTCTTTACAAAAAAAATAATAATAAGAGAGGGGGGAAAGGTAGGACAATAAGAAAAGAAATAAAATCACTCCTATTTTTAGATGATATGACTATACAATTTTAAAATACTACAAAATGCCCTTAGCTTGCAGAAACAGAGACAAAATACACAATAAGTGGATTCTTGACAAGGTTACATTTAAAAGTCAATGTGGGGAAAATATTCCCCATAGACTATTTTCAAAGGTCAAAGCAATTATATTTCCACAATTTGAAAATGTGAAAGAAAAAATCTAGCCTTCGTGGTGACATGAATGGCAGACCCTAGGTGATATGCTTACCCAGAACCTCCAATTGTGATCTTGTTGGGTAAACTTCTTAGTAACTATAGTTAAGTTAAAGGGTTTAAGATGAGGTTATCTGTGAGGACATATCTTTTTTTTTTTTTTTTTTGATACTTTATTTACATTTCCAATGTATCCCCTTTTCTGGGTCTCCTCTTTGGAAACCCCGTGTCCCCTCCCCCTCCCCGCCTCTGTGAGGGAATTCCTCCTCCCACCTACCCGCCCACCCATTCCCATATTCCCACCTTGACATTCCCCTTTACTGGGGCCTCTAGCACCCTCAGGCCCAAAGTCCTCTCCTTTCTCCCTGATGGCCATCGAGGTGATTCCTCTG
>CM052718.1:36853093-36863093 GCA_028551405.1 Uromys caudimaculatus | reverse complement strand
CCTTTCGACTTGCCAGAGGCTCTGATAAATTAGAAAAATCAGCAATGCACCCATTCATTCCAAAAGAGAGGATGTGTGTGTGTGTGTGTGTGTGTGTGTGTGTGTGTGTGTGTGTGTGTGTGTGTTTGCTTGTTTTATTTCCTGATAGAGGTGTACTTTTTCTTCTCTCTCTCTTTCCATGACTGATATTTCTACAGTTCCAGGAGATGGCTACAAAAAGGCATTATCTTAAGAGTGACATGCCTTGGATGAGTTATAGTATGTTCTTTTCCTACACAAACTTTCAGAGCAGGACAAGAGATCTGCAAAGAACAGACTGCAGACGTTGATCCATCATTCAATCCTGGCCTCACATTAGCTATCCATGACTAATTAACTAATAAACTTATGTGACCCATTATGTCTTCACCATCTGCTCTATAAATGCACACATAGCAGTTGAAACACTTGTGCGGCCAGAGGACCAGATTTCTCAGAGCAAAAGCCTGATGTGTTTGGCATTAAAGAAACAGAGGTTTCCAGTTTTACATTTTGAATCTTGGCTTTGCAAACCGCCTGTTGGATAGCTTTGCATAGACTACATAGCATCCTGGATTTGTCTTATTCCCTGAATAGAGATTTAAATGACCGCTTCTCAGTGGTATTTTATCCAATGCAGCTGAAGGTACTCACTAAATTGTAGTCATAAATAGTTTGTTTTCCTTCTCTTCTTAATATTCCTCTGCTTATTTATTCTTCCCCTTCTTCTTGCTCTCATTATTACTAGTTTCCTATTTTGTTATCCTATTACTACAATCCCTGTACTATATTAGTGGTGTCACAGAACATGCCCAGGGCTTGGAATCCCAGCTCCAGTTCCTTGCCTTCTTGGTTTGCTGAACTAAGAGTCAGAACATATGTATTCCTAGGCTATTTCAAATCACTTTCCATCTCAGATGTGACAGAAATGTTTTGCTGGACTGAGACAAATAGCTCATTTTCTCATTTATTAATTAAATCTTGAATGCCACCAGCCTAAGTCTTATTTCTGTGCCTCTAAATCCCCATCCGATGAATAGAGCATCCATTTAGTCATGATTGCTGTGAAAGACTTGTTGTCTGCTTTGGTGATTTAGTGTGAAATCTTGCCTATAATTCACATTCTATTCAAACAAGCAATGTCAGCCACTGGTTTATCTGGCTACTCTTTTCATTGGTACTATTATAGGCCAAAACAAATGACTTCCTGAAATTAATCTTATGAGCTCCAGAAGTAGTCCTTGCTTAATAGTTTGTTGCAGTACTATCCCCAGGATTGAGGGTAACTAAGGCAATCAAAAATGTCTGTTATGGTAGGCTGTATCACCCAGTAGGTCTATTGTCATCTTCTGCTCTCTGCTATATTACAGTGGGAAGAATGAATACCTGGAATGCACTGAGTCTCAATTTGAGTCCCATCCATGGGATTATGGTTTGTCCATTCGCTCGTGCTTAAGCCAGGGCTGGCAATAGTTTGTTAATTTTTTATGATTAGCAATACTTCCTATGAACTACCAGATACAGCATTTACCATATGGTATATACTTAGTACATCATAGCTATTCCTATTATGGTCAGCTAAATACGTTGTTTTTAACTATGGTATAAAAAGGAATATTTATATTCTAGCCAGATTCAGAGGGTTCTGGCAGACTCTGTGCTCAAGACTTCTTTCATTTCTTCAGTTCCAAATGTAATGGTTCTGCCATCATATTCTGAGATCACATAGCAAGCACTATTCTGAAGAGATGTCCACCCAAGTAGAGGCAGTTTTTAATGTTCTCCCACTGGCCTCTTTTCTTCTCATTTCTCACATAGTAATGTTTCAGAGTGGAAAGGGAAACATTCTCTCCCCAGGCAGTCTATGTGCCTAGCATCTTTGTCATTCAAACATTACTACATCAAAAGCCACATTTTATCTCAAATGTAGTCTGTAGGAAAATGTTCAAATGTGCACTCTATATGAAATTCACACACATAAAAATACCTTTACACATATTTAGTCTGAGAAACTAGTTTATATGATTATGAGGACTGAAAGTATAATGATCTGATTTCTAAAAGCTACAGACCCATGCAAACCAATGGTATAATTTAGCCTGAGTGTGAAGGGCTTTGAGCTTTTAAGAACTGGTGGTGTGAAACCTAAACCTGGAGGGCATGAGGTTAAATGATGAGCTTAAGCAACTCTGTGGCTCTGTTCATAAGGTAAGAGACAGGACCATGCTCAACACAGAGAAGAACACAGACACATCCAGAAATAGCTCTCTGTGGCCTAGTCAAGGTGCTACCTATAGTTATCCCACTCATATCATTCCTTAGGCATTAATATACCATAATAGCAGGGTCAATCCATGCTTAAACATTAGTTGAAAGTCTATTTTGTAAACCCTTCTCCCTATGTCTTCCCCTCTACTCTTTAGTTTTTGATGATGTACTTCTAAAGATCTATCCTCCAACCTTTCTTTTACTAACTATCTTCTTGACTTTTTTGAGATCCCTAGGAGACTGGGAAACACATTTATAAAGATTTAACACCTACTCCTCAGCCATAGCAACAATAGCAAGATGATAGAGGAACCTTCATCATTTCAAAAATGTCACAATAAAGCACAGTGCATTGTGCAAATGCTATGACTCGAAAACTGGCTGACTTAGGATATTGACCTTTGCCAAACGTGCTACTCCACCAAGCCTAAGAGAAAGTCTGTCTATAAGTGATGGAATACTTCTTGGACTGGATTATAAGGCAACTAAAATGTGTCTCTCACAGATCCAGACATGTCGCCTTGAAGGAGCAGCACCTCGCTCCTAAAGGGAAGGTGTTGCTGCTTCCCAGTACATCTGGAAGGTTTCAAGAATGGATGAAATTACACAAGAAATATTTCAGTTTCACAAGCTGCAAGACAAACAACGATTGGATTTCCAAAAGGGACCATAGTTCAAGTCATTATCCCATCTCACTAACCTCAGTAGACCCTGTAACTCACATGCAAACCAAAGGGTGTTCACAGGTCTGTTGAGCAAGGCAGAATATGCTCTCAGTTACCTCCTCCCCACCACACACACATACTATCGACACTGGTCATTTCACAATCTAGACTCTGACTCAGTGAGAATCTGGGGTGTATTCATTTTTGAATTCAATGTTTTGAGTGCTAAAGGTGACATCAAAGACTGATTCTGATCAATTAGCAATGACAAATTACAGTTTTAGTTAGAGACAAACTGCAGGCTCTACAAATACTGAGTTGCAACCCTCTCCAGTGTGCCAGGTGTTATGATGAGAATCTTGCAAAATAAGCTCTATTAAGTATGCACATTAAAATAATCTTTATGCTTTATTTGTGACTTTTACACTTACATACACACATACATATATGCATAATACACATGTACATACACGATGTGTTTTGATTAAATCCATTCCTCACATATTTCTTCCATCACTTTTCCTCCAAATTTTATGTGCTTCTTTTTAATCCCATCAAGTCCAGTTAATGCTGCTGTGTGCATGGCTGTAGAGCCATATACTTGAGCATTAGCAGGCTATCATGGACTAAATCCCTGAAGAAAACTTACTCTTGTTCCACAGAGCCATCAACTCCCAATAGGTTCTCAACTATGGGTGAGGTTTTCTGGGCCCTTCCTCATAGATGCTGTAATTTTGGCATAGGTATTAAGATGTTTGCTGAAAAATGTCCATCTGATATGGAGAGAAATTATGACTTGCTCTCTTGTCAAACTGAAAGAAATCTCTATATCCTATAGACTTGGCATATATAGTGTTTAGCTAACAGTATACTTCTAATACATGATCACTGCCTCATGTAATCCTTGGCATTATCTACAATGGTTTGATAGAAAGGTATCTTATCCTTTCTGATTTATATTTTTATCAGTATCAACCAGGAGGTCAACTGTACATACATATCTAGTTTTTGAAATAGTCACAATCCCTTATTTGGTATCAACTTTATGTAAGAAGAGATCAATTCTGGAACAGAGAACAGAACTGGGATGCTTTTCATTATTTTAATGAGTAAGAAACTGGAGAAAACCTTTGGTCAAGTCTTCAAGATCCAATCTCATCAAGTTTCTTGAAACACAACACCTAGGAGCAATAAATAAGTGAAGGAAATAATATGAAAAAACAAATAAATGCACATTACTGGTTGAAATCTTCTGGAGTATGAGATAGATAATTCAGCAAGCTTCACTTGCTGCAAGGTAAGAATTGGCCACAAAAAATTGAATAAATATGTTAGCACACTGTGTTTCACATCGGTTCGCTGAGTTTGCACAAATGGCCTTAAAATGAAAACAAGATCAGAAGTGACAGTACAGCAATCCAAGTAAAGCTGAGTGGGTTGATCTGCGCTGTCAGCAAGCCTTCTTTCAGAAGAGATATGGAGTCTTTCCTTAGCCCCAAACAACACAAGTTTTATCCTTGACCTTTACTCTGTATGCCAAAAAGAATTAAGTGGAGAAAGTGAACCAGCTGACTAAGAGGGTCATGTTGGAAGATATTAGGTCAGTCAGTTCTTTACACCTTCCATGAATTATTTATACGGTTTAATACCCATTCTGAAGGAGAAAATACAACAACATGGGCAAGTGTGTGTGTGTGTGTGTGTGTGTGTGTGTGTGTGTGTGTGTGTGTGTGTGCATTTGTGTGTGCTTGCCTGCTTTTATTAGAATGGTCCCAATAATTTAATTTTCAAAAAGGAAAAAAAAAGCAACTTTCTGAGTGTTTTAAATAGCTCTTTAAATAGCAGACTCTTTGTAGAATGATTAAATGAATAAGAATGCATTCATTGTGTGGGAAGTATAACCAGAACCATCTCTGAACTGATGCTAAGTCATCACTGAGATCCTGGGCTGTAGAGTCACTAGCATCTAATGTACAATTTGTGGCCTGTCTCTAACCCACCAAAAGGCCTTAAGAATCTTGTATAAGTTGTGTGAAGAAGCCTTGATTTCTGTGTTAGTAACACAGGATAAATACTAAGCACTTTGCAGCAACTGCGAGTTTGACAGAAATGTGCTTAACACTTGAAACGTTCTTATGATTTGCTCACTGTGACTTGCTTATTAGCATTCATGTTTAAACAGAGTGATGCTTCCCTCTACATTCCCACTCAGGGAAATTAATGAACACTATATCCTAAGCTTATGGGAATTTACAGTGAAAGACACAAGTCAATCCTCTCAACCCTGGTCTAGTTCCTATCCCACTCTTTCTTCTCTTTTCATATCAGCTTACGGATCACAGGAGTCTCCATTTTCTTCATCCTCAACACATTTCGTGATGCTTAGAACTTCTTTTGCCTTTTGAAGAGTCTAAGCAACCCTTGTTTGTGTTCTAAGATGCTTGGTGAAGAGGTAAAGAATCATATTATCTGACCTCCATTTCTCCTGGAACGGGGCCTTCCTCCAGACTCTTCTGTGCTCCCGTATCTGTATTACTTGATTGTGTAATAGTTTCAGCGGCAGCTGACATTTACATTGGTTTACTTTTCTATGGCAAGAAAAATCTGTTGGGTTTCCAAACATGGACGAAAAATTTGCATTTCAGTGTTTCTAGTGTGTAGTATTGGGGCTAACATCATGATAAGGTACAAAATATATGCTGACTGGATTTTCTAAGGAAATCTTTGTTAATATTTCTCATGTAAAACTGGCATCCTAAAGGCAAAAATCATAGAATTAATCTTGCTTTGCAATATACAGCTTTCTAAATATTTTGTGATGGAGTGTATCTGTCTTTTTACAGTGATTTTTCTCATTTTTCACAGTATAAGCAAAACAAGCTAGCTAAGACACAGTTTCCTGTTGATTCAATTAAAATATTTAATTTGGATAATAACTCTTTCAGCTAAACATTCATTCTATCCAAACTTTACTAATACTCTGCCTGGAATCAGACAAGGTGCCAGGGAAATACTACCTCAGAAATTCAGTCCTTCACTCCACTGATCTGCAATAGATAGAAACATATTAGGAATGATACTTCCCAATATAGCTGTAATATAAACATCAAACTGAGACAAGCACTGTAAAGGGAAAAAGAAGGTTCTGAAAGGAGATCCTGTTCCTTCAACCGTAGGCCAGGAAGGCTTCCCTGGAGGCACAACAGGTAAGAAGAGTACTCAATCCTGACAGAGATCAGGAAGATGAATGGATCAGTAGGGAATGGGCAGCAAGGAGAGATGAAGGCATGTTATTACTTTGCAGCAGGAAGCAGATCAAGGTGGCTTTCCAAACATTACCTCTACTGAAATGCAAACCCAAAGGAAACAAACTCAGCTCCTTTCTTGCCGTCTGGCTTCCTGATTTCCATTAGTTCCCCTGCCTGCTTTTCATTAGATGAGCTACCTATGTTCCATTGGATATAATTGGATTTCTTTAGAGCCCTGGGCATTGATAGAAAATCTGCATCTCATATAGTCCAATCAAATGGGGGAAAGTGCCTTTATGTACTAAACAGGGCAGAGAGAGAGAGAGAGAGAGAGAGAGAGAGAGAGAGAGAGAGAGAGAGAGAGAGAGAGAGAAGAAAAGAATTTCTACAGAGAAACTGTTATAATACAATCAGGCAATCTGCTGTGCTGACTTCTGCTTTGTTAATCTGGGAAGCTGTTACTATATATGTTGGTCTGTACTCAGAAAAAGCAGCAATCAGGGAGCTGGCAGTATGCTAAGGTCAGAGGATGTTGTTGCAAGAGGCAAGGGATGGGAAGAGCATTGAATTCTCAGTTACATCTGAACTCCAACTTTTGGTTTCAACACAATCCAGGAAGTAAGTCCTCTCAAATCCCCCGTTTCCTTAGAGAAGATAGGATTAGATGACATATCTTCTCTGGGACCCTTCTGCTTCTATGTCCAGAGGGATCATACTCCACCACTGGCAGGAAATAGGAGATTCTTCAAGAGAGAGTTAATTCAATTGTTACAGGTGCTTGAGACAAACTGCAGCCTCTGGAGCAAATACTGCCAATTAGATTTCCTTGGGAGCTGAATTTATGCTCAGTGCATCCCAGGCCCTTGGCTGGATATCACACCATAAAGAGACAAGGTGCTAAGGCATTGATAGGCTGTTATTATTCAAATCATTGTAAGTGACTTAAGTGTAGCTAATTAATAGGACTCCTTTTGGGTGATATAGACTCTTCCTTCATTGTGGACATTTGTTTTGTTTAATTGAATGCTAGTTGACATTTGTTTTGTGGTAGCAAGAGAATGTTGTTGGGCTAATCTGAGACTTGAGGTCTCAGAGAGTGCATGGGATGTTATGACTCACAGAACTACTGCATAATTCCTTCTCATACTCAGCCTATTTTTTAAAGGCTATTAAAATCATACGTATTCGTGTTAGTTCATCTCATATATGAATAGCCCGATAGAATTTTGTCATATGTACATTGTGCATGTACAGTTTGAGTATTGGTGCCAAACCACCAATTAACATCCTTAACCTATGTCATACATGCTAATGACCTCTGATATTCAGCCCCCTGCGGCTTTAAATTTCCCTCAGTTAGCCTAAGTCAGTTTCTGCTGGCTGCCATCCAAGGAACTTAGTCTTCTCTTTCTACTGTATCGATTCCCTCTAACTGGCCCCAGTTTGACATCTCACTTCCTTGTCCAGCAATTCATTAGAACAGCTGTTGCATCTTAGTACAGAACTGCACTGAGCCAGTTGCTGACCAGGGTGGTCTGTCTCTTAGTCAGTATAAAACCAATGAAAAATTGGTATCTGGTCCTCCAAATAGCCCTGATGGCTTGAAGATCTCTTTTATGGTTCATAAAGAAAAGAAGGACTACAAGGAGAAAATTTCACAATAGAAAATCTGTGCTACCAAATTCTGCAGACACTTTTGAAGATATAGTAACAGGGCACTTTTACCAAATCCCAGACACTTCAGTCAAAAGGAAGCCATCCCATCCTTGTCAGGTATTTCTTAAGGGACAGAGTAAATGGGTGTCTTTTCAACTGCTTCCTTGCTTTTTTTCTATTCACTTCTGCCTCTATTCTATTATTCTGCTTTTGATTTTCTAGATCTTCTATTTCTATACTATGACTTTTGTTCTAATGTAGATGTTCTTTCTTCTTCATTGTTTTAAACAATGTCTTCTGTTCTTTAGCAGAATCTTTGCTGTTCAAGCCCAGTGTTATTTCTCCTTCTCACTGCAAACACACTTTGTATTGCTTAGGGGATCACCCTCATGTCATAGTGTCACTAAGTGACATTCATTCAAATTCTGACTTTGTCTGGAAGAGGAGTGTGTTGAACCTAAGTTAGGTCAGCTTGGTGTTTTGTGCTTATGTATGTGGGACTGGTACAAACCCAGAAATCTCACTGTAAAATCATGTCACCCATGCCATTGTAAAGAGATTGCCTATTTGGATCCGTCTGACTAAATCTCTAGACCCATGTTTGGAAACCTGATGCTTCACCTTTTCTTTTATTTCAGAATGTCATTCCAAGTTCTCAACAAACCTATTTTTGTATCTGTCAAAAAAAAAATTCCTAAAATTATTTGTCTTAGTTAGGGTTTTACTGCTGAGAAGAGGTGCCGTGACCAAAGCAACTCTTATAAGTCCATTATTTAATTGGGGCTGGCTTACAGGTACAGAAGTTCAGTCCATTATCATCATGGTAGGAACATGGCAGCATCCAGGAAGACATGGTGCAAGAGGAGCTGAGAGTTCTACATCTTCATCTGAAAGCCACTAGGAAAAGACTGACTTCCGGGCACCTAGAACAAGGGTCTTAAAGCTCACACCCACAGTGACACACCTACTCCAACAAGGCCACACCACCTAATAGTGCCACTCCCTGGGCCAAGCATATATAAACCATCACACTATTCAATCTTTTCTTTTTCTTCAGAAATGTCTCCTGTATGGCAATTAGAGTTGTTCAAATTCAGTGCACAAGAGAAAATACAAATAATGTTATATTTGTAAAATGCAAATAAATATCCATATGGACAAGGTTAGCATGAGATCCTGTGCAGCAGGACATGTGTGGTTCTTCTCATGAGCTCTATTTGAAAGAGTAATGGAGAACACAGTAAGACCACTCACTGCTCACTGCTCTTCTCAGAGATCAGGTACCAGTGTGGGATTTTCCTGGTTCAGAGTCCGAAAGTCTCTAATTTGAGTTCTCTATTGTCCAGATTTACTTTCTTACAAGGCAAGGTGAAAAGTTACTTTATACCTTCTGAAGGGGTTATTTACCACAAATACATTTTTCACTGAAGGTTCATCCTGTAGACCCTGTTTGTCCAGTCATACCTCTTGCTCCCTCTGTCTCTGTCTCACTCTCTCTCTGTCTCTCTCTCTCCCTCTCTCCTTCCCTCTCATGCACACATACATACACACACACACACACACACACACACACACACAATCACTCCTCTAGCATTTGCTTTTATTTTTTCCAATATAAAAAAATCTGCAAACTCTCACTGAATTTGGACCCCTGACAAGCATGCATTTAACATCCATATTTCCCTTTCAATATGAGCTTAGGCTGCATTTAAGTATAGAGTCTCTCTGCAAATCTGGATGTTGTAGTGTAAGGTAACATGGGCTTTGGTTATACTCAGTTTTAATTTCACTGAGGTGCCATAAGGGTATGTATTAATGGCTTGTTACCCTAAGGAACAGGCTGATTTGGAAGACTTTTCTCTATATAAGCTTGAGTATTCTTTTCATCTCTGTTGTTTTCTTTTACTTACTTTAAGGGAAATGACATTTTTTGGTGCAGAGGAATGACACAGTAGTACCTTTCTGTTGATGACAAACATATAAAACACTTCCATTAGCTGTCTGCACATAAGCAGTAATATGGCTGAGCTTCAAGCCTATTGCCTCAAATGGTCTCAGAAACATCAAATGAATATATGGTGGTGATGGTGTTTATCTGGAAGAACAGTTAATAGCTCTGGGCTTAGGATGCAAGTTCAAAGAAAT
>CM052718.1:36812248-36852593 GCA_028551405.1 Uromys caudimaculatus | reverse complement strand
AAGTTTCTCTCCATTTAGTTTGATGTTGGCTACTGGTTTGCTGTATATTGCTTTTAATAAGTTTAGGTATGGTCCTTGAATTCCTGATCTTTCCAAGACTTTTATCATAAAGGGATGCTGAATTTTGTCAAATGCTTTTTCAGCATCTCATGAAATGACCATGTAGTTTCTTCTTTGAGTTTGTTTATGTAGTGGATTACCTTGATAGATTTCTGGGCATTGAACCATCCCTGCATCCCTGGGATGAAGCCTACTTGATCACGTTGAATCATCATTTTTATGTGTTCGTGAATTCGATTTGTGAGAATTTTATTGAGTATTTTTGCATCAATATTCATAAGGGAAATTGGTCTGAAGTTTTCTTTGTTGGGTCTTTGTGAGGTTTTGGTATCAGTGTAACTGTGGCCTTATAGAATGAATTTGGTAGTGTTCCTTCTGTTTCTATTTTGTGGAGTAGTTTGAAGAGTATTGATATTAGGTCTTCTTGGAAGGTCCCATAGAATTCTACACTAAACCCATCTGGTTCTGAGCTTCTTTTGGTTGGGAGACTTTTAATGACTGCATTTATTTCTTTAGCGGTTATGGAACTGTTTAGATTCTTTATCTGATCCTGACTTAAGTTTGGTATTTGATATCTGTCTAGAAACTAGTCCATTTCATCCAGATTTTCCAATTTTGTTGAGTATAGGCTTTTATAGTAGGATCTGATGATTTTTTGAATTTCCTCAGATTCTGTTGTTATATCTCTCTTTTCATTTGTGATTTTGTTATTTTGGATCCTGTCTCTATGCCCTCTGGTTAGTCTGGCTAAGGGTTTATCTATCTTGTTGATTTTCTCAAAGAACCAGCTCCTGGTTTTGTTGATTATTTGCATAGTTCTTTTAATTTCTACTTGGTGGATTTCAGCCCTGAGTTTGTCCCATAAGTTTGGGTATGTTGTACTTTCATTGTCATTAAATTCTAGGAAGTCTTTAATTTCTTTCTTTATTTCTTCCTTGATCAAGTTATCATTGAGTAGAGCATTGTTCAGTTTCCATGTGTATGTGGGCTTTCTGTTGTTGTTGTTGCTATTGAAAACCAGTCTTAATCTATAGTGATCTGATAGAAGGCATGGGATTATTTCAATCTTCTTATATCTGTTGAGATTTGTTTTGTGACCAATTACATGGTCAGTTTTGGAGAAAGTACCATGAGGTGCTGAGAAGAAGGTATATTCTTTTACCTTATTCTTTTGATTTAGGATGAAATGTTCTATAAATATCTTTTAAGTCCATTTGGTCCATAACTTCTGTTTTTTTCTTGTGTCTCTGTTTAGTTTGTGTTTTCAAGATCTGCCCATTGATGAGAGTGGGGTGTTGAAGTCTCCCACTATTATCGTGTGAGGTGCAATGTATGCTTTGAACTTTAGTAAAGTTTCTTTTATGAATGTGGATGCCCTTGGATTTGGGGCATTGATGTTCAGAATTGAGAGTTCTTCTTGGTAGATTTTTTCCTTTGATGAATTAGAAGTGTCCTTCCTTATCTTTTTGGATGACTTTTGTTTGAAAGTCGATTTTATCTGATATTAGAATGGCTACTCCTGCCTGTTTCTTGGAACCATTTGCCTGGAAAATTGTTTTCCAGCCCTTTACTCTGAGGTAGTGTTTGTCTTTAACACTGAGGTGTGTTTCCTGTATGCAGCAAAATGCTGGGTCCTATTTATGTTTCCAGTCTATTAGCCTAGTTCTTTTTATTGGGGAATTGAGTCCATTGATGTTAAGAGATATTAAGGAATAGTGATTGTTGCTTCCTGTTATTTTTGATGCTATTTTTATTTTTGTGTGGCTATCTTCTTTTGGGTTTGTTGAAAGATTACTTTCTTCCTTTTTCTAGGGTATAGTTTCCCTCCTTGTATTTGAGTTTTCCCTCTGTTATCCTTTGTAGGGCTGGGTTTGTGGAAACATATTGTATAAATTTGGTTTTGTCATGGAATATATTTGTTTCACCATCTATGGTAATTGAGAGTTTTGCTGGGTATAGCTGCCTGGGCTGGCAGTTGTGTTCTCTTAGGGTCAGTATGATATCTATCCAGGATCTTCTAGCTTTTCATAGTTTCTGGTGAGAAGTCTGGTGTAATTCTGATTGGTCGGCCTTTATATGTTACTTGACCATGTTCTCTTACTGCTTTTAATATTCTTTCCTTGTTTTGTGCATTTGGTGTTTTGACTGTTATGTGATGGGAGGAATTTCTTTTCTGGTCCAATCTATTTGGAGTTCTGTAAGCTTCTTGAATGTTTATGTTCATCTTTTTCTTTGGGTTAGGGAAGTTTTCTTCTATAATTTTGTTGAAGATATTTACTGGCTCTTTAAGTTGGGAATCTTCATCTCTTCTATACTATTATCCTTAGATTTGGTCTTCTCGTTGTGCCCTGATTTCCTGGATGTTTTGGGTTATGAGTTTTTTGTATTTAGCATTTTCTTTGACTGTTGTGTCAATGTTTTCTATGGTATCTACTGCACCTGAGATTCTCTCTTCTATCTCTTGTATTCTGTTGGTGATGCTTGCATCAATGACTCCTGATATCTTTCCTAGGGTTTCTATCTCCAGGGTTGTCTCCCTTTGTGATTTCTTTGTTGTTTCTTTTTCCATTTTTTGATCTTGGATGGTTTTGTTCATTTCCTTCGCCTGTTTGATTGTGTTTTCCTGTGTTTCCTCTTTAAGGGTTTCTAGCTGTTTAACTGTGTTCTCTTGTATTTCTTTAAGTGAGTTATTTTTTCCTTCTTAGAATATTCTATCATTATTATGAGATGTGATTTTAAATCTGAGTCTTGCTTTTCTGGTGTGTTGAGATATCCAGGGCTTGCTGTGGTGAGAGAACTGAGTTCTGATGGTGCCAAGTTGCCTTGCTTTCTGTTTCTTATGTTCTTACCCTTGCCTTTCACCATCTGGTTATCTCTGGTGTTATCTGGTCTTGCCCTCTCTGACTGCGGCTTGTCTCTCCTGCAAGCCTTTGTGTCAGTACTCCTTGGAGACCAGCTCTCTCTGTGAGGAATTTGGGTTTGGAGAGCTGTGACACTGGATCAGCTCTGGGGTGCAGACAGAAACCAGAAGGATCCTGTCCCCAGCTGACCCTTGGTTCCTGTTTCCTGATGGCTCTGTGAGGGTACCTCTTGATTGAGGAATTTGAGTAGAAGTGGTGGTCTTCCTGTGCTCAAAGGTGTGTCAGCACTCCTGGGAGACAGCTCTCTCCTAGCACCGAGTATGGAGCCCTGTGTCACAAGATCAGCTCCCTGGTGGCAGAGGGAAACCAGAAGGCCTTAGTCCCTGTGTCCTGAGGGTTTTGGGTGGGTCCCACTGAGCAGAGGTGCTGGCTTTACCCCAGCTCCCAGGCTTGTCCACAGTCCTGGGAGTGTAGCTCTTTCCCTGTGCTATTTGAGTATGGAGCCGCATGGCACAGACTGAGCAGTTTCTTACTTCTTTATATCTGGATATGTATATGTAAAATGCATGTGTTCACGTCCGCGTGCGTGTGTGTGTGTGTGTGTGTGTGTGTGTGTGTGTACTCACGCATATCCAAGTGTGTGTGTCTATGGATGTGAAGGTTCAGAGTTGACATTGGATGTCCTTCTCAATTGTTTTCCATCTTATAAATTGAGATGAGGTGTCTGCCTGATTCCAGTGCTTGTCTAGTCTGCAAATCCAGAGGCATTTGCTCTGGGAATTTTTTTTCCTGCCTCCATGCAGCGATTGCAGGTGTACCTCAGGTCCATCCAGTGTTTTCATGGGCTCTAGCTGTGCAAACAAAGGAATTCATAATTGTAGGACATGCCCTTTGCCTGCTGAGCCAATTCTTAGCTCCTAACATTTCCCAAATCCTCTCTTTGTTACTCAGTAGAATGTAGAATCTATGTTCTTTTAGCAGTTCACTTCACATCAGAAGGAAATACTTAAAATGTCATTTTCAGCCTGGGCTTGGTGGAATGTACCTGCTACTTTAGCATTTAGAAGACTGAAAAAAGAAGATCATGAATTGTAAGCTGGCTTGAACTGTATAGCAAGACAAGACCCTGTCTCAATTTTTTAAAAATTTTCAATTAAATAAACTTTATTTGACTTACAAATTTACCTTCCAAGTAGTTTTCATTCTGTGTCCTCCATGTTCATGGCAAATACCAGGCAGAAGACTAGGAACTATGAGATTTGACTAACATGTTTTATTTTCTTCCTAATTTCTGTAGGAATCAATGAGATTATGTATTAAGTAATTTAATAATTATAATTATCTACTCAAACAGAAGTTGTACTTCACATCACGGCATAGACTTCCATGTCAGCAATGGGGGTATGGATTCCAAATTTAACTTAATCAGGGTATAAAGAAAACTTCTGTGCTTCTATTTCTTTACTGAAATGAGTTTTATAAAACCAATATCACAAAACAGTTGCAAAAGTTTAGTAAGCTGTGAAGATATTTGTTGACAGGGGTTAATTTGGTAGCTTCTGGGACTATTTGAATCATAGGAATATAGTAGAGTAGCAGAAAGAGAAAGACATTCTTGAAAAGTATATTGACAAGTGAGTAGATTGAATCTAGCTGTTCTTCCTTTTTGAAACATAAAGTCTAGTTTCATTCTTCTTAATTCATGTTGTTTGTACCTATGTATACTTAGCAACTTTACTTATGGATTGATTCTTGTCTAGAGCATCAGTAATTGATACCGGCTATGTAATAAGAGTCCCATTACTAGCAAATGGATAAGAATCTAGAATTCACTTTGCAACTTTGTGCCCTTTAACTGAGATACCGCCACATTTAATAAACTGTAGCCAAACCTGTGATTATGAAGTCCTTGTCTGATACTAAACCGATTCTCATGGAGCTAAAACCATTGCTACCTATCTGCATATGTTAATGTAAGAGACCCTTAAAGCAATACCAGCATACTTATAAGTCAGCTTTGATCTACACTCTGAATACTGTAACCTGAATGGTTGTTGAAATTCCTAGTACCAGAATCCCACTAATTTTCTAGCTTATTCCTCACTATTTCAGGGGTCTTGAGGTCTTTACCATGTGTGGCTAACACTTTATAGATTGAAAAAATAAAATCATTTCCAAGACACCAAATATAATAATACCCACAAGTGGAAAGCAGGAAGAGGTTTTAAAAGTCCTATATCATTGTTCAAAGGACAGTTATTTTATCCAAATATGGGTGCTTCTCTATCTAGCGCAATTAGCAGATTATGGAGAAAATGAATGGTAACGACAGACTCACTTTGTGGCATCATAGATCATGTTTAGAACCTTCTCAGTGTTCTGAGAAGCTCTGGGAAACTCCAGACCATTGACTCCCTCTAATTGAACTTCATCATATTTGCTTGGGATTTGTCTCTTAATGGTGTCTCTTGATCAGCTTAACTGCCTCCTCTGTAATTAAACAGTCAAGGAAAGCATTTGGATAACACTATGCTAGTGATACAGATTTAAAAACTAGGATGATTTTAAAGGAAGATTTAATCTTCTATTAAATTTGGCCTCAAATTGCTTTGGTCATAATGGCCATGCCTTCAAAGTTACCATTTCTGAAGCTTACTTTGCAGTTATGGAGTCTTAACATTTATTCAGAGCAAGATGAATCCAAATCTTTAATTTTGATTTATAACTTTAGCCCGTCATTGAGTAGGTTAACATTTCAAATGGGAGGGTTAAATGGTTATATGTCTTTCCTAAACTTGTGTCTAGTCCTCACTTAAACATATCTTATGTTTTCAATTCAAAATTCTGCTATGTCTGTGAGACATAGGCTATTTAATGCAGCTTTGTTGTTCAGCAACCCCCAAATGTTACTGGCTTGTAAGGATAAGCATGGCTTGTATTTTAGTCTTTATTATATTAGATTACATGTCAGTAGCTATTCCAAGTCTGCTTCTGCATTCTCAACATGTTGTCTTCTTACTTTGGGTACTTTCTGAAAGGAATGACAGACATCTGGCACATGCTGTGTTAGTTACAGATGGCATCAACTCAAGCAAAGCTAAAGAGACCTATTTACAATTTCGACTTGGTGTGCACATACAACATCCACTAATATTTAATTGACCAGTGCAAGTTGTGCAACCAATGGATGGGAAGTATCTTTTCTTTCTACAAGAGAAGAAGAAAGCAAGCAAAAGACAAAGTAATCTAGGCCTCAAATGGCACTAGTTGCATCAAAGTTTAAATGTCCTAAATAATTTTTCAGCCCTTTATGACAAGCATAGCAGTAACAAGGCACTTGTGAACGTGGAGTCTATAGGTATGTAGAAGGGATTTAGGGATGGAAACAGGTATGCAATGCATTACAAAGGAACTTACATTAGTTTTGAGTTGATTATGAGAAGTATACCAGAAAGATTTGTAGATAATCAGATCAATTTTCTAAAATGTATCATCTAATTAAATCACTCCAGCCCTTAACTCTCCATGACCTATTTACCACGTCAAATATATCCTGTAATAGTACAAGACAGCCTAATGGTAGGACATACAAATCGGGAAAATTATTCATGCTAAAAAAAAAAGGTAATGCAGGTTGATGGTTAGGCACTCATACATGGTGTGTTTGGATTAAAAGGGGAAAAGAATTCTAAGCTCTACTACAGAAACTTATGATTTATTTTGTTACTTTGACTTTATATTCCCTGCAAGCAATCTAAACTCAAATTAAGTCTACCAGAAAGTGACAAGGATCTTAGAAAAGAATGTGTGGGACCTTTCTGAACCAGTACAAATCTTATCCTTATAATGACAGAATTGTGGCTACTATCCCTCATCAAAGAAGCTTCTGTATCAAAGATCCTGGATCTATGGTTCAGAGAACATGAAAGAAGGGGGGAAAGGAAGCCAGTAAGTGGGAGAATACCAAGGAATCGTCTGTGAAACAGTCTCTCCTAGAAATGTCTGTATAAACAAGTTCAAAACATTAGTAATATCAGTAGACATGTTAATGTGGGAAGAAAAAAAAACTTTCGGGATTCAGTCCCTAGAGAAAGAACTAAAATATTTAATAATTGCTGTAAGAAGGAGAATTAGTCTTTCCCAGGGATGAATCTATTATTGTTTGTCTAATGCAGAGTGGTCAACCTTAAAACCATATACACACCACCAACAAAAGTGGACTCAGTATATGTGTGTGTGTGTAACAGAAATAAAGAAAAAAAAGACTATTGACCTGAGGAAGTAGATCATGAGAGTCATTCAAAGACAGGGCACTTGGAGCTGTTATAGGGGAAAAGGGAGCTGACAATGGGGTAATTCTACTCCAATTAATAGCAGTTTTAAAAGATGTTTTCCTTTGGATACAAATTTCTTATTCAAAACTGTATACATTACCTCAACCAAATATCCCAGCATTTACTGACGATCTTCTATGAGAGGCACAGTGTAAGATATCAAAGGAGAATGAGACAGTTACTCCTTCACATCATTCATTTGATGCTTGAACCTAGAAATATAAGAATGAATGAAAGACCATCCCTCTATTTGGAGTGTTAGTATAGCCAAAATATATACCACAAACCATATATATATAGAAAACGAAACTTTTAGTAGTCATCATTTACCAAATAAAGAGACAATTGAAGCTAATTGAAATGGTGTATTTTATCTCCACATGTCAAAAAATACTATTATTTGAACATGCTGGCAATATAATGAATCATTAACCTATCTTGTATAATTTCTCTTCACTAATTTTGTGAAACCTCTCCATATTGAATACTGACAGTAGGTCTCAATTCATTTGCTCAGTATCCAGCATTTAAATACCCTAAACTGCTTTAATGTTGAAATTTAAATCAATACAAAGTTTGTCATGAACAATAAAATTCAGCCCTTCAGTGGTTCTGACTGTGTTACAAGTGCCATGTATAAGCTAGTGGCTGGCATTAGAACATGCAGCAAAACGGAGATCAATCAGAATGATTACAATGATTTTATAGGAAAATTAAATGGCTCATAGGAAGCACAGTAGAAAATGCACTTCCTGTTTCTTGGTGAGTGTGAAGAATTTCAGAGTTTAATATTTCACTACATGCTCTAAGGACATTTATATAAGAAAAATCAAGCATACAAGAAGAGGGAGAGGAACTCATAGAGAAGGCACATCAGTTAGAAAGAAAAAGCAGCACTTTGCACAGTTGTCATTAAGGATTTGCCAAATATATATGCTGGCAGATAAGAAGGTAAATATTGATAAGCAATGTAAGATGTAAGATCTAATTGTGAGTTTGAAAGACCATCAGAGGTTTTACCATGCATCTTCATGCATACCTCACTTCTGATGCTTACTAGGAGTGTATGGTTGAACAAGCATCTCTACATTTCATCTTAATGTTGGAAAATTTGTACCTGTCTTTATAGTGTTATTGAGAGATATTAATAGATGAGCTATTATGTATTAAGTCCACCATGTTCATTTGTAAAATCAGAGTCCAGATAGGAAACATCAGGAACGATTAACACCCATACCCATTGTATTCACAATTGCTTTGTCTTAGAATTCAAGAATAGGGAAGACTGTGACAGTGGATTTTCGAGAATTCTTTACCAGAAGCAGAAAGAAATGAACACTGGGTCATTTGGTCAACAACCAAACACAGAGAAAAGAGGTCTAACTTCTGCATACCTCTTTCCTTGTGATTAGTAACTGATGGAAAACAGTTATAGAAACAAATCAATGTAAATCTCTGCCTAAGGAGACACTAAGAAAAAAGATGTGGAGAAAAGACAACAGAGTAAGAGACAAGTACAAATGTTTAACTTTGATGGAGACCAAATATGTGGGAAGAGAAGCAGAGGAGGGGCATCTCAGCATCTGAGTACAATAGCTCTTGTGATGGTTTTCTAGTTCCTGTTCTGCACTTTTTATACCTGTTGGTACCATACTTCTCCCCGACCAGGCCCAGTGCTGTTACTGCTTCTCCTTGGGCAGTAGGTAGACTCATTTCTACCAAAGATCCTCAGTTGTCTTTTCATTTCACAAATGAACTTTCACTCCTATTTCCTGTCCTTTCGCATCTTCCATAGCTTATCAAATATCTTCATATCTGATGTCTTTACTTAGGAATACCCCAGCCTTACACTCACACAGCCCTATCATTTAACCTCCCTTATCTTCCAAGTCTTGAACACTATGTGTGTGATTTCTCCATTGTCTCTCCTTTGTTTCAGCTCCTATTCCAGAATGAAAGCTCCGAGAAGGCAGGAATGACATCACTCTCTTGGGACCTAAAGCATTCTTTGATCACAGAGTGAATGAGGGATCACTGAATAGTGTCATAGATGGCATTTCACTTTTTTTTTTAGTCAGTGCTGAGCTACAAATAACTGAAATGGCTGGAGGTCAAACAGAGGGCACTAGCAACTCTATGTATTTTCATGATTCCTAGGGTGCTGTATACTCTTACATCCCAGATTTCTCTCTGGTTCATTGTCAGCATTTAATTCATTCTCTTTTTGAGGGCCTTTGGGTTGAATGATTGAACTAAACTTGGTATTTGCAGTACTTACTCTCTGGCTCTAAAATGTTTTGGAAATAGTGCAAATAGCCTAGGTCTAGTTTATGGAGAGAAAGAAAGCAGGTATAGAGTACAAAATGAGAATGGGGGAATAAAAAGAACACTCTAGACTCTTTAAAACAACATAATCAATAATTATAATGTCTGTATTATTCAGGATTCTCTAGAGTCACAGAACTTATGGAATGTGTCTCTATGCAGAGGGGATTGATTGTGATGACTAACAGTCTGTAGTCCAATTAACCCAACAATGGGCAGCTGTGGATGGGAAGTCCAAGAATCTAGAAGTTGCTCAGTCTCAGGAGGCTAGTTGTTTCAGCTGGTCTTCTGTAGCAGTAGGTTCTACCAAATGTGCTGGCAAGTAAGTGTAAGCATTGAAGAAGAGTGAACCTTCCTTCCTCCAATGTCCTTATGTCGGCCTTCAGCAGAAGGTGTGGCCCAAAATAAAGGTGTGTACTACCATGACTAAATCTGGGACTTGATTTGTCTTGGGCTGACTTTGATCTCAGAGATCTCCTTGCTCAGGCTCCTGGAATTAAAGGCCTGTACTACTTTGCCTGGGCCTGAGCTTTTCATGGCCACTATGCTTCAAGGTCTCCATGCCAAGATCCAGGTCAGAAACTTGTGTCTTCCAGCCTCAAGATCTGGATCACAGGTGAGCCCTCCAATTCTGGACTGTAGTTCATTTCAGATATAGTAAAGGTGACAACCAGGAATAGCCATTACCATATCTATTAGTGCAATGCTTTGTATGTGGTTGGTCTTCCAAGGATATATGTGATGGAGGCTTGGTCCTCAATATGGTGGCATAGAGATGACACACAAGATTTTTAAAAGGTGGGCATAGTAGAAAATTTTTGTGTCAGTGTGGAAGGAACTTAGATATAATTCTTAAGACCCTGGTTTGTTCTACCCATGTGATTTTTTCTTTTATTATTATTATTATTATTATTATTATTATTATTATTATTATTATTATTTTACATGTACTTTCATCTAGGTGCTGCCACAAATTCCAGAGATGGAGCCAATGGGATTGTTTAAAATTAGACTTCAGTCTCCAAAACAATAAGCAAAACAAATATATTTCCTTTAAAAATATTCTCAGTTCATGTATTTTGGAAAAATAGAATAATATATGTAAGACAAAAATTAAACAAAAAAGTATAAGTTAAACTGGAACTAAATCCCAAACAAAGTGAAGAGGATAAGTGTTAATTGAAGGCCTTGGAGGATGGGCTATTTGGATAAGAAACTTTCTGCAAGACATTGACTTTTTGAAGTTAAACTAGTTGTTCCAAAGGGACACAGAATGTGTTTAGCTCTGTACTATTTCTGGATAGATTCTTTTTATTGTTTAGTGATATTATTTCCTAAAATTCAATGTGGAACACAGAAACTACCTATTTACGTGTAGGTAAACAGATGGGAGCCAATTCCATTCATTTCCTTATCCTTCACACATGGCAAAGTCCCTGCAATGGGGCCAGGTCCTTGAGGCACAAAGGCATCAAAACTAGATGAAAGTAAAGAAATGACAGAGTAAGGGATCAGTACATGACCCATAGAAATGGTCACAAAGTCAAGTCAATCTTTCATAATTAGTTTATTCTTAGACTGTTCTTCTAAATTAAGAACAGTTACAATACCTAAAATTTCATTAGTTATTTTGTGGAGTCATTGACTTGAATGGTGCATGCCTACCTGCCTTAGGATGAAGGAATGTCTCCAGAGAACAAATATATCCTAGTTCACTTTGATACAGGATTGAAAACCATCCAATGGCTTATTTGAATCAAATATAAAAATAATGATTTTTTCATATTAGATAGTGCATAAATTCATGCAAGCCCCTCCCTTTTCAGCGGCAGACCAAAGATCATGCTCCTGATTGGTGTCTGGATTTCCCTGGTGCTGTGATTTACTCATCCAGGCTCCTCCTTCTTTCTGGTGTGTTATCCCTTAGCACTGATTTTCACTGGTATCCAAGATATCAAATGCAACAAATGTCTTGGTGGAAGGCTGTGTCATTTGTAAATCTCCGTCCTTGTGGCACGCATGCTGTTGCCATTTCTACAAATGATCCGCCAGAGATAAGGGACAGATGAATAGAACTCATTGCAAAGAAGCTGAGAAATGGAGCCTGGCTGGAAATTGTAGAGGTAGGTTTTGGTCGACGGCTAGCAAACTGGCAAGCCCTCACACATAATGTTAAGAAATCAAATCTAGATTGGAATTGGACTTTCCTGTATTTCTAGACATATATGTTTGAGTAGACAGTTGCTGAAATTCTATATCTCCTCTGATATTAACAGACTGTGCATTATAAGGTTGTGGTAATGGTTAAATAAGAGAACACATTTAATATTTTTGTTATTGCCTGGCTAAAAGTAGAAAGTGATAAATAAAGAGCAATCATTACTATCATTTATTCTCATGCTATTACTGCCAGATCCTAAATCAGATGTTAGAGGATAGTGGATCTCAATAAATGTCTATTGAGCTGAGCTAAACTAAGCTTCACAGTCATTCCTAAGGTCAGTCATACCCTTATAAGGAAATCCAAGGAGAATCAGTCTGGTCCATGCTTGCTCAGATGCTAACACGCTCACAGTCTGCTGTTCTTTGTGCTTCTTCTCCTGTGTGCTGAGTTCATTTGTGAGGCTGATTTATAGCTCCTTCAGGGACACACTCACACTAATTTAGGACTAAAACAAAATTCAAGAACTGAACTGAAGTCAGGCAGTCTAATTAAGTGCGTCTCATTTCATTTCTCCAGCCTTCAGTGACTCATGGCTGAAATGCTGTCAGAGGCATAGTCCTTGCTTGTTTGCCCAGAAAGCAGGGTGGCAAAGCAGGAGATGCAACTAGTAGACCAGTGGCTCTCCTAATTCATGCATAGGGCCCCTAAATAGTCACATAACTCAGAGACCTCATGAACTTCAAAAGGCAATGCAGAGTCCTGTCAGTCCAGCTCAGAATGGTATGTGCACTTATTTTCCTTTTCTTCATCAAAAGCAATAAATAAAACATATTATTTCCAGGATTAGCATTAGTCATTAAGAGAGCCAGTGTGTCCAGTGCTTTCCCAGGACTGCTATTACAAGGACTGTCTCAACCATTACAATCTGAGTCTCCAGCTCATATCTTTTCCATGAGGTTCCATGAAATTTCTTATTCTTCACAGTTGTTCAAAGAATGAACTCGTGGTCAAGTTTTGAGGTGAGATGGGGAGAGATTAGACCAAACCTACCTTTCTTCATTGGAATCTCCAGGATAGTTTGACATTGTAAAGCTGGTGGCATAGTGCCCATGTGAAGAGGCTCAAGTTGGCTCTGAATGGCGCACTGGGGTGAGAATGAAGAGTTCCTAGTTTCAGGTCTTTCAGTACTGTCTGTGACTGCATCCCTTTGTTTCTTCTCTACTAAGAAAAATGCCCTTGAAAACTGACATGAACCTGTTATTTAATACAGAGGGAAATAGAAACATAAATAGCCATTCCAATGCCTCAACTCAGTTTTCCCAAAAGTCACTAAATAAGAGTATCCAGGATCTGCTTTGGCTTTCTTCAGTTCACCACACTCAGAGAGCAAGTCCTTGATTCTATTGTCAGCTGTTTTTTTCTTATTCTTCTTGGCAAGGATGGGAATAATATCTTCCTTTCAGCACTTCTCGTCCCATCTCTTTGTGCAAGTGTTTTTACTGTTTTTCATTTCTTCTCTCTCTCTCTCTCTCTCTCTCTCTCTCTCTCTCTCTCTCTCTCTCTCTCTCACACACACACACACACACACACACACACACACACACACACACACGTAAGAACTCAGGACAAATAATTTATATCTACCTCCCCAACTAAGAAGACAGCTGGAGATGTAGTGGCTCCTATTTCTTCTTTTTAAATATCTTTCTTAGCTTCAACTTTTCTGTAGCTTGAAACACCCTCTGTCAGGGGGGGGGGGAATGGAGGGGGAGGCAAAGGGTCATCTTGGAAACCGAGTATATACTGCTTCCCAGAGTCAAATCTGTCATTTAGCTGAATGTGTGATGCCTGCTGTAGGTCACATTCATGGTAACCATATTGAGAGGGTCATGATGTGTTCAAAAAACACAAAACTCTCAGGTCAGATCTTGACTGTCCATTTATGAACCATTGATCTTGGGGCAAATCATCACCTTTTGGAGCCTCCCACATGTTTTCATCTTTGAAGTGTGGCTCATCATAATTACTCTGCAGGCTGCTTGTACAGATGGAATGTGTTACTCTGTGGAAAGTCCCTGCAGATTGCATAAGTGGTCTATAAATAGCCAGTGTATATTTGAGTCAAACAGTAGGAAAAGCAGCTCACATCAGTAACACCAAAGGATCAAGGAGAACAAGGGGAGGGAATAGACTCTGTGTAGAGACTTTTCTGTTCTACCCCTAAGGTGCTACAAGCTATAGATCTTTGACCTTGGGTCTCTAGCTCAAATCATCTCTACTAGTTGTTCTGTAGAAAATTCCTAAGAAGAGGGAACTTACTAAAAAGACTACAGAGAAGGAAAAGTGGGGGCTTGAAAGAAGGCGGTACAACTTTCCTCATACTATAAAAATATTTTACTCATAGTAACCTGAGTCAAAAGTTGCCTCAATTATCAATCTGGGGCTGTGTATGGAATGGAGGTGGTCAGTATTACAGTTATGAGAGACATAGCACTACACACACACACACACACACACACACACACACACACACACACACACACATGCACAGAGGGGGAGGGGAGAAGGTAAGCAGGGGCAGGGAGGGTGAATATTCTGGCCAGTAAAGAAGAAATGTAGCAGGTGTATATCAAGAAGTGGACTGTGTAAGGGAGAACAAATTGCCATTTTTCATGGGAGGGATACAGGGTGGATCGATAAAACTGCCTCTGTGTATTTAAGTATTCCTACGTACTTATCTTTGTTATCTACTTATTGACTTTGTGTTTTTGTTTGACACAAGGCTATTCAACTACTTAACCTGTCTGGAGTTTACTTTCTTGAATTACAAAAAAATAAGCATCATTTTTTTTCACAACAGTAATTTAAACAGACAAGGTCATTCCAGTGTAAATTACAAACAAAGAGTAGCTGCATGTTTGTTTGTTTTTGTTTTGTTTTGTCCCTCCCCTTTCTTGTATGTACAGAATCTTGTAAGCCACAGTCTAGAAAATCGTATCGTTTTGATGTTGTATAATCATACTCAAGTGCCAAGTCAGTTAAGCATGCAGTAGCTTGGTCTATGAGTAATTTATAACTATACTTCTGAACAGCTCTTTAATCATGGGAGCCATATTCCTCTTCTACCACTTAGTCTAGTAAAATTTGGAAAATAAATAGGGCTGGTGAGTAAATTGCATTCAAAAATAAAATTTATAAAATATTATATTTTTTCAAGTGAAAAATACTTTCAGATAATTAAGTCATAATATATTTAGAAGTTAATTACCTTAGCAAATTATAAAATGTTCTCTATGCTTGCTTATCCCAAAGATATTGCATTTGTAAATCATTTCTGAAAGCTTAAAACATGGAAAATAAAATGCATTTAGAGAATTTATACATTTATAGATGCCAGCAGTTTTGGTCTCAAAACAAAACAGTTGTCTAAATATTTCTTGATCACCTAAATCAATCCTTGTTGATAAATGTCAAACTTTCAAATATTCATATTTAAAAATTATTTGGATGTAAAAAATAAATAGAACATTTTGAGAGCTTTACCTGGATGGTGAAAGTTATTTTTAAAGTAAATGCTAGGGACTTGCAAGGTAGCCCAGTCAGTAAAGCATCTGTCACACAAGTGTCAGGACCTGAGTTTGGATCTCTAGAAGATACATAAAAAGAGGCCACAACAGCAGCAGTTATGCCAGCCAACAGCAGGAGGTGACAGAGAGATTTTTGTGGCCTTTTAGTTAGCCAGTATAGCTGAATAGGAACCCAAGTTCAGTGATAGTAACAGCGGAAGACAACTGGCATTGGGCACTGGCTGCCACATGCATGTACATGCTGTGCCATGACCAAACATACACTCATGACTCTGCCTATGTGTCATGTCTTCCTGTGCTCCTCTGAGCTGGGAACTTCATCTGGACTTTCTCTCACCTTGATCTTCAGTTGCTTTTCATCAACTGACATCTTTCAAGTTGGTGCTAATTGTTTTAGAATATTTTTTCAGCATATGTCTGTATACATATCCCTGTGATTTAACTGAAGCATGAACTTCTAGTAAATATATTTGTATATGCCACCATTAAAGCAATGGTAAGCCCTGTCGGCGAATCCCATTTGCAGTCTAGGTATTTGATATGAGGCCAATACCAGGGTATTAGTGACTTAAAGAGAATAATACTTGCAAAAGATCTCTTCTCTTGAATAGTTGCAATTTCTTACTTTGTACTTAATAACCACGTTGTGGGGAGATATTTTGAGGCTGTGAATATAGCCTGTTTCTCATTAGACTTGTACAGATTGATTTCATTGCTTACTAATGTTCATTCTTGTAACCATTACTGTGCTGTTCCCCAAATGTTTTTATCCCTACATTTATTAACCAAAATTCAGCTTCAGGAGTTTTCCATTTCTTTCAATTGGTTGTTCATTTTCTAAGTTTTGTGTTATATAAACAGCTGGTATTTATGTTCATCTTTAAGGCTTATAATCCATTCCTGTCTATTCACTGCATACAATAATTGCAGTTAGACTATTAAGGGCTCCTTCCAACTGTCCCCCATGTCTTTCCAGTGTATCAGTATGATTTTTGAGAATTTTGAGAGGTGGAAAGAACTAAAGTCCAAATTTTATGCATGCTAACTGTTACTTAACTCAGACAATGGAGTTAAGAAACAATTCATGTATGCATCTTCAGTATACACACATTTAAATATACTTTCATTAATATCTGTATTTATATTAGAAATATTAGATCATCCTGGTATCTTTGAGTCTAAGCCATGACCACAAGGTTTATTGTTGGCATCCCTCTTTATGTATTATAAAATTTGAAAGCGACAAATTCTCATTTCCTACAGCAATGTATCTGTTTTATTACTCCTTGCATTCAGATAGCTTCAGTACTACAGACTTATGCTTATGGAAAATATTCCTGTTGCCATAACAAAATGTTTGAGACTGGTTAATTTATAAGTATAAGAACTGTATTGCTCGTGAGTCTGGAGACTGAACGTTCAAGATGAAGGCTCCAGTTGATTTGGTACCTGGAAAGGGCCTGACCTTTGAGTTAAAGATGACAGATTCCTAATGAAGCTCTAGTGAAGAGAGAATGAAGCACCAGAGTCACCACATGATAGAAGGGACAGAGTACAGAAAGAGGACAAGGTGCTACCTTCAACCTCTTTATAAAGCCACTGAGACTACTCAAAGGAAGGGCTTTTCTTTAGTGACTTAGTCACTTCCCAACAGCCTGCTTTTTAGCAGCATCTTGTTGGTAATTATTATTCTACATATAATTTGGAGAGCTATATTTAGGCCACTGTCACTCTGATCCCACAGAGTCTTTCTTACATGAAACATACATTTGTTCTATGCAGATAGCCTCATCATAGAAAAGGATCATAAGCCCACAGCCTCATCTCAATCACATGAATATGAGTCTCACAGATGGACTAAGGCTGAGATCCAACAAATTAGGAGTTTATGAACTGCAGCACAACAGTCCTAGAATGGACGCTTTGATTCCAAAAGATCAAAACAGAGTAGGAAGACTACTTTAGCAGCAAGTGGGGAGATTGACTTTTACTTTACTAGTAAATTTGAAAAATGCCATGTGTGCTTTCCATTATCCATGATCGGCTCTTACCTGAACAGGTGCGGAAAGCTTTGCTTTCCACTCTAGGATAAACTTTGGAGTTGCCCTTGGTGGCAGCTACCCATCCACAGTGCAGGAACTGGAATGGCTGTCAACTCGGCAACCCTGCTTCGGTCCTGGACTTATGTCAGTTTTATTGGCGCAGTCAGTGTGATGCACACTTCACACAATGTCAGTTGAAACTCACACTGCTGCAGCCCTTTTCCGTTTCTCCTCCAACTCACCAAGTTTGTTTTGTCCCCCACAGCCTTACACTATGTGCTCTTTACTGTGCAAATTTTCTTCCTACTACCCATGTGGTTCAGTTTCTCATTTGCCTCATTATGTGGTCAACCTGATTTTCCATATTCTCCTTATGATAAAGATCTGTCCTTTCCCATACTGTGTACCTTCTTTTTTCTGGATTTACCTCTATTTTAATCATCTATGCCACCTTCATTTTATTTGTTTGCTTACTTTTGTGACTTCTTTTTCTTCATTAATGTATTTATTTATTCACTTTACATCCTGGTCACAACATCCCTCCCTCTTCTCCTTCTAGTCCCACCCTCACAAATTCCTTCCCCCACCCCCTCTTCTTCTCCTCAGAAAAGCGGGAAGTCTCCCTTGGGTACCATCCCAATCTGAAATGTAAAGTTGGCAGCAGGACTAAGTACCTTCTCTCTCACTGAGGCCAGACAAGGCAGTCCAGCTAGAGGGAAGGGATCCAATGGCAGGCAACATAGTCAGAGACAGTACACTCTTTCTAGTACAATGAAAACTTTATAGGGAGATCAGTATTTGCATCTTTAACTACCTAGAAGGTACTCAAACTTCTGGAAGAATTGCTTTAATTTTATATTAATGTGGTCTAATTACATTCTCAATGATATTAGAAATTTCTAGAAATGATCTTAGAAACTCCTTTATAAAAAGAATGGACAAAAACAGCTGTCATGTTGTGTATAAGAAATAAAGAAATATGGGTCAATTGAAGCCTTTAAGATCATGTAGTTATTGTATAATACAAAAGGAAGAACTAAAATCCTTTCAAATTACAAGGCATGATTGATGGTTTGCAGACAACCTGACTCCTCAGCAGTAAAGCCATTGCTTCTCAGCCGCAAAGTCAATGAATTTTCATAGTCATTCAACAGATTGCTGATTATGTTTTTGTTTCCTGACTTGGACAAATCATTGGTTTACATGAACTTAACACATTTGTAATGTGGAGACAATGGTATACCAAGAAGACAATAGTACCATTAGGGGTGCTTAGAATGAAATGCTTAGAGTAGCACTTGGTATGTAATAGGAACATTTCCTGGACGCCATTACCTTAAGTTTCTTCTTATTCCCTTGTTGTTTTGAGCCACCATGCTAAGGAAAGACTTCTCTCTACTCTTTTTTATCTGCACAGTCTGAGGTGTTGAATCTCAGTATATATCACATTTGCCTTTTTACCCAACATAGGCCATTCCAGCCATTTTTTTGTGAATCTGAACAGAGAACCGCAGGAAACAGGACCTTACTTTAATTTCACTCAAAGGTAGTTTCCAATCTTCGGGATAGAAGGAATGCCTTCTCTTTGTAGCCCGAGGCATCACTTTGGGAAGGAAAGTACAAAAGTTCCTAGTGGGGGGTAGGGTTGAAATTTGCTCTGAATTAAATGCTGTATGAAAACTGTTTTTATGTTATTAACACATGACTTTGAATTACTCCCTTCTGCACAGGAACAGTGCCCTCTTAAAATGTATTTTGTTACTTTATTTCCCAGAGCTAGAGCTGTTTATTCAAGTTGCTTCAGCTCAAGATGTTTGGTTTTAGCTTTTTTTGTTGTTATTTTGCAGACAGGGGTTATTGAGAAAAGTATAACCTGTGACTTCATGAAATTTATTGATTGGTGAATTTTCAGGGCATTCTTCCTTATCAATGCATTATTTCACTTAAGAATTAGTGGAAAACTATAGAATATCTCTATAAAATATTCCTATATTGAATATTTAAGTTAAAAATTCAACATTTGTTTGAAAGCTGTAATTGTGAAATGAAGTTCCAAACATGTCCCTTAAGTGACCTATGTAGTACAATAAAGGCCATTGAACAATATCCAGAGTGATGAAGGTAATTCCCATATAACATACAGAAAAGTATGTGCTTACTCTTCAGTGTCAATATTGGCCAGAGAAGTCAGCCATCCATATGCACAGAGGATCATGCATTAATAACTCAGTAGAGTTTAACCAACTGACAAAGTCTTTTGCCCAGCCTTAACAGAAAATGCATCTAATACCTGAACTGGTTCAAAAACGTGCTACTATGGAGACATATAGTGATAGTCCCAGAACTGAAGAACTCGTGTAGAGAATAGACCCCAAATCCTAAACATGTACAGTTGTGTACCAACACAGAATTCTAATGGGCTTATAGCAATGCAGCTCTAACTTGACAGAGTCCTCCAGCTTGCTTGGAATAGCATAATGAAAAATAAACATTGAGGTTACAGGAGGGGCATTATATATGGTGCTACCCAAAGTCCTGAAATATGGCTTATTCTAGCCATAATCCTGAGATAATATTAGTTTATGTCTAATCTTTTTCTGAAACCTTTGAACCAATGAAGACAAAATAATGATGGATCAGAAAGGACAGAGGACTGTAGCTGTTTAAAGATTTCTGCTTTTATTATTTGGAAGTTGTATATATTTATACAAGTATATATTGATCATATTCATCTACCACTATCTCTCCCCAACTCTCTCTAATTTTTCTACCCTAGGAAGCCCCCTTCAAACTTCATGTCTTCTTTTTATTTTTTGTTTTTGTTACTAACGTCACTGAGTTCTGTGGCTTCTATCCATATGCACATGGGTATACAGCCACCCACTGGAACATGAGAGTACACCTGCAGTCACGTTTCCAAATGAGCGTGGCTCTTCACACACAACAGTCATCAACTGCCAATATCTCCTTTGATGGGGATGGAGCCTCAGGAGCCCCTACATTATCCATGCTGAAATTTAGTGGATTGGTGTTTTGTCTGCATGTATGTCGGTATGAGGGTGTTGGACCCCTTGGAACTAGAATTACAGTGATGAGCTGCCATGTAGGTGCTAAAGATGGACTTTGGGTCCTCTGAGAGAGCAACAGGTGCTCCTAATGACTGAGCTACCTCTCTAGCCCAGGCTGAAATTATGATTGTTTTATTCATTTACCGGTCTTGAGTAGGATTTTTAAGTTGCTTTGAGTTGCTGCATGTGACCGCCATGCCATGTAACAGCCATAAAGATTGAAAAAAATCAGAATCAGAGGTCTCTTGTCCATGTTCAAATAATCACAGTTCTCAAATGAGAAAATTCCTTGAAATTAACATATTTGGTATTTTAGCTCATTTAGGCTGCCATAAGAAAACACTACAGACTAGATTCCTTATAAACAACAGGAATTAATTCCTTATACTTTTGGAAGATAAAAAGCCCAAGATCAAGAATTTAGCAAGTTTGATGTCTGATGAGGGCTCACTTTCTCATAGATATCTGCCTTCTTCTCCTTTTAATCTCAAAGGAAGGGATCTCTCTAGGATCTCTTTTATGAGACCACTAACCTCATTCATGAGAACTCACTCTCTCTCATGACACAATATCCTCCTAAGGGCACTTCCTGCAAATACTAGCTTATTAAGAATTGGATTTTTATCTAAATTTTGTGAGGCATAAACTTGCATGGATACCACTGGACGATGTTATAGTTAAGGTTTCCCAGGAAGCTATGTCTAAGACAGAGAGGAAGCATGTATAATGCTTTTGAAGTTAAGCCTTTGTAATTAGTGCCAGCTGACAGGAAATAAATGAGGTAGAGGGAGTGGAAGGAAGAGTCTTCAAAAGCACCATTTGACTATAGAAAATGAAGGAGCTAGATTTGTCTCTCAGAGTCCTTTAAACATGGGCCAGCTCTTCATTTTCCCTTATCAATCAGTCACTAAACCTGGACTGTCCTGGAGAAGGGCATAGCTTGTGGGTAGTCATTCTCTAAAGCCTAGGAAATTCATGAAATAGATGGAGGCAGTCTGCAGGTAATTTCCTGAAGGGGAGATAATCTATTCAATGTTCATCACAATGAATCACATGACCCACAGTTCCCATTTTATGCTTGTGTGCAAGCATAAGACATTGTGAATTAACCCATAGATGTTGTCATATCTTTTTCTACAGTCTGCATTCTATTTAGCTGGTAACTTTATTTCCGGAATTCCTCACCATTTATCTTCCTATCACTAATTGGTTACCCATAGCCATCCCATTATCCAGATTTAAACATCATCAGTGCTTGGATACCACCTAGAAATCTACACACATTTTCTTTCTAATCCTATCACAGTTTCTTGAGAAGACAAGAAGTTCCAAGGCCTCCTTCCACTTATTCCTTCCCTTTCAGTTGTAACTTTGTGTTTGTTTGAATGAGAATGTCCCCCATAGGCTCATATATTTGAATATTTGGTCTGTAGTTGGTGGAACTGTTTGGGAAAGATTAGGAGGTGTGGCTTTGTTGGAGGAGATGTGTCACTGGAGGTTCATTTGAGGTTTCAAAGTCTATGTTATTTTAAGTGAGATCTCTCTGCTTCCCAATTATGGATCACATGTAAGCTCTCAGGGACTACTCCAGTGCCATACCTGCTTGCTTGCTATCATGCTTTCTACTATGATGGTCATAGACTCTAACCTTCTAGAACCATGATCTCCAAATGGCTTTCTTTTGTAAGTTGCCTTGGTTGGAGCATTTTGTCACAGCAATTGAAAAGTAACTGAGACATTTTTTCCCAAGACCCTTTATACAATTAGAGTATGGAATAAAACTACCTGTGCAAATGTAGTCACAGAGATACTTCTGATACATTTTAGGAGATAAACAGATACTTTGGTATTCACTTGGACTAATGTATACAACACAGTTCTGAAGAGTAAGTGAAGAGAAGATGTAAGGTTGAATATACATGAAGGTATTTTCAAAAGCAATACATAAGTGCAAAACTTCATATAGACACAGAAAGACTGAGAAAGTGAGGGGTCTCTTTAGGCTATTCTCTGTTCTAGCCAATAAACCTCTTTGGATGAGACCACCAGGTTGGCTACACAGTATCCCATATCTGTAAATATCCTTACATTTTCCCCAGATTGGCTCTGATCAACTTATTTCATCTATGTTATATAGTCCATGGCACAGAAATCTAAACTCTTACATTCCAACTCAGTTTTCACTCATGATTTCACTCACTTCATTCTTCTGACAAGCAAATTCATTCCACATTTTCAGAATCAATATCTGTTTTCCTTAGTGGTAACCTCAATCACATGTGCAATAAAGTAAGTAAGCTGACTTTATGCAACACTGGAGTATCAAAACTCTTAGCTGATGTTCTCCAGCCCAGCCTTATGCTCATCAGAGAAGGTTCTTTTCGCAGCAAACAGTAATCTTTACAGAAGACCACAACTGTTTGAAATGTAGAGAACAAAACTAAATATTGGGTATCCAGCTGCAATTGACACATCTACAAACCAACTCTTGCACCTAAGATTCAGATAACATTATAGAAAAGAGGCCAAAAATATTGTAGGAACTAGAGGACCAGGGTGTGTCTGCAGTGAGGTATTCTCTCTCCCTCTCCCTCTCCCTCTCCCTCTCCCTCTCCCTCTCCCTCTCCCTCTCCCTCTCCCTCTCCCTCTCCCTCCCCCGTCTCTCTGTGTGTGTGTAAAACAGTAAAAAGTATCAGAGTGGGAAAGCAACATGAGAGAAGTTGAGATAGGATAAGGAGAGAATGATGTAAATTAAAATACACATGTATGAAATTTTAAAATATCAAAGAATTTAGCTGACCCCTAGAGAAGCAATAAAACTAGACTAACCCATTCAAATTATTTAAAGATGGGGCAGAACTTTTACTTCCATAGGATATATATGCTTTAGTCCTCATTTTGTCCCTGGTGCCTAGAATGGTGTTTGACACCCTACCAATACTCACTCAGTAGTCTGGCTAGCTGGGTGGAAAACCTCAGGTGACCACTGACAACCATCTGTTGTGTGTGGTGCATCCTTGTAAACTCCTGCTTCAGCCCCTCCCCTGAGCATTCACTTACCAAGTTATGTCATTCTGTCGGAGAGTAAGGCCAAAACAATCAGGCACTTTCCCTCCCTTTACAGAATATGGATCATCTGCCAAGAGCATTCCTGGAAAGCAAGAGTTAACTCCAGAGAATATAGAAAGGGGAAGACAATAGAGGAATGGTCTTCATTTTCAGGGGCATCTGCTTCCCCAAAATGGAACATTTGGATGGTTTTTGAGAAGTTGTGAAGGAAGCTAGAAAATGCATGTGAAGTGAAGTTATTTAAATTCTGATCTAACTGTGTGGCCTATCTTCATGCCTGCATTAAAATTGTTCAGGCTCTGACCATCCACCCCTGTCGTTTTGTTTGGATTAGTGGAGAGCTCCACTTGTGTGGTACGTTTTCATTCTTGTCTGACACAGTGTTCCCATCCCATCCTCCTTCAAATAGATGTGTGGAGGGGGGAGGGGTGCTTAGCTGAGAAGTCACCATCTCTGCTTTTTTATGCTTCCAAAGAAATTTAACAGGAAATGGCTTAATGTTGCCATATTTAGGATAGCTTGCACTGCAGATTCAGAGAATGTTCCTAAGGTTACAGTTTACACAGAAAACTCAGTGACAGATGGAAAGAGAGAAGCCATCTCAGACACCAGTCCCAGGATACATCCAGGGTATGATTAAAGGTTTTCATCTGGTAGTTGAGGGAATTAACTCCTGGTGAGATGAAATAATTTGCTAAAAGCCACACAGTGAACTATGGATCCTTTAAGAACCCAAATTGGAACCTGGATCTCTCATTGCTGTTAGGAAAAGCTGAAATGTACTAGATCCACAGAATTCTATGATCCCAAAGCATTGATCAAAAGTAGTATTTCTATAGTGTATGGTGTATGTAGGGAATGGGACCAGGGGCCAATGTGAGGAATATGAACCACAGAAACCATCACTGAAGCCTCAGCATGTGGACAGGTAAGGTTGTACAACTAGATCAGTCAGTTCTAATATGGAAGAACCTCATGAGATATTAATTACCACCATCTGCCAATACTCTCCTTTTCTCCCATTTAACAGAAGCATGAGGAGACCTGGGACAAGAAGGGAAGCTATGCTGTATGCTGTCTACTCTCAGAGAATCATGGGATTATCTCTGTAGCAGATTGAAGGGCATCGAAATCTACAACATTAGATAAACTTTAAGCAGTAAATTAATATAGATTAGAGTATATACTTTGGCTGTGCTGTAGGAATACCAAATGTCAAAATTGGTTAGAAGATAAAGGAAAAAAAAGTCAAGGAAGAAGGAAATGGAAGAGAGTCATCTTAATTCAGTTTTCTATTGCTGTGATAAAACACTGTGGCCAAAAACAGCTTGGGGAGGAAAAGGTTCATTGCAGCATACAGTTCCACATGGTAGACCCACATCAAAAGTAAGTCAGAGTTATACTTAAGCTGGAAAGTTTGAGGCAGAACCTGAAGCACAAAGCACAGGGAAGCAGTGTGTGCTTGCTTGCTCCTCATGGCTTACTCAGCCTAATGTCTTAAGGCACCAAGAACTACCAGCCTAGAGTTGGTATCTTCTACAGTAAGCTTGGCCTTCCTACATCAATCATCAGTTAGAAAAATGCCCCACAGGCCAATGTGGTGAAGCCATTTTCAAAATTAATCTTCTGTCTTTGTAAACAACTCTTGTTTGTGTCAAGTTGACATACAACTAGCCAGCACAAGGGCTACTCTTCAAAGGTGCTTGGCTATTTTAAAATCTACCTTTGTTTCTCCCAATGTTTCATGGATAGACCACATTTGTAGGCTTCCTTCCACCTCAGGCCCTTAGACAATTTTATTATGAGGAAACCTTCAGTCCCACTTTCTGAGAGGAACTAAGGAGTGAGTGAGGCTTCATAGCAGAAAGAAAACTTTAATGCTAAGGTGATGTGATATAGGCCAGTATAGTACCCATTTTGTATGCTGAGATTTCCTAATTCCTTCATTGGAGTGCTGTGATACTCTGATTCGACAGTAATCACCATAACAACCTACACTACAGTAATTTGAGTGTCCTTCAACACACTGAGGAATATGAATATCTAAGACATATCATACACATTATACTTTAAACCAGCCACAATCTTTAAGTCCAAGTAATAGCAATGAAAAAGGCAATTATGACTTAAAGCATTAGCCAAAGATTATGGGACTATGTAGTTGAAAGGTGGGTGAGCACAGACTAAGAGTAGAGATTCTGGAAATAGAGTAATTAGGTGAGAGTCTTGGTTTTGCTTTGTGAGGGTTGAAAGTTGGGATAGATAGCGTCTAGAATGTCATCAGATGATCAACACATCCTGGTATTCCTGGATTTGTGCAACTGCTATCTGTTACATGACTGCTTTTTAAACACTATGTAGCACAATATTGTGAGTTGACATCTTAACAATTTCATTACAAAATATTGCATCACAAGAGAGCTTACTGGGTTTGATGACACAAGTTACCTCATTAAAAACCCTCAGGAGACAAGGAACTTGAGGGTGATCTGTAACCAACAGCCAGTGAAGAATGAGGGTATAGCTGGAAAGTTGAATTCTGCCAAATGTCATATGTGTTATCCTGAAAACAGATCCTTCTCAAGTTAAATGATCAGAAATATTCTCAGTCTCAGGAGACCCATGAATTGTAGCCTTAACAGAAACTGTGAAGTAGACCCAGATAAGCCATATCCTAATTCTTCCTGAGCAATAGATAATATGACATAGCAAATACATATTATCTTATGCCTGTATACATAAGAAGTGTAAGAAGGTTATTTGACTATCCTCTGGATCAGTTGCTTTACTGATTGTTGTAAAACAGAGATCAGTGATAACAAATATTTCACAGGATTACTAGGAAAAGTCTGTGATACTATATCTACATAGTGAGACCCCTCGAAGATGTTCTCCAAGTTTCAAAGCATCATACCTAAAGATATTTGGAGGATTTTAAAAAGAGAAAGTGCATGAAGTTGGAAAAGAAGAGGTGGCGGAAATATAAAGAAGAAATTGGAGGGGAGGAAATGGTATAAATCTTCTCAAAACTTATTATGTACATGAATAAAATGATCAATAAAAATGTTATCAGTGAAAATTAAAACATAAGTCCAGATGCTGCACAAGCCCCTGGCCATGTAGATGATTGTCTTGTACCATGACAGTTCATGAGTGTCTCTTTTGGATATTCATCATTTCTACAATTCATTCTTGATTTTGTTATCAATATATCTCTCAATGCCTCCCTAGACTGACCTGTGCCAGAATGTCTTCACTTTCCAACCGCATTCTGGATCTTTGAGCCGAGGAGGGATTGACGGCTCCTACTTCTAGTTACTATTCAGCATCTTTTCTTGATCATCTTTTTCTTCTCAGCTTCTGATTGCCCATACCGAGGTTCATTCATATTCAGTTTCCAACATATCATTCCTACTCTTAGAGCTGTATTAAAGATCTGTATAGTGTATCCAAGAAATCAAGGATAATTAAGAGACAGGGAAAAGAGATATGCCTCCTCGTTCAAATTTGTCCTTAAAGTAGGTCATTACACTGTGCTCTGCAACTCAGTTCATCATATGTGACAGGAGACTTGTAAAGCTATAATTCTGATCTCATGGAGACAATATAAGCATTAAATGATGACAATGCTACAATAATTGGGCTTAAGTGGGTGTCTGCTCTGTGATAACCTACGACTTGCTTTTCTCAGCTATAAATGCTGTAAATGCTACAAGCCAAGGCCACAGACAGTCCTAGAATATCTCTCTCTCTCCATCATGACTGCTTTCCCACTGGAAGTACTATTTCTATCCAGGAAAAAATAATCTAGCTTCAGAGATCAGACATTCATGTTTCCTGATTGTGGGTGGACTTCCAGGGGCAAAGGGTCAGCCTGTTTTACTGTCTCCACTGCCCTTTCTCACGTTCATTCCATTTCCCAATCATGGGAATCCTTCTTTTCTCTCTCATCCACGTACTGAGTTCTACTTGTTATGGCTTCAAGGTTGCAAACATACGTAGCCATCAGAGTCCAGATTTTCAGCTGTGGCTCAGTCTGTTGTCTTGTACTTTATTTTTACGTGTCCTCTTTATGCTTCTTACGCGTTAATTGCCTTCTTCATAAAATGGGATTAGAACATGTATTTTGCATTATAATGGCAATGCACACAAAATGCGTTATACATAAGACACAATGTTGGATTATGATCTGAAATAAAATTGATACCAAGCTAAATTCTTCAGCTTTGTAAATCTTTTATCCCTAGCATGCTGATTGATTCATAAAAATATTTTGATGGGTTATTTTTCCTTAAGCAATAAAATATGCTTCAGGATGTCAATAATCCTGTATCAGTACCTCATTAGTGTAGACCAATGATAATGATGTAGAGGAAGAGGAGGACTAGAAGGAGGAGGAGGAAGAAGAAGAGAAGGGAGAGAGGGAGGCTGTTTATCAGATGTAGGGTTCAGTGAGCTGCACCTTGGAGAGTCTGTGTTCCTCTATGCAGTTTTAACTGACCTTGCAGACTTTAATGACCATCTCTACATTTGGGTCCAGGTGTGTCATACAGGTGTACTTCGTGTTATAACATAAGAAATTAATAAGTGTTAGCTCCCTTTCCCTCACAACATGGTCTTTAAAAAACAGTTCAGTTTAACTCACCATTCCGTGGGATACGGGCTCTTTTAAGCAATACTGGTGGATGAAAGGCGCCTCAGATGGGATTTCTAATACAATACACAGCCTAAAGCACGGATATCCCACCACCCCCACCATCCTGCTTCTCCCTATAATCCCAGATTTGTTTCTCATTTAGAAAAATCGCTTCAACATTCAAAAGGAAACGGGGTCTTCCGAGGGAAGTCAAGTCTCTTTATACTTTGCCAGAGAACTTTCCCACAAAGAGGAAATTCTACAAATACTCAGATGACATCATTGAGAAAAGGCTCTTGTTCCCCCAGGGTCCAGCCTCCCTGGAAGACAACAAGGGTTAGGAATAGACAAACCTTGGCCACTTGTCGAATTTGGCAAGAGGCAGTCAACAGCTGGTCCAGCGGGTTAATTAGCCCTGCTCTCTGCTCCCGTCCAGCCTTTACTGGCAAAGGCAGAGGCAAGCAGCTCTGGCCTGCTTTTCTCTTTCTATTAACAAAGCCCAGTGCCATCGGATTACCTTGGCCTCAAGCCAGGCCTGCGTGCCCTTTGCCTGCCTGTGAGTTGCCATGGCAATAGTGATGTGCCTTTTGCCAACGAAGCAGCTGGCGGATGGGTAGCAGATTACCTGCCAAGCAGATTTACTAGCTCCAAAGTGCAGACCTCTCTTGAACAAGTGAAAGGAGTGGGGGTGGGGTTTGTTTTCCACATTCAGGAAATAAGGAGGGAGAATTTTCCACACCTTTTACCCCATTGGTCTTATTTTAATTTTCAAACAAAAGATGATTATTCAACATCTGTCCAGATGCCCATCTGCTAAGTGCATAGGCCTATCTGATATTATTTATTTACTTTTTTGAAGACAGTCAGTAAACAATTTAGTCTTTGTCTTTGCTGTAACACACATGCCACCGCCCTCAGCATCCTGAGTCAGGATGCAGTGCTTTTTCAGGGATGATAGCTCCCAGGCAGTGAAAACAATTACCATCTAGACAGAAAGGAGTGGTCACAGCACTAGAACTGTGAAAACTTGTTGGAAATTGTAGAGTGCTGGTGGTTCCTCCCAAGGAGGATATATCCAAGAAGTCTGAATTCCTGAACTTTAAGGTGTCTGCATGTATCTCAAGTAACGATTAAAGATCAATTGTGTGCAGTTAGCTTTTATCCATGTACTCCCAGCACAGGTTTAACTTCCAAAGCAAGAGACAGTATTGATGAGACTGCCATCCCAAATGCAGAAGGAGTGCAGTGAGTGGCAAGTGTGTAGAATAGCATAGGTCTAAGAGCTGGGCCTGGGGAAGAGTCAGAAGATGTAAATTGGTAAGTTTCTGTGCTTCTTTCAGTCTTCCTGGGTGTGCTAGAGAGATATATTCCCCGGATGATTGGACACTAGTAAAGGGTCAGTGTCATTAATCATCAGAGAAAGGCAAATCAAAACCACCAAGAGCTGTCTCCTTAGCCCAGTTAAGAAAGACCATTAGGAAAAAGAGCAAAGATAACAACTGCTGTAGGTAGAAAAAAGGGAACCCTTGCACCCTGCTGGTGGGAATGCAAATCAGCACAGCCATATGGAAAACAGGATGGAGGTTCCTCGAAAAAATTAAAAATAGAACCACCATATGATCTAGCAATACTAGTTCTGGGTACATATCCAAAGGAAATTAAATCAGTATGTTGAAAAGATGTGTACTGTCCCATGCTTATTCCAGCACTGTTCACCATAGCTGAGAAGTGGAAAAAAACCCAAGTGTCCATCAACAGATGAGCAGATGGAAGAAGTAATGATGCAAAGGTGTAATGAAATATTATTTGGCTATAAGAAAGGACGTTTCCCTGTCATTTGTGACACTATGGGTGGAATATGGAAGTCATACTATCAAATGAACTAAGCCAGGGACCATAGCTGTTTTGTCTCATAAATAAAAGCTAAAAGAGCTGATCTCATAGAAAGTTACAAAAGAATGCTGGTTCCTGTAGGCTTGGGAGGCTGGAGAGGAGAAGATCAGAAGGTTGATCAAACAGTAATAGATTAGACTTAAATAAGAGTTCAGTAGAGTGAGTACAGACAACAGTTAGCAACTGCATAATGCAAAAATCAGTCAGAAGGATTTGGTAAGTTTCCACCATGAAAAGTGATGAGTTCAAACAATTAGACATATTCATCCCAATTTACAAATGGCAGACTGTGTATTTGTGTCAAAATAGCACACAGTACTTATACCAGATAGTTTTAACTGTCAATCTGACACACCCTAGATTCTTTTAGGAAAGCAGCCTCAATTGAGAGATTTCCCAGGATGGATTTGCTTGTGAGCACGCACAGCTGTAGGGGATTGTCTTGATTATTAATTTATGTGGGAAGGTCCATTTCCTTATGGGAGATAACATTCCCTGGCCAGATGATCCTATGCTGTATAAGAAAATTAGCTAACCGTGAGTCTAAAAGTGAGTCAACAGGCATTATCCATTCATGTTTTCTGCTGTGCTTCCTTAGCTGTGAGTGAGCTCCCTTACTAGAGGTAATGCTATGTGGGATAGCAAATAGGCCTGCCTTGAGTTCCTATTCTGACTCCCTCATTGTTGGTCTGTGACCTAGAAGACAAATGAATAATTTTTTCCCCTAAGTTACCTTTGGTCTGAGTGCTTTGTCATAGTTACAGCAATGCATCTGGAATAATCTCTCATTAAAATGTATAATTTAAAGCAATATTCCACTAAAATTAATTCAAATCTTTTAAAAGCCATATGATTCCATAGCTTTTAGTCTTAAATATTTTACTACATTGCTTCCCAACCCAAGTTTTATGTGAAATGGGTTATATTTATAAGTCATATAAAATTCATACACTAAGGTAAAGGGTTACTTAGCCCTTCCAGGAAAGCACCAACTTATTAACAATGTGAGGTTTGGGGGTCATGAAGCTTATACCATGAGTACTTCTTCTGTGGTTGAGAGAAAACAGTCACAGATAATTCATGAACAAATGACTAGGTTGTGTTCCAATATGTCCTTATTTATAAAATCTATATAGACAGCTGGGCCACTCTGTTTTGTTAGGAAAGGTTCCCCTAAGTAGTAAAAACGATACAGCTAAGATGAATTGTAGAATTCACTGTGAAGAGATCTTATTATTCAAGAGCAGATATTCAGGTCTAAACAGGAGAGCCAGAGAATTAATCCATCTAGTCCAGGGACTCCAAAGCTGGGCAGATTGACAGAAGACAGGCAATTAGGAAGCATTAGAGCATGGACTAGTGGGGCTTACATCCAACATCTCTTTGGAGAGCATGATGAAGTTATCACTCACCTATTTTTCTTTCTGATAAAACTCAGAGAATGCTCTTGGTTGGAGTTAATACAAATGTTGGAATGAATGCACATTGTAGTGCCCCTGTGGTAGTCTATGTAATCCCATGGGAGGTCTTCAAGATAATTCACAGAACTATCATACGGGAGGCTACAGTTATGAGCCCTGGTTTTCATTACAGAAAAGCAATGCATATGGAAGTTAACTCAGGAGATAATAACGCTACTGCTCTTGAACTGATCAGTATACAGTGAGTATTTGTATGATATATCACACTTTACCCATAAATACATGTAGATACCTGGGAACACTTGTAGAAAATCTTGGAGACATGTTTACATGTGAGCATGACCACTGATTTGCCCCCGTCCCCCACACGTGCAGGCTAACAGTAAAGATGAATGGATAAAGACACAAACAGTCACAGCATTCACAAGCTCTTACCTCTCTTAGCTGGAACATTGTTGTTCCAGTGATAATAGGATACAGTAGGACAAATTAATGGTGAAGGTCTGTTGATTATATCTATTAATTATGAAATAGATTCCATAGAAATAATTGTGTATGAAGCACCTCAAAACTTATGCCAGATTAAAGTCAACTTCTAGCCCTCTCTAAGGTCCTACAGTAGTTAACTCATGGTCCTGGGTTATACTTTGGACCTCATTTTACTGGCTTACACAAATGGGGTAAACCACAACTCCTCTGCACTATTGTAAGAATACATGAGATGATGTTTTGGAAGAGTATAGATGCCTGAGCTGTGGTGGGTATTTTCCTTGAAGAAAATGGGTTAAGGCCCAAGATTTGTGGTGAGTTGCTCAAAGTCAGAATGCCTTTTGATCTTTTAGTGTTGAAAATGAGAGAATTGTTGTGAGTTGAATTCGAAAATATTTCTTTTGTATTCACATCATGTGAAAGAAGAAAGTGTCTTCTTCATGATGTGCCTTTCTGTAGAACTCACCAGAGACCATCAGTATTCTGAGTGCTACATTATATTCTACTCATTTACAGAACCATTACAGGGTAGGCTATAGTTATGAGCTCTAGTTTTCATTAGAGAAAAGCAAAGTATATGGAAGTTAACTCAGGAGATAATAAAGCTTCTTATCTAGAACTGATCAGTATTCATTGAGTATTTGTATAATATATCACATTTTGCCCATAAATACATGTAGGTATCATGTGTTAGTGAAAAGCATTAAAACATGTAAAAACTGCATGGCAAGATAGCTCAGCAGGTAAAGGTGTCTGATGTTAGGCCTGACAACCTTAGTTCAATCATTGAATCCATATGGTTGAAGGAGAAAGCCAACTCCCAAAAACTGTCCTCTAAACTTTATGTGTAAATACATGTAGATAATTTATATTATTGTCTATTGAAGCTTAGAATTTATAAGAACTTAATGCAGTATGCCATTTTAGTGCTTGTGATAGTGCCATTGAACAAACTCACCAAACCACCAGTCCCATGTGACTGAACTTGTCAGTGATCATGAGTTACTTTTTTACTGCTTGATAAGAAAATGTCAACGAATATCCTCAGGGTAATTTAGCAGTAAGTGGTCGGGTCACTTTGAGCCCATGAGTATTTTACAGAGCTGCCTGTCAACATTACTGAGTTTAGACAGAAGAGCTGCAGAAAACAACAAGGAAATACAACCTGAACATACAAGTATGTCACAGACCTGAGAGTGAAGGGACACAAACCCACGGCCCTAGCCTCAGGGTACCAAATGTATCCGATTCCACCAGGCTGTTCAATCATTTGACGTGATCTTATGCCTCTCTTTCAATGAAAGCTTAAGTATTTCCTTTCATGTCTCAGGAAAATTTTTCTCTCTACATCATTACTCCTTCATTGTGACTTGTATTATCACATCTGCAACACAACATCAGTCTCTTTGGATTATGACATTTCTTATCTTATTTGTGATCTCTTAAGTATGTGGCATTCATTATGTCCGTGCCCTTCTGATGAGTCAAATCTACAAAGAAATGTGTGAGAAGTTTGAAGTGAGAGGAAGAGGTGAGCTTAGAGCTCATGATAAAAATAGAGGGGAGAAAGGACACTCAGGGTTATGTAATGGCTTCCTTGGTAGCCCAGGGAAGCTCTCATAAGACTCCCATCGCAGCTGAGTGTTGAAGTAGGTTCTGCTAAGAATAACACCTATGAGATAGCAATGTTTGAAATAAGCCTGTCTCTGGAAAGGTTCCCAAGCCTTGTAATTTTACTTTTATAGTCACAGCCCCAGAGTGTTTGACTTTTCAAATCCTCTTGCTGAGGTTCAAGAGTCTGTTTATAAAAGCTGGATCTTAAACATGTTCCTCTGTGAGGTACAAGTGGGATTTGTACTCTGTATAAATGGGTCCCCTGGAGCAACGTTGCATTCTTGTAGCCTTCTCTATTTGATGGAATGGGAAGAGAAAGCAAAACAATATCATATAGAGTTGAACATAAATGTCTCTCAGGGAACAAAGCCATCAAACAACAAAAATAACAGTAACAACAGTTGTAATAATAGCCTAAAGCAGTTGTCATCCAAAAGGCAAGTGCACAGAGGGGTGTGGTATTAAAAACTAGACTATTCCCAGAGGACCAATATGGCACTTTAAGGATGATGTTATACCAGGTAGATTGAAGCCAGAGAAACTGAAATAGGATTGAAAACAAAGAGGCATGAAACACAAAGAAGGAGTTACCAGAAAGGGCCATTAGGGCATCACATTTACTAGACTGTATTACATTCTGAATAAGACATTTAGGTTTAGAACAGAGACCAGTCAGGACACATGCATTATGGTAGCCTTATGTGTCAACTTGGCTAGAGTAAAGCACCTTTCCCAGGATTCTGTTTAGAGAATATTTCAGGTTAGTGCAAACTCCAACTGAGAAATCCCTCAAGTGTTCTTATCCTAGCTCATGGCTCGCTACTTGTCCTAGTGTCTGTGTACCCACTGCTGATATTTAGTGGATCTGCTTGGCTGATGACCAGGGCATTCATTTGTACAGTGTTGTTCAATGCATAGACTAAGGTACCTAGTTACATATTTAGGCAAACCAACCTAATGACTAAGTCCAAAAAGCAAATGGAAGACTTGAGATGTCGAGAATCTTTCCATCACCAGGTGCCTAGTTAGAGGTAGAGAATCTAGATTCCTTTTTTGTTTTTATGTTTTCTTCTTGCCTCTCCAGAGCCTATATTCCACAAACACAAACATTTCTTCTTAGTTCCTAGAGCCATTGACTTATAGATATCTTGCTTTGCTTTCAATATCTGACTTCTTTTGACACAAACTTTCCGCATTACAAAGAAATTCCTCGTAACCCTCCTTCAACACACTTTCTCTTGTTGTTTTAATATCCTATAACAAATTCTACATGTTTAATTCTTTGCTTTGTTCATGTCTTTCTGTTTGCTTATTCTAGCAGAATGTTGCAAAGTGTCTGGCTCCTAGCAAACATCAGAAAACATTTATTACTCGAGAGTCTAGTTCTCTGCTTACTAAAGAAGTGTTGAACTGGATTTGTTCAGAGTTCCAAATGGACAGCAAGATGGGGAGGGAAGATTATCTCAGATTTATTCTACAAACCCCATAAGGAAGGCATGTAGACTGGAGTTTGGCCTCAGAACTAGCCAATGCTATTTCTATTACTTCCTATAGCCTCTGCAGTGGATCAACACACTTAAGGGTAGATAACTTGCTCTGCACTGACATTGTGACTTCTGCTCTGTTGAATAAATATGGAGAACATTTTGATCAAGGGACTTGTCACCAGTGATCTAGCTCTCACGATATCATCATCATTAGCCCAAGAAAACTGTGTGTGTTCTCAGCTCCTACAGTCAGGCTACAGATTTCTTGGTGCAAAAGCTTGAAGAGTTGGCTGGTAGGTTCTGCTAGTGACTCACCAGGGCTTTATAGAGATGACCTACAAACTTTCACCTACTTTTCCCAGCAACTTTGCTATTCCCACCTCCATACTCTGAGAACTAACACAGGCAAGGAGGAATAGAAGAGTCAACACTTAGTAATCCCTGCCAGCAGACCATATGGAAATGTTTGGATCTTAGAACCAAAACATGTGCTGAACTCATTCTGAGTGAGACGTTTATAACACTACAGTAAAGATAAAATCATCTATAGTGCCTCACTTACAGGAAGCAAACACAGTCTGAGTCAATCTGGCCTCATCTCCATCACTTTCTAAAAGTCGGGGGCATTCCTCACAATTTAACTAAGGAGCACATTTCAGGCACTATATACCTTAAGATAGCTGTTCCAGATGGACTGAGAAAAGTGGACATCTTATGCCAATCCAGAACAAGGGAGCCAACCCCCAACAATGCCGCCATTTTAATGAATCCCCTACTATTAATACAATGCCCCTCACATTTACTTCCTTAGTGTTTTTCACATCCCTATGAAGCAAACACAATAACTTTTTTCACAAACTAGAAATCCGGTGATCATCAGAAAAAAGAATTTACATGAAGCCAAACATAGTGGATTATACCTATAATTCTAGTACCTGAAAAGTTGAAGCAGAAAGATAATTGTCATGGGTTCAAGACCAACCTGGATTACAGGGCAAGTTTCAGATCACCCTGGATTACATAGGGAATTCTTATTTCACAAAATAACTAAAAACAAACAAACAAACAAAAAAGAACAGAACTGAAGGATAGGAAGAGGAAGAAGAGGAGAGGAGGAGGTTTAAAACGAGCCATATTATTTCTGTTCTGTTGAAGATGCATGCATCAGACCATGTCCAATCAGAATGACAGAAAGCAGAAACATGTACACGAAGGTGAAGATGTTTAAGGATTTTCTGTAAGGCTAATTTCTTTGTATCTACTTCTTGACTTTGAAGCCACAAAGACAGACATTGGGAGGGATAAGCAGGGCAGATGGATAGAAACTAGTGTGAGTGAAGGCAAGCTAGAATTTTCATGTGTAGGCTGATGTGTGTATTCTACCTCTGCCTGTGCTCACCCAATGTGAGATGCAAATACCTTTTTTTTTTTTTTTTGCAGATACCTTTTTTCAACAGCACTAAACATACTAACTGCCTTAAAACACTGTGAAGCTAATGAAGAAACCAGGGAAACAGAACCCCTGCTAGAACAACGACTGCCCTATGTTTACCAGGTGAGCCAAGAGAAAAGTGACATTTGTAATTTGTCATACAATATTGGTACCTTTCAAAGTTTGCATAAAAAATTAGCAATCATGATGAAACAATATGATTTGTAGTTCAGGAATGGTATACTTCAAGTGTTGTCATAAAGCCCCCTAGTGTGTGCTCTGAACTCAATGATGAAGGTAAGCTATCTGGCTTGAGTAACCAAGGCAGTATAAAATGTGAGCTTTTAAACTCAAATTCCTATCCATAGTGGTAAAGACAACATCCAAAATTAATGCAGGGAGAGAAAGATGTGTGAAAATAGTCACCACAATCATATCTTTCCTCATAAAGCTAAAAACTTGGTGGTTTTGTCTCCTTCTCCTCCTCTTCCTCTTCCTCATCTTCCTCCTCCTCCTTCTTCTTCTCTTGGTCCTCCTGCCCTCTTTTTCCTCTTCCTCCTTTAATGCAAATTTGAAAGATAACAAAAAACTTTATTAGGCTATTGGGAATAGATTGTCCCTCTGGCCCCAGTGGAAGAGGGCAAAGAGCTGACTGCTGAGTATCATTTCTGAAGAGCAGGTATGTTTTTGTTTCAGTTCCAGTAGTTTGAGGGTGATGGCATAGGCCTTTACATAGTTTTTCTTTTGGCCCTGTAAATTCATAAATCTGTCTTTGATCAAAGGGAATCTTGTTTCTTGCATGGTGGTATATCCATAAGAAAATGTGGTTTGGTTGAGCTAGACCTGAGTTTCAGCATCCTCTAATCACGGAATTTTAGTGAGATGCCATATCAGGTGAATAGCCTGATCATCTAAGGGTAGCAGGCAGCTCTCATCTGTCAGAAGGCTGATTTAGCCATTTCAGAGCAGGGAAAGGCATGGCAGGTTCTACTCATGTCTTTTTTGCCTGGTTCCATGAAATTATAGCACACCATAATGGTTTTTAGCTTAGAAACATTTTGATTTAAAGAATTTCTGGAATAAGGTGGCACTGAACATGGTTACGCAAATATCTGTGGTGTACGATGTCCAACCATTTCACCATATGCCAAGGAATGCTATACCTATGCTGTCTGGTAGATTTATTTTAGTTTTTTGAAGAGTCTCCATCCTTATTCCCAGAGTTTCTTCACCAGCTTCCATTCCAACCAACAGTTAATGAAGACTGTTTTTTTCCCACAATCTTCCCAGAATTTATTGTTAGCTATTTTGCTTATCTTAGCCATTGTGAAGTGGAGTGAGATGAAATCTCAGAGTTGTTTTAATTTGCATTTCCCTTGCTAAGGATGATGAATGCTTTTTGCATTATTCCTTACATATTTTCATTTTTCTCATTTGAGTTCCTTAGCCCATTTTTATATGAGTCATTTGTTCCCTTGACTCTTTATTTTCTGAGTTATTTCTATATTCTGAGTTTGAAGCTTCTGTCAGATGTGAGGTTGGTAAAGATTCTCTTCCATTCTGTGTGTTCCCTCATCAAAAAAGCTTCTCTCTATAGCAAATGGAGAAAACCCACAACTGGACACAATGCAATGACCAATAGATTGTAGGGAGGAACACGCCAATGTGCAGCTGTAGGTACAGCTCCTGTATCCTTAGCTCAGGAAACATCAAGGAAGTGTGGGCTGAAAGACAGTGAAAGCCAAAACACTAGAAAGTCTACTCTGAGGTAGCCTCTCCTAGAAATGGCTGTGTCTCAGTTAGGGTTTCTATTACTTCGAAGAAACACCATTACCACAGCAACTCTTTTAAAGGAAAATGTTTCAGGCTTGCTGTTTTAGAGGTTTAGTCCATAATTGTCATGTGAGGAACCAGGGTGTCATGCAGGCAGCCATGGTGCTAGAGAAGGAGAGGAACGTTTCATAAATTTTCTCCCCAGTGACACTATTTCCATCCATGTTGGTGATTTCTTCACTCATAAAGATGAATCTGTCCTCATAAATTTACTCAAACCTATGTTCTGACTTACTCTTGACTTGTAATTAATTATCTTTCCACAAACAGAAAGAACTTCAGCTTCCAGATTCTTCCTCCGAGCAAAAGCTTCTATCTTAGTGCTTATTCTCTAACTTTAGCTGTCTTTCTTTGTGTATCTGTATCTCTCTGTATGTCTGTCTGTGTGTCTGTCTCTCTCTCTCTCTCTCTCTCTCTCTATATATATATATATATATATATATATATATATCATCTATATATCATCTATCTATCATCTATTTATCTTCTTTGCCTCTGTCTGATAGAGTTGTTCTTGCTTTCTTTCCAAACATAACTTCTCCATCTCACTGAGAACCCCACTGCATGATAGTCAGTGGCAGTTCTACCAATCAAGGTTTTGATTGATTTCTTTCCTATCTCATACCCCTAGACACCTCATTTGTATTTAGCTATCGAACAATACTCTAATTAGAGGCTATCGCCTTTTCCCTGCCTTCTTCTACTTCATCTTAAATGAGTTACAGTAGCTTACTCACTACAACACAAATTTCTCATGATTGAAGTCAGAAATGCAAAAAAAAAAAAAAAAAAAAAAAAAAAAAAAATAGGCACCATAGCTGAAATGTAACTACAGGGCTGTGTCTATTTGGGGAGTGGGTTCTGTGAAAGGTCCCTTTTCATTTACATTTTCCAGCTTCTTCAATTCCTTTTATCTCTTAGTTAATGTGACTGACCAAATTCTTCTGACCATACACTGGATTGACTCTAACTTTCCACTGTCTTTTGTCCGTTCATAGGGATTGTTAGGATGATATGATCCCTGGTTCCATTAAATAATTTTCCCTGACTGATTAGCAAATTAATATCAATAAATTTTATCTCTGGTCTTTTCACATAAATGAACGCAAACAGGTTCCTGGGATTAAATCTGGACCATGACTTTGTCTGTCAAAGTACAAAAGAGGCAAAGCTCACTGGGGTGAAATTTAAACTCACATCCACAGTTTGCTCACCCTTTTGGAGCTGAAATTGACAGAACATGGCATGCACCCTCTGAAAGGGAAGCTCAGGTGTTCTGCTGCAGTTCTGAATGAGTTCATTTTGATGTCACTATTCACACACTATTCTCGCCAAGCTTCTCTTACCTTCTTCCTTTAGCTGTGACCTTGCCTTTGTTACTGCAAAAATGGGAGCAATTAGAAGAGGGTTTCCAATCCTTTCAAGAGCACATTTGTCACCTCAGTAGCTTCTAAGTGCTTTCTTTTCCTTCTGTTAAAATGGGTGAGCTGTCCTTGCTCCACCAAAGATCAATTCCCAGACTTATGAACCATGTTTTATGCTGTGTCAACTACACAAAGCCTTTGTGGCTTCATCTAATACTTTCTTGTGTCTTTATTTTTTCCCCATTCACATTAGAATACAAATGGGCTATTATATTTTCCCTTCTTCCCTTAGAACTTGTTTAATGGAAGTCGGTCCTGGTTTTTGCTTTTGGTTGGTTGTTTTTTGGTTTATTTGTTTGTTTGTTTGTTTGCTAGTTTGTTTTTGTCTTTACACCTCTTGTTTGCAAATGGAACAAACTTGTGAAAACATGCAGTTTTCATTGCTGCTATTTTCTCTTCCTTCCTTCCTTCCTTCCTTCCTTCCTTCCTTCCTTCCTTCCTTCCTTCTCTTTCTTTCTTTCTTTTTCTTTCCATTCTTGTCTTTTTTTAATTAGATATTTTATTTACATTTCAAATGGTATCCTCTTTCCTGGTCTGTCCTCCGAAAACCCCTCTATCCCATCCCCCCTCTGCCTGCTTTTATGAGGGTGCTTCCCCACCCACTCA
>CM052718.1:36709972-36803266 GCA_028551405.1 Uromys caudimaculatus | reverse complement strand
ACCCAGATGTCCCTCATCAGAGGAATGGATACAGAAAATGTGGTACATTTACACAATGGAGTACTACTCAGCTATAAAAAACAATGACTTCATGAAATTTGCAGGCAAATGGATGGAACTTGAAAATATCATCCTGAGTGAGGTAACTCAGTCACAAAAGAACGAACATGGTATATACTCACTGATAAGCAGATATTAGCCCAAAAGTTCAGAATGTCCAAGTTTTACTTAACAGTAACCGCTGGACTGAGAGTGAGGTACCAGGTGGAGGGATTGGAGAAAGGTCTGAAGGAGCGGAGCGAATTGGTAGCCCCATGGAGGGAGCAAGAGCGTCAATGGGCCTGACCCTCCCCCTGGTCGTCCTGGAGTTCAAAGCATACACATCTATTGACCCATGGTTTGGACTACATATGAGGCAGAGGAATCACCTCGATGGCCATCAGGGAGAAAGGAGAGGACTTTGGGCCTGAGGGTGCTAGAGGCCCCAGTAAAGGGGAATGTTAAGGTGGGAATATGGGAATGGGTGGGTGGGTAGGTGGGAGGAGGAATTCCCTCACAGAGGCGGGAGGGGGTGGGGATAGGTGGTTTCCAAAGAGGAGACCCAGAAAAGGAGAAACATTGGAAATGTAAATAAAGTATCAAAAATAAAATAAAATAAAATAAAAGCAATGTATAAGAAAAAAAAGAAAGAAAGAAAGAAAGCCAACCCAGAGTAGTTCTCACCTGGAGGCAGTGAGGTGTTATGTTACCTAAAGTATTACACAAATAAAAAAACTTTTCAAAAAAAAAAAGAATAGATCTTCTGGGGTTTTAGTCTTGCTGCTTGTGAGTAGTAGTGTGAATAGTTACCCTGTTCTTATTTCTGTTGTTCTGGAGAAAGTATTCAGCTGTAAACCATGATGTATGACATTAAAGGTAATAATGTGTAGTTTATTGAGAATTTTTCATGAATGTGTTTTTCTTCACTCTTTTAGAGATAATCATATGGGGTTTCTCCTTTATTTTATGGGTACACAGATTGACTTTGACTAAATTATAGTGCACTATCATTTTGTTTTTTGTTGGATTTTATTGGTTGACAGTTAAAAATATTCTTTTCTATTTTTTGAAGTATATTTGTTTATAGTTACCTTATTCTGGTATAGAATGTTTATGTGCCATAGGTATCAAGGTAATTCTATTTTAATAAATCAACCTGAATGTTTCATAGTTTTTGTAAATGGATACTTTTCATCTTCAAATGTTTAGTATAAATTACAGGACTAGAAATTTTTTGTAATAAATTTTGTATTTAGTAATTCTATTTACTTAGAAGTTGTAACTATTTTAATTCTTATTTTATCATTTGTGAAAACTCAGACAATTTAAGGACCCTGTACATTTTATCTATACTGTCACTAGATTATTTATAATATCTAATATAGCATTTAGTATTTGTAGTGAACATTCATTTCATTTTGATATCAGTATTTAGTCTCTCTATTCTATCTCTGTTTGCCATTAGTTTTCCTTGATATTTTATCAACTTTGTTTTATCCTAATAAAGACATTTTGAGTTTGTTTACTTTTATTTTACTATTTTCTGTTTCATTCATTTTTGTAGACATATTTCTGTTCTTATACTTCTTTTGGATTTTAATTCTTTTTACCAATTCTTAATACAGAATGTTAGATTTAAACTCTACTTTTTTTTATCTACTATACTTGTGCAGCTATTTAGAATTGTTCAAAAAGTTCTTCCATGCACATTTTTAACTCTCATGTTTTTATTGTTTTTCATTTTATAGCAATAAATCATATTCTGTGTAATTGATATTTTAAATATTACTTCATTTGTGTTTTGTGATTAGGTAAATGGTCTTCCTTGGTGAATGTTTATTGGCTCTTATAGTATACTAAAAGCAGAAATTAATTCAGCTTGCTGTGTTCTGTTGTGCAAATGATCTATAGCTATTCTTCATTTCCCTTTTTCATGTATGTATGTATGTTTGTATGTATGTATGTATTAACTTAACATCCAGATTGGAACTTCCCTCCATCCTTTCCTCCCAGCCCCATACTCACAATCGCCCCATTACTCTCTCCCTTTCTCAGAGAAGGGGAAGCAGCCTATGGGTACCACTTCTCCCTTGGAAATCAAGTTGCAGCAGGACCAGGCAAATCCTTTCCCAATGAGGCCCAACCAGGCAGTCCAGCTAGGGGAAAGGGATCGGAAACAGCTCCAGCTCCAATTGTTTTGGGATCCACGACTCACATGAACACCAAACTGCACATGTGCTATATTGTAGGGGACTGAGGTCCAGCCCTGCATGCTTTTTGGTTGATGGTCCAGTCTCTGTGAATGCCCCTGGGCTCAGGTTGTTGATTCTTTAGCTCTTCTTGTGGTGTTCTTGACCCTTCCAGCTCTCTTAATCCTATCCCAACTCTTCCACAAGACTCTTAGAGCAATGTCTAGTATTTAGCTGTAGATCTCTGCATCTGTTTCCTTCAGCTGCTGGATGAAGCCTCTCAGGAGACAGTTAAGCTAAGTTCCCGTCTGCAAGCATAGCAGAGTATCATATGGGGTGGGTTTCAAGTTGGACTCATTGGTTGGCCATTCTCACAATTTCTGCTCCATCTTTATCCCTGACATCTTGTAGCCAAGACAAATTTTGGGTGGAAGATTTTGTGGGTGAGTTGATATTCCCACTCCCTCTACTGAAAGTTCTACCTGGCTGCAGTAGGTGGCCACTTTAGTCTCCATATCCCCAATTGCTAGGAGTCTCAGCTAGTCACCCCCATAGACTCCCAGGAGTCTTCCTGTCCCAGGTTTCTGCTAATCCCAGAGATATCCCAGACCAATTTTGTTCTCTCTCCCAGACCTCTCTCCCTGCTACTATCCCCACAGCTGATACCCAACCCAGTTCCCCTCCTCAAACCCTCTCCTCCCCATGCCTCTCCCTCTCTCCCCCTCAGATGTCTATTTTATTTCCCATTCTGGGTGAGATTCAAGCATTCTCTCTTCAATCCTCCTTATTAGTTAGTTTCTTTGGGTCAGTGAATTGTAGCACCGTTAACCTGTACTTTATGGCTAATATCCACTTATAAGTGAGTACATACCATGGATATCTTTCTGGGTCTGGATTACCTTACTCTGGATGATATGTTCTAGTTTCATCCATTTCAAGATGTCTTTGTTTTTAATAGCTGAATAGTATTTGATTGTGTAAATGTACTATATTTTCTTTATCCATTCTTCAGTTGAAGGACATCTAAATTGCTTCCAGTGTCTGACTTACAAATAAAGCTTCTATGAACATATATCCTTGTGCTATAATCTGGTATATTTTGAGTGTATGCCCAGGATTGGTATAGCTGGGTCTTGGAGTTGAACTATTTCCATATTTCTGAGAACCTACCAAAGTGATTGTACAAGTTTGCACTCATACCAGCAATGGTGGAGTGTTCCCCTTGCTCCACATCCTTACCAAGATGTGCTGTCCCTTGAGTTTTTATCTTAGCCATTCTGATGTGTATAAAAGGGAACCTCAGAGTCATTTTGATTTTCATTTTTCTGATGACTAAGGCTGTTGAGCATTTCTTTAAGTGCTTCTCGGGCATTAAAAATTCCTCTATTGAGAATTCTCTGTTTATCTCTATATCCTATTTTTTTATTGGATATTTTATTTATTTACATTTCAAATGTTATCCCATTTACTGGTTTTCTCTCCAGAAATCCCCTATCCCACCTCCCTCCCCCTGCTTCTATGAGGGTGCTCCCCCACCCACCCACCCACCCACTCACTTCTACCTCTCCACCCTGGCATTCCCCTACATTGGGGTATGGAGCCTTCACAGGACCAAGGGCCTCTCCACCCATTGATGCCAGATAAGGCCATCCTCTGCTACATATGCAGATGGAGCCATGGGTCCCTCCATGTGTACTCTTTGGTTGGTGGTTTAGTGCCTGGGAGCTCTGGGGGGGGGGGTCTGGTTGGTTAGTATTGTTGTTATATCCTATTTTTTATTTGGATTATTTGGTTTGTTGGTGTCTAATTTCTTGAGTTCTTTATATATCTATTTTTCTCTAACTAGTAAAATACAAAGCTCTAGATTTGTCTTTCTTTCTAGCTCCCTGGTTCTTGTGTGTTTTAATGCATTCTTTCAAAATCCACACATACTTAGTGTTATGGCTTAACAAATGTGAATATTTCATCATCATAAAACTACTTGAAGTGATATATTTTGTTGTTAAATGTAATTTATATGACACTCACATGGTAATCTCATGTTCATCAGGAATTGTGTCTATGTGAAATGTTTTAACATCATTTGAAAGTTACTCCTGTCTTTGTTTAATAATTGTTGTTGACAAAAATATTTAGATTGTGTCTATGCATTATGGACTGTCTGTTTAGATAATGTATATTTAATATGTTCATATCTAGTTGGATTCAAAGCCATTATGCCAGGAATATCTTTAGTTTACATTTGTCTCATGTGTAACTTTCTCATTTTGCCTGTCAATGCATTCTTTGATACAACTAACTATTTAGGTTAATTTTCTGTTAATTTTTCAAGTATGCTGATCCTTTTAAAGGTTGCTCTATACCTTATAATATATGCCTTAAATTCATTAGAGTTGTCTTATTCTAGTTAAAGAATAATATAGCATTTTAAATATGAGAATATTAAATAATATATTTCTAATAATTTATAAAATCCATATCGACAAAATAATTACTACAAAATATTTAAAATAGAAGGAAAAAGCCTGAAATATTTCTCCTCCTATTCATCATTTCTAGTGACCTTCATTCCTTCATTCAGACTTTGTGATGGTTGAGAAACAGAAATAATGAAATGCCTGGCTTGTATTCCTGAAGCATTCATTTTTGAAAACAATGTAAGAAGCTTCCATTTAGCTATTGTGAGGAAGAATAGGAATTCAGGAGAACAGGTCTTTCTATATTTTCCACAAACTCATGGCACCTGCTCAAAGTTAGCCATGTCTCTACTTTAGACAATGCTTGTACCCGGTTTCTTCAATCATGGTGATCTACCTTTAATTCTTTACCTATTAAGCCATTCCAAAATCTTTTTCTTACTGTCATCTCTGATAAATGCCTTTTTGTCCATGATCTTTACTGAACCATTTAAATCCAGCCTCTTATACTGGATGTCTCATGTTTGTGCATTTTTTCTTTATTAGTTCAATATACTTTGGAACTATTCTATTCTGTAGTATTGTCTCTCCTCTCTATCACAAAATACTGAGCAAGGTAGAAGGGCAAATTGAGGTTATAGGTGTGATATAGATTTTCATTTCTTATATATCTATATTTGGAAATAGATTCTGGAATATACCAATAATATGTTTAGAAATTTTTTTCAGCCTTTAAGCCTGTTTCCACCTGGCAAATAATGGAGGCATTCCCTGCCTGAGACCTTTTCTTTATGAATTATATTATTAAATGTATACAAAGTTTGGCACAGGTAGGTATATGAACTTACTATTTGTTCTTCAAGTCTTTCACTCCCCAAATTCAATCCTAATTCCAATTCTGCATCCTTTTTCCTAGTTAAACTTCACTAGTAACAAGCAGTTCTTTAATTGGACTGAATCTAGTCCATGTTTCTCTTAAATTGAGCACCAAACCATTCACCTTTATTTATTTATTTATTTATTCATTCATTCATTCGCTCACTTTATAACACAATCGTGCTCCCCCCCCCCCAGTCCTTCAACTCTTCCCAGTCCCATCCCACATTACCACCTCCTCTTCTCCTCAGACAAGGGTAAGCCCCCTTTCATACCACCCTACCCTGGTACATTCAGTAACAGAAAGCCTAAAAGCATCCTCTCCTACTGAGGCCCAACCAGGAAGTCCAGCTAGGGGAAGGGTATCCAACGGCAGGGAACAGAGTCAGAGATAGCACCCCCTTTTGCTCCACTTTTTAGCGGACCCATATAAACACAAAGCTGCACATCTGCTACAAATGTGTAGGGGGCCTAGTTCTAGCCCCTGCATGCACTTTCGTTGGTGGTTCAGTCTCTGTGACATCCCCTAAACCCAGGTTAGTTTACTCTGTAGGTATTCTTGTTGTGTCCTTGACCCCTCCTGCTTGCTCAATCCTATCCTTCACTCTTCCACAGGACACCCTGAGGACTGCCTGATATTTGGCTGTGGGTCTCTGCGTCTGTTTCTATCAGCTGCTTGATGAAGCCTCCAGGAGACAGTTATGCTAAGCTCTTGTCTACAAGCATAGCAAAGTATCATTAATATTGTCAGGGATTGACTAATTTACATGAGATATGCTTTGAATTGGACCAGTCATTGGTTGGCTGTTCCCTCAATCTCTGCTTTCTCTTTATCCCTGGGAATCTTGTTGGTAGGACAAATTTTGGGTTGAAGGTGTTATTGGTGGGTTGATGTCCCACTTCCTCCACCTAGAGGAGGTGGCCACTTCACCAGTTTTAAACACCTTCTGAAATGATTTTCTGAAGCTTGTTTGGAGCTTCATGTCTTTGTTTTCTTCCTTCACTCTTTTCTTTATTTTTATTTTTTTACATTCCAGATTTTATTCCCCTCCTGCTTCCTTCACTCTTTTAATCAGCTACAAATCCTTTTGTATTATCTGTGTTGCAAAATTTTATTTTCATCTTCAAGTGCTTCATTTACAATTCATGTCCTCATCTGGTAGATCACTGCCTTATGAAATTGATATTTATTCAATCCTCTGGCTTCTCAAAACCTGTGTCTATGAATTTCCCAATTTTCCCAGTATTGGGACTTAAGTATTTGTGCCAGAGATTGTGAATAAGTGCTCCAACCTGACAGAACTATTCCAAGGTTGTGTCACCCCACCACAGTGCTTTCTCATATGCAGCCAAGCAAATCAAAAGTTTCCATGGAGATGAAATGGCAAGGAATCTGTCTGATCACTTTTGATTTTTATAAATAGAAAGTCACTTTGAATATATACTTGTAGTTTGAGCTGTTTGTTTGTTAGGTAGCAGGCATGTAGGAAGTTATCTAGTGAATTTCTGGCGTTAAATATTTCTACTAGGGTCAATATAAGAGACAAGTTTGGTCATTTATATTGAAGAGAGTTTAAAATTTAGTTCGAAAATAAAATCTAATTTAGAAGAGAGGTTAATTAAAGGCTATGAGTTTGGAGAGCTAGTCTAATTAATGCTTATTGACTAGGTTAAATAAATATACAACCAAACAAATGAATAAAGCATAGGTCAATGAGCAAACAAATAGAAGACTTGGATTTTAAGAAGGGCTTTAAAAATCTGACAAAGACATTAATTTGAAGATATTTAAATCACCTTTATATTCTTCTCAGTTGGAACTCAACTTTCACTTAGAAAGTGAAATGAGCCATCCCAACAGGATACCCCCAAATGACTGTGGACCAGGGAAACAAGTTGAATACAAAGGGGCCCTTTCTAGAGGATGGAAGCAGAGTTCTCCTGTTCTGGGTTATTGCTAATATATTTTATTAACAGGCTTGTTTCCTCCAAGCTAGTTTTAAATTTATGACCGTCTGAATGGAAAATGTGTTGGGACTTAGGATGTTCTACTACTACCTGGTGTCTAAGCATCCCTCAGGATGTCTCTTGCCAATTTCAGAGCCTTATAATTCTATCTCTGAAAATTACTTGCCACTCTCTCTTCTCTTTCTAGATACAGGGAACATTTGCTTGCCATGTTACCAAATAGACCATTAGTCATGTAAGTTTACATCCCTCAAATGATAAACAGCCTCAAAAGTGTATTTTAACTTCTGAAGGAAGCATTTATAGCAGAGATGATAAGCATTTGTGGTGATCATTGTGAAGGCTTTGCTGTAATAAAACATAAACTGATGCTGAGTTTTCTACCCAGTAAGAACTTGCCTAGATAAGGGAGAAATAACAATGGGAAAAATATGGCTTCCCCAGACTAGCTTCTAATATGGCAAGACACATGGAAAAAAGAGGATTTGATGGAAGTACTGGTTTGTCCTTTCTCAAAAGCCAGTAGAATATAAGGAGATGAGAGAATACATTACATCTGTGTTAAAACCCCTTTGTGAAATATAAATTCTTGGACTCTACAGTAAAAAAAAAAAGAAGAAAAAAGTCTGGCAGAAGGAAGAGAATGGGACAGAAATAATAAAAAGTAGCCTTCAGGTCCTTGGCTTCAAACTTTAATTCAGAGGGAGGGAGAGTTCCAGACTCAGCATGCATATAAAGGCATTAGTGTTGGTCCAGTGTAGGAAGCTATGATAATTAAGAGGTACTCTACCTCTAAATGGCTTAAATAGAGAAAAACTACCAAACAAGAAATGAAATAGCCCCTGACATCCTCACAGCCTCACTGGAGAGGGTCCAGAACATGGGGATGGACATAGGATCATCTTGAGTGCCATAAAAGCAGAAAAAATGAATAATATAACTACTCATTCCTCCTTAAGACAAAAACTGCAGAAAAGCTCAGGCAATACAAAATAAACTATTTCCTAATGCACTGACTCATTTGGCATACCAGAGATTTATTTCCAACTCAGGTCCCCAAAATCATTAAGGGCTAGAAGACAAGAGAATGACAGACATTCTTAAGGAACCTGGGAATAGGAGAGAAAGTGTTTGATGTTGACTGGTCCTGATAGGACTATTTTCACAGAAGATATAAGAAATATGTTATCTCATTAGGGAACTCTAGACTGCTCTGGGACATTGGTAGCAATAGTGAGCCTCATAGGGCTGTGTGATTATTATGAGGTAGGACTGGTTAACCAAAGGATAATCAAAATGATTTAGAATGGTGATGTGTTTATAAAAACATAAAGATATATATGTTCTATGAAGGTGTGGGGTAGGGAGGTAGGTGTGGGGGAAGGGCGTGCCTCAGCAGGCCCAAGCCCAGACATCCCTTCCCCCTGAGGGACCAGCCACACACTAAGGTATACTATAGAAATAGAGTTTATTTAGGGAATGAGGAGGGGAGCTAAGAGGGTAGTAGAGGCAGAGAAAGGCAGAGAGGAGGAGAGAGTAGAGAAGTGGAGAGGTGGAGGCCGGCCATGACCATGTGGAGAGGGGGGGGAAGGGAGTGGGGAGAGGTAAGGGATAAGAGATGTAAGAGAGAGGCAAGACATAAGAGAGAGAGGAGGGGCAAGCAGCCCGTTTTATAGTGGGCCAAGCCCACCTGGCTGTTGCCAGGCAAATGTGGGGAGGAGCATACCTGGCTGTTGCCAGGTAACTGTGGGGTGGAGTTTAGACAGAATGTTAACATTTGGTATCCAAATTGAGTTCATAAAAGTACTAAAGCAACCAAAAAAAGTTAAGAAAAAGTTGGGAAACAATGGAATCTATCCATATCACCCAAAAGCAAATTTGGCAAGCTTTGTGTCATGCTGTTGGTGGTGAAGAATGACAAAAATCCAAACGCTGTCTAAATGAGTTTCTAGAAGACTTTAAGGCAGGAATGGCAGGTCACTAAAGGAATGACTTAATGATAGATGAGATGCTACAAATAAAAATATTCAACTTATTTAGGGGTGGGTAATTACTGCTTCCTCAATGTACGCTGTATATGTTTATCCCATTCCAAAAGGTGTGTTAAAGGTTGGCCTTGGACACTTTCCATGGTGAGGTGTGCCCAACAAAGAGGGTCACCTCAATTTTAGCCAGAAGCCTTTCAGAACTGGGAAACAGCTCAGATAGCAATCATGTCAAATGAGAGTGTGACCTACTCCCCAGTTGTCTCCTAGCATAGTGTAGAAGCTCAAGAATGTTGTTGAGTTCTCCAGGCTTAATCAGATATCTTGATCTTTTGGAAAGATCTTAAAGTCCATGGAAGCTTCCAGAATGATGAGGCAGGAAGCAGGATGATTACAGAGATCCTAATATGGTTAGTACTTCTCAACCATGCTTTTGTACTTAACCTCTCTCTTTCATAGAAAAACTGATAGAAATGATGAGGTTTTGTGTGTGTGTGTGTGTGTGTGTGTGTGTGTGTGTGTGTGTGTGTGTGTGTGTTTCTATCTTTATTGTCATTATATTAGGCCTTAAACATTTTAAAAGATTCCTCCTAGATTTTGAATCCCAAGGTCAATTAAGACATGCTTGGAGAGGTTGTTGATAGAACTTAAAAAGAGGTTGTCTACCCTTTGAAAATCTTTCATTATATACTAACCATCTAGATGAAAAGCATTTGGAAAGACATAACATAAAGCTTTTGATGAGCCATATCATGTGGATAGCAAAAGCAGTTTCCAGAAACCTTTAATTTTTGGTAAAAATCATAGTACTTGGTGTAAGCTACCTCTCTATTAGTTGATAATCAAAGTCTCATAAACCATAAAGACTATTTGTTATCATTTACAAAATGTTTATTGCCTTCTAAAACCATATTCTAAATCTCTATTGCTGAAAACATCACACTTTTTGAGTGTAGACTATGTAGAAATGTAGGCTGTAGCGAGAGAATTAACAGCAGCCTTCCTTTGAGATCTACCTTCTATACTAGTATCAACATGCCAGGAAAGATATGCTGACTAGTGTACTGGTGGCATGATCACTATGGGTGCATCCAACCACTTTAAGAATGGAGTTAAGGCCTGATCCATAAAGAGTAACCAATGTTTATTTCCGGAAGCCAAGGCAGAAGCTTACATATTTCTGAGGGGCTATTGCTACTGTTTTGTTAACTAAATGTGGTGTGGTTTTCAAGATGCCTTCTATGAATTTGCACTTACACTCATGGAATAATAGTGCTGTCAAACTCATTTCTGGAGGGAATGTCATCTTTGTAGTGAGGGTTGGTTATTGTGGAGACTTATAATCAGCCAAGCTTTGATGGTAAGTAACTATTGCTCTTTCATAGTAGCCCATTGCTCAGGCATAAATGGAAAAAAACTATCATATCCATATTCATTTCACTTTCTCCAAAGTTCAGTTGACATTGTGGAATGGTGGTCAGAAAGAAATACCAATTATAGCAAAGGGGAAATATCATATAGATATTTCCTCTGAATTTTAAGATCCTGGATGGAGGAGAGAGGTTCATAAGCTTTAACAAGTTCACAAAACGTAATTATTAAGAAGACCCTCCCCAACTTTAATTAAGTAGTAAGCAGTTACCATGGGAGAGCAGATTCTTTGGTATAGATGACTCTAAATGCAGAGAATGTATTTGGTGTGACCTTTATTATTTAGCACCCAGGCTGGAGAATTATTTGCAGTGATTTATGCTTCTCTCTCTCTCTCTCTCTCTCTCTCTCTCTCTCTCTCTCTCTGTGTGTGTGTGTGTGTGTCTGTGTGTGTGTGTGTCTGTGTGTCTGTGTGCCCTCTTTGGAGTGAATAGACCCTTACTCATGTCTTCCCAGGAACAGTTATGAAACAATACAAAGAAACACTTCAAGTTTTATGAGCATTTTGGCCTGATTTAGTGGTGTTTTTAGAGACTTGGGAATTGAAATAATCTTAAGCAGGAACTCAGTTCAATAGTGTAGAGGACATCACATGCTAAGAGGCACAGGGAACAAAGCAGTCTGAAATTTAAACCCAACTTAAGATGATAGAGTGCAGATATATAGGAGAGAATGACAGGATAATCTGGGAGAGGTGCTGAAGCCCCTACCATTCCGAGTTCTCCAAACTCTATCACTTGGAGAAAAATGAGCATTAATTTCCTGAATCAGAGTCTAGAGATATGGCCACTTTTTTTTGTGATCTTATAAATTTGAGTTGGAAAATATCCCAATAAACAGGCAAGGAAGAAAAAAATTCAGGGTGATATCTGTGTACTAGGGGACACATCTGTGGCATTCGCCTAGTTATAATAGCATTTGATTTGTTTAATTTCATTAATCTTAACATAATCTAAGAAAAGTTAATACTGGAAGTTTCATGGAAGGACTAGAAATTAAGAAATACTTTAAAGTGTAGAGAAGACCAAAGAAGGGTGCCTGTTACAAGACTGATGCTGAATATAGGAAGGGAAGGTAAAGTGACATCGTTGTACGTCTTTGTATGTTAAAGAGGACACACAAGTCATACATAATTGAATATTCATTTGTTGGATGTGGACATAGGAAATGGGTTAGCTAACAATACATTTATATATATATATATATATATATATATATATATATATATATATATATATATATATATATATAGTTGTGATATTTCTTTCAACAGCTACCTTTCTGCAATGTTTTTTAAATCTCACACATTCTTATCTAATAACATTACCTGGACAACCAAAGCAGAGAAAATTGTCTTCAAGGCACAAAACAACACTTTAGAGACTTGTGTGCCCCCTGCAATTAGTTAATGAAAATGACACTAACTTTCCATTTTCAGGTTAATACATTATTTCTGTTACATTGAAAGGATTAACCTAGGAAGTTGTTCAGAGTACTGTGGGAACACAGAAATATGTAAGTGCAGAGCAAAGAACTGAATCAGATGGGAGACACCACCCAGACTCTTGGCAATTCAGAATTCACTTGGAAGCAATTAGAAGCTCAAGACTGATATCATAGTGGATCAAAGTGTTCGCTCTGAAGTGATTTGGAGAGTAGAGGCCACCAGTGACTTCACAGAAAACCACGCAGATTGTGAAACTCAATGCATTTTGCAACGCTATACACAGCAGAGCAATCAGCCCTAATCCAGAGAAATGTTGCTGACATTAAAAAAATAAAGACTCTTTCTTATGCGTCCAAGGATTTCTAGTATCACATACTCTCCTTCCTTTCCCAGGCCCAGCTTTTTGGTGGTCTGCTTGCTATTTTGGAAACTTCTCTAACAGTGAGCGTGGATGCTGAATTTAGCCATCCACATAGCCAGCAGTCTGCTTCACAATTGAATCAAGACTAAGGTTGGGGAAGTAAAGATGGACTTTAAATACACCCACTCAGCCTGCTTAGCGTAGTTTTGACCACTTCCTTTAACAAAAGTAATGAAAGAAAAAATAGGAACAAAAATGTGATTGGCACAGGATGATAGAGGACTGGACAAGAGGTAGAGAGACCTCTGGAAAACCTTTCTTGTCTTGAAGAATCTACTTAAGGCTTCTTAATCATCTCTCCCAGTCCATGTCTTATTGCTTTTGTCAAAGTTTGTCATTATAATTTTATAAGTGGATAAAATGCTCAGTAACTCAAAAAACCACGGCATGGAAGAGACAATAGTGAATACTACGTGTGTGTCTGTGTGTGAATGAGTGTTGCTTGTTTAGAGTAACAAAGGGTGCAAAGAGAACTCAGAATCTAACCTGGAGTTCCATCTGTGTAGGACGATGAGATGTAGAGTTGTCAAACATGAATTGTAAGGGGAAAACCAGAAGAACAAAGAGGCAAATGGAACGCCAGCTTCTATACAAGGATCATTCTCCTAGGATCTCATTCGCTTGAGAAAATTCAGACTTCTTTTGTTAGGAAGTTCTGCATAGTGAGTCCCAGTACTCTTTTCTTTCGCCATCACACACCACCTCCATTGTTTCAACTCCTGAACATACGCACGCACGCACGCAAGCACACACGCACGCACGCACGCACCCCAGACATTTCAGCATGCTCCTCTACTCTTGTTAGTTTCCTATTGTTGGTATAGCAACGGCCACAGAGCGTAATTAAAACAGCATAAATTGGTTATCTTATCCTGCTAGAGTTCTGAAGTGCATTACTTTTATTGGATCAAAATAGGGATGTTTAGAGCTTGGTCTCTGTTTGAGGACCTAGAGATTATATACAACAACTTATCTAGAGTCTAGAGACAGCCTGCATCCTTTGTTTCATTACCCTTCTTATCACACTTCAAAATCAGTAGCACGCCACTTACAATTTCTCTACGGCTCTGACCTTGTCTTGTTTCCTTTCTTCTTCCAATGAGCATGTATGAATTTACCCACTAGGGCCCTGTAGAACAACCTCTCTGTTCTAAAGATCATGATAATCACAACTGTAATGTGCGCGAGGTTGCTATTCATGGGGACTGGGAATTAGACCATGGCCATCTTTATTTTCCTACCATGAGCAACACTAACCATATTATATACAACTTCCATATCCTCTAGATGACTTCTCTGCCCATTCCTCTCTTTCTAAGGGAAGAAATCCCTTCTCCTGCCAATAACCTCTTCTTGGAATATTTCTCTAGTTATCTAACTTTTCCTTGGAAGATTAACTTCAATCCTTATCTCCATGACAACGGGTTAAGTACTGAATTTATTGTAGCACACATCAAATGCATTCTTTTTTTGTTTTGTTTTGTTTTGTTTATCTTTTTCCTGAATAAAGGGAGAGTTTATCCGGGTCCGAATGTATAGTTTATTCATTTGTTTTGCACTGAGTGAATCCAGGTGGCTCCAATGGTAAAGATGGTGGATCTTGTATTTAATGCAATTCCTTGATGAAGGAATGATGTATTTGCCATAAATAATAGAATATCCTGTTGTGTCCATCTGAGTCCTGTTAAAGTAGCTGTTAACTTGCTGCTAAAAGGGCTGGGCTGCCTGAATTCAGAAGAACCCCGAAGGAAGTGTGTGATGATTGGAGAAACCCGAGCTAAGAGTCATGAGTCAATAACAATCAGGGTCTGGCTCTGATACATCATGTGGAAAAGATCCATTCTCATCAAAACAGCTGTAAATCAAGAATATGCTCTTTGAAAAGAGCCCACATCACTACAGTGGGCATAATTAACAAAAAAATAGAACTCCATCTATCAGCAAGGCTGGGGAAACTGTTTTATGAATGGGGATAAACCAGTGAAGTACAACTAATTGTTTAAATGTATGAAAAAAAATTCAAAAAAATTAAAATATTTAAAAGCCAAATAAAAATTCATATTAATAATGTATTAGTATTTTCTGTTTCTTTTTAGGTTCTTAATATTCTTGATAGTGTCCCTCTGTCAGATATATAGCTAGCAAATATTTGCCTTCCATTCTGTAGGTTTTTATTCTACATTCATTCAGTTCCTGTGGCAAACACTGACCAAAAGCAAATTATTTTCTTCATTTGACTTACACTTCCACATCATAGTTCACCAGTGAGAGAAGTCAGGTCAGAAACTCAAGCAAGAATTTGAAATCAAAAATCATGGAGCAATGTTGCTTGCTAACTTACTCAAAGGCTCATGCTTATCTAGATTTCTTATATAGTTCAAGACTATCTTCCCAAAGAATGATGATGTCTACAGTTGAGTGTGCCCTCATAGAGTAATTAATAATCAAGACAATCCCCCACAGATATGTCAAATGCCAATCTGACCTGGCCAGCAATTGAGAATCCCTTCTCAGGTGACACCAGGCTGTTATAATTTCATAATTAAAATTAAATAGTTCACCTGCCTTTTCAATACATTAACTGTCCCTTTGCTGGTTTTCAATTTTATAATTAAAAAATTATGAACTTCACTTGTCAATTCCTGACCTTATTCCTGGTGATTATAGTCTTCTTGAGAAGCTCCTTGTATAAGTTTGTAGGTTGATGTAACTTCCCCACTTTTCCCTCTAATAGTCACAGAGTTTACATATGCAACGTATCATATTTGCATACCTGACTATTTTAAAAATGAATTAATTTTTAAAAATATCTGTAGAGGACTAGGGAAATGGGTCAGTGGTTATGGGCACAAGCTGATCTTTCAGAAATCTAAGGTTCAGTTTCTGGCACCCACATAACAGCTCACAACTGTAGCTCCAGTTCCAGGGTATCTCCAATGCCCTCTTTTGGTCACAACTTTCTTTGATGTAACTCTACTGAGATTTGAATTTTTTTATGAGCTTATGTATATGAGTGTTTTGCTTGCATGTATGTTTGTGCATCAGATGTGTACCTGATGCCTTCATTGGCTAATTACTCTTCTCCTTGTGTTGCTTACATTTGGAGTTCATGAAGATATTTTATTATCTGGTTTTATTGCAAATATTGCTTTTTGGTCTTATAATCATTCTCTCTTCTACAATGATTCTGAGTTCAGAATCTGTAGTGTAGCTCTTACTATTTTCTGAGACTCTCATGAGAAGTTCATATAATAGTGACCTTTCTGTTTTATAGCTTAGTTTTACTCTTATTTCAGTGATTACCCTGTGTAATTTAAATCTGCCTTTATCTGAGACCAACTCTATGGCCTATGATATAGTTGGTTTTTAGTAAAGGTACATTTGCTGTTTAAAACCATCTTTCTTGCTCAGTGCACTGGGATCTGTATTGTACAATGAACTTAAATGATCTACTTTTTGCTATTTCTGTCTGTGATTCCTTCCCTTCTTGAAGAATGTCTTTACTTTCCCTTTTGCACACTTCTTTCAGATCCTGGCTTTCTGTCTGTCTGTTACTGAGTATAACTTGCAAGCAGGCATTACTGCATTCTAGTGTGAGCATATTACCACTCCATTGTCATCTGTTGAGTATTTCTGTTGAAAGCCAGCACTTTATATTACTACTTAACCACTTTTGATGTATATTTTCCTCTTTTTGTAACTTTTGAGATTTCTTTCCATTTTTCGCAGTTTGCTCTGTACCAATTTCTTAGGCTTTATGGTTGTCTCTTGAGCATGTGGTTTGACATATTTCATCAATTTTGAAAACCAACCAAGGTGGTGATACTCACTGCTTCTGACACATGATACTTAGATCCTCTCCCTGGGACACCAAATATAGGTAGAGAGTATCTTCTCATAATGTCTCAAGTGACTTTTGTGCTTTTATTTTCTGTTCTATTTTTCTTTTATTGTTTATTTTCTCATTACTAAATTTCACACTAATCTATTATTTTATTTTAAATTTATTTTCATATTTATTCCTATTTTCCTATACTTAACATTTATCATTACATCTATGTATTTTTATTTATTTATTCATTCAATTTATATCCCAATATCAGCCTTCCCTCCTTTCCAGTCTCCCCTTACACAGTTCTTTTTTGCAATCACTCTCCCTTTCTCCTTTGAGAATGGGGAGCCCCCATGGATATTACCCCACCTTGACTCATCAAGTAACTGCAGGACTAGGTTTATCCTCTCCCCCTGAGGCCAGAAACATTGGACCAGTTAGGGGAACAGATCCACAGGCAGGCAACAGATCAGAGACAGCCACTGATTCATTTGTTGGGGGACTTTCATGAAGACCAAGCTGCACATTTACTAAACATGTGCGGGCAGCCTAGGGCCAGCTCATACTTACTCTTTGGTTGGCAGTTCAGTCTCTGGGAGCCCTTAAGAGTCCATGTTAGTTGACTCTGTTGGTCTCCCTGTGTAGTCTATATTCTCTTCAGGTCCCTTAATCCTTCCCCCAATTCTTCTACAAGACTCTTTGAGCTCCATCTAATGTTTGGGTGTGAGTCTCTAATTCTGTTTCAGTCACTTGCTATGTGGAGCCTTTCAGAGAACAGTCATGCTAGGTTCTTATCTGCAGGCATAAGAGACTACCATTCATAGTGTCAGGAATTGGTTCTTGCTCATGGAATGGGCATCAATTTGGCTCAGTCATTGTTTGGCCATTCCCTCAGTCTCTGGTCCATCTTTGTCCCTTGCACATCTTATATGCAGGACATATATTGGGTTGAAGGTTTTGTGGTTGTGTTTTTGTGTTTATTTCTCCATTGGGAGTCCTGCCTGTCTATAGGAGGTGATCACTTCAGGCTCTATATCCCCCTACTGCTAGAGGTCTTAGCTACAGTCACTCTCATAGACTCGCTGGGCCCTCCCCCTTCCCAATCTCAGGTCTCTGTCCTAGAGATTGCCCCCCTGCACCCACCTCTGAGTTTTGTCCTCTCTCCACTGCTCTCGCTATTCCTGAACCCCCATGCTGTTCCCTCTCTCATAACCTCCCCCCACCCAGTTTCCTTCTTCCATCCACCTCTGATACCTATTTTATTTCGTCTTCTGAGAAAGATTCAAGCACCCTTTCTTGGAACTTCCTTGTTATTTGGCTTTTTTGGGTTTCTGGATTATAGTATGTTTATCCTGTACTTTTTGGCTAATATCCACTTAGAAGTGAATACATATCATGTATATCTTTTTGTGTCTGGATTATTTCACTCGATATGATATTTTCTAGTTCCATTCATTTCCCTGCAAAATTCATGATGTCCTTGTTTTTAATAGCTGAGTAGCATTCATTATGTAAATGAATCACATTTTCTTTATCATTCTTCAGTTGAGGGACATCTCAGTTGTTTCCATTTTTTGGTAGTAGGAATATTGTAGCTATGAACATAGTTGAACAAGTGTTCTAATGGGATGTTGGAGCATCTTTTGAGTATATGCCCAGGAGTGGTATAGCTGGATCTTGAGGTAGAACTATTTCCAATTTTCTGAGAAACCAGCAAATTGATTTCCAGACTGGTTGTACAAGTTCATACTCTCATCAGCAATGGAGGAGTGTTCCTTTTGCTCCACATCCTTGCCTGCACATATTGTCCCTTGAGTTTTGATGTTGGTCATTCTTATGGGTGTAAGGTAGAATCTCAGAGTTGTTTTGATCTGTATTTCCCTGATAACTAAAGACTCTGAACATTTCTTTAAGTGTTCTCAGCCAATAGATTTTCTTCTGTTGAGAATTATCTTTTTAGCTCTGCATTCCATTTTTTAATTCAATTTTTTGGCTTGTTGGTGTCTAACTTCTTGAGTTCTTTATATATTTTGGATATTAGTCCTTTGTCAAATGTAGGGTTTGTGAAGATCTTTTCCCAATATGTAAGTTGTCATTTTGTCCTATAGATGGTGTTCTTTCACTTACAGAAGATTTTCAGTTATATGAGGTCCCATTTATTAATTATTGATCTTAGGGCCTGAGCCATTGTTGTTCTGTTCAGGAATTTGTCTCTTGTACCAATGAGTTCAAAGCTATTCCTTACTTTCTGTTCTATTATATTTAGTGTATACAGTTTTATATTGAAGTATTTAATCCACTTGAACTTGAGTTTTATGCATAGTGATAAATATGAATCTATTTGCATTCTTCTACATGCTGACATCCAGTTACACCAGCACCATTTGTTGAAGATCCTCTCCCTTTTCTATTGTATAGTTTTGGCTTCTTTGTCAAAGATCAAGTGTCCGTAGGTATGTGGGTTTAGTTCAGCATCTTCAATTCAATTCCATTGATCAACCTGTCTGGTTCTATACCAATATCATGCAGTTTTTATTACTCTTGCTCTGTAGTACAGCATGAGGTCAGGGGTCATGATATCTCCAGAAGTTCTTTTATTGTTTGGGATTTTTTTTTAGCTACCCCAGAATTTATCATTTGAATTTGAGAATTATTCTTTCAAAATCTGGAATGAAGTGTGTTCAAATTTTGATGGGAATTGCATTGAATCTGTAGATTGCTTTTGGTAAGATGGCCATATTCACTATGTTAATCCTACTGATCCATGAGAATGGGAGGTCTTCTATATTCTGATATCTTCTTCAATTTCTTTATTCAGAGACTTGCAATTCTTGTTACACAGGTTGTTCACTTCCTTCATTAGAGTTACACCAAGATACTTTATATTATTTGTGGCTATTGTGAAGTGTAGATATTGTCTCCTTAATGTTATTCTCAGTCCACTTACCATTTGTATAAAATAGGACTAATGATTCCTTTGAGTTAATTTTGTATACAGTCAATTTGTGGAAAGGGTTTATCAGGTATAGGATTTCTCTGGTAGAATTCTGGGGTCATTTATGTAAACTAACATACCATCTGAAAATAACGATACTTTGACATCTTCCTTTCCAATTTGTATCCCCTTGATCCCCTGTAGTTGTTGTATTGCTCTAGCTAGAATAGAACTTTAAGTACTATATTGAAAATATAGGGAGAGAGTGGATATCCTTGTCTTGTCTCTGATTTTAGTGAAATTGCTTTCAGTTTATCTCTGTTTAATTTGATGTTGGTTATTGGCTTGCTGTATATTGTCTTTATTTTGTTTATGTATGCACCTTGTATCCCTCAACTCTCCAAGAGTTAACATGGAGAGGTACTGGATTTTGTCAAAGGCTTTTTCAGCACTTAATGAGACAATCATGTGCTTTTTCTTTCGGTTTGTTTAAAAGGATTAATTACATTGAGGGATTTTCATATATTTAACCACACCTGGATCCCTGGAATGAAGCCTAAATCATGATGAATGATATCTTTGATGCATTCTTGGATTCGGATGGCAAGTATTTTATTAAGTAATTTTGCATCTGTGTCCATAAGGAAGATTGGTCTGAAACTCTTTCATTGTTGAGAATTTTTATGGTTTAGGTATCAGGGTCATCCTGGCCTCATAGAATGAGTTTGGCAATGTTCCTTCTGTTTCTATTTTGTGGAATAGTTTGAGGAGTATTGGCATTAGCTCTTCTTTGAAAGTCTGGTAGAATTCTGCACTAAAACTATTTGGCCCTGGGCTTTTTGTGGTCGAGAGACTTTGAACAACTGCTTCTATTTCCTTATGGGTTAGAGGACTATTTCAATAGTTTACTAAATCTTGATTTAACATTGGTAATTGGTATCTGTGAAGAAAATCACCCACTTCATTTAGATTTTGCAATTTTGTGACGTACAAGCTTTTGAATTAATACCTGATGATTCTTTGAATTTCCTTGGTGTCTATTGTTATATCTCTCTTTTCATTTCTGAATTTTGTCACTTTGGATACTATCTCTCTGCCTTTTAGTAAGTTTAGCTAAGGATTTGTCTATTTTGTTGATTTTTCTCAAAGAATCATCTCTTGGTTTTATTGATGCTTTGTTTTGTTCTCTTTGTTTCTTCTAATTGATTGATTAAAGTCCTGAGTTTGATTATTTTCTGCAGTCTACTCCTCTTGGATGTGTTTGCTTCTCTTTTCTTCTAGAGCTTTCAAGTGTACTTTAATTCTTTAGTATGAGAACTCTCTAATTTATTTATAGAGGCACTTAGTACTTTCTTCTTAGCATTGCTTTCATTATGTACCATAAGTTTGGTATATGGTGTCCTCATTTTCATTGAATTTTAGAAAGTCTTTAATTTCTTTCTTAATTTCTTCCATGACCCAGAGATTATTGAGTAGAGGGTTGTTCAATTTCCCTAAGTGTGTATGCTTTCCAGTGTTTCTGTTGTTGAAGTCTAGCATTAATCCATGGTGATCTGATAAGATGCAAAGAGTTATTTCAATCTTCTTACATCTGTTGAGGCATGATTTGTGCCCAATTATATGGTCAGTTTTGGAGAAGGTTCCACAAGGTGCTGAGAAGGTGGTTATTCTTTTGTGTTTGGGTGAAATGCTCTATAGATATCTGTTAGGTTCATTTGAGTCATAACCTCTGTTACTTAAATTATTTCTGTTTAGTTTCTGTCTTTATAACGTGACTGTTGGTGAGAGTAGAGTGTTGAAGTCTCTCACTATTAATGTGTGGGGTTCAGTATGTGATTTAAATTTTAGTAATGTCTCTTTTATGAATGTGGATACCCTTGCATTTGGGGCATAGTTGTTCAGAATTGATATATCCTCTCGGTGGATTTTTTCTTTGATGATTATGAAGTGTCCTCTCCTGTCTTTTTTGACTAATTTTGGTTGAATGCCTATTTTATTATATATTAGAATGGCTCCTCCAGTTTGATTCATGGGATCATTTGCTTGGTCCAGCCCTTTACTCTGAGGTCATATTTATCTTTGTTGCCTTGATGTGTTTCTTGTATACAGCAGATTGGATTCTGTTTATGCATCCATTCTGTTAGCCTCTGACTTTTTATCGAAGAATTGAGTCCATTGATGTTGAGAGAGACTAATTACCAATGATTATTAATTCCTGTTATTTTGATGTTGGTGATGTTAGTGCATGTGTGCGTGTGCGTGTGCGTGTGCGTGTGTGTGTGTGTGTGTGTGTATTTCTCTTCTTTTGCTTTTCATGGTGTGAAATAATTTATTTCTTGTATTTACTTGCATGCAGTTAGCCTCAGTGGGTTGGGGTTTTCTCCTTGTATCTTCTGTAGGGCTGTATTTGTGGAAAATATTGTTAAAATTGGAATATCTTGGTTTTTCCATCTATAGTGGTTGAACATTTTGCTGGGTATAGTACTTTGGGCTGGAATCTGTGGTCTCTTAGGGTCTACAAGACATCTGCCCAGGACCTTCTGACTTTTAGAGTCTCTGCTGAGAATTCGGGTATAATTCTGGTAGGTGTGACTTTATATGTTACTTGGACTTTTTCCCTTGCAGCATTTAATATTCCTTTTTAGTCTGTACATTTAGTGTTTTGATTATTATGTGGCAGGAGGATTTTCTTTTCTGATCTAATCTATTTGAGTAAAGTACATTTATACCACAGAATAAAATTTGGTTTAACAAGTAAAATTTAAATAAAAGCTCTGAGTTTTGGCAGAATTTGGAACTGAACGATTCCTATGTTTCAGACAAAAGAAAAAAAACTTGCAGAAAATCTTGATTCAAGTTTTACTTTTATGCATAACATTGATAAGTTCTAACCACATTTCTGGCAAAATTTTTAAAGTTTTATGTGTATTGACTTATTTACTCCTTACAGTTTCATCAATAAGTTATAACTCATATCATGATTTTGGCAAAATCTTATATGACATAATGTGTGAATGCAATCGTTAATCTAAAAATGTAACGGGATGTTATTTTCAGCCCACCATACTGTTATGGCTATTGAGAATGGGAATAAGCCGGCGCAGAAAACGATGTGTCATAGGGACTGGATTCTTCACTATAGAACCTAAATGTTGTGCCAAAGGAAATTAATGATGGTTGGAATAGTAAAGCAAGAAATAAAGTCATAACTTAAAAGTATTAGCAGCAAAAGAACATTGAAGATATTGAAATGAAAATGAGAATAACTCATGAAATAATGAAAAAGGTTATCAGAGTGGGATAAATAAATAAATACTAAAATCTGAGAAGAGCAGAATTGACTTTTACTTCAGATATATTTATGTTAATTACTTTTGTCATGGGTGTCCTATTTGATATATTTTTGTGTGGTTTTATTACCCTGTTTGTGAGCTTTGTAAGAATTAGAACAAGGCCTCACTCATTGCTAAATACCTTCATTGATAGATAAAGTGTATATCAACTGTAGAAATAGATATGGGTTGTAATATTTATTTTAGTTAATTCTTATGATGCTGTAAGGTTTTACATTGTGCCACGAAGACGTAAAGCTTCGAACAACCAAAATCCCAATGCAATTTATGCATATATATATATATATATATATATATATATATATATATATATACACACACACACACATATATATGTGTATGTATGTATATATATATATATATGTATATATTACTACAAGATTTGATATCCATGCATTTATTATCTATACTATCAGCATTACTTTATAGGCATAATCTGCATTAGCTCAGGGGCAGTCTCTGAAACATCACTGAATGTTTGATGAATGACAGTATGAAAAGAAAATGGATACATTTGTGGATTCAACAGAATAGGCTAGAAGCAAACTGAAATCTAAGTCATGCAAGGCCTTAAGAGCTCATCTTTAACAAATAGTTTGGAGCAAAATATCAGCAAAAAAGTGATCATTTTATTAAGTTCTGTCTATGGGTATATTTTTATGGTAGTAAATTTTGACTTAAATGGAGCCCAAATGAAAGCCTTAGGCCATGGGTGGAGTTGTGGGGAGGGTCAATCTATCTGAAGGAGTCTTTAAATACTTTCTTTTGAAAGAAAACCCAGTGTTTCATTGATGGGAGCCAGCAAATGACCTTCCAGCCAAAAAAGTGGAAAGAAACAATCCAACACCCTCCTCAATGAAGTCTGCTCTGAACAATCTTACAATTAAAGTCTGCCCCTGTTGTAACTGCCAGCAGCTGTGTTCATGCATTTCTGGAAGTAAATGTTGGCCATGAAGTCAGGGATGTTATTCACAGAGGAAATTGTATCAGCCAAATTTAGGAAAGTTTAAAGCTTATGACATTTCCTGTTCTTTTAGGGTAAACTTGTGTATGTTAGAATATTTTTAAGAATCAAGGATCATTTTTGTCTCAAAATAATATCTGTTCTTTGCCTCTGACTTCTGATGTTGCTGTTACTTATGTTTGAGGATAGAGACATCTGATTGAAGTTGAGGAAGGGGCACAGATGTGAAAAAAATATATGATTTTAAAAAATCGTATATTATGTCCTTATTCTGTTGTGGATGGCCTGCTTGCGATGTGTGGAAGGTCAGAAAATCCAGGAAGCTGGCTACTTGGGTGCATGAAGGAGAAGAAAGGATGAAAGAAGTCTGTTCAGTTAGAGTTGCATGCTTAACATAAAAACAGGGGGAAAAAAACCTAAATTGCAAATACTACCAAGATTTAGTGCCATTATTTAATTTATTTGCAAAAATGTGATTACTTTCTACAAGCATCTGTGAATGTTTAGATTTATATCTGTGTTTTGTTGATTCTGTAAAAAATAAAAATTCTAACCCAAGAATATGTTCATGCTTCTGATAAAGGCAGTTCAGAGTGTTGAACATGAAGCCTACTACTAGGCTAAAGACACAAAGAAGAAAATTCTTAACTCTCCCTAGACTTTCTTCTTTTTACCTTCACATACTTTAGTCATGAATTTTGAAGAACTTTCGTAACTCAGAACTCATGTGAACTTTTTGTTCAGGGTAATAAGTAGAAACATGACTTCCCTTTCTAAATATAGGATGTGTAGATGTGCCTCTGCTCATCTTCATGTATGTGAGCATTATATGTAGTTGACAGAATGACCAGAAAGTGGTAGGTCTGGATATAGAGACTTGAGTCCTTGTCGAGTCATAAACCTAAAATTATACTTTTAAGTATCATCTGGCATGTGGGTCAGCCACCAGCGACCTCAAGGGACCAAACAAACAAATAAAACAACACAAGTGCCGAGCAGTGGTGGCGCACACCTTTAATCCCAGCACTTGGGAGGCAGAAGCAGGTGGATTTCTGAGTTCGAGGCCAGCCTGGTCTACAGAGTGAGTTCTAGGACAGCCAGGGCTACACAAAGAAACCCTGTCTCGAAAAACCAAAAAAAGAGGCCGGGCAGTGGTGGCGCATGCCTTTAGTCCCAGCACTTGGGAGGCAGAGGCAGGTGGATTTCTGAGTTCGAGGCCAGCCTGGTTTACAGAGTGAGTTCCAGGACAGCCAGGGCTACACAGAGAAACCCTGTCTCAAACAAACAAACAAACAAACAAAAAAAAAAAACCACAAGTGATTTATACTACTGTATTAAATTCCATCCTTATTTTTTGAAGCAGATCCAGTGATACTTATAAAAGTGATTATTATAAGAACAGACTTTGGAAAATCCTCACTTGATGAGGGGATGAATCTTTCATTAATAAAACTCTTCCATTACAAACTACCAAACTACCAGTATAATAATCATAATTTATAAGAACCTTACAAGTAAGAACTATTATTGCAATTTTTACAAATGACAAGAGAAAGTCAAGAGTGATACAAGGTTTTAAACAAGTTGTTTATGTTCTCTTTAGTTCTTTCTTGACATCAAATTTTTGCAGTTTTGCTGAAATGTTGCTCAGTTCTGAGGAGCAGGGTACCTAATTCAAGTTGAAACAAAAGGTGCATCCCTTTATCATTGTTTCATTAATTCATTTTTAGATTGATGTTCATCTGGACAACAGCATGCAGACCAAACCCACTTAAAATATAGAAGAAAATATCTTTTGGATACATCTGGACTCATTGTTGTCTCCCACCAACAGCAGTAGGCTTTCTTCATGTGTTTATGTATATGTGCACTGTATTATGTGTTACTGTACAGATACAGATGTTGATGAGCTTGCATATGCATTGAAGACCTAAGGCTTATATGTCTACCTATATCACTTCTCCAATTTAGTTTTACAGGGTCTCTCACTAAATCTAGAACTGAATGGCTAGCCAGCAAGCCCCTAGGACTCACTGGTTTCCAATTTCCCCACTCCCAAGCTTTGGGTTGCAGACATATGCTCCCATGCCTAGCTCTTACATCGAAAACTCCTATTCTTATGCTTGCATAGTAAGCAGTTTTACCACTGGGCCATCTCCTCAGTCAAAGTAGTATATTATCTAAATATTTTGGGGTTTGTTTTTAAGAAGTTCCTGCATCTTCTTATTTAGTCTAAAAATTATTGAATGATTTTCAGGAAAGAAAATTTGGAGAGAATTGCAATGCAACTTGTAGATAATGATTTTCCCCATAAACAAATACTTCTTTTTATTGTGGTCCTATTATCCTTAGAAAGTAGAAAGCTGATGTATCTTTTGTCATCCTTTATATTGGTTTTCCATTCTTTATTTTACTATGATGCTAAAATTAGATTCAAGACATTGTAATTATGCCATAATTACCATGATCATATTTTTCTGTCATTGAAAATTAGCACTGAGTTTGATTTTTCTCCAAAACTACAACAGCTGCTCTCTTTCTGTAGCTCTATAGATTAATACCAAAGCAAGCAGAGACATACAAGCCATCATCCTGGGCTGGCAAGGGGTGTGCCGAACCCACTGTTTCACTGAAGTTAATTGTTTCCCAAAATTATCATTTTTATTGGTAATTTTATTGCAGAGGACCTACATTTTCTCTAATTACACTGCAAGCTGTTGTCTTCTTACCGTTCAGAAAGGAAACTTATCTAAAAGGAAAAAAAAAACAAAACACCCTGAAAACTTCTACTTACAAATAAGATGTGGAAATAAAATCAGAGGGAAAAGAAGTGACTTTTTGAGGTCACTCAGCAAACTAGAAACACAAGATGTGGAAACTTTTGTCCATAAGTTCTTGTTCTTATATCAACCTGATTTAATTAAGTTTAAGTCTCACAAGGAAAGATTGTAATACCAATTCTGGTTGGTTACCTTGCTACTTTGGAGCAACAGAAGATGAGAAGAGATATGGTAAACAAGTTGATATTTGTTAGAACTGAAAAGCCCAGAGGGTCATTTGAGTTGTGGAGGATAGGAGATGGATGCTGATGTAGAATCAGGAGTGCTACCGCCCTCTTCTCTAGATGGTCCTCGGCTAAAATGAAGCAGGACAGGGCTTTAGCTATAATCCACTCCTGTAACAAATACTGACAACATTTTGCATACAGCCCTTGAATATATAACATAGAAGACTGAATCTCTCCCCTAGCATCACTATGCAAAAAAAATGAGAGTCCCTTCCAGAAGCATGTGGAGGTATGTCCAATTGCTCTCAAGGTTGAGTTTTATTTTAAGCTAATTGTTTAAGAAACATGTTTCATTGGTTATTTATTATGTCCTGTGATCAATAAAAAATAGAATATGATTTTTATCTCAAAAAACCCTCAATGTAGTAGGGTAAATAAGAATTTAAGCAGAGTTCAAGTTAGAAGATGAACATAAACAGTCATCTGTGACATTAATAGGGTGAAGGTGATGGTTATAGTGATCCCTAAATAACTGGTTAGTTAGGAACCTCGAGAAATGGTCCTTTTAGGGGACAGAATGTGAATCCTGCATCCAACTTGGGCAGCTAAGAACTGCTTATAATTTCGTCTTCTGGCACCTCTGAGTATCTATACACAGGACATGTACACATATGCCCCACCCTCCCCCACACAAAATGGTAAATTTTATGTGTACATAATTATGCACCCAAAATTATGTACATAAAGAAAAATATGTAAAAAAAAAAAGAACTGCTTAGCATCAGTGGTGGTCCATGTTTATAATCCAAATACCTGAGGGGCTGTAGAAGGAAGACTGTGAACTTAAAACTAGTTTCAATTTCCTTCCTCCAATGTGGGAATTCTTTGAGGAAAAGAAGAATAAAGTATTTCAGATAGAAGAGAGTTTTGTGTACAAAGATATGAAATTTACCATTTTGTGTAGGCACTAGATATAAGAAAAGCAGTTATAAAATTTTCAATTTGAAAAGATGTTGGAATAATAGACAGAAAACCATGAAGGACAAACTGGAGATTTTAAAAGTCAAATCCCAAGCCAAAATGAAGTCATTATAAAAACAGTTGCAAGACTACTAAAAAGACCTACACATCACTCAGTTGATGTATAGGGTACTTTTACATTGGAAAGCTCAACCACTAACCAACTATTACAAAGCAATTTTCCATGGTAGAAATAGGATGTTTTGTGTGGAGGGAAGCATGCAACAATATGTGCATGTATGTATGTGAGTGTATGTGCACTTGTATATGTGAAAGTGTGTTATTTGTTTGTATGAGAAGTGATGGAAACAGAGTGGAAGAAAAAGAAAGAGTAATAGCCATTAATTCCTAGAAAATAAGTTAATGGATTAACTTGTAAGAATCAAGAGACACATGAGCCTAAATTCTACGGTTTCTGCAGAACAGAAGAGTTTTCCACAGCATAGAAAGGAAAGGATGTCCAATATAGCTACAGGAAGTGGCCACTTTAGTCTCCATATCTCCTCCTACTAGGAGTCTCAGGTAGGGTCACCCCCATAGTAGACTCCTGAGAGTCTCCCCTATTCCAGGTCCCCAGCTTGTCCCAGAGATGCCCCCCATTAATTTCCATTCTCCCTCCCAGTCCTCTCCCCTGCCATGATCCCAAGAGCTGATTCCCACCCTAGTTCCACTCCTCTATCCACCTCTGATATCTATTTTATTTCCCCTTCTGAGTGAAATTCAAGCATCCTCCCTTGGGCTATCCTTGTTATTTAGCTTCTTTGGGTCTGTGGATTGTAATATTGGTATCCTGTACTTTATGGCTAATGTCCACTTATAAGTGAATGCATACCATGGATATCATTCTGTGTCTGGATTACCTCACTCTGGATAATATTTTCTAGTTTCATCCATTTGTCTGCAGATTTCAAGATGTCTTTCTTTTTTAATAACTGAGCAATAGTCAGTTGGAATAAATTTACTACATTTTCTTTATCTATTTGAGGGACATCTAGGTTGTTTCCAGTTTCTGGCTTTTATGAATAAAGCTTCTATGAATATAATTGAGCAAGTGTCCTTGTGCTATAGTGGGGCATCCCTTGGATATATGGCTAGGAACTGTACAGCTGGATCTTGGAATAGAACTATTCTCAATGTTCTGAGAAACCACTAAATTGATTCCCCAAGTGGGAGTACAAGTTTGTACTCCCACCAGCAATATAGGGGTCTTCCAGTGGAGGGGGTACACCAAACTCCCCTCAATATATTTGACCCAAAATTTATCCTGCCTACAGATGTGCTGGAATAAGAGTGGAGCAGAGATTGAGAAAATGGTCACCCAATAACTGCCCAACTTGAGACCCAGGGTCCATGTGAGAAAGCCAACCTCTGATACTATTAATGATATTCTGCTATGATTGCAGATAGTAGTCTAGCATAACTGTTTTCAGAGAGGCTTCATCTAGCAGCTGATGGAAACAGAAGCAGAGATCCACAGCCAAACATAAGGTGGAGCTCAGGAAGAGTGGGGAGAAGGATTGAGGGAGCTGAAGGGGTCAAAGATGCCACAAGAATACCTATAGAGTCAACTAACCTGGGTTCATGGGGGATCACAGGGATTAAACCATCAACCAAAGAGCATGCATGAGCTGGATCTAAGCAACCTAGACATTTATAGCAAATGTGCAGCTTGGTCTTCATGTAGGTCTTGTAACAATTGAATCGGGGGATGTCTCTGACTCTGTTGACTATCTTGGGATTGCCTTACGTTAGCTGAGCTGTCTTGGCTGGCTCCAGTGGGAGAGAATGCACTTAGTCCTGCTACTGCTTGATGTGCCAGAGTGGTTGGTACCCATGGAGTGTTTCTCCTTCTCTGAGAAGGGAAAAGTTTGTTAGGGGAAGACTGGATAGAGAGGAGGTAAGGGAGCTGTGATTTGGATGTAAAGTGAACAAAAAATAAATTAATGAAAAAAAGAAAGAAAAGGATGACAGATGTAGATATTTTTCTTCTCGGACATCATTTTTTTTTTACTACCCATCACAATTTCAATCTCTATCAAAAGAACAAGAAAACAATCTTCAGATTTCACTTCTATATAAATCATTATAATATATATATATATGTGAGTGGACTGTGTAAACCATGCATGTGTGTACATGTGTGTATATATATATATATATATATGTGTGTGTGTGTGTGTGTGTGTGTGTGTATATACATGCATATTTATACATATATATGTGTGTATATATATATATACATGCATATTTATTGAAACCATGCTCACAAGTAAGTGAGCCATATTATAACATGGTACCTATATGAAAGGAGTAATATGAGAATGTACTAGTCAGCACATGATAATTCAGGAAATGTAACACTGCAAACTAGGACAGCAGGTACAAAACTGTTCATTCTTCTGAGTAGGATCAAAGAAATAATGCTATGAATGTATTAGTATGTCTTTGATATACAAGGTCATTGATCTTAGTGAGGGGTTCTTTCTTTATGTGATTTTTTTTTTTTTTTTTAGACTTTGGACCAGCATTTACTCTTCTAATCTCTGAAGTGGGGATACAGACTCTATAATTAACGTGGTCCCTTCTCTCTGGGGAAACTGATCACAAAAGATCAAATTGAGTCTCAAGAAAACAGAGACTCTGGAGCTAGATATCTTATTATTAGGAGAGAAGGAATATTGACAACCTCTAAGATAGAAATAGGTCATAGAAACTGATATAGTTAAGGAAATACTTTTGATTTGGGCACTCATATATTGGTGGGGGTATCTAGGAATCACAGAGGCTTCTCTTGTGTCAGAAATGTGTGAAGAAGGCAGATGAGGGAACTCAGTTTTCTATATCTTCACAAGTTTTACCTTCACAAATATCAGAGATATGCATATTCAAAGCACAAAACTTCTATAACTTTTAAGTGGTTTGAGTTCTTTAGAAATAACTGTTGAAACCAACTTTAAAGTGATCTATATATCAAGAGCCTGCATAACAAAAAGATTGATATAGTTCCCTTCTCCAAGACATTGATAGTTCTTTTATCATTGACATCCAGATTAGAGCTCCACCAGAATAAGTTAGGACATTCTGGTTTTCTTTTCTCAAAAGGAAGCAAGAAAGAGACTCTGAGAGATGATGAATAGGAGACTTTATCATGAATTAATGATAGATGCTTTCAAAATAAATCTGGGCAAATCATTTCATGGCAGATGAAGAAGGAAGAATAACACGTGAAACGGTTCTTACATCTGAGATGACCTACAGTATGTTTTTATTCAGAAGAAGAAATTGAGCCTCTAAGGACTCATATAATCTAAGATCCTGACTGTAGCCATATAACTTCAAAACATTTTTTTCAGAGACCATAGTATGCTGAGTAATTGATAATAATTATCAAGTGTTGCAAGTTTACTATATCCCTATTTATATATTAGAAAATTAGTTCCACAAAGAACAAATTTAGTGGGTACTATTATACTCATTTTATAGATAAATGAAAGTTAAAAGTGCTAATAAAATTAATATAGCTAAAAATAAGAATAAAATTAAAGTCCAAGTATGTCTAAATCAGATCATTTGTCCTTCCTACTCAATATGACCTACTAATAGCTCTGGAAGATTTAGGCAATAAAAATGAGGTTTCATTAAGGCAAGAAGATTCATTCTGTGTTGCCTCTTGTTAGTCTAGATCTCACAGTAGTATGACTTCTTATGCTTATTGTAATGATTGATCTTGTACAGTGTGTTGTTTATCTGTGTGTTTCCATTGTTAGAGTATGTTTTGAGGTTTCTCTTGTTGGAGTCATTTTGAGTCATTGTCCATTTCTAGGGCCCACCTGATTGTCTGGGACAGGGTATGAACTCAGCAAGTGTTAGGAATGCTGAATTTGATGAGGATGTTTCTCAGCAGCAAGCTGTAAAGTGAAGTCTAAGCTTGTACAGAAGGTACTTGGCTTGCTCTGAGGTACTGATCAGCATGAAAGACGGTCAGGGAACTAGAGCAGAGCAGAGTATCACACATTCACTTCTGCTCTCTCACAGGATTTCCCCATGTTTCTGGAAGAGACATTTGACATGTCTTTTTAGGGAAAATCACAGGAAAGATGGCCACTGTAGTTGACTTACAATAAATATCCTCATTAGCAGCAGTGGACAGATTGGTGTCCTTCCTTTCCTAGCCATCCAGTAGCCTTCCTTTTCCAATGACAGTCAAGGGTGTCAATCATCAAACCATAATGCCAGAACTTTTCTATTTTCTGTAGTGGCAGACAAAATGGAAGAATATTAAATAACTTCTTATTCCATGAAAAACGACTTGGTATCAGACACTACCCCTGACATCTAGTATAGATTGGCACATCTTATTCCATTTGGTATACAGCGTCTATATATAGGGACTGCTTAAAACATTATTTGTTTTGTGTTGCTTGATAAATGAATGAACAAAATTTGATTCTAACCTTGTTAAATATAAAGAAAACAAAGGGACCCACATCTATAGCTTTCTGGTAGCTGTAATTCTTCAGAAGAAAGAAGGAAATGGGGGTGAGGGGAGAAAGGAACTGGTAGAAATGGAAGGAGAACAAATTCAGTGGTGCCTCACCAAACCAACCACTACTTTGTAACAAATATAACTGACTTCAAAAAGCATATTGAATAATGCTGTGTTTTGAAACAGTTTGTCCATACAGTAAGGGGAAATAAAGTCACATCGCTTGTGACACAGTCCCACCTCTTGTGTGTCATTGGCCAAAAGCTACTTGCTCAGGCATGAGAGCTGTATTTCTTTCTCTTTTTTTTCCTTTTTTTTTTTAGTTATTATTAAGTCTTTGTGAATTTTCCATCATCCTTCCCAAACTACTCATTTCCCCATCCCTCCAAAGCCACCCTCCACCCTTGCAACCTCTCTATCAAAATAATAATAATAATGATGATGATGATGATAATGATAATGATAATAACAAAAACACCTTGCTATGTAAGATATGGTATGTCAAGGTATGTCAAACAGTAAACCCTTTTGCCCAAACAGCTTTATTTGCAAATGTTCATTGCAATGAGTCATTGATCTAATTCAAAGCCTCTAGTTTCTACTACACTATCAATACTAGATCTTCATGTGGACTCCTGTCAAATATACTGTTGTTTACCTGTGTCATGGAGATCCTGAAGCTTTGGTTCTGCAATACTGGCCCCTTCATGAGCTCTAGCAGTTCATAGATGGTGTAGATGCTGGGGTAGGCCAACTCAAAGTACTAAATCTGGACCTTGGTGGTGGCAGCCTACCAGCTCTCCTATTCAGTGCCACCAGGGCCAGCTCTTCCACTTTGCCCAAGAGAAGGGAAGGACCAGCTTTCCTTCTTGTAGCAACTTTCAAGGGGTGGGACTCAGCCTCCATTGTTCATGTCATCTGGGCTAGATTTCCTACATCCACACCACCCGGGCCAGTTCTCCAGCACTCTCCTAGCTAGATGTGGGCCTGTGTGCTGGAGGCTTTCCATGGGGATCTCTGGCCTGGCCAGGTGAGAGGGTTCAGGCAAAGAGGGGAGAGTGTGAGCAGGGAGGGGAGTCACCTCCGCCTCAGTCTTCGAAGTTGCTGCCTAGTTGCTCCAAGATGCTGCACCTGCTGCCCTGCACTGAGTCGAGCTGGGCTGAGCCCATGAGAGGCCAACTAGGCAGTAAGGAGTGCGGGAAGCTTCTGGTGGCATTTTGGCAGAGCAGACCTCTTCCCAAGCAGCAGTGTTACAGCTCTTATGATAGAAGCTCTCAGATGACAGAGTAGTTCTCACACCTTTATTCCTTCTGGGTAGGATTCTTATATACAGTTTGGAGAGGGTCGGGGTCTGACTGGCTTGGTCTGAGCACTTGGGGATACCTTATCTGCATGTGGGCTTGGGGTGCTGCTTCTAAGTGACTGATGGTCACAGACCTCTCCACAGGGAGCTGTGGGGGGCTGTAGCTACTTGACAGGAGCCAGGGGCCCAGGAGCTTGTCAAAACACCTATAGTCCCTTGCAAGGTTACCCCCTACAGGGTCGCCAGGGTTTTAAGCCTATGCTTGACCAGGGACCAGGCTGCCTATCACAGCCCACCAACCCACAGTTAGAGGTCAGGCCAGCACTCCTGCTCTCACATCCTCTGTACCCAAGCCACCAGGATCACCTCTACCACACTCCCCAGGAAAAGTATAGGTACTTTACCTGATTTTTGGTTCTGTTTAGCTGTTGCTATTGTGTTTATCCCTGTCTCTTTGCTTCCACTTCTCTCATTCGCATGCCTCTAAGTCAGGAATAGCTAGTAGGCATCTTGACCAAGACTGGTTTAGACTACAAGTGAGCCTGGAATGCTAGGTAAGAAATATTTTAGAGTTAGGTAAAATGAAATCTTCTAATTATTGATTTAGATTTTCTTCCTTTTTCATAGACAGTAACAATCACACACACACACACACACACACACACACACACACACACACACACACACTACTAGGATGTTTCTTTAGATTTCTTATCAAAGCCTCATATTTATCGCTGATAGTTTTCAGACAGTCAGTTAGAGGTGAAAATTCTTCACAAGTTTAAATGTTAAGAAGTGAAAACATTTACACGATTTTAAAAGTTATGATTCTTGATCCACAGCCTTTACAGCTTTTCCAGTAGTAAATAGGAGTGCCAGTGGTTTTATGCTGTTCTATTTGGGAAGAATTTACTGACAGTCATTATACACAATAATATCATAATTCACTTTTTAATGAAATTTTTAGCAAAAACTATGATACATTTTCTTCCAAGGAAACTCCCATATCAACCATAAAAATAAAGTCAAATTAAGCAGTAATAGTCTTTCATCTCTACTGAATAATTTGCAGTACGAAGATATCCATTTAGAGTTATCCTTCAGGCTCAAAGATTTGAGGTATGTCCTCACAGTCCTTGGTTAAAACAGTTTGGGAAATGATGATATAGGCTATGGTATATAGTATGACAAATTAGTGGCAATCAATATAGATAGGGTCTCAATGAATTTTGAAGCTAGAACAAGTTTAATTTACTATTTGATCAAAAGTATACTAAAATAGGAACATTCAAGTTCTGGCCTAGGCTATTAAATAACTGAATAAAACTTAAGGAACTAGAGGAGATATGATGGCAATTCGAAATACTTAAGGATTAGTTTTTCTTGTACAAAAGACTATATTCTAGTAGCAAAATATGATTGTGTGTGTGAGTACATGTGTGTATGTGTGTGTGTGTGTGTGTGTGTGTTTGTGTTGGAGTGTAAGGAATCAAGTTCAGATCATTCCTGGAGATAATCTTGAAGGAAATTCATCTTACTATCCTTGAATAAGTTTCTTACCTGTATGTAGTGTAAAAATACTATTTTTCTCCACCAGGCTTTTACAGAAATATTCTCACACAGAAAATGAACAACTTAATGACTCTCAAAATGCTTACAGAGTCCTGAAAGAAGATCTAGAAAGTCTGAAATGACAGTGGTAGGGAGAAAAAGGATTAAAAGAGAATTGTTTAAGGTGCTCAATTCCCAGAAACACTATTGCTATTTCAACAATACTACTATCTCTTCATTGTTGGCTCATTACTTTTCATAAAAATATAAATTCTACTATTGGAATTTTATCTTTTCAGAATTTAAAGTCATATCTTTTAGGTAAAGCAACAGTTTATGGAAGAAAGATACTTCAGTGTTGAAAATAACATGCATACTAACTAATCTTACCTTTTTAAAAAAAATAGAATAGATATGTTAGGGACACAAACAAAACATACCATGAAAGCCAAAAATCAACAGGAAATTGACCTGGAAAAGGATGCTGGTAATTCCTATAGAAAGAGATATTAAAATTATATCAAGCTTACCACCCTGAGGCATTTCACGAAGATGGTGCATCATTTTAAAAGTAAAGAAATGAATTCTTCAGCAGTTTTGCTAAAGCTAAAATTTTTAAATTGAATGCACTGATTATGCACATGTAAATAATGTATTGGCAAAGAGAGTTAAGCTAATGGCAACAGACCAAAAATGTAGATTAAAAACTCGACTAAATGTAATACATAAGCAAAAATGTTAAAAGTGCTGGTGGTTATATAGGAGAGATAAGAAATGCATGTAGATAAAGTTTTAAAGAAAAGCAAATAGATACAACAGATAGAGAAGATAATCAAGTAAGTTTATAAACATTTTCATGAATTAAAATATTTACATCCTCTTTAAATTTTTTGTTTGTTTGTTTGTGTTTATTCAGGGTCCTACTCTGTAGTCCAAGCTAGACTCCAACATTTTAGGTAGAATAAGGCTGGCCTCAAACTCTCACGTAATGTTACCACCTTATTTAGCTGCCTGGGGTGTAGGGCCTGCACCATCATACCTAGCAAAGATTTACTGATTAACAACATGTACATACACATCCAAAAATGTCAAATAATCAGAAAAGAGTTACTGAGGTATCAGAATGTGAGTTTCTGTTCACAAGTGGATGTTGATCCTATTTCTGTACTCAGTGTATGACACCTAAAATGAGAAATGCAAAAAAGTAAAGAAAGATAATGATCTCTCATCATTTTCCCAGAAAATATGTTTAAAATATGCATGCAAAATATACAAAGAATAGAGTTATCATCAAGTTAACTGAGAGGGAAGCACAGAAGCTTGAACTCAGAAAAGAAATAAACTTACCCTTAGTGTGATTACAACTAAGGCTTCTTCGGGTCCTGCAGGTTCCTCTAACTCTCATGGCCTCTCACAATTGTGCAGTAAGAGAACAGGACTTTGTGTCCCCAAGTGAGTCAGTTGTCAGGTACATCTCTGGAGTGAAGAAGGAACTTCAGTCTAAAGAGTCATTCTCTAGCAACTGGAGATAAGATGTAATGACACAAGAAAAAGGATCCAGACAGAGAATTCAGTGTTTTCTAATAGGTAGACACACAGTGACAAAGTTAGTCAGGACATTTTTCCCAGCTTAGCTTGAATTCACAAATCACAGATTCAGGGAAGTTGACATCAGTTGACAGGCATTATTATGGTGAGACAGCATCATGATTTTCTCTCATGCATCTGAGATTCTACTGCTCTACTTTCTGGCAATGGTAAACAGTGTGTTCTGGGAACATAATTTTACCAGTGATAATTGCTTTAGGGAGCTGGAGATTTGCTTGCTTTCCAAATTTTCTGTGTGTGGGCCAGCGAACATCTGCGTGTATGGTGGAGGAGGTTACCTGCCATATTTCCTTAGTAAAAATGTGTATAGTGTATTAACTATTTAGGTTGTTTGCAAATTAGTTCAGGAACTTCTACTTCCACAAAATGGTGAAAACATACTTGTGCTTAAGACAGCAAAACTCTTTTAGATGACATACAAAGCAAGTACAGGAAGGCTGAAATGAAAAGGTGTATATGCTAAGAGCGTTGCATTGTGAGGGATGACAAAGAAGGCACCACACAGAAAATGCCAATGGATATAGGTCCCTTTGACCAAGAATCTCATCAAAAGTCTCTCTCCAGACGAAGGATGGGGGAAACAACATGCTTACCCAGATCCCAAACTTTTGGCTAATAATGGTTCTATCCAAGTCAAGTACATCAGGGAGCCTTACCTTACTTGGAAATCATGCCTGCAAAAGCTGAGTTATGAAATAGACCAAACAAATACTGAACTCTGTTTCATGAGAATGTAGCAAAATTTCCAAGGACATAACTGTGTGATTCAAAGAGGGTCTGTCAGAGAGCATTGACTCTCCTTCAAGTGTAACACAGTCCCCTTCCTTTGTGCTGCCAGTGGAGAATCTTCTGGCATCTAATACTGACACCTCAGCAGCTCCCAATGTAGTATTGATAGAGGTCAGATGGGAAATACTTGTGTTCTTCTGAAAGTAATGAAGCAGTGACCCTCTATCTCTTGCCAGAAACTTCCAATTAAATAATAGAGATCTGTCATTATACCAGTAAACAACAAACAAACAAAAACTAGGAAGATCTAAATTAGTATAATGCAGTAAGTGGATTCTTGCACAGAGAAAACAATTTGTCAGAAAATCAGCAAATATTTAAAACAGCCATGGTAAAAAAAAAAAAAAAAAAAAAATGAATAAAGTTCCAGAAAAGGTTACAAACGTACTTGGCAAAAATGAAAAGACTGGCACTCTGGGCAAAGCATTAGAAAGGCTCAGCTAGGAAACAAGAAACACTAATAGGAAAGAAATTAAAAGATCAGTACTCAAAAATATAGTATCTGAGCTTAAAAGCTCAGTAGGTGAGCCCAGAATGAAAACGAAAGGGAATGAAAAAATAGACTGGATGAATGAACAAATGGGCTTAGTTGTCTGATTAGAGACAAATATGTATGTAAATAACTAATACAGAGAATGTTAGTGATCTGGGAGAAATTTACAAAAGAGAGAACCATCATATTATGTGGTTGATAAAAAAGAAGAAGACAAGGCCTTCTTGGATCATATAACTAATGGTTGGTAACATTTTAAATTTGTCAAGAAACATAAAATTGGGTGTTTCAAGATACTGAGTGAACCCTACACAAGATTACTCCACCAAATACATGTCAGATTCATAAAATTATGAGATTAAATACAAAGGAAAACCTCACAATGGCGGGAGAGAAACAATTATCGAGTTGGCAACAGTTTCTGACCAGAAGCCACTGATCACCTGGGGAAATGGCACAGAATGCTCTGGCCAAAAGAGAAGGAATCAACAGGATGTACTCAGCATACCTGTCCTAAGGAATTCATCCAAAATAAAAGGCCAGAATGCAAAAGCTGGAGATGTTGCAGGGAAACCACGTTACTTGTGTATCACTCACATACAGTGGGAACATACACGTGGAACACAAATAGTATACTACAGACAGATGAGTACCATCAACTGGAAGAAGCTTGGCATCTCCTCTTTTAAAAACCTAAACATCCATATCCTTTACCACCCAGGTATGATATTGCTGAGCATTTGTGTCAGATGAATGAGTACATATATGTATTCAAAAACTATACATAAATACTGTTACTTTATGGATTACTATCTAAATCTTCAAACGTTCCAGATATCCTTCAATGTAGAGATTATGAAACAAACTAGAATACATCCAAAGTTAAATAGTCCTGTGCAATAAACAATCAACTCACCATGACAGAAACAATAGTCTATACCCATGCTTGTAGGCACAAATACATGCATATACATAAACACACATACAAACACACACACACACACACACACACACACACACACACACAAATATATATGGCCACTTTTTAATTTAAACTTACAGATCTTTCCCTTGTATATTATAATTTCCAGTTTTGTGATTTATGCATCTCTCTCTCTCTCTCTCTCTCTCTCTCTCTCTCTCTCTCTCTCTCGTGTATGTGTCTGTATGTGCTTTTTCTTTGGCTCTGTGTTTTCCTATTTATTTGTCAGTCTTGCTGTATTTAGGTTTGTTTATTTTTACTTAATTTTATCTTATTCTTTTAACAATTTTTCGTGGCATGTTTATTTTCTGTTTGTTTTCTAATGAGAGAGAGTAAGAAAGGGTGTGGATTTGGGGAGGAGGGTACATGGAGAGAATCTTGTAGGAGTTTGGGGAGAGAAAATCATATCCAAAATATATTGCATAAAAATCTATTTTCAATAAGAAATAAATAATGTTGTCCGGAAAAAAAAAAGAATCTTCATAACAGAAAGAAAAGTTAGGAAAATATATTCTAAGCTGTGGAAAGGGCCTACTTCTTGTTGCACCCCTTCCTAAGTGGTAGAAAGCATATCCTATGTTCTCTGTGCTCCTGACAGCACCCTATGTGAGAAAGATTGCCACGGTCTGTAGTAGGGAGCTTGACAGATAAGTTTGCCTAACAGTAGTATACTGCATTAGAAGTCTATTAGTCCTTGTTCTATATTTAGGCCTTTATCAATAACTAAGGAGTTTTTCATAACCTCATTTGCTATACATTTGGTATATATTTTATTGTCTTCAAAATACAGATAATGAAGAGAGGCTTTCAGCTGAGAGTTAGTTAGGTTTCCAGTAAATAACAGATTTCAAAACATATTAATTTCTACGGTTACCATAATAATATATTAATTTAGCGGGTAATGGCAATAGAAATAAGCCTTTCTCATATTTCTGGAGAGTAGAAATCCAAAATCAAGTCATTAGCAGGTTTGATTCCCTCTGAAGCCTCTCTCCACGCCTTGCAGGTTGATATCTTCATGTTATAACCTTACATATTCTTTTTGCTTCATAATCCCATTCCTTACGGGATATCTCTTTCCCTCATAGAAAATCACTAATACTGGATTATGGGTCTAATTCTAAGACATCATTAAACTTCAATTACCTCCATAAAGACACTGGGAGCAGGTTAGGCCTTCCACATGTCAACTTGGGGCAATAATCCAATCTATAACATATTGCAGAGAATGAAAAGTTCAATGTAGGTTTTTGAAACACATAATCAGATATAAATTTTTAAATGAAAGGAAACTTAAAACAAGAAAAGGTGGAGCAATATGAAGCATAAAAATTATACAGAAGCTGACATTGGGAAAATAAGTTTATAGCATTAGTGATGCTTAGTAATTGAATATGGCATTAAAATTGGTGATTGTGATGGAACAAAATAACAAAGAAAACAGAGGGTGTCCTTAGGAAAACATGAAGGCAAAACGTCTATTAAAATATAATAGAATTAATAACTAGCAGTGGAGTCTTTAAAAACACATAGCAAAAGTTCTCAGATATGCACACAACAATTGACCATGAATAATCATGCTAGAGTCCTGCTTCATTTGTCACATGGATTAACATTGGAAGCTATCCAAATATGAATAAAATTAGAGAAAAACTCATATTGTTAGAGCATGTTTAACCTACTATGTCCATGGTAAAAGAAACTTCCAAAGTAGCTCTGAAGAGTGACAAAGGAACAGGAGGGGTAGAGCCACTATTCTGATGAACAGTGGGTCTTAGTATGTGAGAGACAGATAAATATAGATCTGCCAAGAAATAGTATTGAGACATGCTGTCACCTGTCTGGAAAAAAATAGTCTAGTTAGATTTATCTCCTATATAATATCCTCAAATAAATAGCATCTCTATTATAGCTCTCTCTGCATGCAAATATTTATAACTTATGGAAGAAAAATATAAAGGATGCATTTATGAAGTCACATTTCTAGGCAAACAGTGATCTACACATTTAACACTGGTACTCAGAAGGCTAGGTCAGGAGACGCAAACTTTCTAGGTGAGATTGGGCTATGTAAGAAGACACTATTTCAAAAAGAAATAAGAATAATAAACAAAATTAGACTGATAATTTCTTTTAGAAAAATAAGCAAATGGTTAAAAATATGCTTAGAGTAAAACTCAAAATTAAATGATAAAAAATATTAGTCTTAGGAAAACATATGTAAGTACTGAGAAGAAAATGAATCAGTATCTAGAATGTGTAAGACACAGAATACCAACATGCCAATTAAATTTTGATTACTTGCAAAGAAAGAAATAGTAATACACTTAAAAAGGAAATCTTGAGATTAGGGTAAAGAACTCACTTCTCACCAAAGAAGCTGCTGCTGCTCTTCTTCCTCCTCTTCCTCCTCCTTCTCCTCCTCCTTCTCCTCCTCATTCTTCTTTTTAACTATTAGGAGGAAACCATTATAGAAAGCTACACCATTCAAACTGCAGAGAACTGACTGTGGAAGGAAACTCATGATTGTTCTGGGCCCCCTACAAGGTTAAGCATATATGCTCACACACATCTGTATACATATGGACACACAGTTCCCAGTCCAAGTTGATGCAACTACAGCACAAGTTTTGCACTGAAGGTTCAGAGAACATCACAGAACATGGAGCTAAGAGAACATAAGATCCAGAGGACCAGGAAGTCTGCTGTAAGATTGTCTCTAGCTGTGGTAACCTGCACCCAAGATATCTCAACAAATTCTAAACAACTCCAATACCAGTTGACAGTTGATGTCTCAATGTAGATGAAGGAAATTGGACCCCTATATGCAGGGCTACAAACAACTAGCAACTGCTGAGATAGAAGAAACTAGTCCTCCACAATGATGAGATCCCCTGGTTTGTTATCCAATATCAAGTTGTAAACCTTGAGAACATATATGCAGGCAACACTGAGAGTACTCAGTAGTTTGTATTTTATGTTGATTTTTAAAAATATTTATATGTAATAGCAATTGATAAGGAAGAGGAGGTGTGAAGGGAATGGAATGGGTGACAGACATGGGAGGGGTAGGAGGGAGGATAGGGAGGGGAGAAATTATATAATTATATATATATATATATATATATATATATATATATATATATATATATATATATATGAATGATCTGGGAAGATAGTTTAGTTTTTAAGCAGAAAGACATGAGTTGATCCTAGAACTCAGGGAAAAATCCCGATGACTTGTGATTCCAGGGAAGCAGAGAAAGGCAGGTAGCTGGGACTTGCTACTTAGCCAACATAGCTAATTAATGAGTTTCAGGCCAGTGAGAGATTCTATTGTTAAAGATCAAGGGAATTGAGCCTATAGAATGACACTCACAATTGTTCTGGGACTTCCACAAGTCTTTGCATGTCTGCTCACACACATCTATATACATATGGAAACATAGAAAAGAAACTGACAAGTAAGGAATCTTGGGTGACACCTATACATGAGAGTAAAGTAAACATTGATAGCCATTTGATAAATGAGCATTAAAACAAGATTCACTATTGGTTGCAGAAGAATAAGTACTGAAAAAAGTGGACATAGATTTCATTTTGAAGATAGTACTATAAGTTCACAGTTTGTAGGGTGCTATCAATACCGAGAAATAATTCTTCAACATGAAAAGTTAATTCAATTTGCACCTTAGTCTATGCTTAGCTAGCAGTTAATGATGAAATCCCCAAAGGTAAGCTAGCCAAACATTAAGAGAGAATTAGAATGTTTAACTGAGAAATCAAGAATGTTAACTGGCGGGGCAGTGGTAGTGCACGCCTTTAATCCCAGCACTCAGGAGGCAGAGGCAGGCAGATTTCTGAGTTCGAGGCCAGCCTGGTCTACAGAGTGAGTTCCAGGACAGCCAGGGCTACACAGAGAAACCCTGTCTTGAAAAAAAAAACCCAAAAAAAAACCAAAAAAAAAAAAAAAAAAGAATGTTAACTGAAAGCTTCAGCAATGTTTTAAGGTCAACAGACTTGGAAAAGAAGGAGTCATCACAGGCCAGTTTTTATTTCTGTTTAGAACCAAGAAAGTTATGGAATGATGAACAGAGGACTCTTAGTGTCCTGCTTTGGCAAATGCACTCCTAACAGGCTTTCCAGAATCCTCAGGTCACATGCACACCTAAGTGTGTGGTGTCCTTCAAGAACTTCAATAGTGTGCTTCCATGAGACCCTACCAAAGAAAGGGAAATTACTGCAAATGTGCCCTTTCTTATGGTTTTCATTCACCATGAGTAATAAAGTCCTTCGTCTCGGAGTCAAGCACTTCCTGTCTTCTGCCAGAATTCATGAAACTTGAGGCAGGAGAACTTGTCAGCTTTCATACCAGATACATTTCCAAACTCTGAGCAGTTCTTGACAGAGGGGTGTGCAAATTAATTGCTGCATAGCTTATGACAATAAGAAGAGAAACAGATGAAATGCCCAATGGAAGAAGGTTGTGTTTTAAAGTTGTGGAATATAAAAAATGGCAAAGAAGATAAGGATAATTAATAAATGATATGTAGTAATAAGGCTGCAATTATTATAACATCATCTGATTGGCAGCAATATATAATTTAGTTTAACATTTATATTAAAACAAAAAACAAAATTTAAGTTTGTTCTGTTCAAACAATTTATGCAAGCAATTGAAAGAGAGCCATGGTCTCCCTTTTCTCATAGGTGGCATAAAGGAATTCCAATTCATTGTAGGAGAAACATGGGCTTCAGTGCAATAGCTAATTATCCAAGGATTGAATGGGACGATTACAGAGACAGGATGAATGATAGTGGGATTTCGGTTTGATTTAGAACACTCTAGTTCTAAAAACAATAAAATTGGAATTAAACATCAGGGCATATATTATTTCTTAAAAGCAAAAGTTTCATATTGTTTGTGACTATTGTGAAGGGTGTCATTTCCCTGATTTCTTTCTCAGCCCGTTTATCCTTTGAGTATAGGAAGGCTACTGATTTGTTTGAGTTAATTTTATATCCAGCTACTTTGCTGAAGTTGTTTATTAGCTGTAGAAGTTCTCTGGTAGAATTCTTGGGGTCACTTAAATATACTATATCATCTGCAAATAGCAATATTTTTTACTTCTTCCTTCCCAATTTGTATTCCCTTGACCTCTTTTTGTTGTCTAATTGCTCTAGCTAGAACTTCAAGTACTATATTGAATAGATAGGGAGAGAGAGGGCAGCCTTGCCTAGTCCCTGATTTTAGTGGGATTGCTTCAAGTTTCTCTCCACTTAGTTTGATGTTGACTACTGGTTTGTTCCTGTCTAAAAGAAATATAGAGACAAAGAGTAGAGCAGAGACTGAAAGAAAGCCCATCCAGAGACCCCACCTAGGGAACCATCCCATATACAGACACCAACCACAGACACTATTGCGGATGCCAAGAAGTATTTGCTGACAGGAGCCTGATACAGCTGTCTCCTGAGAGGCTGTGCCGGATTCTGACCAATACAGATGTGGAGGCTCGCAGCCAACCATTGGACTATCCACAGGAACCCCAATGGAGGAGTTAGGGGAAGGACTGAAGGAGCTGAAGGGGCCTTATCTGGCATCAATGGGAGGGGGGCCCTTGGTCCTATGAAGGCTTGATGCCCCAGTGTAGAGGAATGCTAGGGCGGTGAGGTGGGAGTGGATAGATGAGTTGGGGAGCAGGTTAAGGGGGGAAACCAGGAAAAAGGATAACATTTGAAATGTATGAAAATAAAAAAATAAAACAAAATAAAAAGCAAAAGTTTCACAAGGCCTGATGAGATGGTGCATATTAATTCCTAGTTTATTAAGCAGGAATTAGCGCTTTTCGTTGATATATGGGCTGTTTCATGACCCCTGGCCTTGTCTGGCATCAGTGGGAAAGGATGCACCTAATCCTGTAGAGACTCATAGCCCTATGGAAGGGGGATGGGGGAGGAGAGGTGGGAGTGGGTGGGTGAGTGAGTGGTTTTGGGGTGGGGAGCAACCTCTCAGAGGCAAAGGGGAGGGGGAGGTGATGGAGAACTCTTGGAGGTGGGATGGGGAAGGGGAACAACATTTGGACTGTAAATAAATAAAACAATTTAGAAAACAGGAATTAGCTGGGTGGGGATCGTATTAGTTTGGAGTCAGAAGAATCAGTGCAAGTTTGAGGTCCACCTAAGCCACACAAAAAGACAGTGTTTTATACAAAAGGAGAATCTATATCATGTTAGTACAGTGAACAGCAGAAAATGAAGACAGTATCCCCAGACTGGATGGCAGCCCCCTGAAACGGCCTTTCCTGTTGTTACCAGTTATCCATCCCCTCTTTGTCTCTGACCTGCTCTTGTTTATAGAATGATTTTTTTTCCTATAAAGCAAGTTATGAGTCACTTAGAAGAGCATAGGCCTCTTGTACATTTTTACCATGTGTCATCAAATGTCACACAGCTTAAGAGCAAGATTTTTTCTCATAATGATAAATGCAAAGTTGGGGGTTTTAGACTTTTATTTCTCTTAATCCTGAGACAATTAGTCAACTCAGAGAGCAAAAACTATCTTTCATGAACAGCAAACACCTTACTACTAAACTATCTCACATCTTCTCAATTAATAGTTTTCAGTATTATTTTAAAAGAATTTTACAATGCAATTTTCTAAAATACAAGTATGTAAATAAAATAAATGAAAGAGTTATGTTTTCAGTCTAAAGAGGTTTTTCCATTTTCTATGAAATAAAAATACATCCTTGTGTCTGGGCCATGACTACATTCAAATTCAAACTCACATCTTCTGACCTACCAAGTAATAGTATCAATGTAGGTAACTCTGATGGTAATTGTAAAACAAGGCATTTACTTAGTGCTAACTGTTTGTCAGATACTATACTAATCCTCTCTCCCAATTTAACTTCTTTAATTCTCAGCTCTGTGAATTAATGTCACTAATTTTCCCTTGGGATAGATAAAGGTGAGAGGAGAGATAAAGGAGATAGGAGAGCAAGAGAGAGAGAAGTGAAGAAAGAGAAGGAGATGGAGATAAACTGGAAATGTACAGGGAGGGAGAGAGGGAGGGAGGGAGAGAGGGAGGAGAGAGGGAGGGAGGGAAGGAGAGAGAAAGGGGGGGGATCTCCTACAGCTATAGGGACCAGGAAGCTTTCAAGCCCTTTTCTTCCAAAAATCATTTGATTTAAAACAACAGGAGTCTTTTATTTTCAACTTTAAAGTATAAGGAGGAATGTGTCCAGTTTTGTTAAGCAATCGAGGAGGCAGCTTTTCTGTTCATTCTATGAACACTAAATATAAGGATCAGAAAGAAGAAAGATGGTAATTATTTGACCAAGAAAATGAGAACCAAATCAAAATACCATGGTCTGAATGTTAGATGCTGGATACATCAGTAACTGTCATGCGGTGACATGTCTACCACTTCTGGACGTCTACTAGGAGGTGATGCCCATGGGAGCTGGGCAGAGTCAGACAAACCAAATTTGATGTTGCAGGTTCCTGTACAAGGTAGTGGATTCTTCATTTCCTCAGTTCCTGTGTTCTGATTCCAGTACTGATTAATGCTCACAGTGTGGTGTCTCTTCCCACCGTTTGTTCATCTTTGATATAAAGTAGTAAATGTACATTCATAGCTACCCTGTGAGGAATAGAAATGACTTAAAACATTGTGTTTAGAAAGACTAAATGTTAAGAGTGTCCCAAACTGGTAGTTACTCTGTGTGTGTGTGTGTGTGTGTGTGTGTGTGTGTGTGTGTGATTGTGTATGACAGAAAAACATTAAAGATATAATATAAGCCATAGAGCTCATTAGGAATTCTCTTTTGTAAAATATCATTTGATGTTTGTTTATTTTTATGTGATGTGGTATGACACTAGATTTTTCAAAATTTGTATTCATGTGTCTCTAAGTGTCTCTTTGTATGTATGTATGTGGTAATCAGAGAAACCAGAAGAAGACAACCAATCCCATGCAGCTGAAGTTACAGGTAGTTGTGAACAACCTTACATGTGTCCTGGGGATTGAAATCTAGTCCTCTGCATGAGCAACAACCACTCTCAACTGCTGAGCTACCTCTGTATCCCTCTCATGGGATATTTTAACAGGGCAGGTATTTATCCTAAATGTACTTGGGTCACTGACTCATGAGATGTTAATTCACCAACATGCAAATCTTTTATTCTTAAATTTTTAACTGACAACTAATAGTTTGAACATACTTATGAAACATGATGTAAAGTTTCAAGAAAACGTAATTAAATAGCTGTTTGACAAGTGCTCTTTAAGAATCCGTTTTTGAAAGTTATCATCAAGGTTCTCCATCCATAAACGGAACAATCATTTAGTTCTTGAGGCAAAGCTACAATGAACACAAAACAAATTGTCCATAGTTTTATGTCCAAGTAGACACATAACATAATTAAAGACTGATTGCTGGAAAAAAATCAAACATAAGAAGTTATAGGCCTAAGATTATATACTCTGGATATTTCTCCTAATATACCTGTGAGAGCTTCTCATTCTTCCTGGCTTCTTGACTTTCTATCAAGGACTGTAGGTGTGATGCCAAAGAATAATCTGTATATTTAAATGCTTGTCATTTCTCAACAATTTTCAAGCCCTATCTGTGCCTGTTCTAAGTGCCTTGCTTATATCTGACCAAATGTCTTCTTTCTTTCCCTTGCCCAAGGCCAAAGATGAAGCTCTGTCTTCTTGAGATAAAGTAATTCCCTTCCCCTGAAGCTTGTTGATGATTCCTTGTGTGAGGCACCAGGCCAGATTCCACAGATGATAGAATTTTTCTTTGGAATTCATTTAATAGAGAGAATGGAGAGAGAACTCTGAGTAAAGTGATTGCTGTGCAAGCATTAAGCACCTGAGTTCTTAACTTCATGTAAAAACAGGTGGTGGCACTCCTCAGTAATCCCAGCTCTGGTGATTAGAGACAGAATTCTTGGAGTTTACTAGCCAGTTGGCCTAGCCGTGATGACAAACTCCTGGTTTAGGGAAAGATCCTTTCTCAAAACAATAATGTGAAGAGAGATTGCGAAAATTGCACTGATGTCAATGTTTGCCCCCAAATACAGGAGCAAATCCCTACACAGGTGCATACACGAAAACATCCCCCAACATACACAGGATTTAAAAGAAATTCATCTAATGTGGAGACCCTGCTAGCTGGGCTCTTCTACTCACTCTCTTAGCTACCAGTGAATTCCGGACACTAGATTCAAGTAAACCAGCATCAGATTAAGTTGGAACTGTTGGCTCCTGGGAAAGGAAGGATGTGGTCTCTCAGTGAAACTGATGGGATGAGTGTGCAATCTGTGGCTTCAGGACTTGGTTATTGAAGAGTGATTTTTTTCATCCAAAGATGGTTTTTCATTCACATTTGTCATGATGTCTTTATCATCAACTGTGTGTGTGTGTGTGTGTGTGTGTGTGTGTGTGTGTGTGTGTGTGTGTGTGTGTGTGTTATGTCGGGGTGTTGTGTGTTTGGTTGTTGTTGCTGCTGTTTTGGTCAGTTTTGGTTTTTTGTTTGAGACAGGGTCTCACTATGTAGCTTTAGCTGTCCTGAAACTCACTATGTAGACCAGGCTGGCCTCAAACTCACAGAGATCACCTGCCTCTGCCTCCCAAGTGGTATTAAAGGTGTATGCTACCATGCTCAGCTAACTTTATCACTGATGTTAGTGGTGATAGAGGTTCTGTGGGAAAAGGAAGGCAATTTATTAACAAATATACTAGTTTACTGAGCCCTTATCCCAGTGTAACTAGAGTTAAAAATGAGTAGTGCAGGCATACATATTTAAGAAGAGTGCAGGCATCTCTTCTTAAAGCAATTTTTAAATTAATGAAGGCATACATATTTAGGTCAGTAATAACACAACAAAAATGTAAGATAATTCTATTACCAGAACTTGAAATTTTTCTAGAAAAAAATAACGACTACCACTAATTTATAAGTCAAATGGATTTAAACAACCAAATATAGTAATGTGAGAATTTCATGTAAATATAGTTAGTCAATAAATGAGCAATATCTTGAACCTTATCATTGTTTTTCTGCCCCAATAACAAATAGGCTAAAACAAAATAATGGAGAAGCACAGGAAAGGGTGCTAATTCTGCCTGAAAAAATATAGTTCTAGAAAGAATAGGAAGCTAAATATTTGGCCCAAGGACAAACTGACAATGGATAATTTCAAGCAAATGACACATATTCAGTATGCATTGCCTATTATTACTATAATCAAAGGAAGTGTCTATAGAGCAGATTTTGATAGCATGAGACTAAGGGGCAAAGGAAGAGGCTTAGAGGCATGGATAACTATGGTGCAAAAGAGAGGGGCATTGTACTACATTGTGACACCACAAAATGAGAATGATCCAGGACCACTGCAAGATATGATGTGCGAGAAGCTGAGGTAGGTTTGCCGCTATCTGAGGGGCTTTAAGATCAGGCTAAAGAGTGTATGTGTCCTACTGACTTCGAGAGGTCAATAACAGCTTTAGGCTTTTTAGGGATATGATCATTTTGTATTTTAGGATGGTCACCTATGTGGCAGTAGACAAAAAATGTTAGTGAATGGTAATGGGCAGAGAAAATGTGGGAATCCCTGTTCAGTTTAAGATAACCAAGAACCTGGCAACGTTTCTCCTGTGGGAGCGATGGGGGGAGCATTTCTGTTTCTCAGGCTGATCTCATACCCCTGGGTTGATGTGATCTACCTGCCTTGGTCTCCCTTGTGGCTGAATCACAAGTGGACACCTCCATGCTGACATCAGCCAAAACTATGACAAGTTATTTTGAAGTTAATGTTTTAGATAAAGTCAAACAAAATATAACTTTGTTCTTTGGTTGCAATATTGCCTAAAATAGAAAAAAAAGGAGTAAGGCATAGTCAAACATCCAGCTGCAGGAGCAGAATTATATGAACAGCACTATTTGGTGAAAGCAGAAATAGATTATTATGTAGCAAAATTAGTGAGTATAAATATAACTATATAAGCAGAATTGATTCTATGAATGGGCATTATTAAATATAATCCCTTCCAGGTTGTACCATTTTAGGAAATTTTGCTGCTTGTGGACACACTCACAAACACAAATATGGTTCTTTCCTTATTTCTCCAGCAACCTCATCTTACACTCAAGAATGGGATAGGGGAAGTCATTGCATTCTCCTACCTACCAACTTTTCCAAGTAACATGAAGATTTTTCAGAGATTTCAAATGAGGGAAGGAAATGAGACCAAGCACTGCCTATGAAGAGGAGGCTTTAAGGGAGATAGACATGGGGTGGGTGTGATGGCCCAAGATTAGGAGCAGGAATTAGTCAGTCTTGAGGCTTCAGGGAAATGGAACAGTACCTTTGAAGCTCCTGTCAAAAATTTCACTCCCTGCTCCTACCTCCTTTCACAAATACCTTTAAAAAGGGTTTCTAAGAGAGGGATAGAAAATATCATCTTCAATCATACCTTTTGCTGTTATTGAAAGCTTACTGAAGAAAGACATAATAATGTAACACAGACCCACAGTTGGTCAAAGGGCAGAGAGTGCTTGGCTCTCATGGAGACATCTGTATCACACCCTCGTATTCCCAAGGTTCAGCGAACATTATGGAGGAGGAGGCAGAAAGCTATCAGAGCCTGAGAAGGTGAGTACATACAAGGAAACAGTGACAAAGCAGTGTGATCACACAGATTGACTTACAGCACACTGTATGCACACACAAGCTAAACAAAATCTCAGCATGGAGATGGAAAATAGACATGAAGTTAGGTTAAGATGTATTGGGAGCTTGTAGCTACTAGGCATGAACAGTCTGTTTGCTCTAAGGGTGGCCTCTGGTGAGTTGACTATACTCCAGTTGAAGCCCACATATCCAAGAGTAGGTGGGCATCATCAATTGTACTTGATAGTTTAAAAAAATTAAAAAGACACAGATTTGGGAGTGGATATGAAAAATGAGGAGGGTATGGATATGATAGAAATATAATTTATGACATCTTAAGGAACTAATAAAATAAGGGGAAATAATATGAATATGATACCCTCTTAAATATTTTGAGCTTTCAGTTCTATCCAGGTCAGCAGCCATTGTGTATTTCCTTTGCCTAGTATGCTCTGAAACGTATCACAATTTAATCATAAAGAGTATAAATAATAAGGAAACACCTTCTTTGCAATTATGAATGTTTATAGCCTAAGTGACAAGAACTAAAAGTCCCGGAGTGGTGGGCTGTAAAGTGGCTATTGGAATCATCCTTTCCAAGGCTCAGGGAACATTCTTCAGGGAAGAATAGGGAGATAATGAAAGAGCTAGGGGATGGGGAGCTTTGTTTCTACAAATCATCTGATTGGGATGTGGCCATTGTATTTGTAAACTCAGTGCTGCTATGATTGTACGTGCTCCACATAAGATTGGGCCTCTCAACATTTCATCATGAAAAGGGGAAGGGCCCTTGAGGATTATCAATAGTTAATGTCGTCTATGGAGGGGTGTATGACTTTTTTCAATGCTCTAGCCACTGATAGTTACCTATGCTTCTGTATATAACCTCCCATCTATGAACATTCAGGCAACTGAAGTTAAACTCAGTGGATATCTCTCTCTCTCTCTCTCTCTCTCTCTCTCTCTCTCTCTCTCTCTCTCTCTCTCTCTCATACACACACACACACACACACACACACACACACACACCCAGGACGGGAAGTAAGAGGGGGACTTATTGGGAAAGAGAAGGATTTAAGCAGCAGGAGGAGAGGGTACAAGAGAGGACAATGGATTAAAATGAAAAAAACTTTTTTAAACAAATAAGAAACTTTCAAAAAGTTAAAAGTAAATTTAAAATGCAGGGTTTACACTCCAAGTACTGTTCTTAAACTATATACAAGAAACTATATGATTAGTATATTCCATGATTACAGTTTCAAGGTTGGAAAATCAAATAAGCATAGCATAACAAGTCAGAAGGATACGGATGCCAAATAGTATTTTCTCCATGTCTTATAAAGATAACAGACTTTTCGTAAGAAAGGATCAGATAAAACATATTTAGACATGGAATGGGAAAATCTAAGAGGAAGGAGGCCTAAGTATCTGCACGTATACCAATAGTGCAGTTTAGACACATGTGAGGTTTAAGAACTCACATGGTATAGACCTCTGAGAATCAAGATGCGACATATGCTCATCTAGAGCAGGAAACAGGAACAAATACGGAGAAGAGTCTCTAGGTGTAATACTTTGGAACATTCCTTTAGTTGCTTGGCTCCTTTTCAGGACCATGTGCAGTTTCCTTCTTTACACATGTAGAAATCCCCATATCTAAGACCAAAACCAGGAGAAACAACCTCACCCCCCCCCGAAGTTATTAAAGGTATGAATGAAGCCCAAGTATATCAATGCAGTCATCAGGCAATGTACCAGTTATGGAAGGTTCCAAAAAATTCCAGTAAGGACCACTTCAGGAGTCATTTCAGGACCACTTCAAGTCACTTCAGGAGGGAGTAATCATCTCACTTTTTCATAGAACCATTAGCTCAGGAAATGGTTGTTGTTTTAAGCTGTTGTGTTCCAAGGTGTTTCGTTACCTAATAATAGAAATGTGTATAGTATTTATCATTCAGGTATAAATTAAAATAACTACTGCAAGTCTTAAATGTGATAGATCTCCATAGATGGAGGGCACATTCCATAATGATGTTCCAGCTTTGTTTCTCCATCCTCACACCTCTTCACTAAGGGTTTGGAGAAATAGAACCCACAGGTTTTCCTGTGCTTCCTCTCTGATGTTCAGACTCTAAACATTCATTATTTATCAGCATGCATTCCCAAACAGACTAAATAGAGTCAGGAGTCAAGTTTACAGGATCTTCTCTTCTTCCCTTGCCCATCTTTCTCTTCTTCTTCAACTTGTTTTCATCTTCAGGATGCTCACATTGATGGCATAGAAATGAAGGATATGAAGACAGATAAACTAGGCTATGAATTTTGGGCTTTATAATAAGACCTAGCTTAAAAGACCTAGCTACTTTATTTATAATTCGTCATTCCTCTCCATTTAAACATGTTTTGTATTGTATCAGATTTGCTAACATATGAAGTCTCATATCTCACACTCGACCTAAGTTTACTGGTAGTAAAGATTATGACTGCAGTATACCTAGGGCTACTGTTTGTACACTGTGTGGTGACGCATAGTAGATTTCCAAGAAGTAGCATGAGAAAGTGGCCTTGGTCACAGATTCTTTCTACATAAGTGAATTCTTCTTGGCATTCTAAGCATGGGACACCACACTGGTTCGATTTTATATATAGTTACAATATTAAGTTTAGAGTAAGTAAAATAAGATCAGATTTTCACAGTTTGCCTGGTTGTTAAAGAGACCATGATAGAATAACTGAACAAATTTATCTGTGTTTCTTATTATCTCATCATATATAAACCTTTTCAACTATAAAGTGATTGATTCCACTGCAGGAATCAAAATATTAAGGCACAATGAAAACTTATTTTAACTGCAAGTGATTAGTTCTTCCTCATTATGGTTTCAATAAATATTTGCTGACTTATGTCACAGATCTTATTGTAAAGAACCAATATATATCACTTCATACATCAGTCATCTGCTCCTGAGTATAAAACACTTCAAAACATTGGCTTTAGCAATCAGTAAAGTGCTCATGATTCTTCACACTAAGAAATTAGGGTATTCTCAGATGGGAGGTGCTTCTGCCTGCCTTGCTTAAAGTCACTTTTTGTGGAGCTCAGTAGCTCCATTGGGGCTGAGTAGACCAAGCTTGCATCTCCTGTTCATGCTTCAGGCAAACAATGGTGCTGGTGATGATTATCTCTTAGGTCTTCAGCTCAGATATTCTATCTCCACTCCATGTTATTTCTGTTTTTCTGTAAAGCTGTCCTTCTTCATGGGAGAGTAGACTCATTATCAAAGAAAACCAAAAATGAGCCTAAAATCTCCCCCTGAGATTTGCAAATTGTAAGATGTCACTGCGGGCACATTCAGCTGTTCACGGAAATCTTAGGACCTGCTTTAATGACACAGTAAGGGAGACAGTCATAATTTGATATAGAAAATAGTCACATGTAGACTAGGGAGATGGCTCAGTGGATAAAAGTGCTTGCAACACAAGCATGTGGACTTAAGATATCTAGAACCCACAGAACATGAACAGCTATAATTCTGGTGGTCCTTCCAGATGGCTGGAGACAGAGAGGAGAGAACTTTAAGCTCCTGTTTCAGCTAGCCTGGGGTTCACATCAGAAAGGTAACAGACTATGTCTCAAACACTATGAAAAGATGAGGGCCTATATTCGAGCTTGCTCTCTGATTTCCTCGCACACACTTGTGGCACATGGATGCTGACATTAACATATACACAACACACTCTTGCACCCTATGTACATGCACAGTTATACATACACATTAATGAAATGGTCACATTGCAAAGATATGAGAAATTATTGCAAACTATGTGCTAAACTTGGTCTGTTGTCCTCTGACAAAGAACACTACATGTCTCATATTGGTTTATCTCAGTAGTCAGTGATTAACTAATGAAGATCTTAGTCTCTGGATTTCACAGAATTCAGTCTTTATACAGACTAATACTCTTGACTGCAAAAGATTTCTCTGATAGTGTTCATTTTAACTATTTGTTTGTTTCTCCCAGCAATATAAAGAGCATAAACTTCAGTTACAAGGACATTTATCCAATAAAAACGGTGAATTTTAATTATCTTCTAAATTATCATGTCCCAAAAGAGACCCCCAATGTGTTGGGATTTTTCTATACTCCATTTATTTTTGTTAAGATATTGAAACTTCCAGTTAAATTTCACAGTATAGCATCCATCAATGTTACCACATCTATAGGATTGATGCGAGAGTTAAATCTGGCAATGCAGAGCAGTAAGAATTGTGGTTAGCTCCAGGGAGCTTTCAGCCTAAAGAGGGGATTGATTTATGCCTGGTGATAAGTACCAGAGTCAGAATATGCAGCTGCTCTGAGTTTCACATTGCTCCATGATCTATGAGTCAATACTGACTCTAGTATCTTTTTATTTTTTAAAGGAAAATTGTGTATATTTGTGGTGTGTGCAAAGCAAGTATGCATGAGGGTATATATGCCAGAAGTTGACACTGGGTATCTTCCACAGTTACTCTTGATCTTAAGTGTTTTTTAATATAATATTCTTTAAGAATTTTGAATATACATACAATATATTTTGATCCAATTCACCCTCTCCTCTTTCCCTAGTCTTTACCCCTCTTTTCAATGTTGTGCTTCATGTCTTTTGTTTTTTCAACACCAACTAATAGCAGTTTGTGTGTTAATTTACTGAAGACTATACCCCTAATACAATTCCACATTTATCTTTTGAAGCAGGATCTCTCATTGAACCTGGATTAGCTAGACTGACTGAATATGCCTAAGAATATGCCTAAATTCGTGCCACCATGCTTCTCCTGTACATGGGTACTAAGGAACTGAACTTAGGTCCTCACGGTTAAGAGGCAGGCACTTTACCAACTGTGCCATCTCTTCAAGTCCCACTCCATTGTTCTAATGATGTAGTTTATAGTGTCAACTTTAACTGTTGCAAAGCCAGTTTTTAAATATATTTTCTGCTATTACAACTTAGAGGTCTATCTATACACATATAGAAATATGAGTAGTGGAATAGAGAAATGGACAAAGTCCATGGGAAAGTAGATATCAGTGTGTGTGTGTGTGTGTGTGTGTGTGTGTGTGTGTGTGTGTGTGTGTATGCGTGTGTGTGTGTGTGTGTGTGTGTGTGTGTGTGTTAAGTCTCTCATTTGCCTGCTATATAAGTTAAAGCTAGACCCTTGGAGATAATGCTTCACACTAGTCTTAACTAAAGGGACCTCTTACTGGATATGTAGAGTTTCCCCTCTATTAAGCATATCATCACTTGTTAATTTCATTGCACTGATTTTCAAATAGCACAAGAAGGAGGCAGGACTATTTGGTGCCAGCTAGAGATCTCCAGTGCTCATCTCTCCATCTGTTGGACAGCTGGACAAGGCAACAGCTGCCCATTAAAGCTCCTTTGCCTGGCATGATTACGTCTATTGGCACCCAAAGCCATGTGCCAGCTGGCTCCTACTCTTGTTGAATAGACCTTATTTGGGCAGAGTGTGTCTCCAGTTGTTATACAATACAGTCAGGACCCTCATCTCACTTCAAAATACCAGCCTTGACATCAAAACAAGAGAATGAATCAGAGTCATTGCTGAGGAAAGTTTACTTGGGGTGGTGATTATCAGATGTGGCAAGACACTAGTCCCACATTTTCCATCTCTCACTTGGAAAGTTAATGTTTCTTTGTCTACAGTGGAAATGGCACCTTTTTGATGTTCTCTACAAGTGAATGAATGTCAGGGAAAGGGCTCTTTTTTTTTTTTTAGCGCGAACTGATTCTGAAGGCAACGAAGCTCTGGCACTAGGGAAATCTCAAGAAAGGAAGTCTCTGGAATCATTTGTTGTCAATTCTTAATTATCCAAAGCACTTGAATGTGCTACTTTGCAGAACTCTAGTGAAACGACGTGCAAATGAAATTTCAAAAGTTTCCAAAAAAATAAAATTAGATCAAAGTTTGTAATAAACTTCCATCATCTAGAGAGCTGAGCAGTGAAAGAATAGGCCATCATTTTATACATACGCATGTGGTGGCTTCTTGGGAAGAATGTAAGAATCATTCTGCCCTGTTCCCTACCTTCATAACTCAGGCCATTCCCTGCTCCCAGTGTATTTTACAGAGATGACATGACTAGTAAATATCTTTACCTTGAAGAAACAATACATATTACAAGGCAGGACATGAAAAGAGATTGAGACGACATATTATGGAAATTATCAGGTCTGAGAAGCAATAAAAATCCACATGCATTCATCCTGTGATAAGTGTGTGCTAAGTCACTGGGGAAGTATACTGTGTTTTCTTTATGAAACTAAACCCCTTTGAAGCCAAGGAAATAACTTTACCGCATCTATTTCATAAGCAATTCTTTTGCCGTACAATACATTTGGCCTGAATTAGCCTCCTAGGGCTGCTATTCAGCAAATGACTTAAAAATAGACAGGGTTTGTCTCCCAGTTAGATGTGTTCAATGTCTAAGATGTAGGTGTCAGCATTGTTAGATGTTCTGAGGACTATACAGAAACTTTGGCTCCACACTTCTCCCTGAAATTCCTCTGGTTTTGCTGACATATATACATATACACATACACATATACATGTAGATATTTAAAATTCCTTTGCCCGTGGATGCCATCTTCTGATCTCTGCCTTCATCTTGCTTTGAGCTTTCCAATGTGTTCATCTCCAAACCTGAATTTTTTTCTTCTCATATGGACACTAATTGTTTTGTTTCAGGGCCTAAACTCATGATCACATCCTCACCAACATCGCTTGCAATAACTATTTCCAAACAAGTAACACTCTGAGATACTAAGGATGAGAACTTTACTGATGGACTTTATTATATGCCACAGACTATGCAAGGTACTTCTGTTGGTGTCTGGAAACCACGTCACAGTGAGCAAAAGTACAACCATTCATCCTCAGTGCGCAGAGGAGATACTGAGTCCTTAAGTAGTATGTGCACCTTCTTACAGGTTCAAAGGTGTTTAAAGATTTGGAAAGAATAGAAAAAAACTCGCCTTATTCAAAAACCTTGTGTCTTTTGACTCTATTTTCTTTTTCCACAATGAAATTAAAATACAGCCTCACTGGTTCAGGGTGAAAGTAGAGTGTGGTAAGGGTGTTACTGTAAGCAGCCTTGTATAAAGGCAAAGAATTTTAAAGAGAGAAGGAAGTAAGGAGGAAGAGTAAGAGAGAATTGATTCAAAGAAGGGAAAATACTAAGCACTACTAAGAAGGTAGTAGGAGTAGTTGTTTACTATTTGCCTTCTTCAAGTTGCATGAGGCTGTAATACATGGCAGAAATACAATTTTTTAAAAAATGCTGTTTTCTAGAAATGCACTTGGCCCTCCCTCTGTAGGGGTGTGAGGGAGATCACCAGATGTTAGGTTTTGTCTACCATAGCACTCATGCAGTGGTCTTTACCACTGTCCCTGGGAAGAAAATTATGGTAGGTGAGTTAATTAAAGAGGAAATAAAGTTGCATTTGGTCTGTGACATCGACAATACTGCTGAATACCCATTGTTATTCTGTGCCCTGATATCAGAAACCTATCTGTGAAATTGTTGACCAGAGCAAGAGGGCTTAAGGTGTCTACTATGCCCCATTTAGAGGCATGTGTTCTCTTCAAGTAGGGAAACATTGACATTAACTCTTAAAATATCTCCTTCTTTATTCTAGTCTTGATGATAAGGATGTCCACTTATTATTTCTTAATCACAGTTCCATGGTAGAGGAGTCCAGACTGTCCTGATCATGTTTCTCTCTATACATCTTCATCCATGCATTCATTTGTCTGACAGTCTCTGAACATGTGTGCGATAATTTTAATCACTAATAATAAAGTTATTTGGTATAAATTATCTTGCAATCAGACATATAGAGTTGCAAATTATCTAGGGAAAAATATTTTTATTATTATAAATTTAAAGCATTTAGACAGCAGCTTTATGTACAACTTATTTATTCAATAAAAATCTGTATATTGTGCTAATAGGGATAGAAAATAATAAGATATTATACAAGTGCTAGATACTTATAACTATTCTAAATATACACTGTAGAGTGTACAAATGAAGTACTCCATCGGGCTTGTTAGAAGTCCTACTGAAGAAACATAACTTAGGACAAGACATGATGGATAAGCAAGCAAGGGGTAGTCAGGAAGATGTCTGATGAGACTCACTACCTAGCAATATAAAGGAGAACAAAGACCCAGATGAATGAGAGGATTCAAGGAAGAAGAAAAGGAGATGAGATAGGGTTGGAATATTAGAAAGAAACAGAATCATAAAACTAACCCAAATCCATAGCATAGCTGGTATATATATTCTGAGAATAAGACAACATAGTGTATAGGAGAATCACAGTCAGAACTGTAGCTAATAGATCACATTTGCTAAGAGAACAGGAAGGAGGAGAAGGAGAGCAGATGGGTGAAAACTTGTTAGAATACTTTGGAGATTCCATGGTATCTTGAAAGAAAATTATGACTGCAAAGCTCTAATTATGTAACCAGATTTAGAAAACAGAGAATGTTGTGCTGATATTTTACTAGTAATTGGATATACCCTTGAGGACAAAGGAGATGCCCAATATGATTGATGTATAGTTGGAAATGCTATCTGGTGAGAAAAATCACTGGAGAGATGTAGAGTTGATAACTGGGAGGGGGTGTTTGGGTATGTTGGCTTGGAGTTATCTATGAAACACCCAGACATCTATGTTGCACCAGTGATTGGATATCCAGGTAGAGATCTAGATCTTATAGAACAAATTTAATTTGGAAATATGAGTTTGAAATTCATAGTCTCTGAGGTGTTAATGAATCCTCTAACACATAAAATATGATCAAAGTGGAAACCTTCAACCAAGAGGGCACAAGATTCCTGAGGAAACATGAGTTCTAAATGTCTAGATGTCAAGTAGGATGATTGGGACAGGCTGTGTCCAAGTCACAGTTAGAAAAGGGAAATTATGGGATTAGGCAATTCAAAGAGTTGTCTCAAGGAGGCAGACATCAAGAGTGTTCAAAGCTGCTATGAACATAGTAGAGCATGTGTCCTTATTACATGTTGGAGCATCTTCTGGGTATATGCCCAGGAGTGAAATAGCTCAGGCAGTATTATGTCCAATTTTCTGAGGGTCCATTCATAGCAGCTATATTTATAATAGCTAGAAGCTGGAAACAACCCAGATGTCCCTCAACAGAGGAATGGATACAGAAAATGTGGTACATTTACACAATGGAATAATACTCAGCTATTAAAAACAATAACTTCATGAAATTCTTAGGCAAATGGATGGAACTTGAAAATATCATCCTGAGTGAGGTAACTCAGTCCCAAAAGAATGAACACGGTATGTACTCACTGATATGTGGTTATTAGCCCAAAAGTTCAGAATGCCGAAGATTCACTTCACAGCAACCATTGGGCTGAACATGGGGTCCCAGACGGAGGAGTTGGAAAAGGGACTGAAGGAGCTTAGGGAGTTTGTAGCGCCATAGAGGGAGCAACAGAGTCAACTGGTGTGACCCCCTGATGCTCCCGGAGACTGGACTACCAACCAAAGAATACACATGGAGGGACCCATGGTGCTGGCCACATATGTGGCAGAGGAGGGTCTTGTTAGCCATCAGGGGGAGGAGAGGCCCTTGGGCCTGAGGGTGTTAGATGCCCCAGTATAGGGAAATGCCAGGGAGGGAAGATGGGAGTGGGTGGGTGGGTGGGGGAATACCCTCATAGAGTCAGGGGCAGGGGGATGGGATAGGGGGTTTCCAAAGGGGAGACCTGAAAGGGGGAAAACATTTGAAATGTAAATAAAGTATCAAAAAAAAAAAAAGATTGTTCAAAGCTTGGCAGATGTTGTAAAGATCACAGATTGCTTGGAATTGATGATTGGGTATCACTGAAGTTCTATTGGTTGCTAAGAATTAGAAACAACCCAGATATCCCTCAACAGAGGAATGGATACAGAAAATTCGGTACATTTACACACTGGAATGCTACTCAGCTATTAAAAACAATGACTTCATGAAATTCACAGCCAAGTGGATGGAACTTGAAAATATCCTGAGCGAGGTAACTCAGTCACAAAAGAATGAACATGGTATGTACTCACTGAGAAGTGGTTATTAGCTCAAAAGTTCGGAATATCCAAGACTCACTTCACAGAAACCATTGGGCTGTGTGTGAGATCCCAGATGGAGGAGTTGGAGAAGGGACTGAAGGAGATGAGGGAGTTTGCGGCCCCATGGAGGGAGCAACAGTGTCAATTGGCCTGACCTCCCGATGCTCCCGGAGCCTGGATCACCAACCAAAGAATACACATGGAGGGACCCATGGTGCTGGCCACATATGTGGCAGAGGAGGGTCTTGTTGGCCATCAGGGGGAGGAGAGGCCCTTGGGCCTGAGGGTGTTAGATGCCCCAGTATAGGGGAATGCCAAGGAGGGAAGACGAGAGTAGGTGGGGGGATACCCCCATAGAGGCAGGAGAGGGGGATGGCATAGGAGGGTTCCAAAGGGAAGATCTGGAAAGGGGGAAACATTTGAAATGTAAACAAAATATCAAGATAAAATAAAATAGATATCTTCATAAAAGTGAAAAAAGAATTTACATGCAGAGAAAAAAAACAGAATAGAATGGGAGGTAAGCAAACTGAAACACATATGCAAAAATCTCTTAAAGCACGGTAACAAAAGAAGAAAAACAAGAAGCAGCTAGAGTGGACTGGCATGTTCCAGACATCACAGAAGGAACTTTGCTCCACCACCATTTGATCCAAAGTACCACACCCCTCTAAAAAATCCCACCCTTGTAGCGCATTAGACAATATGAACACTAGTCACTGCAAATGTTCTGAACTTTTTAAAGCAAGCTTAAAGATTGAAGTTAGTATGATAAAGTACTTCTTAAGTTCAAGAAATACCCACAGGAAATGGAAGAACTTTTTGACTGAAGGTCTAATCAGAGTAAAGGCCAAGGTACTGCAAAACTAAGTATGTGATATGCGGGTGAACAGAATGAGTAAGTGAGCAAATGCGGTGCAGAGCTCCGGGGAAGGACTGGCCTCTTACTGGTCAATGAAACCACCAATGCAGACCCAGCTCATTAGAAATGATTAATTTAGAAAGTAGAATGGTCCAACAGTTAGAAGCCCCTAGAAGGTCTATTGTAACAGTCAGTATTGAAATGATCTTTCTCACCAAGTTGTGCTAAGAAATTAGTATGAGACCACAAGGAAATGATTTAAATCCAGACAGAGTAAAGATGAAAGTGCCTTGTACCTTTTCTCAAAAACATTGTATTAGGTTGATTGCTTATCAATAGACACTGGGTTACTGGTTTTCATTCCTGAGGCTGGGAAAGTTCAAGAATTTTACTAGGTTGGTGATCTTCATATGTGCCTAAGTTTTAGTGACTCCCCAAAACCATACAACAACCTAGTGTGTACAATACCACCCTTGATAATAGAACATCAAGACCTTCAACCAAAATTAGTAGGGCTAATGAGTAGTCGTACATCATATGCCTCTAAATTTGCGGTTGTTTTGCTTGATGCTTAATATTACTAGGGACAGTAACAACTGAAATTGGCTTAGTGGTTAATGTTTGTCAAATGCTGCATAAGACTTAGATCAAAACAATCTCCACTTCATGGGAAAAAATGAAGGCGGGCAATGAGTTGATTGAGATGGCATAGCTGATAAGTACTTCATCAGCATGATAAGCAAAACTAAGGATGTTTATCAGTATTTTATATTGGATGCAATCCAAGCAAATAAGGGGTATCTGGGAAGGACTTTCCATTTCTAACAAAGCAGCAGGGACTGGAGAGCAGAAAATACATCTATACATATTCTCATCAGAATCAAAAAAAGATGTATGATATTTAAAGATGTCCCCTTGAAAGAAGAAAAGGTAGTGGAAGAAAATGTGAAATGCTGGCAGTTTACTCCAAAACTATCCCTTTCAAAGGAATTCTGTAGTGATCTCAAGTGTCAGGAATAGCTATGTCACAAGCCAGTGAGGCGTTTCTTCCTATGTAGAAGAACCTAAGCAAACTGTAAAATGTATAGAAACCTTTCATTTCATTTCTTTGTACCTTTAAGGTATGATGTGAGGCTTATGCTGTGGCTGCACTGGAAGCACTGAGCTCTGTTTGCTTCTCTTCAAAGAGCCTTGATGGGCATCATCTGTTTAGACTACTCTCTTTGATAAAATTTTACAAGTTTCTACAGTGCTCCAGTGCTTCCACATTGATGACTTTACCAATACTTACACCTCACATTTATCAGGTTTCCATGCCTCCTTGTCTGTCTGTCTTTCTGTTTGTCTGTCTGTCTTTTTTCTCCTTCTCTTCCCACCCCCTAGTCATCATTATTATTCTTGATCTTTGTTCTGGTTGTTTGGTTTGTTTCTCAGCCTTCTATACTATAACAGAAAAATCAAAGTGAATACACCTGGACAGGGACATTATTTGGTTGATACAGAGAAAGTGACCTTATGTCACTCTGTAGCCTCTGAGAAGCTGTGCTGGGAGAATTCTGAGAGTTTCCTGTGGAGACATTTAGAAAGTAGCACTTTATAGTAATTATTAAATATTTGAAAGAAAAATTTTAATTTGTTATTTTTAGTATTTTAATAATAGACTTATAGAAACACTAGGGAAAACCTTTAGAAATTACGGAGCTAATATTTTATAAATGTCGACCTTTGAGGACAGGCGAAGTTAGTGTAGGCATGGAACTTCTGAGCTGGGACTATATCAGTTTGGGACACTGCTAGATGATTTTAATCCTTGGCTATCCAATTGGATCAGTTTCACTCCTCCATGTGCTTGATAGTCCATGACCTGTTTTGCATGGATTAACAGTTGATATAGAAGGTACAGAAGAATTTATTTTTATATCAGTCTATTGAGATATATAGGCTATTTACTGTTCCTAGGCATGACTGAAAGCACTGGGGGAAATTAGGATGAAGTCACTGGCTTTTCCTTTACAGAACTTGAGTACAGTAGGAGGAGAGGTGTGAACATCAAGAGTGAGCCATATAACCCACACACATTGAATCTCTTGTGTAATTATTGTGTTGCGGTATTTCCGATCATCAGTGCATAGAGCTGAGAAGGCTAATAAGACTCCATCTCCTTCCTCAAGAATTGTCTAATATGTAAATAGTTAAATATTATTGCAATAGGAATGCATGGTTATTTAAAAGAGCACATTCTATTATTATTATTATTATTATTATTATTATTATTATTATTATTATTAACTTTATTATAATCCAGTATATTATTGAATGTGCAAACAAAAATGTACAGAATCACGAGTTCTCTGGAGTAGGTAAAAAGGAACTGTAGAAGAAGAAAAAAGAACCTTGTAATCCCCAGGCTTTTCTGAAGAGTCCTCAGCTCTCAGGAAGGGCTTTAGAACTACTGTCAGAGATCAAATGACAGTGCAGAGTACCTCACTTCAACCACAACTACTCCTGTCAGTTTTAGCCTTTATGTTTGAATTGAGATTTTTATTTTATCTAGGAATTCAGTGCTTTGCAAAGTACAAAGACACAAATCTAACCAGCCCTTTAATTTTCAAAGTTAGGAAATTTGAGATCAAGAAGTTAAGTATCTTGACTAGGTTCCAGGGCTGGTTAGAAGCCATATAAGAGTGAGGGAAGCACCCTGCTTCCTGGGTGGTAGCCTTTCCACCAGGCTTCCTCCCTTTCGCACTGGAACTCATAGTTCTTTGGCAGAACGTGAAAACCATTGACTCTCATCCCCACATATGAGGATGGCAGATATGTATTTCTTACAGAATAAGTCTCCTCTTGAACCATTAACAGAACTAGACTGGCTTTCACTGTGAGTTCTGTGGAATAGCAAAGTTTCTCTATTCCTGGAAGAATTCTCTGAATTTCTTCAAAGTTGCCATCTTAACAATGAGAGCACACCCATTTCAAATAACCTATTAAAAGTGATCCAGAGGTACATGTGAGTAACATTACACAGAAGGAACAGGTTGTATTTAGGAATATATGTGTATATCGATATACATATATGTATATGCATGGAAAAGAGGCTATAAATTGAAAGACTGTAAGGGAGGGCATATGGGATGGTTCGGAGGGAGGAATGGGAAGGGGGAAATGATGTAATTATATTTTAATCCTATAAATAGTCAACATGTGAACATGGCATTATCTGCCTAAAAATAGAAGGTTATGAAAATTTATTCTTTTTGTATCCTATTATTTTGTCTCTATGTGATCATCAATGAACACGATAACCCATGCATGAGTTTTATGTTTAATTTTATTAGTTGGTACATATGGACTGCTATATGCAAACATGCACAATTATTATAGTTGGCATGTAAAATGTTTCCAGAAGGTCATGTGTTTAAACACTTCAACTCCAGCTACAGGCACTGTTTGGGGGAGATATGGGACCTTTGGAAGGTGGAGCCTGGAGGAAGAATCAAGGAAGTCATGGGGTTAACAGTTTGGTTCCACGTCTGAGTGCATCTCTTGCTACCTGGTCCAGTACGATGTGAACAAGCTTCTGTAGACACAGTTGTGAGCTGCTCCTACTATCATGCCCACTCATCATGGACAGAATCTCCTGAAACTAAATCATACATCTTTCCTTTTTTTTCAGTAGTATTTTGGGGTGGGGGACGTATTTTATTGTATTGTATTTTATCATTACAATGAGAAAAGTTACTTATATATAAACATACAGACACAAACAAGTACACTTTATGAATGATTATGAATAATTACTAATGGGCATAAGTTCTTTTTAGAGTTCTTTTTACAGGACCAGCTTTTAAAATAATGGGTTTTTGTCTCTGATAGTTGGTGTATTTTAGTCATATTCATTCCCCCTTCTCCCAACTCCTTATAGATTCTGTGCTACCTTCAACATCATGTTATTTCTTAATAAACAACCAAGTTATGAAGTCCAGTTTGTGTTAGCTGGTTGCTCCTGAACATGGAGCTTGCCCTGGAATGTGGTTGATATTCTCAGTAACTAATTTTTCTTCTCCTAGCTGCTGTCAATTATCAATAGCAGAACCTGAGACTATACATGTCATGGGTCCTGGGGAAAAACCAACTACTCTTATCAAGAAAACTTTTTAAAGACAATTATAATTTTATGAACATAAAGTATTCTTCTTTTCTTTCCAAAAGTAAGATGAATTTGACCTTTGTACCACAATATACAGACCCTCTCATAAAGAGTCCAGAATGTTTCTTATCCATAACAATAGTGATGGCTCTCTGGGAGATAGAATAGCTTGCTCTTCTGACCAGGAATGAAATGGGTTGTCATGGCAAATACTAAGTACTAAGTACAATAAATTTAAGTTGATCAAATATCATGGTTATTTGGATGGAGAATCTCAGAAAGATTCCAAACTTAGTAGAGCGATGATAGAGAATCTTTCGAAGATGTACCCCCAAGCTTGGATGTTTGTTTTGATACAGTATTTAAAATTAATGTATTTACTTATGAAGTGTCTTTCATGTAGATTTAGCCTGTAAACATTGTCTTTACAAAACTCATATATTTTAAATTTATTTAAATTCAGAATGCTCTAAAATTATTTATAGGATAGCATTTTATGCTCAGCTTCTGAATAAGGCAAGATTGCTGCCTTTCACTCAAATATTCAACAAATATTTGTTAAACAGCAATGAATGCTGAACACAGTTATAAGGATTGGCCAAAACAACCCTCCACAAAAGTGATGTTCTTGCTCTCAAAAAGCCTACATTCTAGGTTCCTCATTGCATTGTTAAAAAATAAAGACAAAATGAATCTGCTGATTACATATAATTACAAGTGACAGAGAGGCAAAGCAATGGTGACTCGATAACCTGTAACATAAATGAAATTAGGAGTCAGTCATGAAAAATCCATAAGAAAACTCATCCAAGCCCAAGACTATGCCTAACACAAAGACTAAGAATTGGAAGGAAAAGAAAATGTTAAAGAAAAAAATGAAACTTCCTCATGGCCAAGGTACAGGTAAATCACTAAGGTGAATTAGAGCACAGATCCTTATACACCATGATTGATGGCTTTGATGTTATTTATAATCTACATACAGGATAAAAATCAGCACAAGTGTTTTCTTCAAAGTGTTCGGAGAAGCCACTGAGGATTCTGAATGTTAGTGTGACAAAGGCAGCTTTATATTTGTAAAAATGTTGGCTTTCCCTCTTCAAACAAAACTGTGTTACAGAAAATAAAATAAAAAGCAGGGAGTCCACTTGCGTTTTGTTGTAAAAATCAAAACAAGGACAAAGATGATACAGAGAAACATGGAGCTTGAGATCAATGTAAATTCAGCTATATCTATCTGGAAGATCAAGTTGCCAATGCCTCCATTTTACAGCATAAAGGAAATAGAGCTTCTGTTAGGAACTCAAGTATTCTCAAAGAAGGATTTATATAGCTGCTGTCAGAAGAACATATCTTCTGTAATGACAATAGCACTGCTACCTTAATAGGCCATTTCTGTTTTCTGCTATTGTTTCCTATAATCTTACCACAAATGAAATATTTTATATGTGCTGTTTAAACTTCATTGTTTATTTGACAGTATTAAAAAATCACCAAGGAAACACACCTCTGTGTATATCTATGAAATGTTTCTAGAAAGTGTTTTTTGAATAAAAGATATATCCTTAATGTGGGTGATACCATTCCATGTGCTAGGACCCTGCACTGAATAAAAATGGGAAATAGGTCTAGATCCAGAAAGGCTACATCTCAGTAGATCTTTTAAACAACTTTCATGTGGCACTGGGTTTGTAGGTATGAAAAAATGCAAGTTAGGGATTCATAGAGGCTTGTGCCAAGATTACAGAGAGCTGCAAATGCAAAGGGTGGTAGGATCAGAGTGCCTGCAAGGAAAACCCCCAACACCATTGTGCAATGACATAAGGGTAAAGCGTAAATTATCAAGGACACCACAATATGTTGGAGATAACAAAATGATGGATTATTTGCTTAAGAAAGCTGCCAACCAGGAGTGGACTGTTCCATGGCAGATGCTGTATCTGCTGTAGGTAGCAGATCTGAAGAGGTGAGGGCTATCCTAACCCTTGAAATCCCAGATGGTTCCATCACGAGTCCCACACGATGGGCATGAAACTATAGAATCTGCCCATCTAGATTTCAGTCTTGTTTGTTCCAGTATCCTTTTACGATAGTACAGTTTACTCCATGACAGTGTGTGTTGGATATATATACTTTCTTTTGTTACTTTACAGGACCTCACAATTTAGAGATTGCTTTACATCTTTTGAACTCTTGAAAAGTGTTGGTCCTGTAAAAGACTGTGAGGACTTTTAGAGACAGACCAAGTACTTGTTGCATAATGAAATGAAAGGATATTATGGGAAAGGGGTATAATGTGATCAGAAAGTGTGTCAGGTTAACAAGGAGATTTGTGATCTTTGATCTTGACTGTCGAGAGGACTAAGAATCTCCATAGAAGCACGACTGTAAATGTATATGAAATTTGTAGAAATATTTCCCTGTAGGTGGAAGGCACATGCTGATTGGGAGGCTCACTGCCCCTTGGAATGGGGTTCTACACTGAACAATATGGAGGACTGAATACTGCCAGCATTCTTCTCTATGTACCCTGGTACCATGGGCACAACGTGACTAGCTACCATGGCTTTCCAAAAATGATGGATTGTACCCTCTCAAACAATGAGTTTCTTAAACTGCCTCTTATTGGCTATTGGTCACAGCAATGAGAAAGAATAATTAAACCAGTATATTACACACTTGACATAGTGCCAGATATAATAAGAGCATTAATTACAAATTACTATATGTTTCTTGGAATTAACTGAACTTAATTTTAATACAAATCATTAAATACAAATTATGCAAAAGTAGATATGCTAAAAATCTTTATCATTCTATTTCAATGGCCATGTCAGATAGATATTTCTAGTCCTACACTGTATGTGACACAAGTGGACCTGAATCAATGATAATTTTACATGAGGTTAGAGGACCAACTATTACTCCACAGGAAAAGAACTCACCTTTTATCATTTATATGCCTTTTACTTTTCCTCACAAAAGTCTCTTTTCTAGACTAAAATAAAATGTCTAGTGAAAATAGGGTAATTACTTTTTTTAGATTAATTTTTATTAAATTATTTTATTTATTTACATTCCAAATATTGCCCTCCTTCCTGGTCCCCCCTCCATGAATTCTTCACCCCCTCCCCATTCTCCTTTGCTTCTGAGAGGGTGCTCACCCACCCCTAACTCACCCCCCTACCAGCATCCCCCTTCCCTGGGGCATCCAGTTTCTATAGGATAAAGTGCATCCCCTCCCACTGAGGCCAGACAAGGCAGTCCTCTGTTACATATGTGCCACGGGAGCCACAGACCAATTCATGTATGCTCTTTGGATTGTGACTTAATCTCTGTGAGATTCCAGGGTCTAGGTTATTTGATACTGTTATTCTTCCACGGGGTTGCAATCCCCTTCTGCTCCTTTAGTCCTTCCCCTAACTCTTTTATAGGGGTCTCAGTCAGCGGCTGGTAGAGCCCCTCAGAGAACAGCCATGCTAGTCTCCTTTGTGCAAACATAACATGGCATCAGTAATAGTGTCAGGGTTTGGTGCCTGCACAAGGGATGGATCCCAAGTTGGGCCAGTCACTGGATGGCCTTTCCTTCATTCTTGTCCCTGCATTTCCTTTAGACAGGAACAATACTTTGGAAAGATAACCACTTACATTGTTCTTTTTCTTACAAATAAAGGGGAAACCACATTCAGTTGAAGACTGCAGCTTTTAAACTTCCACTCCACCACTGGCTTTAACAAAAAAGAAAGAAAGAACATGAGTTTGTAAAGGGTGAAAAGTGAAGGATAGATCTAGGAGAAGTTAGGAGAGTAGTGGGGTGAATACACTTAAAATACACTGTATTCACGTATAAAATTCTCAAAATGAAATCTTGTGTGTGTGTGTGTGTGTGTGTGTGTGTGTGTGTGTGTGTGTGTGTAATATATTAATTTGAAGATCTCAAATAGTTTTTCTTTTGCAGGGGTTCAAAAGAGTATGACATGAGGAAAGCACCAGCTAATGAGTAATTCTATAGATGGGAATTTAGTGCAGTGGTAGTGTTGGCCTAGTTTAGCATACATCAAAGCAGGGCTCCTGAGCGGGAAGAAGGGAGAGAGAAAAGTGGGGAAGAAGGGAGGGAGCAAAGGAGAGAGGGAAGGAGGGAGGAAGAAGTGGAAAAGAAATAATAGTATTATTTTTAGGTGTAATAATATAGAATTTGGGGGAACTGTAATGTTATTAATCAATTCCAAGGGAGAGGGGTTGTTTGTAGAATCAAAAAATAAAAATTAAATTAAAAAAACAAACAAAAAGAACAACAACAAAAAACCAATGTCCCTCTTTGCCCGTGAGTTTCCATAAAAACAGGATTGCCTTCCTCATTTCAGTTGACACAAAGGACGAGAAGAGGTGGACTATTTTAAAGATTTATTTTATTTTATTTTAAATTTTATGTACGTATATGGGGTGGTTTGTGTGTATACATGGATGCAGTTGTCTGAGAAGTCCAGCAGAGGGCATCAGATCTCCTGGAATTACAGTTATAGGCAGCTGTGAGGTACCTAAGGTGGGTGTTGGGTCTTCTTCTAGAGTAATGTACTTTTAATTATTGAGCTATCTGTCTAGTCCTAGCCACAATTTTGGGGAGCAATAATCTAGAACAGAACCTTAGGACAAAAGAATTCTGGATAAAATTATGTGCCCTTCTTTGATAGAAATCTAAGCAAACTTAATAGGACAGTTGTTGTGGCTAGAATTTGTGGTGTAGACAGAGATAGTTTGGCCCTCTGAAACTCTACTAAGTAGGCAATGGTGACAGAAGCCTATCAAACTGGAGGCCTTGAAACCCTTCTGATATCTGGTTACTAGCTCACAATGAGAGCTTTGTAGCATAAAGGATAAAATACAAAGTTCTTTGGTGAGAGCTCACCCTCATATTACCTTCTGGTGTTCTGCATATTCTGAGATGTTTACACCCAATGACTTCCTTTAGGCAGATGGACAGTGATGGTTTAGACCACCATGGTTTCCTCTGTCTGAAAGCCACTCTTGTCTACTACAATTACACAGCAAAACAATCTCCTCCCGAAAAATTTTAAATCTTTCCATTCTTTCTTCCTTGATAGTATCTATGTTTATCTCCATGGGTTACTTGCCTTTTGCAGCTGTGCCTGCTCATGGCATGAGCCCCTCCCAAACTTAACTATAAGCTTCTTGAGTAAAGACACATTATACACATCCTTGTAACCTATAAAGATAGTTGGAACATAAGAAATGTTCAATAAGTCTTGATTACTTGATGATGCATTTAGTTAGGAAAGTGTCAAGACTATGTGAAGAAGATCAGAAAACTGGTTGACTGTTGTCTGGATTCCTGCCCTACCTCAGTCACCATCTGTGTCAAAGAAGCTCTAGCTGGGTGGAACATGAGAGGATTAGCACAGCAATTAAGCCATAGCATAGTCTCAGCCAAGGAATGTCATGAAACAAAAAATCCTTTAAATTTCCTTGAGCTCTTAAAAACATAGCAAGTTGATTTTTCATTTTACTCCCTTGTTCCTGGAAGATTTGTTTCTTACTCAATTGTTCCAACTTTTATGTTTTAAAATAATTTAATACTCAAGAAGTTTGGAGGAATTATATATACTTTTAAAAACTCTATATACTGTTAATCGAGACCACCAGGTCTTAAAATTTGCCTTAGACGTTTTAACTTTTTCATTTTTCTCCTATTTTCTTTCACTCTCTCTTCTGATTTTAGCAACTGTCCCAATAATATCTCCTTCCTTCCTTCCTTCCTTCCTTCCTTCCTTCCTTCCTTCCTTCCTTCCTTCCTTCCTTCCTTCCTCCCTCCCTCCTTCCTTCCTTCCCTCCCTCTGTCTTTCTCTCTCCCTCCCCCTCTCCTTCCCCTTATACACTCTCTCTCTGTCTCTTTCTTTCAACAGGTTTCTCTGTGTACCCTTGGCTGTCCTAGAACTCACTATGTAGATCAGGCTGTCCTAGATTTCAGAGATCTGCCTGTTTCTGCCCCCAAATGCTAGAATTTAGAGGCATAAACTAGCTACCATGTCTGGCTATTAATATGTTATAATAAGTTATTCTTGATCTAGGATTATATTGTGATGCTATCTTACTTGGGAATGGTCCCTACTCCCTCCTGATTTTTTCTATCACTGGCAGAGTGTGAGTGAGTGTGTGTGTGTGTGTGTGTGTGTGTGTGTGTGTGTGTGTGTGTGTGTGTGTGTCTGTGTGTCTGTCTGTCTGTCTGTCTGTCTGTGTGTTGTGCATATGTGGGCATATGTGATTGCCCATATTTGCCTATATAGAGGAGAGGTCAGGGGTAGACTGTCAGTGTCTTCTATTTCTCTCCAATTTTTTATTTAATTAGTGTCTCAGTGAACCTGGAACCCATTGTTTCAGCCAGGGATCTGTTTATCTTTGCTTCCCAGTGCTGGAGTAACAGGTGATCATCACTGCTCCCAGCTTTAGATATCGGTACTAGTGATCTGAACACAATTCTGTATGCTTACACACTATTTCCTTTACTCACTGAGTCATCTTCCCAGATCAACACTGACACTTTTAAAAAACTACTAAGCACTAATTTTTGTACATAGCTCCTCAGTTGACTTTGTCTTATATTTTTAGCAATTATATTTCATTTACACATCTTGGACATGAGCATCTTCAAGTAAAGTCACCACATCTCATTAGGAATCACCTGGCATCAGCTCATCCCAACTTGAGCATTGCTTTCTAACAGATAATTTAATAAATGCAATCAGAGAAAAAGGGACTTTCCAGTGGTGAAATCTGACACCACACTTTATCCAATTACTCGAAGTTCACATTATCAACAACTGAGTTTAAAAGCAATTATTTAAAAGTATTTCAGTTATTTTAACAACTTACTTGCCACTCATGAAAATAACACAGTATGAGAAAATGCATGAAAAAAAGTGACTTTCGTGTTTGTAGAAATAAATATTTATTTGACACCCAGAGCATAACACAGAAAATAAATTTTGTTGATGTTCAGTTAACTCTGACTCCTTACTAATAAATGACTCGCTATCAACACTTGCATATTCCTAAGATCTGCATGCAGATAAAAAAGCAAGAATAATTTGGTGAAGATCAAAAGACTCTATTTCTATGTTCAAGACCAATTCCCTTCTGTTTCTTCCTGTTTATTCAAAAACAACAGCAACATGAGTACTAAGCATTGGAAAGTCATTGAATGAAATTTATGATGAAAGTCAGAGATTAAGTCTATCATTAACCCCTTATTAAAGTAGTAATTCAGAGACAGAATATATAGAAGGCTGTGGGACTAGAAAATTGAAGTGAAGACTAACCAAGGCCCAGGATTTAAAAAAAATTATTTTACCTCACCTAGTCACAGCCTTCCATCGGGCCACACAGGCTGATCTGGATACAAGTATTTTTAGTGACTAGCCTCAGCTTGCAAGCTCTAACACCATTTTTCAGAGAAAGCAGGAAGTTGTATTTCTCTGTAGCTACGAACATAAAAGCAACAGCTATATATAGCACTTTAAGAAAAGCCTCCACAAGAGCACCAAACTTCCTTTCTTAATCATTTTCAAGTTCTAAGTAACCTTCCTTTTTGGCGCGAAGCTCATTAAGCAAGTTTTCATAGTAGATGTGATGAAATGGAGGTCACAATGACATATATAGAGCACTTTCCACAAAGAAGATATAGTGTGGAGCCAGACAAACAGGGAAGCTGCAAAGCCATCTACTCATTTTTCTTGAGCTGGGTAAATGAGAGTCTCTTTCATATTATGTCTTCAGTACACCTCACCTACACGTGTGAAACTAGAGAGTAAGAAAAGATGTTTTGTAGTTTTCAATATTGTCTATTATTGGAAGTGACTAACTGATATTTTAGTTGACACCCAATTAGAGAAACTATGGATGGGTTGAAAAACACCTTTCAAGGAGACTAAGCCATGAGTTACTGAAGTCTAGGGGGGAAATGATTTGCATTGCGTAGTAGAAGTCAATCACAGAGTGTGTAATCTTTTACCTCTTTGCCCTTCTGAGAGGACATTTCCCCCTCATTTTCCTTCTTGTCTTTTCTTACTTCTCCATGAGGTAGTAGAACACTTTGGAGTAGAGTTCAGCCTCTCTCACTGCCTTTGACACACAGGGAAACAGCAGGTAGGAACTTAGACTCTCTAGTCAAACATACTTAGGTTTGAACACAGGTCCTCCTTTTGGAAATGTGTGTGATCTTAGGCAAACAAGTGCCCCAGTTCCTTTATCTACAATATAACTGTCTCACAGAAATTTATACACAATTCTTAGACATAGGAAGCTCTGAGGATGCCTCTGATACCTATTATTCTTACTGGATTCCTAATCAACACTGTGGTGGCTGTCATTATCATCTCTAACACCATGGCCCTCTTTAAGCATTTTTGAAGAAGCAAACAGAGGAAAGTCATGAGTTTGCAGATTTTAATATCTTACTAAATTGTCACTTTTTACTTCTTTAGAAATATATCTTGATCCATTGCCTTAATGGATTTTGCTTTTAAAAAACCTTATTTATCAAGTAAGTTATTTACTAGAGATTTTTTATCAAGAGAGGGTGTGAATTTGCATGAAGGAAGTACTAAGAAGAATGTCTACGCATCCCTATCTCAACAGCTGGGCCAGCTGGGCCCAGGAAAAGGCCTAAAGCAAACAAGGTAGGGGATTGCCACTGTGGCATTTGGCAGGCTACTGATTAGTTTCCTTTTGCTACAGGCCAACTATGCAGTGTTTAGCACTATGCCTTCCTTATTCCTAAGAATTTTCATAGTATGCTCTAAGCCCTAGGTCATTCTATCTAGACCATAGATGACTCTAGAATAGGCTTTGTTAATCTGTGTGTTTTCTGATGCACATATATTGCCTTGCCTGGCTTCTAGAAGGAAGAATTACACAAATGAGGGTCTGGCAACTCTACCATATCTGTTCTCAGTCTCATTTTTCTGTTCCTCTTTCATCACTGAAGTCAAATACATTGGAATAGAGTCACCAATGTAAATAAGCTCACCTAAAATGTGCACACACCACAAACATACACACACACACACACACAAACACACACACTCACACACTCACACTTTCAAAGGACGAAGAGATAATCAGTTCCCAGAGGTACTGTTGATGTTTAGAATCTCTCCTCAATGAGCATGTTGGAGCAATAAGATTCAGATGGACTCCAGGTCCTCAGCCCTATCATGGTCTTTCTACTCGAGGGCTTGCAAGTCTTTCTGGGTGTTCTTGATCTGGGGAAGCCCCAGGCAGGTGACTCATCACAGAGAACTACCCTGTTTCCACAAGAAGGATTGTTTGCATTCTTCTCTCAGGCCTTTCTTGGTGAAAAGTGTGAACACACCTCCTCCTTGTCATTTACAGATCGCAGGGGTCTTCCCCTTTCTCTTTCGACAACCCCAGTTTTAGAATGTCAGTACATTTGGGGCATTAGTGAAATGCATATTAATTCTAAGAAAGCATAGTCTATATCTAATTGCAGATAGATGAGTCCTCCATGTTGGTGTATTGTCCTTTGTCTCCTAGATTAGTTTTATTCTTCCAAAAAGAGTCCTTAAAATGTGTTTGTTTTTAGGCTACTGGTTGATGCATATTAGGTCTAGGAACAGACACAAATTATATATTGAGATGCTATGTGTGTGCATGTGCACTTGAGGAAATAGATAGGATCTTGGTACCAGGCATCATGCAACCCATCATTATAATACTGTGTGTGCGCGTGCATGTGTGCACACATGCAAGCATGCACATATTCATCTTGTTTATCTTTGTGTTTCCCTCCATGCTGATCACTATCTCATGGATCTTTTTGGCAAAGGAAGATAGGTTTAGTGGTGGAAACATGTTGTGAGAGGTGCATAACTTGACAAAGATTTCTTTATTTTTATTTATTTTTATCGGTTATTTTATTTATTTACATTTCAAATGTTATCCCCCTTCCCTGTTTCCCCTCTGCAAACCCTTTATCTCATCTCCCCTCCTCCCTTCTTCTATGAGGGTGCTCCCCCCCACCCACCCACTCACTCCTGCCTCACCGCCCTAGCATTCCCCTATGCTGGGGCATCAAGCCTTCACAGAACCAAGGGCCTCCCCTCTCATTGATAGCAGATAAGGCTGTCCTCTGCTACATAGGCAGTGGGATCCATGGTTCCCTCCATGTGTACTCTTTGGTTGAAGATTTCTTTTTAAAATTGAATATCATTAATTTGTTTTATGACAGATTCATGCATGGAAATGATGTATCTTGGGCATATGCATCTTAGCTGTTCCCTCCTACTTACCTCAGGTATGCCCAACTACTCCTTCCCAACTCCCTCAAGCATCCATTCCCAGTACTCCCCTCTCCCCATTTTACACTGTCTCCTTTTTTGATCATAACCCCCTGAGCTCAATGGATTCTGTTTGTTAGAATGTGGACTGATTGTGCTGACTTGATCTTTTATGGTGAATTCATGAGGACAATGTCCACATCATATCCTAAAGACAGCATTTTACAACACTGTTTCCTCTCCTCCAACTCTATATATTCTCCATGTCCCTCTCCCAAGATATTACTTGAGCCTTGAGAATGTCAGTATAGAAGTCCCACTTATGGTTAACCATCCAATAGAAATTTACCTTCAGCAATTTGACCAGTTACAAGTCTCTACTTTGACCACTCTCCACAAAGAGAAGCCTCTCTCTGGCCAAGGATAAAGGAATACGAATGAGAATGTAAGTATTTGGGGTTTTTGTTTTTTGTTTTTTGTTTAGTTTGTTTTTATTTTTGAGACAGGGTTTCTCTGTATAGCCCTGGCTGTCCTGGAACTCACTCTGTAGACCAGGCTGGCCTTGAACTCAGAAATCCGCCGTCTCTGCCTCCCAAGTGCTGGGATTAAAGGCGTGCGCCACCACTGCCTGGCTGAGAATGTAAGTAAAGAGAACCAATGATTGCTAATCTATATGACATGTTCACTTCCGTTTCACCTACCCTAGCTAACAAATCCGTGTCATCTGTCAGTGATCATTTGAGGATTTGAGTCTGGAGGAAAATTCAGGTTTCAGTGCATTCTGGGTTGTACTGGAGACCAAATGGATGCTTAGAAATGAGAAAGGAACTCTATGTTATATTGTCTATGTTATATTGTTATATTGTATACAAAGGAAAAGCTCACAGTCAAGAAACGTTTTCCAAGTCTAACCTTCCCCTTACTCTGACCTCTAAGGATCATCGCAACTTTGTTCTGAGGACAGTCTGGCAGGGCTCATCACTCTCTCTTTGCTTACAAGGACTACTTCAGGAACAATAATGATGATGTCTGACCACATTGACAAGTATTCTGAGCAAAAAGCTTCCCCCTCACAGCCTGATGCTTTCAAAAAGCTGTCATATATAACAGTGGTTATTCCTGGAGTATGTGGCTTCGTGGTATGTGGTATGGGATAGATGTTTCAAATAATAACTATTCTAAGAATATACTCCAAGAAGAGAAGCAGTTGAGACTCAGCCAAAGCAAAAGATATGTGCAAAAGTCAATTTATCTAGAAACCAAAGATGCTACACACTCCTCATTTATAAAGCATTCCTAGAACTAATATGCATCATGCATTAGCCTAAAACACTTTCTAAGGCCCTTTGTCAGAAGGGTGAACTAATGTAGGAGAAAAAGGACCAACATGGAGGACTCATCCTCACTCCTACAGAGGGACATGAAAACCTCAGCCATTTAGTGGTATTTCTATTTAGTAGTACCAGTCTGGGAATCGACTCTCTATAGTCGATTTCAAAAGCAGTTTCTCTTGAAAAGTAATTAGGGAGCCAGATTTCTTACTCTTTCCATTTATTTGTAGAAAGGGAGTGGTTATTATTATTATTATTATTATTATTATTATTATTATTATTTTCAAATGTTGTCCACCTTCCGGGTCTTCCCTCTGTAAATTCCCCATCCCATCCCCATTCTCCTTTGCCTCAAAGAGGGTACTCTTCTCCCAACTCCTGCCTCGGCCCCCCTCTAGTATTCTCCTTCTCCACGGGACCAAGCACTTCCCCCTCCCATTGATGCTAGATAAGGTAATCCTCTGCTACATATGTAGTGGGAGCCATGGACCCACCCATGTATACTCTTTGGTTGGTGGTTTGATCCGTGGGATCTCTGAGGAGTCTGGTTTGTTGATATTGTTATTCTTCCTATGGGGTTGCAGTCCCCTTCAGCTGCTTCAGTCCTTCCCTAACTTCATTTCTCATACAATATTTCTTTCATTTGAAGTATTGATGAACTACTTTTGAACCTGAAAAAAATTAAATTCTTCAAACATCAGTCTTCTAAAGGTGACTTAAACAACACATGGGGAGACTTACTATATTACTGAAGACAATGCACTGAAGTCGAGACTCAAGATACCCAACAGAAATGACTATTCTACTCTTAACACTGCTTAGGTTCTATATTTTTTTGAGATTTCTGTACCAGTTTCCTGGCAGATTCTTTTGTTTTTCTCTGAAAGCCAGCTTTTAAATTCTGTCAAGCCAAATTATTTGGACACATAACAGATACTAAGAGACAGAAAAATGGAAGTTGATAATCTATGCCAAATTAAGAAGTCAGTGATCAGAACCAGGGTCACACTCAAAACAAGGATGCTCCAAAGATCCAAAGAGCTGGATTAACTGTTCTAGAGCTAAGGGTTTATCATTTTCAAATGACTGAAATGCTTTTCGTTCAAAAAAAAAAAAAAAAAAAAAAACCCAGGAAATTATATTGCTTAAGTCATAAAGGTAGAATTTGGGTGTCCTTGTGAAGCAAGAGAGATAGCTGTTTTGGGAACAACTGGAGAAAGAGCCTCAAAGTCATAGAAAGGTTTAGAGAAAAAGCTATTTGGCATGGAATTGATGTGGTGAGTACCAAAAGACATGTTCCCACCTGCAGAATGCAGACTGCTTGGCCACTTGGTGGAGGTGTTGGAGAAGGTATTACGTATCACCATTGAGTTGAGCTCTGTGACCTGACAGTGCCTTTGAACTCTGAGAAACTGCATGCCTACAAATTTATATCTAGTCTATTCTGGCTGAGGAGCCATGCAGGGTAAGGTGGAACATTCAGTAAAAGTAAAACAAAATACAAAAAAAAAAAAAAAAATGGTCTTTAATCCCAAAGACTAGAATCACTGAATGTTATAGCTAACCCAGAACTACCAGAGGTCGCCTCAATTGCCCCTCGCTGTAAAAATGCTCATACACAGGCCTTGAGAGTTTAAATGACCTAAGCAAACTGACATCATGTTGGAGTTCAGATTTCAAATGAGAGTTGAGATAAATATACATTTGTTCCACAGAACACTTCCAGGAAACTCTATTTTAAGAAAGCTGCAGTAAATAATCCACTCTTCCAATATTTTGTTTACATATGAAACACACTTGGCCCTTTTTGTTCAATTTATCAATAAGCCATGATAATCAAAGGGTTGAGAAGCTCATTAGAAAGTGTCTTTATGTACAATGATGCCCTTACATTTCAAAGTTCAGGAGCTCGTTCAAGCTTGTTTTTTCTTCTGCTGTGATAAGACAGTCTAAGCAAAAGCAATTTAGGGGGTGAAAAGGTTTATTTGATATATACTTTCAAGGTATCATCCATAATTGAGGAAAGTCAGGGTAGGAACTGAAGCCATAGAGAAATATTTCTTACCGGTTCAGTCTCTGACTTACTTACCTGCCTAAGGATGGTGCCACTCACAGTGTACTGGGCTCTCCCATACTGATTATTAACCAAAACAATCTTTCACAGATAAAACCATAGACTAATCTGATTTAAGAAAATTCTTCAGTTGAGTTTCTCTGTTCCAAGGTGACTCTAAGTGCTATCAATAAAAACAATAAACAGTAAACTTACCAGAACAGGAGTGAACCAGTAAATTAGCAAGATTTTAGAGTAGCTTCAGGCAATCATTCTTAAATTTGCCTGGAAAGACAATTTGTAGCATACTTGGGGGATTGAAATGAGCTGAAGAATCTGATTACAGGTAACAGTCATTCTCTCTTGGCATACAGCCAACATAAAAGCCTTTGAATAACTTCCCATACTCACAGTGGGGTAGAGAATGGAGACTGTACCAGCAATTTCAGATTGTGAGAGCTATGAGAAAAGTCCCTACCACAAGCACTTTTGTGGATTTGTAAAACAGCCAAAAGCAATCAGAATAACCGTAAGGGGATAATCTTGGAAATATCTTTAAAATTCTAACTTTGAAATAAATTGAGAAGATTACACATGGAGTCCTAAAAGTCTCTACACTAGAGGGAAATGGCCAGTCTGTTCTGGGCCCCCTAGTTCTACTGTGAGTTCACATTTATAGGCACTGAGCTCCTGAATCCAATGCTACTTAAACTAACTTACTCAGTGAAAAGCATATAATTCGTTAATAATCACTATGTGTAGAAGCCTGTCACATGGAAATGACCAAGGCTCATATTTCTCATCAGGAGGAAGAGCAGGGACAATCCTAGGTAAAACATAAATGTATCTCACTGAATTCTCTGCATCAGAAGGAAATAACACATTTTTCAAATTCATCTTTAAAGTTCTAATATAGAGCAGTTCAGAATTGAGATCTTCTATAATTCATCCAGATTTTTTGCATGATACACCTTACGCGTCACAACATGAAGCTGAACTGTGGTTCTGTGACATTCCCTCTTGATATGTACCTATAAATTAAACGTATCTTCTCCTACAAATACACCCGTTGACAATGGTGTAGGTGTGTGAATGTGGAGTATATAAGTCAAGATATAATTTTAGAACTCTATCTTTCACATGAGTAAGACACTTTGCTTAACCAGCATCCAATTTGTTTAACTAGAGTAAAAGTGTCTTGCATTCGTGAGCAATGCTGCCCCCAGAAGACATGGGTTATTAAACGACAATCTCAGTACCAGACATTCAAAAATGAGGCAGGCTAATGTCATTGTTCTTGATTGCTTACCATAACTAGATTGTAAAACCTTTGGTAGAAGACACCACATACTTCAGATGCAGTACCTAGAGAAATAAACCTTGAATGAAGGTTTGGCATGAAATTCTTTTCCTGTCAGTCAACTTATACAGTGCCAGAAGATGCTATGCAGGCTGCTGAGGACAGAGGAGGAGGAGAAGAAGAGAAAGAAAAAGAGGAGAGAGTGAGCATACATAGAAGATATCTATAGCAATGTTTGCCATGTGTAAGTATTTAATAAGGGATACAAGTTGACATTATAAACAAATTATTTCTTTTTGTTTCTTTCTACAAATTTGAGAAATCACTTGGATGGGTCTAAGTGAAGAGACCTGTGGCAGTTGAATGCTCTGGAGATTCAGACAAGGTTTTAGCTCTAGGAGGATTTACCAATTAACTATAGACAGGCACCAGAGTCCCATGTATTCCTGCTTAGACCTGCTCCCCTGTAAACTATCATGGAATATAATTACGTGGTTTAATTGAATATAACACTAGTTAACTTGGTGAGTAACTTTTGCATTATGTGTAATGTTTTCTGTCACTCCCTATTCTTTTCAATGCAGCTTAATTTAGCCAACAGCTTTCTACCACTACAAGCTTCAGAAATAGGTTTTCCCCAGTCTCGGTGTTTGTGCTTAATTGCATCTTCATGTCTTTGTGAAAGGAAGAGACATGGAGAAAGGAGAGGGGGAGGAGGGGGAGGAACCACAATATACCTTACTTACCATTACTATTGCCTATAACTTTTGGTAATTAAACTCAATAAAGGTTATATGAATATATATTCTACAGCAGAAAAAAATCAACCAGTGAGGAGAGAAAAAAGAATAAAAAGAAAATTCTTAAAGACCTCTAGATTCAGCCAGTTGCCCTAAGTCTTTAGGTTCTTATTGGCGGGGAAGCTGGAGCAACAGGTCCTGCCTCCAGAATACATCAGCATCTTGCATCTCTGTCAACTTCCTGCACACCCACACCACTTTCACATAAATGGGGATTTGAACCTTTTGAGTATCAATTGAGAAGAAAAACTCCTAAATAATAGTAATGAAATGGTCAAGAATAAAACTACAACTTGAATTGGTATTCCAGCTTATATCTAATTCTCTTCTTAGAAACATCTTCACTTACTGAGATTTAAAGACGTGCAAAATGGTGCTTTATGTTTTCTTTGTATTCAGTGGTCAGTGATCAAAGTCAAACAAGGTAGAAGAGAAGAAGTTCTTAACTTTTCTTTCCTTAATTTTGACTAGTACTGAACATCTTAAATTCAAATTTAGATAAAAAATTCCATAATAAAAATGAACATTGTAAGACTATCTTTTAACTTGGAAATTAAAGAGCAAACCTCCTCATAGCCAAACTATATAATCGACAGACAAGTTCTTTTGTGATCTGTCCAACCTAAGTGGTAGATCCTTGCCATTTTACAATTTGTGAAGAGCTTTACAGTTTGTAAAGAGCTTCTTGTCTAAGAAGGGCTAAGAGATAGGGTGGCTATGACACATCATAGGTACTAGGGAAGAGAAATGAAATAAAGCTTTTGGAACATGCGTTGAGGAGCAACTACACAAAGATCATTGCAAATATTGGAAACGAGCAAACCAAAACTAGAGTAATTAGTTCTAGTCTGCATTAAAACTACAGCTATGGTCAAGATCAAGATGGAAGAAACAGAGAGTGATGTGACATCCATGAGAGTCAAGGAAAGTACAAAAAAAAAAAAGGAATTCAAGAAGATTTGCACTTGAAAATGTGATATGTAATGCAACTTGGGAAAATGAAAGTCTTTTTGATGAAAATTCTCTTTCGCCAAGAACCAAGACTTGGAAACCTCCCTTGAAAGTGGAGTTTAGTGAGTTGCCTGGTCACCAGAGCAGCTGGCAAAAGTTTTTAATAAACATCTCCTTGGACCTGACTCAGGATAAGTTTGGCAAACAAAAGTCACTGTAATAGTAGACCCCAGCCCTCGAGGAATCTACTTTTAAATATTATTTCTCAATGATATAAATTTTAATCCATTATATTTTATATTGCCTGCAAATAAAACTTCCATAGGATATGTATATATGTATATATACATATATAGGATATGTATATATGTTTGTGTGTGTGTGTGTGTGTGTGTGTGTGTGTAGAGCAGGCTTGAGAGAGAATTTGTCTCTTATTGTGTGCTAGATTTTCCCCAAACTTTCACTTTTTTATCAAATTGTCATTGATAATTTCTCACAAAAAATGAGGGTGGTAAACTAATATGTATTGAACCTACACTTTTTGTAAGTCACCATGATGAATAAGATATTCATTATTTGATTAAACTCATTCATTATAAGCATACTGACAGCCCCTTAGGAGTCATAAGTGACCCAAAAACAGTCACACGCCTTGTGATAGATAGAAATAGGAATTAAATAATCTCTAAAAATGTGTTAGGATTTCTCCTAGACCACACCCCTGGCTATACAAAGGCATGACCTTGAATAATACTCATGTAAGGGATAGAGTTGCTGAGGGACTCAGTAATTCCAGGCAAGAGTGAGTAAGGTCACACAGGCTGAGGGACTTGCAACATTGCAGCAACATAAAGATCAGCACAGCTTGGAAGCACGAAATTGAGAATTCAGACTCCGCTGGAATCTGTAGACTATGGAATGGACTTTAGTTCTCTCTTGAGGATCTGGGAATTATTTCTCTCAGATTATGACTTCAGCGATTTAAGAAGATGGCTCTGAGTACCAAGAGGAGAATGAGTGAAACACTAATAGCATGGCTTTGATAGGACCTTAGGAGAAAGACGTTGGTGACTTGGCTTTACTATAGTCTGGAGGGAAAATGTGATGCTAGGAGATTTAAGAGATTAGAAAAATCAACATGTCCAAGCAATTAATTGGAAAGGATAAAAGACACGGTATTGTCACGGTCATAAAGTAAGTCGTGTGTCATATAGATCTAGGAAGAAGGTGGAATATAAAATACTATTTTGACTGAAACTCTATTATTCTTCCATTCACACACTCATTCACTCATTTTATATCCCGATGGCAGCTCCTCTCATCCCCCCCCCCCCCGCAGTCTCTATGATAAAACCTCTCTCCCTCCTTCTCTCCTCTGAGAAGGTTGAGGCCCCCTTGGGTACTAACCCAACCTGGCATATCAAGTATCTGTGGGAATAAAGCACATCCTCTCCCATGGAGGCCAGAAGGGGTAGCCCAGTTAGGGAAACAGAATCCACAGGTGGGCAACAGAGTCAATTACAGCCCCAACTCTAATTGTTAGGGAACCCATATGAAAACCAAGTTGCATTTTCTTTTCTTTTTTAATTTTTTTTTAATTTTTATTTTTTGATACTTTATTTACATTTCCAATGTTTCCCCCTTTCTAGGTCTCCTCTTTGGAAACCCCCTATCCCCTCCCCTCCCCCACCTCTATGAGGGTATTCCACTTTCTACCTACCCACCCACCCACTCACTCCAGTATTCCCACCTTGACATTCCCCTTTACTGGGGCCTCTAACACCCTCAGGCCCACCCTCTCCTCCCCCGATGGCCAACAAGGCCCTCCTCTGCCACATATGTGGTCTGAACCATGAGTCCCTCCATGTGTATTCTTTGGTTGGTGGTCCAGCCTCCAGGAGGACCAGGGGGGTCGGGCCAGTTGACACTGTTGCTCCCTCCATGGGGCTGCAGACTCCCTCAGCTCCTTCAGTCCCTTCTCCAACTCCTCCATCTGGGACCTCCCTCTCAGTCCAGCAGTTATTGTAAAGTGAAACTTGGGTATTCCGAACTTTTGGGCTAATATCCGCTTATCAGTGAGTACATACCATGTTCATTCTTTTGTGACTGAGTTACCTCACTCAGGATGATATTTTCAAGTCCCAAGTTGCATTTTCTGCTCCAGTCCAACCCATGAATGCTCTTTGGTTGGTGTTTCAGTCTCTGGGAGCCCTCAAGGGTCCAGGTTATTTGACCCTGTTGGTCTTTCTTTGGAGTCCCTCAAATTTTTCCCCAACTCTTCCACAAGACTCCCTTGGCTTCATCTATTGTGGATCTCTGCATCTGTTTCAGTCAGCTACTAGGTAAAGCCTCTCAGAGGACAGATATGCTAGACTCCCATCGGAAAGCACAACAAAATATCATTAAGAGTGTTAGGGATTGGTTCTTATTGGTTCTTGTCCATGGAATGGGTCTCAAGTTGGGTTGTTTCCAGTTTCTGACTGTTACAAATGAAGCTGCTATGAACATAGCAAGTGTCCTTGCTAGAGCAATCAGACAACTAAAGGAGATTAAGAGGATATAAATTGGAAAGGAAGAAGTCAAAGTATTGCTACTGACAAATTATATGGTAGTACACATGAATAACCCCCAAAACTCTACCAGAGAACTCTTATAGCTGAGAAACACCACAAGCAAAGTGAATGAAAATAAAATTAAGTTTAAAAAAGATCAGTGGTCCTCCTTTATACAAATGATAAATGGGCTGAGAAAGAAATCAGGGAAACAACACAATTCACAATACCCACAAATAATATAAAATACCTTGGTGTAACTTTAACCAAGCAAGTAAAAAGTATGCCAAGAACTTCAAGTCTCTGAAGAGAGAAATTGATGAAGATATCAGAAGATGGAAATATCTCCCATGCTTATGGATTGGTGGGGTTAGCATAGTAAAAATGGCCTTTTTACCAAAAGCAATTTACAGATTCAATGCAATTCCCATCAAAATTCCAACATATTTTTTACAGACCTTGAAGGAGCAATTCTCAACTTTATATGAAAACCAGAAAACCTAGGATAGCTAAAACAATTCAGTGTAAGAACTGCAGATATCATCATTTATGATTTCAAACTGTACTACAGAGCAATAGTAATAAAAACTTCACAGTATTGTTATAGAAACCAACAGGCTGATCAATGGAATCGACTGAAGATTCCTACAGGTACTTGATCTTTGACAAAAAAAGCAAAACCATACAATGGATAAAAGAAAGCATCTTCCACAAATGTTGCTGGTCTAACTGGATGTCTGCATGTAGAAGAATGCAAATAGGTCCATATTCATCACTCTGCAGGAAATTCTATGTTTTAAATGTTTTGCCCCAAAAGCTTTTAACTATTCAAACCAGACTGAAGAATTTACAAACTTTATAGTGACATGCTTGTTGTCTGACAATGGCATATATGTTCATCCTTTCTATCCCAGTGTCAAGGAGCAGAAATTATATAATTTTATTTTTAATTTTACAAAGATATGTATTTACATGTTTGAATATAAAAATGTGATTACATGTGTACTTGCTTGAACTCAAGCTTCAAATTCTAAGGACAAAACAAGGAGATAAGAACTGCCTCTAAATTTGGGAAAAATTGAGAATGAATGGAGAAAATAATAAAACTGGAGAAAAATGTGAAGTACCTATACAGAGGAGAGCAATAAATAAGCACACTAGTGAGTTTCAGGAACTCTGGATGTCTTAAAACTAACAGCACCTTGTGGCATCTAATATTGGAACAAATAGTGGGCCTCCAAGTTTGAGAACTTGTTAAGAGTGTACATGAGTAACATTTAGAAAGAGGATAAGAACAGTTACGTATTAGGGATGAGGAAGGACCCAATGGATGTAATAGACCTGACATGAATTGTGAAAGAATGCATACATTTAAGTGATTTTCTAGTTCTAATTATGGCATGGATTTTTTTCATTTTTAGTGATAGATAAGTGCAGAAAGTATATTTGATAGTGAAAATGTAAAATCTAAAAGTGACGTTCCACCACTTCAGAATGGCTTTTCTAACTGTATGAAAGTTCATAGAGATGTATAGACTCATTGATTTTAGTGTGTGATTTTTCTTATTTGTATGTCTTTTAATAATGGAGTTTATAAAATACACTATAATAAATTGCAAGAGTCATTTGGAAGGCCTCTAAAGCCTCCATGGCTAACAACACATAAAGAAGTATCTTATCCCCAGCCCTGGTGTTTTTGTTTAACAAGCCACAGCTTCTTGAAACAGCTTTTCCCTGCCATGCATGGTATAGCCCTTCAGATATTTATTTTTTATATATGATATCCTTTTAGTATTAATACAGTTGGAAGGTTTCCATATGTTTTTTTAAACTTCTCTTATTTAGATTAATGCTCCCTCAAACTCATTACCCTTCTCTCTCCTTAAACATTTTCATTCCCAGTGTTCTTTCTCTTCCATTTCATTTATCTCTGCTTTGAAACCAATAAGAAGACTTTGTTGCCAATGATACCATCTACACATTGATTGCATGATATAAAGAAATCAGTCTGAGCTGGAAGCACTTCCATGGATTATATATTTCACGGTTCAAGGAGGTACTAGGAACACTTCTGGTTGAGGAAAAAAAGCATCACATGTCATACTGTTAATTCTATGAACTAAAGGACCAGCTCGCCAGATAAAATATGCTTACTTGTTCAGTGGTGGCAATACTGTTATTGGGATAACCAACTACTGGATGCGTTTGAGCTCCATCCCACAGAATGAAATCTCTACCTGGTATTAATCTATTTTCAAAAACAATGTGAGATGAGGCCATAAGATACTAGTTCTGAACTGAATCTAGTTACCCAAATTGGCAGAGTGTCAAGATATCTTTTAAATATTCATGTTAATACCTGTAGGAGAATAGTACACTCTGCCTTAATTAGAAATGAATCTATTTCTTGTGAATGACAGTACATGTAGACACTGGTAGCAGCACAGGATGCTGGAGATGAGTGGTGGGTGAGTGTGGATTCCCTTTGAGGCTCAGAGAATAGAGTGGAAGTTGTAGAAAGAATATAAGATGCAGGAGTTGAAAGAAGGGCTGCCATCTTCTGGGAAAGACACAGCCATAACAATTGTAAGTCTAGAGCAGTTGCAGAATTCTGTACTACATCATGCAAATGATCGTAGCCCATCAATAGCCACACATGGGTACAGGAAGGACTCAAGGGGCTTTCATCCTCAATGGGGAAGCATTTGATAACTTCAGGGAGAGAGGGAGTTGTTGTCTTCATTGTACCCAAAAGTGATTCCCTAAAGTTCTAATGGATAGTCCCAAGACAGAACTCACACATATGATCCTTGTTGCACTAGATCACACACACATGTGCACACACACATGAAAGTCATCAATCTGAGAACAGGATTGGTAGGGAGGAGTTTAGGAGTGGAAGAGAGGTTGGGAGGGAGAAGAGAGGGATTACGGATAGAGAAATCTGAATGAATTATACATGTGTATGAAATTTGTAAAGAACAAATATAATTGGCAAAAATGAAAGAAAATCCACCCAGAGTTTCGTTAAAGAATTGATGGCAATTCTGTTCCACCTTTCCCAGAATCTGGAAAGTTAGAGATTTTTCTCAATTATTTTAACTTTTTAATGATTCTTTGTGAATGTCATATCATACACCTGAATCCCATTCATCTGCCTCACCCCTCACACCCACCTTCCACTCTTGCCACCTCCCCCTCAACAGAATAAAAAATCTCATTGTAGAAGCTGGAGTGTGTCCACACTTCCTTGCTTACTAACGTGCATTGAAATGACTCATTGGTCTGTTAAGAGGCCTCTAGATTCTCTTACTATATCGATACTGGAAACTCACTAGGACTTCTCTCAGATACCCTGTTGTTGCCCTGTCATGGAAATCTTATAGTTTTAGATTTGTAGGAATGGCCCCTTCATGCACTCCAGCAGTTCATCTGTGGGGTAGATGTTGGGGTGGGCCAATTCAAAGCCCTGTATCTGGGCCTGAGACGTATCTAAGCCAGTCAGCCCACCGGCTCTGCCACTCTCACACCCTGGGGCTGGCTTACTGGCAACCCTGGCAATCAGGACCAGCTCTACTGCCCAGGCAAGGTGCAGGGCCCACTTTTCCAAGTGTTGCAGCCATCAAGGGTCATGGCCAGTTCTCCTACTCTCATGTCCCTGGGGCCACCTCTCCTGCCTGCCATAGATAATGAGGGACAGTGGAGGAGAGGAGGGCATCTCTCCCTCATCTGTATCACAAGAGGCAGTGTGCACTCATTCACTCATGCCCTCAGGTTTGGCTCACCTGCAACCTTAGCAGCCAGGGCCAGCTCTATTGTGCTGCCCAGGCACAGTGAAGGATACTTGCTTTCCTGAGTACTGGAGATGGATAGGAGCAGGATCAGCTCTTCTGCTTTCAGACTCACAGGGCCAGCTTTCCCATAGTGCCCGTATGAGAGGTGAAGCCAGTTCTGTACAACCCTCAGACATCAACATATCCCCAGGCTACAGCCCAGACATCTGCCTAGTCTTTCGGTGGTAATAGACCACTCCTACTGCGGGCCCCAGACATGGCCTAGAGTGGCAGCATAGGCTAGACCCCATCATGGTCCCAGGTGTAATCACTGGCTACTAATGTCAGGTTCTTCCTCACTACTCTCAAGTCTCCAGTTCTGCCTCATTTCATTTTCCTGCATCCTTCTGCTTCTTTTTCTCTTCCATTTCTCCACCACTTACTTACTCCTCTTAGTGATACCCATGTCTCTGAGTGTCTTGGGTCATCCCAGAAATGGTCTCAAGAATGCTATGCTCTGGTGCTTTATGGAGCCAGACAGAGGTCATCTTTTGCATGGTCTGTCTTTAACCCCCCCCCCCCCAGCCCTGTGTGGTACCATCTCAGGCTTGCTCTTTGTTTGGGCCTATGCAAGGGTTCTCCATGTCCTCTCCTGCTCAGGGCCCCCCATAGTTCCAGGCTGGGTTCTTCTAGTCTCCAGGTCCCTCCCTGCCTTGGGAGCCTGATGGAGTTCGCACTGCATCAGAGGGGTGTGTTTGTATCAGACTTGGTTTTTTTTTTTTTTTTTTTTTCAGGAAATGTTAAGTTTCTAATCATTCAGTTGTTCACAAGTCAGATCACTGAATGAAGGACATGTGACACAGCAGCTACACCCACAAATATCATTAGGGGCATATTCCCAAACTGATTTAAATACAATATTACCCTGAAACCAAAACCATATGAAGATTAAAAAAAAGAAGAAGAAGAAGAAAACTGTATTACCCTATCAATGAGGAACAAGCATTTCCATGATTTGAGCCCCCATTTATGACCATACTTATTAAAAGACATCTAGTAAAGAGATTTCTCTACTTAATAAAGATCTCAAAGAAAATATGCACAACATCTCCTGGATGGAAGACCAAATGCTGTCATTCTGCAATTATGATCAGATCTCACACTTTTCTTCATCCTGGTGCTGGCAATTCTAGCCTGAACTTCAAAAACAAGATTAAAGAAATGTAAGACTCTTATGCCAGAGAGAAAAGCTTAAAAATCCAATACTGTCCTTTTGGAAATGGCATAGTTAACAGGAAGAAAAGCCCAAGGAATCTACAAGCTCCTAGCACCAACAGAAAAGTTACCCTCATCAAAGTAGCCCAAAACTCTAAGCCCAGTCCACCGCACTTTATAGTTTACAACTTCATCCACATTTGTTGTGGATGGCATTTAACATGGGTCGTCCTAACATTAGTCAATATGAATAAGCTAAGAACATTCCAAACCTTCCCATTCTGGTTTCTTCTCTGGGAACAGCTCCTTCTTCAAAGTGTAATTTTCCTTTTACATGTTCTTGTATGTGGACAGATGATCTAGTATTTTACTTAGAAACCCATTGTATTAAATTTCTAGGTTGAGACTTTTCACCTAATGTAGAATATAATTTAACCATGTCCTTTGCCACTCCATAGCAAGTGTTGCCTTTCTTCAACAATATGTTCTTCATTTCCATCTGAGGCTTACCAGAAGCACCTCCTGTTTTTTTGTCTATCACCAGCTATTTCAAGGGATCCTAGGCATTTCTTACATATTTATAAAAGAATTCAACACATGTTAGTCTGTGCTATAAAGCACTTTCCATATTTCTGACACTTGTTACAGTGGCACTCTCTTGCTGCCACCAAAATTCTGATTAGTCTCTTCATGTTCTCTCAGCAGAATACGACAGACTAGTTTACATCAGTGGCATAAGCTGACTATCAGAGCATTCTAGGGGCTGATTGTTAGACCGCAGATCATTAGTAGGGTTAGTTTAGCCACAAGGTTTTTCAGTTGCCTTTCTGGACACTTCCTATGTGGAAGCCCATCCCAAATGACTTTCCTTGGGTCAAAATTCAGCATGAACTAAAGTCCACATGATTGCTATCATTTTTTACACATTTGCCTCCTTAATGGCCATATCTCCAAGTATACACACATTTTGAGATCATGAGCATCAGGGCTGGAGTATGGCGACTCAGTTTAGTACATCACAGGAGGATAGTACTATTGGTAGATGTTTTTGAAATGGTAGTACCACATGCATATTTCTTATTTCTTATTAGGAAATTTATCCTTTAACATGTTGAATAACTATAGTGGACTAAATTCACAGAAGGCTAAATAAAGGTAAATTTAAAAAATAAAACCATCAGATGAAAACATCTTGAGTTTATCAATAGGATCAAGTTTTCATTTATGCAAAACAGGAGAGCAATCTCATGACGAATTACACTTGGTTCATTCATACAGCAGGGACTAGTATGTACTCTTCTACCACCAATACAGAGTTTATGTGCATTGCTGGAGTATACTTTTGTTTAAAAATGATATTGTTGGCTGCTTCATAAATCACTGCTGTGCTCTAATATTTAACATTTTAACATTTAACATTTAATATTTAATATACATTACATATGTATAATATGTGGAAACACATTAGTGTTAATCAGACTCCATAGCTGATTGAGAATGTTGATATTAATCATATGTCTCACTTGGTGTAGGAATTTACTGATCCTACTTGTTTTTGCATATCACTTAATGAGCCAGTTTACATGGAAGCATTTGTAAAACTAAGCATCACGGAAATGCAAAACTAGATGACGGGCTGTATTGAATGACTAAGGAGTTATTAAGTAGTAGCTTTGTGACACTTATTCTGTGTGACATGTGTAGGTAAAGGACATAGCCAACACCTTGTCAGACTTTACAATAAGCAGTCTGTGGAGCAGACTGTAGAAACCAACACCTAGCCTAGAATTGGGGATACAATGGAGATCTGCCTACAAGCTTATATCTTTTGTTTGTTTGTTTGTTTGTTTGTTTGTTTGTTTGAGACAGGATCTTACTATGTAGCTCTGGTTATCTTAAAACTCACTATGTAGACAAGGCTGGCTTGAACTCTCAGATATCCACCTGCCTCTACCTCCCAAGTGCTGAGATTAAAGGCATGAGCCATTGCAACTAGTTTAGTCTCAAATCTTAAAGGAAATACTGACACAAAACAAACTAACAACAAGACCATGAACCAGGGGTGATGAAGCAATACAGACAATGTGAACCCCAAGGGCAAAGGAGTTAGACATAAAAGGATATTGAGAGAGAATGCTTGAAAAAAATACCCTTGCTTCTAATCCATTACTGATGGTGCTTCAAATTAAGGAAAATAAATGAATTCTTCTGAGCCTCACGACCTATAGCTCTGAAATGTGAATACTATTTTTTCTTATTAGATTGGTGAGGGTAAGTATAGATTAAATGAGATTAATTAGGTAATTTATCTAGAGCACCATAAGCAAAAAGGAGAGTGAATAGAAGATTTCCACAGTATGGTGGATTTGGAGACATGACCACTATTCAACTACCCTTCCTGTCAGCTTCATTACTCCCAGAATCCTTACCACCACATCAATCACAAAACTGGATAAGGTATAGATATTATGCAAGGTAATTCAGAAATGTTGCCAATCATTCCACATGTAGAATATATAAGAATGATTTAAAGATGAAGTGCATTGTAAGTGTTTCCTAATGTCCAACAATTCATAGCAAGAACAACATTATTGACTTGAGTTTGTGCATGTGAAAATGTTTTTAAAGTTTATGCTCCTGGTAGGGCTGGGATCAAGCAGACAGACACTGTTGAGGCAGTTGCCAGAGGAAGCAAAGAGGAAAAGCCATCTTCAAAGGAATGCTGGTCCTCAGGCACTCAAAAACAGAGCCGTGTTCTGTAGCACAGTGTAGCTTTCTATTGTAAATATTTCCTCAAAAGGATCACAAGGTTGGAGAAAAGTCTGAAGGAGCAGAGGGAATTGGCAGCCCCATGGAGGGAGCAAGAGCGTCAATGGGCCTGACCCTCCCCCTGGTCGTCCTCTAGTTCAGACCACTAACCAAAGAATACACATCTATTGACCCATGATTTGGACTACATATGAGGCAGAAGAATCACCTCGATGGCCACTAGGGAGAAAGGAGAGAACTTTGGGCCTGAGGGTGCTAGTGGCCCCAGTAAAAGGGAATGTCAAGGTGGGAATA